>CM029018.1:42512220-43185720 GCA_016801055.1 Panax notoginseng | reverse complement strand
ACGTTTCAGAAACTGTTTAATGACAAGTACTTTCCTGAAAGTATTCGTCATATGAAGGAGGTAGAGTTTATTAGACTGGGAAAAAAACAATATGACGGTGTCCCAGTACGAGGCGGAAATTTGCAGTGTTATTCAGGTTTGCACCTCATTTGGTCGAGAATGAGGAACGAATGACAAGGATGTTTCTGAGAGGTTTAAAAACAGAGATTCGGCAATATCTTATCTCTCATAAATTTTCTTTATATTCAGATGTTGTAAACAGGGCTCAATTATTAGAGCGAAGATAATGAGTATGTTCAACGAGGGACCACAAACAGGGTCATACTGGTGACAGCAGTCATCGGAGCGATGAGAACCAGTGAGGAGGGAAAAATACAGACAAAAGTGGCAAACTGTAATTCCGTGTATAAGCCACACCTAGAGGGGGGGGGGGGGGGTGAATAGGTCTAAGCCCAAAGTAATCAACAATGACCAATTTTTTTTTATTTCAGATACTGGACGAAACAGACAGTTTGGAAAAAAGTTTATTGTGTTGCTGCTTTAAACAAATTTCACTTTTCTTATAACACAGATAGAATAAAGTGATATGAGGAGTGTCTGGATAAGTGTATTTCGCACTGCCAGAAAATCTACGTTGCAATATAAGTTCAGTTATTCAGGAAATAATATCAAATCAAACCACGAGATAATCAAACCATAGACACAAGGATTTTTACGTGGTTCAGCCCCTATCCTCTATCTAGTAGCCTAATCCACGTCCAATACCAATTGGTATTGGAGACTCTTTTTATTAATATTTAAAACTTAAATTAAATACAATAAGAACAACTTCCCTGTTCAACAAAAGCTTTCCTCCTTGTATGGACCCCTCTGCCCCTTTTTGCACTTCTGCAACCCTTGCACCTTTGCAACCTTAAAAGCTCTTTGAACAGACCCTATCCACTAATGGATCTACCACTCCGACAAATACTGATGAACAGAACTTGTGACAAAGGATATTGGTTTACAATCGCTATTTTCCAGCTAATAAAGAACTTACAAAGAGATGCTAACTTGCTGGAAAATTCTAGACAGTAAATGCTCTCAAAGGAGGAATACAATCAATCGATAAGACTAAAGATGATTACTGCTTTTCCCTTGCTTATGTATATCCCTTGTGTACCTGTTATAGCCGAAAGGAAGATATATATATACTAAGGAGGGTAACGGCTATATGAATAAAACAGAGAATCAATTACCGATATTTCTCTCTAATTAGCTCCTAACGGATAAATAGATTAGCATGAATCAATCATAGTTGGAGCAATAGAATGTGTTTGAAAGATTGAATAATTGATTCCAAAAATAATTCAAAGACCCAGCTGATATTAAGGAGTATATATATTCAGAACACACAGCTAAAGATAAGGAAGGAATGATTTGTTTAGTTACCATAAGACTCCTTAATAGACTCCTATTATATAAAAGTATGTTTGGAATAATCTTCACAAGAGATATAATAGGAAATCAATTATTTTGAATTCAAATACAAGACTTGATTGGTAACGAATTGTTGGATCAAGACTTCGAATGATTCCAGCAAACAAATATTGGTCACATGACCCAGTCCAATAGCAATTAAGGCAAAAGACCTAATTATAATATTTTATACAAGCCCAATTTATTGTCATCATTTAAAACCTCTCAAGATATAAACCAACATTCTCCCCCTTTTTGATGATGACAATATTTAATTTATGTGCTCCCCCTAAATTTTATGACTCCCCCTTAATTCATGCCTATTGACTATATACCTATTGTGAGAGATTATATCAAAATAAAATCCAACCAACACAATAACAGATAACCCATAATAATATCATCCCAATACTTTCATACATAAAAGATCCCAACAAATTATGCATCACAGATCAAAATAAATGTTAACCCAGTTCATAAAGATTCAAAGGTCCCAAACAGCACTAAAACTACTAAACAGCACCAAAACTACTCTCCCCCTTTGTCATTATCAAAACAATCAGTTTTTGTCAACAGGAACAGTCTCAAATAAGACTTCTGCCAGCTTTATGTCGATGTCCTGAAGCTTGGTCTCCAATGAGTCAATCTTGGTAGAGAGGGAGTGAACGGTGGTAACAACAGAATCAAGTTTGTGGTTCATAGCATGAAGAAATTTAAGGAGTTCTGAATGCTTGGGGTCAGGAGGAGTGGCAGAACTGGAAGGGAAGGAATGTGGAGAAGGATGATTAGAAGTAATGACTAGAGTTGAAGAGTGAGCCAAGTCCTATACCAACAGACCATCAACATTCACCTTTAATAAGGACTTATGAAGAGTGGCTTTATCTATAGTATCAGTGATGTTGACTGCTTTGTCATTTTCCAAGGAGATGTTAAAATACTCAAAGATTTTGGTAATAAAACCACCATATGGAAAGCATTTTGTTTTGTTTTTTAAGACAACTTTCCATATTTTTGATCACAAACAGAGCAAAATTAAATGTCGTCCCTGATAAGATTAGTGCTGATAGAATGAGGTCTTGAAAGGTCATATCGTATCTGCCACCAGTTTGAGAGGACTAAATTGGCACGAATAATTTTATGAATGACACTTTTATGGGAGAGGTTTCTACCACAGTAGGTAACTCTACAAATTCAGACTCAGAAGAATTTTTTAACCCAATTTAACTGATCAAGTAGACTGAAATTATCAGATTCAAAAAGTCCTTTCAGAGTGAATGGGCAAATACCAGTACAAGGTATATTCAGAATAGTACTCAATAACTCAGACCCAAACGACAGGTGTGATTCTGCACATAAGTGACTATTGTATCAGATTTGACTGACATGTTACCAAAGAACTGTTTAATTAAGTGGGATATGGTATGGGAGAAGGATGTAACATATCAACAAGCCCATAGCTTCAATAGCGAAGACACCCCCATTTGATGAAACAAGACAGGGTCAACAAATTTACCATAAACAATGGTCTTGTTCATCATAAGATTTTGAATCGTTTTGAAAATTTGCGGGGACGAAATGTAAGGGTAGTACCATGGGGGTTAGGAACTGGAGGGGGTGAATCAGGGATACTCACATGTTCAGGGGTTTTACCCTTCGATGATTCTCCTTGGCATTTCATCTTCTGGGATGAAATCCCCAGATCTGCGAGTCGGTTTGAGCGGACGGGTTGTCCTCGGTTCCTTGGGTGCTTCCTTTTCCTTTCGAGCCGATTTTCGGCCGGTGTTGACCATATGCCCTCCTCTAATTTTCGCCATTGAGGCCAAAAAGGAAAGCAACTTGATGACTAATCCCTAACTGTCGTGAGGGGAAGCAGAGCAGAGAGTGCTAAGAAGGGAAGACGAGCGGTTTTAAGAAATGATCGGGTAAAGAAAAGGAAAGTCCAAAACCCCGTAGTGTTGTGTTCCCGCGAAAATAAATTAGATCAAAGTCCTAGAATGCCCTTGAGACAAACAAATAACCAAAATAAATAGTTAAATGCAAGTAGCACATTAGATAATAATTTTTTTTAATTAATATTATTTATTAGTGCTATAGGCAAACAAGGACCATTTAGGAACAAATAGACATGCCAAGTTCTCTTCTCAAGGTACAAAACGTTCTTCACTTAACGGTTTTGTAAAAATGTCAGCCAATTGATGTTCAGTAGGGACAAATACTAATTTTATTAATCCTTTAGCAACATTATCTCTTAGAAAATGATGTCTTACTTTCAATATGCTTAGTACGAGAGTGAAGCACCGGATTTTTTGAAATATCAATTGCACTAGTATTGTCACACATAATAGGCACATTTTCACATATCACATTAAAATCATGAAGAGTTTGTATCATCCACAAAAGTTTTGAACAACAACTACCTGCCGCCAAATATTCACCTTCTGTAGTTGACAGGGCCACTGATGTTTGTTTCTTGCAGTGCCAAGCTACAAGGCTTTGCCCTAAAAATTCACAGGCTCCACTTGTGCTTTTTCTATCAACTTGGCACCCTGCATAATCTGCATCTGAGTATCCAATGAGTTCAAAGCTTGGAGATATAGGGTAGAATAAGCCAAGATTAATTGTCCCGGATAAATATTTAAATATTCTTTTTACCGCTTGAAGATGAGACTCTTTTGGTTGAGCTTGAAATCTAGCACATAAGCATACACTATACATTATATCTGGCCTTGATGCAGTTAAATAAAGTAAACTACCGATCATACCTCGATACATAGTTACCTCAACATCTTTACCTGTAGTATCGGTTGTTAACTTGACAGTTGTGCTCATTGGGGTTGACTTTGGTTTGGTATTTTCAAAATCAATCTCTTCAATAGATCTTTCACATACTTGGATTGATGAATGTGAATCCCTTCATTGGATTGTTTGATTTGAAGCCCCAAAAAATAGTTTAACTCACCCATAAGGCTCATATCAAACTCATTATGCATACATTGGGAAAATCACTCACACAAAGAGTTAGTAGTAGCTCCAAAAAATTATATCATCCACATAATTTGAACAATTAGTAAGTCCTTGTTTTTGGTTTAATAAAAAGAGTAGAGTCAATTTTACCGTAATGAAAACCATTATCTAGTAAAAACTTACTTAATCTCTCATACCAAGCTTTTGGAGCTTGTTTTAATCCATACAAAGCCTTTTTCAGTTTAAACACATAGTGTGGATATTTTTCATGTTCAAATTCGGGTGATTGTTTAACATATACTTCTTCATTTAAATAACCATTTAAAAATGCACTTTTCACATCCATTTGATATAATTTAAACTGTCTATAGCATGCATAGGCTAATAAGATTCTAATGGCTTCTAACCCTGCAACAGGGGCAAACGTTTCTTCAAAGTCTATTCCTTCCTATTGGTTATAGCCTTGAGCTACTAATCTAGCTTTATTTCTAGTGATTATGCCATTTTCATCTCGTTTATTTTTGAAAATTCATTTTGTGCCAATTATAGAAGCATCCTTAGGAGGTTTAACAAGTTCCCATACCTGACACCTTTCGAATTGGTTTAATTCTTCCTGCATGGCAATAGACCAATATTCATCTTCGATTGCTTCTTTGGCACTCTTTGGTTCTATTTGTGAAAGGAAGGCTGAAAATGCACAATAATTCCTTGCTTTTCTTCTAGTGTTCATCCAAGTGTTGGGATCACCTATGATCAGGTTTGGAGGATGGTTTCTCACAGTTCTGGTTGGTCTGGGAAGTCTGATATTTGACATTTGTTCCTCTGCTTCCTGTTCTTGATTGTGAGTTGTTGTCTCGGTCTGAGCATCTGAGTTTTCTTCTAAAACAGACGGTTCGATCTGTCTGGATTCAGATGTTTGCAAGTCTACGTTTTCTTCTAAAATAGACGACTCAGGCTGTCTGTTTTCCTTTGTTTGTTTTCCTGATTCGCTTGATCTTTCTTCTGATGCAGACGGCTCAGTCTGCCTAGATTCAACAATTTCAGTTCCACGAATCTGGGCATCTTTTTCTGTAGAAATCTCGCTTTCTTCTTTTGACAGATCAATGTTAAGCTCATCAAAAATAACATGCACAGATTCTTCAACTTTTGACTTATCAAGATTATAAACTCTATATGCTTCCTACTAGCAATGAATAACCAAGGAAGATTGCTTCGGTGATTTAGCGTCGAATTTACCAAGATTTCCATAAGTATTTAAAACAAAACATTTAGCACCAAATACTTTAAAATAACCAATGTTAGGAATCCTTTTGTTTAATAACTCATATGGTGTCTTTAATAAAATGGGTCTAAGTAGTACTCTATTTAAATGTAACATGCAGTGTACTTACAGCCTCTGCCAAAATCTCTTAGGCAGTTTACTTTCTTGAAGCAAAGTTCTTGCAGTTTCTTGGAGAGTACGATTTTTATGTTCCACGACTCCATTTTGTTGTGGTGTTCTTGGTGCAGAGAACTCTGTGTAACACCTTTCTCATTACAATATGGTATAAAGTCCTTTCCAAATTCACCACCATGGTCACTCCTTATACTAATTAGTTTGATATTGTGTTTTGTTTCAACATTCCTTATGAGCCTTTCAAATTCTGCAAAAACTTGATCTTTAGTTTTCAAAAATAAAACCCATGTAAATCTTGAAAAATCATCAACAATAACAAAAGCATAATGATTATTTCCTAAGCTAGCATATCTCTCGGGTCCAAAAAAATCAAGGTGCAATAATTGAAGAGGTAAAGAAGTTGATACCTGATTTTTGCTGATAAAGGAATTTCTTGCTTGCTTACCTAACTGACATGCATTACAAATTCCTGTCTTTTCATATTTTAGCTTTGGCAATCCTTTGACAAGGTTCTTGGTAGCAAATTTGTTAATCAATTCCATATGCACATGTCCTAACCTTCTATGCCACAGAATAGTTTGATCTTGAATAGCAGTTAGGCAAATATCTTCATTTTGATTTTCAAAATTAATTGTATAAATATTACCTTCCCTTTGAGCAATTAAAGGAACATTGTGAGAAGCATGAATAATAGCACATTTATCTTTTTCAAAAATTACTTTTATGTCCACTATCCATTAGTTGACTTACACTAATTAAATTATATTTTAATCCTTCAACACAATGAACATTATCAATGAAAACCTTATCATTTTCAATTTTACCTTTACCGACGATTTGGCATGTGTGTGTTGTCTCCAAAGGTAACAGTTCCTCCCTTCTTAGTAGTCAGTGAGATGAATTTAGTACTATCACCGTCATGTGTCTAGAACATCCACTATCTAGCACCCATTTATGTGATGGTACTTTAGCTTTTAAACACACCTACAAAACAGAGAAGTAGCTCATCATTTTGGTACCCAAATCTGTTTGGATCCGGTATTGTTAGCAGCAATTAAATCTCTTTTCTTTACCCACACTTGTTTTATTTTAATTTTATTACAGTTTGTATCAAAATGTCCTTTTAAACCACAATTTTTGCAAGTAACAAAAGGTGAGCAATAAAGAGGCCTGTTCCTTGGTTTATTATTTATTATTCTAATTTTATTAGTAGTGCTTGTAATGTTCTTAACAAGATTGTACCCAATTCCTTGTTTATCTAGACTTGACCTTTGAGCACCTAACATTATATTTAAATTCTCTTCCCTTGAACAAATTTTGCAAGATCCTTTTTCAATGAAATATTTCTTCCTCATTATTATTTTGCATGTTTAATATTTTTCCATCATTAAAAGCATCAATACAAGTATCTCTCATTTTCAAACTTTCTTTTAAAACATCATTTTCCTTTTTAAGATCATTAAATTTTTCATTTAATTTGTTTGCACGATTATATAGAATTTTATTATAGTTATCAAGATAATCAATTTTAGCATTTAACTTAGATACTTCACTTGATGTGCAATCTTTAACTATTTCTTGTTTTTCTTCAATTAATGTTTCTACCTCTTTCATTAAATCATTTATCCAATTTTTTAAATGAGCATTTTTTCTCTTTAATACGAATATTTTCATTCTTTAAAACTAGATAATCAGAAATAGTAATATCACCAAGTTCAGAGTTTACCTCGGATGATTCTTGATTGCATAATCCAGTGAAACACAGTTGAGCAGTTTCATCTTCTTGCTCTTCATGATAGGACTCATCATCGCTCCATGTCATTAATGCCTTTCCTTTTGAATTGCTTGCTTTGTTCTTCCTTTTTAATTGGAAACAGTCTCTCTTGAAATGTCCGGGCCTTCCACATTCAAAACATGTATCTTCTTGTGACTTTTGCTGTGCGTCTTTCTTGTTGTTGAATGACTTGCCTTGATATTTTGATTTATTCTTCTTTCTAATCAGCTCTCTCAATTTTCGGGACATCATAGCTATTTCTTCATCGGAATCTTCATCATCACATTCTATGTAGCTTTCAACTTGAAGAGCTAAGGTCTTCCTTTTAGGTCCTTCATCTTCTTCATCATACCTCTTTAGTTGATTTTCGAATTCTTCAAGTTCTCCAAATAGAGTTAGAGTTTCCATCGTGCCGATTGTAGTTGAGTCTTGAAGAGTTGTAACTTTTGGTGCGAACCGTTTGGGCATGACTCTAAGTATCTTTCTATTTATCTCCCTTTGATCAATTTTCCGGCCGAGCCACTTAGAGAGTTCATAAGAGTGAGGAATCTAGCTTGAGCTTCTTGATAGATTCATTCTTCTCTAACCTGAAAAGCTCATAATCTTGCATTAACATACTTAATTTGACTTCTTTTACCTTAGTAGTTCCCTCATGGCTCATGATGATTGTATCCATATTTCTTTAGCAGTGGTGCATGCAGAAACTTTGTCAATTTCAGCTTGAATCATCCCACGTAGTAGTGTGTTCATGGCTTTGGAGTTGTAGGATACCATGTATGATTCATTTGAATCCATTTCCATGAGAGTCTTAGGGTTTCCATCATCATTTCTTGGAATGACAGGGCCATTTTGAACAACCCACCATTCTCATGGGTCTCGTTTGAGATAGATCATCATTCTAAACTTCCAAAAGTTAAAGTTTTCACTTCCGAGCAACAAAGGTGGCCAGCTTGTGGATTGACCTTCTTGAAAACTGAGGTGTGCCATAGGATCTTTCCCTACGACCTGCAAAGATCAATATTAGTAGAGCCTCGCTCTAATACTAAATGTAATTCCGTGTATAAGCACACCTAGAGGGGGGGTGAATAGGTGTCTAAGCCAAAAGTAATCAACAATGACCATTTTTTTTTAATTTTTAGATACTGGACGAAAACAGATAGTTTGGAAAAAAGTTTATTGTGTCTGCTTTAAAACAAATTTCACTTTTCTTATAACACACAGAATAAAGTGATATGAGGAGTGTCTGGATAAGTGTATTTCGCACTGCCAGAAAATCTACGTTGCAATATTAAGTTCAGTTATTCAGGAAATAATATCAAATCAAACCACGAGATAATCAAACCATAGACACAAGGATTTTTACGTGGTTCAGCCCCTATCCTCTATCTAGTAGCCTAATCCACGTCCAATACCAATTGGTATTGGAGACTCTTTTTATTAATATTTAAAACTTAAATTAAATACAATAAGAACAACTTCCCTGTTCAACAAAAGCTTTCCTCCTTGTATGGACACCTCTGCCCCTTTTTGCACTTCTGCAACCCTTGCACCTTTGCAACCTTAAAAGCTCTTTGAACAGACCCTATCCACTAATGGATCGACCACTCCGATAAATACTGATGAACGGAACTTGTGACAAAGGATATTGGTTTACAATCGCTATTTTCCAGCTAATAAAGAACTTACAAAGAGATGCTAACTTGCTGGAAAATTCTAGACAGTAAAAGCTCTCAAAGGAGGAATACAATCAATCGATAAGACTAAAGATGATTACTGCTTTTCCCTTGCTTATGTATATCCCTTGTGTACCTGTTATAGCCGAAAGGAAGATATATATATACTAAGGAGGGTAACTGTAAGACCCCGAATTTTATGAAATAAAAGTATTCAATTTTTCTATTCAGTAAATGGTTAAATTGATAAAATTTTAAAGTTATGGGTGAAATATGAATTTTTTTTTCAAAATAAGCAAGTGGTTATAAAATAATCATTGTTGTCGGGGAATATTCGTTTGGTCGTGGAATATTCTTTCTGTCGGAGAATATTCGTACGACGGCGCAGCTATTTGTGGGCCCCATAACGAATAACTGTCGGGTGATGGAAAATGACAAATTTGAGTTTTTACAAATAATGGCGTAATTGTTACCGTTAACACTGTTGGAATACCCGGTGGTTAAAATACAGTAATACTCGTTATTGCACAGTACACGGTATTGCATAGTATTTTTGAAATTATTGATTCTTACGTAAGAAGGCACTACTCAATAATTGTTACAGTAATTATGTTCAATATTTTTTTTATTGATTCAATAATTGCTACGTTGAAATTTTATATTATTGTTGTTCAATAATTGTCACTGCACAGTATTTCCATTATCAGATCAATAATTCATATTATTTGAATAATATTATTTGATAACATTATTGGCAATGTCTAGAAAGTTCTGTCTAAGGAGAGGTTTGGTCATTTAATTGCGCGCCAGTAAGGAAAAATTCTTATTGGAAAGCCCCCTCTTTCCTGGGAACGGCCTGGTTGTCATAAATGTGATTCTGTAATATTATTTGTGAATAATTAATTATTGATTCATATGATAAGGAAATATTTATTTTATGTGGATATGAATGAGGGATATATTTTTGTGGTTAAAAAAATGAAGGAGTTAATGTTGAGGTTTTTATCCGTATTTTTGTCGGAATGGAGGTATTAAAAATCAGGGTTTTTGAGATATTTTGCGGGGGTTATAATTTTTAATCCGACCGTTGGATCGTGATAATTTTTGGATATGTTATACATATATAAGTTGAGTATATGTCCACAAATTTTGAACCGTTAAAATGAACGTATGATTTATTATGAATTTTACGAGATGACTGGTTCAGAAATTGTTGAATTTTCGGAGTTTATCATTTTGGTGGAAAATTCTAGAATTGGTGGGCCCCACTTGTGGTTGGTGAAAAAATGTGCTGAATTATATTTCAAATGTGGTGGGTGGGAATAGTAGCAGGTAAAGCCATCAGGTTGCAGGTCAAACCTACCAAAATTTTCCTATAAATAGAGGGCTAAGTTAGATTGAAAATCACACCAGAAACATAAGCTTTCTCTCTTTCTCTCTCTATATTATGAAGCATATTTTGTGAGTTTTTAGATACTTGGTGAGTTGCTATTCATCAGTGCAAGTTTTCTTCAGCATCATATCCGATATCCAGTCAGAAGTACTGCTCTTTTGAGGTAAGGGATAGTAAGGGATAGTAAGGGATAGTAAGGGATAGTAAGGGATATTAAGGGATTTTAAGGGTTGTTATGATTTTCAGTTTCGTAATTTTTCTTATCTTCAAAAATTTTGGAAAAATTTGAAATGATATTTTGATGAGTTTTCTTGATTGTGTCCAAAAATGGTGATTTTTGGATGTATAGATTGAAGTTATGAATTTTATGAGAAAAGACTATTTTAAAAGTAACAGCTTATAATTCCTTGTGGTTAACTCCAAATTTGATGAAATTTTTATTGGGAGTACATGTATATGATAGAAGTATACTCTGTGAATTTCAGAATTTTTAGATAAAAGTACAATTTTTGATAAATGTCTAAATATTCGGCTATTTTGGCCATATGAAAAATAGTAAATGACTTTTAAAAATTCTGAGAAAAATATATGTTCACTATGGGACTATATTATGCTAAATCCCAGAAAAGAAATATTTTTGGAACTGATTTGGTATTTTTCATGAAAATGGTCTAGTTATGAGTAAATGAATTAAATATGTTTTGTGAAGAAAGAAAATTGAAAAATAGGATTTTATGGCTTGAGAATCCTATATGAGGTATATGCAGATTTTTGATGAGGGTTTTCGGTTATTGGTGATGAAATATTATGAGTTTGGCATTTTAAGATGATTAAATGCATTAATTAGTAAAGTGTAAACAATTAAAATAAATTGTTTATAAATTTAAGTAATGTTATTCTTTCAATATCATTATACCGAAATATTGGTATGAATTTTATTGTAGAATTTCTATCTTTTGTGTCGGGGTTACTATTCATGAGTTACGAATATTACTCTTGAGATTAAAACTATATGTTGATCATATTATTTTTATCATCATATATAACATTTTTATAACCCTGATGTTGAAATTCTCTTTCACTGGAGTGTAAAGATGGGTAGATTATTGGTATGATCATGACTAGGGTTCTCTTTGGCCTGTAGTGCAAAGTTGAATTGTGACTGGTATGATCATGACCATTGAATTTATAATTGAATATCTTAAGCTTAAGTGCAAAGGTGAATTGATCAACATGGTTATAATTATTGTTTATATAAATTCTGAAATGATTATATATTTCTTTGAGATATGAATATATTTGGCCTGTAGTGCAAATATGAATTGTTGATGAATATCTTTGGCCTGTAGTGCAAAGATGAACTGTTGTTGAATATCTTTGGCCTGTAGTGCAAAGATGGTCTGTTGATGAATATCTTTGGCCCGTAGTGCAAAGATAAACTGTTGTTGAATATCTTTGGTCGTAGTGCAAAGATAGATTTATTAGTATGATTATGAACAGGAACTGTGATTTGGTATAACCATGATCTTTGATGTTTCAGGTAAAGACATGTGATGAAAATATTCTTCGTCCTGGGTGCGAAGAAAAATTTATAGTCACAATTATGATTATGAGTTATTCATATGATTGTGGAAAGGAACTGTTGAGTGATGTTACATGGATAAAACATTGTTGGTGGATTTTTAACATGGAGAAGATAATAGACTTTATAGTCTATTTGACTCTTCTAATGGATTGCATGTTCCGCTGTAACTATGGTTGAAATTTTTATCATTTACCATATGTTCTAAATCTCTGATTTATTATTGATGAAGGCTACTGATAATTTAATTATCTTTAGTCATGATATTCTTTACTGGGCTAGTTGTGCTCACCCTTTTGCTTCACAATTCCTTTCAGGTAATAAGAGTGTAGCTGGGTCGAGCGAGGGTAACGGGGAAATAGAACAGTGGTCTCTAGCTGTGGATGTTCTCCCGAAGCAGTATAGAAAAGTTCATTTAGTAGTTATATTTGGTGAATCCAATAGGGTAAGGTGTACCCAACGTTGGAAGGGTGGTTTGCCACTATCATACAAGATGTCTAACGACATACAACCTCGTGTCATCATAAGACAGGGATGTGCTCATCCACTTGCTGAGTATATATACGAGCACTACCTATATAATCTTGGTGTTTGTTTAAAGTATAATTTCAATTAGAGACAGTAGAGATAATGATATGTCAAGAGAAGACTCACCATTGGGAAGAATATGATAGTAATCTTCTCGTTTTTCTTGGGGGTCTATTGGGTCAACCAAGGATAATTCTGTGGCCATATGATATCTATCATAACCTAGACGCGTGGCCTCCCATGTACGAAGGTTTCCTTGAGCACTTCCCAAAGATTCTAATTTCTAAAACAGTTTTTGACTATACCTTTATGTAAGGTGTTATTGTGAGGTGATGTCCACGGTTGGAACATGAGTCACATTTGGTATATATTTGTATCCAAACTCACAGTATATGTGTTGTTGTATTTTGCACGACAATTGTTGTAATAAAGTTGTAGTTGTTTTCTGTACCATGTATTTGGCGACTCAGAATAGGTTGGATGGAATGAACCTATTTTGGGGTCGTTACAGGTGGTATCAGAGCTATAAGTAAAGAGCCCGAGCCTCTCGCTGGTGACTTCCTGTTGATGGGGGATGCACCGAAGCCAGACTCTCCGTAGGGGACGCCGTTCTGCGGTGGCAAACTGATAGGTACCACTGTGAGGTGCTGTGGTTGAAGCACCATGAGAGTCACAGGTGGTATCAGAGCTTAGGGATATGATCTCTGGCGGAGATCGGGGAATAGAACTAGGAGGGGAGAGATGAGTAAATCCTTCGCTAGTGTGTCCTACCTAAGCTTATTTGTTGGTCAGTCATAATATTGGGATATTATGTGATATGTTAATTTGTTAAATTAACACTTGTTTTGAAGCTGTATTCTAGAATGTTATTTGAAATACAGGAGATGAGCAATGGAGAAATTATGATGACAGAGAAGATGGAATTTGAAATGAAAGGAAGGTATTCTCAACTCTTTGAAATACCAGGTACGTAAATTTCGGGGTCGAAATTTCATAAGGAGGGGAGATTGTAAGACCCCGAATTTTATGAAATAAAAGTATTCAATTTTTCTATTCAGTAAATGGTTAAATTGATAAAATTTTAAAGTTATGGGTGAAATATGAATTTTTTTTTCAAAATAAGCAAGTGGTTATAAAATAATCATTGTTGTCGGGGAATATTCGTTTGGTCGTGGAATATTCTTTCTGTCGGAGAATATTCGTACGACGGCGCAGCTATTTGTGGGCCCCATAACGAATAACTGTCGGGTGATGGAAAATGACAAATTTGAGTTTTTACAAATAACGGCGTAATTGTTACCGTTAACACTGTTGGAATACCCGGTGGTTAAAATACAGTAATACTCGTTATTGCACAGTAGCACACGGTATTGCATAGTATTTTTGAAATTATTGATTCTTACGTAAGAAGGCACTACTCAATAATTGTTACAGTAATTACTGTTCAATATTTTATTTTATTGATTCAATAATTGCTACGTTAAAATTTTATATTATTGTTGTTCAATAATTGTCACTGCACAGTATTTCCCATTATCAGATCAATAATTCATATTATTTGAATAATATTATTTGATAACATTATTGGCAATGTCTAGAAAGTTCTGTCTAAGGAGAGGTTTGGTCATTTAATTGCGCGCCAGTAAGGAAAAATTCTTATTGGAAAGCCCCCTCTTTCCTGGGAATGGCCTGGTTGTCATAAATGTGATTCTGTAATATTATTTGTGAATAATTAATTATTGATTCATATGATAAGGAAATATTTATTTTATGTGGATATGAATGAGGGATATATTTTTGTGGTTAAAAAAATGAAGGAGTTAATGTTGAGGTTTTTATCCGTATTTTTGTCGGAATGGAGGTATTAAAAATCAGGATTTTTGAGATATTTTGCGGGGGTTATAATTTTTAATCCGACCGTTGGATCGTGATAATTTTTGGATATGTTATACATATATAAGTTGAGTATATGTCCACAAATTTTGAACCGTTAAAAATGAACGTATGATTTATTATGAATTTTACGAGATGACTGGTTCAGAAATTGTTGAATTTTCGGAGTTTATCATTTTGGTGGAAAATTCTAGAATTGGTGGGCCCCACTTGTGGTTGGTGAAAAAATGTGCTGAATTATATTTCAAATGTGGTGGGTGGGAATAGTAGCAGGTTAAAGCCATCAGGTTGCAGGTCAAACCTACCAAAATTTTCTATAAATAGAGGGCTAAGTTAGAATTGAAAATCACACCAGAAACATAAGCTTTCTCTCTTTCTCTCTCTATATTATGAAGCATATTTTGTGAGTTTTTAGATACTTGGTGAGTTGCTATTCATCAGTGCAAGTTTTCTTCAGCATCATATCCGATATCCAGTCAGAAGTACTGCTCTTTTGAGGTAAGGGATAGTAAGGGATAGTAAGGGATAGTAAGGGATATTAAGGGATTTTAAGGGTTGTTATGATTTTCAGTTTCGTAATTTTTCTTATCTTCAAAAATTTTGGAAAAATTTGAAATGATATTTTGATGAGTTTTCTTGATTGTGTCCAAAAATGGTGATTTTTGGATGTATAGATTGAGAGTTATGAATTTTATGAGAAAAGACTATTTTAAAAGTAACAGCTTATAATTCCTTGTGGTTAACTCCAAAATTGATGAAATTTTTATTGGGAGTACATGTATATGATAGAAGTATACTCTGTGAATTTCAGAATTTTTAGATAAAAGTACAATTTTTGATAAATGTCTAAATATTCGGCTATTTTGGCCATATGAAAAATAGTAAATGACTTTTAAAAATTCTGAGAAAAATATATGTTCACTATGGGACTATATTATGCTAAATCCCAGAAAAGAAATATTTTTGGAACTGATTTGGTATTTTTCATGAAAATGGTCTAGTTATGAGTAAATGAATTAAATATGTTTTGTGAAGAAAGAAAATTGAAAAATAGGATTTTATGGCTTGAGAATCCTATATGAGGTATATGCAGATTTTTGATGAGGGTTTTCGGTTATTGGTGATGAAATATTATGAGTTTGGCATTTTAAGATGATTAAATGCATTAATTAGTAAAGTGTAAACAATTAAAATAAATTGTTTATAAATTTAAGTAATGTTATTCTTTCAATATCATTATACCGAAATATTGGTATGAATTTTATTGTAGAATTTCTATCTTTTGTGTCGGGGTTACTATTCATGAGTTACGAATATTACTCTTGAGATTAAAACTATATGTTGATCATATTATTTTTATCATCATATATAACATTTTTATAACCCTGATGTTGAAATTCTCTTTCACTGGAGTGTAAAGATGGGTAGATTATTGGTATGATCATGACTAGGGTTCTCTTTGGCCTGTAGTGCAAAGTTGAATTGTGACTGGTATGATCATGACCATTGAATTTATAATTGAATATCTTAAGCTTAAGTGCAAAGGTGAATTGATCAACATGGTTATAATTATTGTTTATATAAATTCTGAAATGATTATATATTTCTTTGAGATATGAATATATTTGGCCTGTAGTGAAAATATGAATTGTTGATGAATATCTTTGGCCTGTAGTGCAAAGATGAACTGTTGTTGAATATCTTTGGCCTGTAGTGCAAAGATGGTCTGTTGATGAATATCTTTGGCCCGTAGTGCAAAGATAAACTGTTGTTGAATATCTTTGGTCGTAGTGCAAAGATAGATTTATTAGTATGATTATGAACAGGAACTGTGATTTGGTATAACCATGATCTTTGATGTTTCAGGTAAAGACATGTGATGAAATATTCTTCGTCCTGGGTGCGAAGAAAAATTTATAGTCACAATTATGATTATGAGTTATTCATATGATTGTGGAAAGGAACTGTTGAGTGATGTTACATGGATAAAACATTGTTGGTGGATTTTTAACATGGAGAAGATAATAGACTTTATAGTCTATTTGACTCTTCTAATGGATTGCATGTTCCGCTGTAACTATGGTTGAAATTTTTATCATTTACCATATGTTCTAAATCTCTGATTTATTATTGATGAAGGCTACTGATAATTTAATTATCTTTAGTCATGATATTCTTTACTGGGCTAGTTGTGCTCACCCTTTTGCTTCACAATTCCTTTCAGGTAATAAGAGTGTAGCTGGGTCGAGCGAGGGTAACGGGGAAATAGAACAGTGGTCTCTAGCTGTGGATGTTCTCCCGAAGCAGTATAGAAAAGTTCATTTAGTAGTTATATTTGGTGAATCCAATAGGGTAAGGTGTACCCAACGTTGGAAGGGTGGTTTGCCACTATCATACAAGATGTCTAACGACATACAACCTCGTGTCATCATAAGACAGGGATGTGCTCATCCACTTGCTGAGTATATATACGAGCACTACCTATATAATCTTGGTGTTTGTTTAAAGTATAATTCTCAATTAGAGACAGTAGAGATAATGATATGTCAAGAGAAGACTCACCATTGGGAAGAATATGATAGTAATCTTCTCGTTTTTCTTTGGGGTCTATTGGGTCAACCAAGGATAATTCTGTGGCCATATGATATCTATCATAACCTAGACGCGTGGCCTCCCATGTACGAAGGTTTCCTTGAGCACTTCCCAAAGATTCTAATTTCTAAAACAGTTTTTGACTATACCTTTATGTAAGGTGTTATTGTGAGGTGATGTCCACGGTTGGAACATGAGTCACATTTGGTATATATTTGTATCCAAACTCACAGTATATGAGTTGTTGTATTTTGCACGACAATTGTTGTAATAAAGTTGTAGTTGTTTTCTGTACCATGTATTTGGCGACTCAGAATAGGTTGGATGGAATGAACCTATTTTGGGGTCGTTACAGTAACGGCTATATGAATAAAACAGAGAATCAATTACCGATATTTCTCTCTAATTAGCTCCTAACGGATAAATAGATTTGCATGAATCAATCATAGTTGGAGCAACAGAATGTGTTTTGAAAAGATTGAATAATTGATTCCAAAAATAATTCAAAGATCCAGCTGATATTAAGGAGTATATATATTCAGAACACACAGCTAAAGATAAGGAAGGAATGATTTGTTTAGTTACCATAAGACTCCTTAATAGACTCCTATTATATAAAAGTATCTTTGGAATAATCTTCACAAGAGATATAATAGGAAATCAATTAATTTTGAATTTAAATACAAGACTTGATTGGTAACGAATTGTTGGATCAAGACTTCAAATGATTCCAGCAAACAAATATTGGTCACATGACCCAGTCCAATAGCAATTAAGGCAAAAGACCTAATTATAATATTTAATACAAGCCCAATTTATTGTCATCATTAAAACCTCTCAAGATATAAACCAACAGTAACCACTCGGGTGGTCATCGTGGCCATGATAATAGGAGAGGTGAGTCAAGTGGAAATTTTAAGAAGAGAAGATTTAACGATGACAGGAAGACGTCGACAGCAGCACCAGCACCAGCACCAGGAACAAATTCTAGGGGAGGAGAACGACCACCAGTTAGATATTACAGATGCGGAGAGGAGGGACATATAAGTCCAAACTGCCCACAACAGTTCAAGGTATGTTATAATTATGGAAAGGAAGGACATATCGCTCGAGATTGTACTATAGCGAAACCAAGTCCAGCTGGGACGGTGACACCAAAGGCGGATACGGACAAAATAAAGTCGGCAGTTTCTAGAAGAGCGTTTGTCGTGACTGCCCAAAACGCGAGGAACCCAAACGAAGGTATAACGGGTTTGTTAATTATAAATTCTTACGAAGTTTATACCTTACTAGATACCGGTTCTACCCATTCTTTTATCTCTCCTGCTTGTGCTCAACGTTTAAACTTGACTCCGGAGAAATTAGACTTTGACCTATCTGTGGAGACTCCGTTAGGAGAAACTTTCATTACATCTACAGTTTATAAATCTTGCTTAATCTAAATTAGCACAATCACATTACCTTTTGACCTTATCTCTTTAAAGATACTTGCTTTTGATGTGATTTTAGGAATTGATTGGTTAACTACTCATCATGCCAAAATTGATTATTTTCGTAAGGTTGTTAGTTTTCATATTCCTAACTAACCTGTTATGCGAATTCAAGCAACCAAACCACTAAAATCAATCGCTGTCATACCAAGCCATAAAGCCATTCGTTTATTGAAAAACGGATGTCAAGCTTTCTTAGCCCATGTCATGGACTTGAACAAAAATACGTCAGATTTGAATGATATTTCTGTTGTTAATGAATTTCCTGAATAATTTCCTGGCCTAACCCAGAGCGTGATATTGAATTTTTGTATTGATCTTCAACCTGATACAAAACCCATTTCTAAAATCTCATATTGAATAGCTCCTATTGAACTTCAGGAGTTAAAAACCCAACTATAGAAGTTGGTACCCGAGCCTCTATCTGGTGACTTCCTTTGTAGAATGCACCAAAGCCAGACTCTCCGTAAGGGACTCTGTAATTGTGTGGTGGTAAAACAATAGGTGCCATTGTGACGTGCTATCCAAGATTAGGATATGAATCACAATTGAGAGCAACCGAAGTCGGTGACCAAAGTACGTAGCTTTCTGGGCTTAGTTGGTTACTATCGGAGATTCGTGGAAGGATTTTCTCGAATCGCTACTCCGTTAACTTAGCTGACTCAGAAAGATACAAAATTCGTATGGAGCGAGGAATGCGAGAAGATTTTTCAATAGCTCAAGAGGCGACTCATTCGGAACCTGTTCTGACCATACCGTCTTAGAAAAGCGAACGTGGTAGCTGACGCGTTGAGTAGAAGATTGTACGCGAGTACGAGTGCGATATTGTTGAACACAAAGACCTATTTTGTATAATTTATAAATGATAGAGATAGAGTTAATGACTCTAGGGACCCACGTGATGATATACGAGTAAAATCGACTTTAATCGATAACGTTAAAGCCGCTCAAGCTACAAACTTGGAGCTGATGAATATAAAGAAGAAGGTGCAAGAATGTGTTATTCTAGAAGTAAGAGTCGATGAAGAGAAGAAAGCTCAAACCTTCGATTTATTTGAAATTCTCGATCGAGTAGGAATTGTGGCCTATAGACTCGCCTTAACGCTAAGTATGTCGCGTGTTCATAACGTTTTTCACGTATCGATGTTACGTAAATATGTGGACGACCCGAATCGTATTATTGCGTTAGAACCAGACGAGATAGCCGAAGATTTAACGTACGAGGAGGTACCTGTTAAGATATTGGATAGGAAAGAACATGTCCTATGCACGAAGGTTATACCACAAGTTAAGGTTTTGTGGAGAAACCATGCTATTGAAGAAATGACTTGGGAGTTAGAATCAGAAATGAAAGCGAGGTATCCTCACCTTTTCGAAACACCAGGTACGTACGTCAATTTCGAGGACGAAATTTCATAAGGAGGGGAGGTTGTAAGACCCAAACTTATTAATAAATGAAATTAAATTTCCTCTATTTATTATTTTGAAATAGAAAGGGTTGATTTGATTAATGTGGTTAGTTATGGGTAAAATACGCAAATATTTTAAATAAGCAAGTGGTTATAAAATATTTATTTTTGGTCGGTGAATATTCATTTGGTCGTGGAATATTCTTGCTGTCGGGAAATATTGGTACGACGGCGCAGCCTTGTGTGGGCCCCATAACGGAAAGCGATTGGATGAAGAAAACCACAAGTATAAGTTGTTTATAATTAACGACGTAGTTGTTACAGTTAATACTGTTAGAATACCTGTGGTTAAAATACAGTAGCACACGGTATTGCAACAATTATTGATTCTTACGAAGGAAGGCACTACTCAATAATTGTTATAGTAGTTACTGTTCAATATTTTATTTTATTGATTCAATAATTGCTGCATTGATATTTTATATTATTGTTGTTTCAATAATTGTCACTACACAGTATTTTCCATTATCAGATCAATAATTCATTTTATTTGAATAATATTATTAGATAACATTATTGGCAATGTCTAGAAAGTTTTGTCTAAGGAGAGGTTTGGTCATCTAATTACGCGCCAGTAAGGAAAAATTCTTATTGGAAAGCCCCCTCTTTCCTGGGAACGGCCTGATTGTCATAAATGTGATTCTGTAATATTATTTGTGAATAATTAATTATTGATTCATATGATAAGGAAATATTTATTTTATGTGGATATAAATGAGGGATATATTTTTGTGGTTAAAAATGAAGGAGTTAATGTTGAGGTTTTTATCAGTATTTTTGTCGGAATGGAAGTATTAAAAATCAGGGTTTTTGAGATATTTTGCGGGGGTTATAATTTTTAATCCGACCGTTGGATCGTGGTAATTTTTGGATATGTTATACATATATAAGTTGAGTATATGTCCACAAATTTTGAATCGTTAAAAATGAACGTATGATTTATTATGAATTTTACGAGATGACTGGTTCAGAAATTGTTAAATTTTCGGAGTTTATCATTTTGGAGGAAAATTCTAGAATTGGTGGGCCCCACTCTTGGTTGGTGAAGAAATATACTGAGATTTTTAGTCAAATGTGGTAGGCTTGAATAGTAGCAGGTAAAGCCATCAGGTTGCAGGTTAAGTCTGTTTCGGCGTGCTAATATTTTCCTATAAATAGAGGGCTAAGTTAGAATTAAAAATCACACCAGAAACAAGTTTTCTCTCTTTCTCTCTCTAGATTATTGAGTGTATTTTGTGAGTATTTAGATACTTTAAAAGTTGCTATTCAGCACAAGTTTTATTCAGCCTCATATCCGATATTCAGTTAGAAGTACGGTTATTTTGAGGTAAGGGATATTATTTTTTTCTTAAATGATATTTTTTTCAATATCATTATGCCGAAATATTGATATAAACTTTTTATCAAATTTAGAACTTTTTGTGTCGGGGTTACTATTCACGTATACGTTACTATTCACGTATACGACACTATTCACGAATACGACACTATTCACCGAAAAATAAAATTTTCTCTTTTTGTCCAAGATATCTATTATGGTTACTATCTTTGATTGTATCCATGTTTTGATCTTTATTTTTGAATTCTACTCACAAATTGATTATTATGAAGTATTATTGATCTTGGATAAACTGTTATACGAATCCCTACTATTTATTCTTCTGTCTCATTGGATTCGTTTTCTTTAAGATATTTTTCATCATCCTCAGTCCTAAATGATGATATTACTGAATATCTTTGGCCTGTAGTGCAAAGATGAACATGTGTTGAGATGAACATGACCGACTGGTGATACAAATGAATATCTTTGGCCTGTAGTGCAAAGATGAATATTTGGTTAAAGATGATTATTAATTGATGTTACAGGGATAAAATATTGATGATGGACTTTTAAATCTTAGAAGATAGTAGAATTCATTCTTTACTTGACTCTTCTAATGGTTTGCTGTTTCCGCTGCAGTTGTTGATCTAAAACTTGTTGTCGATTATATTCTATCAGATTTTTCCCTGTTGAATACTAATGATAATTTGTTGTATATTATCTTAGTCATAATATTCTTTACTGGGCTAGTTGAGCTCACCCTTTTCCTTTTTGTTCTATTTTTCTTCTCAGGAGGTGAGAACATAGCAGGATCTAGTCGGGGTATGGAGTGATGGTTCTAGAAAGATATTTTAGCTGTCCTCACTATTTCTGTAAAATAGTGTTTGAATAATTGTAATGAGGACTTATTTGAGTGTGGATATTGTCTAGAAGACAATATTTGTATTTAAACTCAAAGTATGTGTTGTCGTATTTTGCACGACAATTGCATTATTGAAGTTGTAGTTTGCTTTTTGTACCATGTATTTGGCGACTCGGAATGGGTGTTGTATACCTATTTTGGGGGTGTCACAGTTGGTATCAGAGCTTAGGGATATGATCCCTGGCTAAGATGTGAGATAAGAACTAGGAGGGGAGAGACGGGAAATTCCTTCGCTAGTATGACCTGACTAAGTTTATTTGGTGTTTATTTGGTCGGTCAGAGTATAAGGATAATATATGACATGACCGTAATGTTACAAATGATGTGGTAAAAGTTCTCATTGGCCCGTAGTGCATTGATGGACAGTTGTTGGCATAATCATGACCATTGATGAATACACGAATATCCTTGGCTGTGATGCATGGATAATTTGTGGTTGTGATACTAATGAATATCCTTGGCCGTAGTGCAGGGATGATGTGGATTATTAATTAAGCTGAGTCTCAGCGATAAAAGTGATGAAAAACCTTTTAAATCATAAAAGATAGTAGATTTTATTTTCTACTTGACTCTTTTAATGGATTGCTTGTTCCGCTGCAGTTAAACTTGATGTTTGTTATATTTTATCAGTTTAACACTGTTGAAGGCTAACGATAATTTATTCTGCATTATCTTAGTCATAATATTTCTTAGTGGGCTAGTTGAGCTCACCCTTTTGCTTTCATTGTTCTCTTCAGGAAATGAGAACATAGCGGGGACTAGTCGGGGAACGGAGTGACGATTCAGAGGGTAGCATTAGTAGTCCTCACTATTCTATAAAATAGTGTGAAAATAAATGTATTGAGGACTTATTTTGAGTTTGAATCCTATTTAGAAGAAAGTGTTGTATTTAAACTCACAGCTTATGTTTTGTCATATTTTACACGACAGTTGTATAATTAAGTTTTATTTGTATTTTATACCATGTAGTTGACGACTCAGAATAGGTGATGTATACCTATTTTTGGGGCGTCACAGTTGGTATCAAAGCTTAGGGATATGATCCCTGGCTAAGATGTGAGACAAGAACTAGGAGGGGAGAGACGGGGAATTCCTTCGCTAGTGTGACCTACCTAAGTTTATTTAGAATTTAATTGGTCGGTCAAAGTATAGGGATATTATGTTACATGTCAATTAACCTTTGTTTTGTGGCAGTATCTGAAAATGACATCCGAGAATGTTGAGAATAGCAATGGAGCACGTGAGACCGTTGAGGTTCCACATATCAATAATCAGTATAATGTGCATCAGGAAGGCGACAATCCTCATGCAAACAACAACACTGACCAAATGATGGAATGTTCAGAGGCTTTATGCAATTCATACAACATCAGGCGAAAGAGGCTCATGTCCAAAAATATAGGTGGAAACACTGAAAACTCTCGGACGGTCACCGCTAAGCAGTTCACGGAGCTGGGACCACCGGAGTTTATTGGAGAGCCAAAACCACTTAAGGCAGAAATGTGGATCAAGCAGATCACCAAGATATTTGATGTCTTGGGATGCGCCGAGGAGCAAAGGGTTCCCTTTGCCACCTTTATGTTGCGAGGAGAGGTAGATTACTGGTGGAAATCAGTAAAGCGTACTCAACCTGCCGCACTTAAGATGTCTTGGGAGAAGTTCCATGAACTATTCAATGACAAGTACTTTCCCGAAAATATTCGTCACATGAAGGAGGTAGAATTCATCAAGTTGGAGCAGAATAATATGACCATGTCGTAGTACGAAGCTAAGTTTGTCGAGCTGTCCCGGTTTGCGTCCCACTTGGTGGATAATAAAGAGAGAATGACGCGGATGTTTTTAAGAGGTTTAAAGCCGGAGATACGTCAACATCTAATTTCTCATAAACTGTGTTTGTATTCAGATGTTGTAAATAGGGCTCAGTTAGTGGAGCGCGATAACGAGTCAACGCAACCAAAAGAGAGCAACTGACAAAATGATAATACCAGTGAAAGCAGTCATCGAAGCGGTGACAACAAGCGTGGAAGGAATCAGCAGGCCAAAAATGGTAACCAATTCGGTGGTAATCATGGCCAAAACAATAAGAATGGACATTTCAAGAAGAGGAGATTCAACAATGATGGAAAGACGTCAGCACCAGCACCCGTGGTTAAGGAAGGAGAACGACCACCTATCATATGCTTCAAATGCGGAGGGGAAGGGCCCATCAGTCCAAACTGCGCGATGCCGTCCAAAGCATGTTATAATTGTGGAAGAGAATGTCACCTAGCCCGATTTTGTCATTCACCGAAGACAAGTTCAGCTAGGATGGAGGCACCAAAGGACTTCCCAGAAAAGTCAAAACCGGTAGTGCAAGGGAGAGCGTTTGTTGTGACCTCCCAGAAAGCAAGGAATCCGAACGAGGTCATCACGGGTAAGCTTATCATAAACTCTAGCGAAGTCTATACCTTATTTGATACCGGTTCTACCCATTCTTTTATTTTTCCTATTTGCGCTCAACGATTAAATTTGACTCAAGAGAAATTAGACTTTGACTTATCTATGGAAACTCCGTTGGGAGAAACCTTCATTACATCCACTATTTATAAGTCTTGTTTGGTTCAAATTGGTACCCTCACATTACCTGTCGATCTTATTTCATTGAAAATACTTGCATTTGATGTAATTCTAGGGATTGATTGGTTAACTACTCATCATGCAAAAATTGATTATTTTCTTAAGGTTGTTAGCTTTCATATTCCTAATCAACCTATTATGCGAATTCAAACAACCAAATCATTTAAATCAATCACTGTCATCTCAAGCCATAAAGCTATTCGTTTATTAAAAAACGGATGTCAAGCTTTCTTAGCTCATGTCACGGATCTAAATAAAAATACTTCAGTTTTGAATGATATTTCTATTGTTAATGAATTTCCTGACGTATTCCCTAAAGAACTTCCTGGCCTACCCCCAGAGCGTGAAATTGAATTTTATATCGACCTTGAACCCGGTACAAAACCCATTTCCAAAGCCCCATATCGAATGGCTCCTATTGAACTTCAAGAGTTAAAGACCCAACTACAGGAATTGTTAGATATTAGTTTATTCGTCCTAGTACTTCTCCTTGGGGTGCTCCTGTTCTATTCGTGAAGAAGAAAGATGGGAGTATGCGACTTTGTATTAATTATCGGGAGTTGAATCATGTCACCATCAAAAATAGGTACCCATTGCCACGTATTGATGACCTGTTTGACCAGTTGCAAGGAGCACAATTCTTTTCAAAAATCGATCTTCGTTCTGGATATCATCAGCTGAAGGTTAGAACTGAGGATATTCCAAAGACTGCCTTCAGAACTTGGTACGGGCATTATGAATTCTTAGTCATGTCTTTTGGATTGACTAATGCTCCTGCTGCCTTCATAGATTTGATAAACCGAGTATTCGAGGAATATTTGGATCACTTTGTGGTCGTCTTTATTGATGACATCCTTATTTATTCCAAAAGCCATGAAGATCATGACCAACACTTGAGGCTGACACTCCAAAAGCTTCGTGAATACAAGCTTTATGCCAAGTTGAAGAAATGCGAGTTCTGGCTTGAAGAAGTAGCATTCCTTGGGCACGTAGTATCAAGTCATGGAATATTTGTTGACCCGACAAAGATTGAAGTAATTCAAAGCTGGGAGCAACCTAAATCAGTGACCGAAGTACGTAGCTTTCTCGGTTTAGCTGGTTATTATCGGAGATTCGTGGAAGGATTTTCTCGAATCGCTACTCCATTAACTCAGCTGACTCGGAAAGATACAAAGTTCTGTTGGAGCGAAGAATGTGAGAAGAGTTTTCAAGAACTCCAGAGGAGACTCATTTCAGCACCTGTTCTGACAATACCATCTGGCTCGGAGGGATTTGTCATCTACAATGATGCTTCGGGCAAAGGGTTGGGATGTGTTCTCATGAAACATGAGAAAGTCATAGCCTATGCCTCAAGACAACTCAAAGAATATGAGAGGAATTATCCTACTCATGATCTAGAGTTGGCAGCTGTTGTCTTCGCACTTAAAATTTGGAGGCATTACTTGTATGGGGAGAAAGTGGTGATCTTTACGGATCATAAAAGCCTCAAATATTTCTTCACTCAAAAGGAACTCAGCATGCGACAACGATGTTGGCTGGAACTGTTGAAAGATTATGATCATACCATCCAATACCATCCTAAAAAAGCGAACGTGGTAGCTGATGCATTGAGTAGAAGATCATATGCAAGTACGAGTGCGATATTGTCAATGCAAAGGCCCATTTTGTGTGACTTGCAAAGGATGGAGATAGAGTTAAAGACTCCAGGGACCTATGTGATGATGGCAAATATATGAGTAGAATCGACTTTAATTGATAAAGTTAAGGCTGCTCAAGCTACAGACCTGGAGCTGATGCGTATGAGGAAGAAAGTGCAAGAAGGTGCTATGCCGGAAGCAAGAATCGATGAAGAAGGAATACTTCGAGTCAACTCCAGACTTTATGTTCCTAACGACCCTGATTTAAAGTATAAAATCATGATGGAAGCGCACAACACACCATTTTAAATCCATCTTGGGAGTACCAAAATGTATCGTGATCTTCGTCATACATTTTGGTGGAGCAATATGAAGAGAGAGATAGCGTTATTTATCTCAAGGTGTCTAACTTGTCAACGAGTCAAAGCGGAGCATCAAGTACCAAAAGGTCCATTGCAACCACTTGAAATTCCAGAATGGAAGTGGGAGCACATTACCATGGATTTCGTTACTGGTCTTCCCAAGGTTTCTCAAGGCATTGAAGCAATTTGGGTCATTGTTGATAGATTGACCAAGTCTGCTCATTTCTTACAAATACGAGAAACTTATACACTTGAACGTCTTGCTCGTATGTACATAAACAAGATTGTAAGACTGCATGGTATGCCAGTATCTATAGTTTCTGATCGAGACACAAGATTCACTTCACGATTTTGGGTTAGTTTGTAAAAAGATATGGGCACGGATTTACGATTTAGTTCAGCATATCATCCCCAGACGGACGGACAATCAGAGAGGACTATTCAAACTCTTGAAGATTTATTAAGACTCTGTGTCCTTGACTTCAAGGGAAGTTGGGATAAGTTCTTACCATTGGTGAAGTTTTCCTACAACAACAGTTATCAAGCAAGTATTGGCATGGCTCCATTCGAGGCGTTGTATGGAAGAAAGTGTCGTTCTCTAGTATGTTGGGATGAGGTGGGTGAAGCAACGTTGTTGGGACCGGAGTTGGTACGTATGACTACGGAAAAGATCAAACGATCCGGCAACGTATAAAAACCTCACAAGATCGACAAAAGAGTTATGTTGATCTTCATCGAAAGGACGTAGAATTTGATATAGGAGATCATGTGTGTAAGACCCCAACTTTTATAAATAAAGATGAATTTTCTATAAATATCATTTTTGAATATTATGGAGTTAATTTGATATAATGTTATAGTTGTGGGTAATATTTATAAATTTTGCAAAGTACGCAAGTTGTTATATAATATTCGATTGGTCGGGGAATATTCGTTTTAACAGGGAATATTCGTACAACGACACAATCATTAGTGGACCCCACAACGGAATTATTGTCGGATTGAGAAAACGACAAAAATATTTTATTAAAAATAACGGCGGAAATTTTACCATTGTTACTGTTGAACTACTCGGTAGTAAAAGTACAGTAATATGTGTGGTTGCATAGTAGCACACGGTATTGATTATTAATGCTTATGTGAGAAGTCACTCAGTTTGATTCAATTATTGTCAGTTAATAATATGAATTATTTAGCGATAATGACGTTTTGTTTTATTCGTATTATTAACGTAATAAAACAGAAATATCTTTTTATATAAAACAGAATACTTTATTAAAGTTATTCTATAAATAGAATATATTATATTTTATTTAAAAGATTTTTCTTTAAATATGGACCGTCAGATTAAAGTAATCAATCTGGACCGTTCATGGATTAGTTACTATGCATTCTATTTTTCTATAAATAGCAGCTCATTCCTTCATTATTTCTTACGAATTCACTGAACTCTAGAGAGAGAAACTATAGAGAGAAACTATAGAAAGAGAGAAGAAGAGTATTCTGCTACTTAACTACTTCCTTATTTCAGCTCGTCTTTAAAACGGTAAGGGGTGTTATTCTTTCTTATTCATGAAGAGAACTGTTGTTATTCTATTTCTTATTATTCTGTTGGAATAACCTGTATACGCGGTCTACCCTATACTTGGTGACATTCTTCTATTATTCTGTTGGAACATCCTGTCTGTGTGTTTTACACCGGACCTGGTTCCGTTTTTATTATTATTCTGTTGGAACATTCTGTCTGTGTGTTTTACACCGGACCTGGTTCCGTTTTTATTATTATTCTGTTAGAACATCCTGTCTGTGTGTTTTACACCGGACCTGGTTCCGTCTTGTTATTATTCTGTTGGAATATCCTGTCTGTGTGTTTTACACCGGACCTGGTTCTATTATTTATTATTCTGTCGGAATATCCTGTCTGTGCGTTTACGCCGGACCTGGTTCCATTATTTATTATTCTGGTGGAATAACCTGT
The DNA here is from genome assembly GCA_016801055.1 of Panax notoginseng. NCBI lineage: Eukaryota > Viridiplantae > Streptophyta > Magnoliopsida > Apiales > Araliaceae > Panax > Panax notoginseng. The sequence goes on along the minus strand of CM029018.1, from coordinate 43,156,672 downwards.
CTGTGCGGTCTATCGCATGCATGGTGATTTCTTTTGTTATTTCATTCTTTATTATACTCAATTGGTTAAGTTTTGACTTCTATACTCCATGAAATTAGTGAAATATCCTTGATAATTGCGGTTCATCCAGTATCTTTTCATGAAAATATTCTTCTAAGTATTCTTGAATTTTACTCCACAAAGCAGTATCATGTTGACAATTTGGACGTTGTTAATTCCTGGATAAATTAATTCTTGAACTTGTTTTATTGAATTCTTATATCATTGTCATCATCCTCATGTTTATAAAATGTTGAAAGTCATCTGTGGCCTGTAGTGCATAGATGGACTTGGTATGATTATGACCAGGGATTATTCGGTATAATCATGACCGTAATGTTACAAATGATGTGGTAAAAGTCCTCATTGGCCCGTAGTGCATTGATGGACAGTTGTTGGCATGATCATGACCATTAATGAATATACGAATATCCTTGGCCGTAGTGCAGGGGTGATTCGATGATGTGGATTATTTTATTAAGCTGAGTCTCAGCGATCACAGTGTTGGAAAATCTTTTAAATCATAAAAGATAGTAGAGTTTATTTTCTACTTGACTCTTTTAATGGATTGCTTGTTCCGCTGCAGTTAAACTTGATGTCTATTATATTTTATCAGTTTAACATTGTTGAAGGCTAATGATAATTTATTCTGCATTATCTTAGTCATAATATTTCTTACTGGGCTAGTTGAGCTCACCCTTTCTTTCACTGTTCTCTTCAGGAAATGAGAACGTAGCTGGGGCAAGTCGGGGAACGGAGTGATGGTCCGAATGATAGTATTAGTTAGTAGTCCTCACTATTCTATGTAATGGTGTGTTAATAAATGTAATGAGGACTCCTTTTGAGTATGAATACTCTCTAGAAGATAATATTTGTATTCAAACTCACAGTTTATGTTTTGTCGTATTGTACACGACAGTTGTATTAGTAAGTTGTATTTGTATTCTGTACTATGTATCTGACGACCCAAGATGGGTGATGTATACCTAATTTTGGGGGCGTCACAGTTGGTATCAGAGCTTAGGGATATGATCCCTGGCTAAGATGTGAGAATAGAACTAGGAGGGGAGAGACGGGGAATTCCTTCGCTAGTATGGCCTACCTAAGTTTATTTGCATGGTATTTAATTGGTCGGTCATAATATAAGGATAAAATATGACATATCAATTAATTTTTATTTTGTGGCAGTATCTGAAAATGGCATCTGAGAATGTTGAGAATAACAATGGAGCACAGGCGACTGTTGATTCACCACATATCAATAATCAGGATAATGTGCATCAGGAAGGTGACAATCCTCATGCAAACAACAACACTGACCAAATGATGAATGATCAAATGTTCAGAGGCTTTATGCAATTCATGCAACAACAGGTGAAAGCGGCTCCTGTCCACAACGTAGGTGGAAATACTGGAAACTCTCTGGCGGTCACCGCTAAACAGTTTAAGGAGCTGGGACCACCGGAGTTTAAGGGAGAACCCAAACCACTTGTAGCTGAAACATGGATAAAGCAGATCACCAAGATATTTGATGTCTTGGGTTGCTCCGAGGAGCAAAAGGTTCCCTTTGCCGCCTTTATGTTGCGAGGAGAGGCAGATTACTGGTGGGAATCGATAAAGCGTACTCAACCTGCCGCACTGAAGATGTCCTGGGAGAAGTTCCAAGAGCTGTTTAACGACAAATACTTTCCCGAGAGTATTCGTCACATGAAGGAGGTGGAGTTCATCAAATTGGAGCAGAATAATATGACCGTGTCGCAGTACGAGATAAAATTTGCGGAGTTATCCTGGTTTGCGTCCCACCTGGTGGATAATGAAGAAAGAATGACACGGATGTTTTTAAGAGGTTTGAAGCCGGAGATACGTCAACATCTTGTTTCTCATAAACTGTGTTTGTATTCAGATGTTGTAAATAGGGCTCAGTTGGTGGAGCGCGATAACGAGACAACGCAACCAAAAGAGAGCAGCCGGCAAAATGATAATACCAGTGAGAGCAGTCATCGAAGCGGTGACAACAAGCGTGGAGGGAATCAACAGGCCAGAAATGGTAACCACTTCGGTGGTAATCAGGGCCAAAACAATAAGAATGGACATTTCAAGAAGAGGAGATTCAACAATGATGGAAAGACGTCAGCACCAGCACCTGTCGTTAAGGAAGGAGAACGACCACCTATCATATGTTTCAAATGCGGAGGGGAGGGGCACATCAGTCCAAACTGCGCGATGCCGTCCAAAGCATGTTATAATTGTGGAAGAGAAGGTCATTTAGCCCGATTTTGTCGTTTACCGAAGACAAATTCAGCTAGGATGGAGGCACCAAAGGCCGTCCCAGAAAAGTCAAAACCGGTTGTGCAAGGGAGAGCGTTTGTTGTGAACTCCCAGAAAGCAAGGAACCCGAATGAGGTCATCACGGGTAAGCTTATCATAAACTCTAACGAAGTCTATACTTTATTTGATACCGGTTCTACCCATTCTTTTATTTCTCCTACTTGCGCTCATCGATTAAATTTGATTCCGGGGAAATTAGACTTTGACTTAGCTGTTGAAACTCCATTGGGAGAAACCTTCATTACATCCACGGTTTATAAGTCTTGTTTGGTTCAAGTTGGTACCCACACATTACCTGTCGATCTGATTTCATTAAAAATACTTGCATTTGACGTGATTCTAGGGATTGATTGGTTAACTACTCATCATGCAAAAATTGATTGTTTTCGTAAGGTTGTTAGCTTTCATATTCCTAATCGACCTATTATGCGAATTCAAGCAACCAAACCATTAAAATCAATCGCTGTCATCTCAAGCCATAAAGCTATTCGTTTATTGAAAAACGGATGTCAAGCTTTCTTAGCTCATGTCACAGATCTAAACAAAAATACGTCAGCTTTGAATGATATTTCTGTTGTTAATAAATTTCCTGACGTATTTCCCGAAGAACTTCCTGGCCTACCCCCAGAGCGTGAAATTGAATTTTGTATCGACCTTGAACCCGGTACAAAACCCATTTCCAAAGCCCCATATCGAATGGCTCCTATTGAACTTCAGGAGTTAAAGACCAACTGCAGGAATTGTTAGACATTGGTTTTATTCGTCCTAGTACTTCTCCTTGGGGTGCTCCTGTTCTGTTCGTGAAGAAGAAAGATGGGAGTATGCGACTTTGTATTGATTATCGGGAGTTGAATCATGTCACCATCAAAAATAGGTACCCATTGCCACGTATTGATGACCTGTTTGACCAGTTGCAAGGAGCACAATTCTTTTCAAAGATCGATCTTCGTTCTGGATATCATCAGCTGAAGGTTAGAACTGAGGATATTCCAAAGACTGCCTTCAGAACTCGGTATGGGCATTATGAATTCTTAGTTATGTCTTTTGGATTGACTAATGCTCCTGCTGCCTTCATGGATATGATGAACAGGGTATTCAAGGAATATTTGGATCACTTTGTGATCGTCTTTATCGATGACATCCTTGTTTATTCCAAAAGCCGTGAAGATCATGAGCAACACTTGAGGTTGGTACTCCAAAAGCTTCGTGAATACAAACTTTATGCCAAGTTGAAGAAATGCGAGTTCTGGCTGGAAGAAGTAGCATTCCTTGGGCACGTAGTATCAAGTCGTGGAATATCGGTTGACCCGGCAAAGATTGAAGCTATTCAAAGCTGGGAGCAACCTAAATCAGTGACCGAAGTACGTAGCTTTCTTGGTTTAGCTGGTTATTATCGGAGATTCGTGGAAGGATTTTCTCGAATCGCTACTCCATTAACTCAGCTGACTCGGAAAGATACAAAGTTCGGTTGGAGCGAAGAATGTGAGCAGAGTTTTCAAGAACTCAAGAGGAGACTCATTTCAGCACCTGTTCTAACAATACCATCTGGCTCGGAGGGATTTGTCATCTACAGTGATGCTTCGAGCAAAGGGTTGGGATGTGTTCTCATGCAACATGGAAAAGTCATAGCCTATGCATCAAGACAACTCAAGGAATATGAGAGGAATTATCCTACTCATGATCTAGAGTTGGCAGCTGTTGTCTTTGCACTTAAAATTTGGAGGCATTACTTGTATGGGGAGAAGGTGGAGATCTTTACGGATCATAAAAGCCTCAAATATTTCTTCACTCAAAAGAAACTCAACATGCGACAACGACGTTGGCTTGAACTGTTGAAAGATTATGATCATACCATTCAATATCATCCTGAAAAAGCGAACGTGGTAGCTGACGCATTGAGTAGAAGATCATATGCAAGTACGACTGCGATATTGTCAACACAAAGACCCATTTTGTGTGATTTGCAAAGGATGGAGATAGAGTTAAAGACTCCAGGGACCCATGTGATGATGGCGAATATACGAGTAGAACCGACTTTAATCGATAAAGTTAAAGCTGCTCAAGCTACAGACCTGGAGCTGATGCGTATGAGGAAGAAAGTGCAAGAAGGTGCTATGCCGGAAGCAAGAATCGATGAAGAAGGAATACTTCGAGTCAACTCCAGACTTTGTGTTCCTAACAACCCTGATTTAAAGTATGAAATCATGATGGAGGCGCACAACACACCGTTTGCAATCCATCCTGGAAGTACCAAAATGTATCATGATCTTCGTCATACATTTTGGTGGAGCAATATGAAGAGAGAGATAGCGTTGTTTATCTCAAGGTGTCTAACTTGTCAACGAGTCAAAGCGGAGCATCAAGTACCAAAAGGTCCATTGCAACCACTTGAAATTCCAGAATGGAAGTGGGAGCACATTACCATGGATTTCGTTACCGGTCTTCCTAGGGTTTCTCAAGGTATTGATGCGATTTGGGTCATTGTTGATAGATTGACCAAGTCTGCTCATTTCTTACCGATACGAGAAACTTATACACTTGAACGTCTTGCTCGTATGTACATAAACGAGATTGTAAGACTGCATGGTATGCCAGTATCCATAGTTTCTGACCGAGACCCAAGATTCACTTCACGATTTTGGGTTAGTTTACAAAAAGCTATGGGCACGGAGTTACGATTTAGTTCAGCATATCATCCTCAGACGGACGGACAATCAGAGAGGACTATTCAAACTCTTGAAGATCTATTAAGACTCTGTGTCTTTGACTTCAAGGGAAGTTGGGACAAGTTCTTACCATTGGTGGAGTTTTCCTACAACAACAGTTATCAAGCAAGTATTGGCATGGCTCCATTCGAAGCATTGTATGGAAGAAAATGTCGTTCTCCAGTATGCTGGGATGAGGTGGGTGAAGCAACGTTTTGGGACCGGAGTTGGTACGTATGACTACAGAAAAGATTCAAACGATCCGACAACGTATAAAAACCTCACAAGATCGACAAAAGAGTTATGCTGATCTTCATCGAAAGGACGTGGAATTTGATGTAGGAGATCATGTGTTCTTACGTGTTGCTCCATGGAAAGGAGTTACGAGATTTGGAAAGAGAGGAAAGCTCAATCCTCGATTCATCGGTCCATTTTTAATCCTCGATCGAGTAGGAACTGTGGCTTATAGACTCGCTTTACCGCCAAGTATGTCTCGTGTTCATAACGTTTTTCACATATCCATGTTACGCAAATATGTGGAAGACCCGAACCACATTATTGAGTTAGAACCGGACGAAATAGCAGAAGATTTGACGTATGAAGAAGTTCCTGTTCAAATCTTGGATAAGAAGGAACATATTCTACGCTCCAAGGTTATACCTCAAGTCAAAGTTTTGTGGAGAAACCACGATGTTGAGGAAATGACTTGGGAGTTAGAATCTGAAATGAAATCAAGGTATCCTTACCTCTTCGACATACCAGGTACGTACCCTAATTTCGAGGGCGAAATTTCATAAGAAGGGGAGGTTGTAAGACCCCAACTTTTATAAATAAAGATGAATTTTCTATAAATATCATTTTTGAATATTATGGAGTTAATTTGATATAATGTTATAGTTGTGGGTAATATTTATAAATTTTGCAAAGTACGCAAGTTGTTATATAATATTCGATTGGTCGGGGAATATTCGTTTTAACAGGGAATATTCGTACAACGACACAATCATTGGTGGACCCCACAACGGAATTATTGTCGGATTGAGAAAACGACAAAAATATTTTATTAAAAATAACGGCGGAAATTTTACCATTGTTACTGTTGAACTACTCGGTAGTAAAAGTACAGTAATACGTGTGGTTGCATAGTAGCACACGGTATTGATTATTAATGCTTATGTGAGAAGTCACTCAGTTTGATTCAATTATTGTCAGTTAATAATATGAATTATTTAGCGATAATGACGTTTTGTTTTATTCGTATTATTAACGTAATAAAACAGAAACATCTTTTTATATAAAACAGAATACTTTATTAAAGTTATTCTATAAATAGAATATATTATATTTAATTTAAAAGATTTTTCTTTAAATATGGACCGTCAGATTAAAGTAATCAATCTGGACCGTTCATGGATTAGTTACTATGCATTCTATTTTTCTATAAATAGCAGCTCATTCCTTCATTATTTCTTACGAATTCACTGAACTCTAGAGAGAGAAACTATAGAGAGAAACTATAGAGAGAGAGAAGAAGAGTATTCTGCTACTTAACTACTTCCTTATTTCAGCTCGTCTTTAAAACGATAAGGGGTGTTATTCTTTCTTATTCATGAAGAGAACTGTTGTTATTCCATTTCTTATTATTCTGTTGGAATAACCTGTATACGCGGTCTACCCTATACTTGGTGACATTCTTCTATTATTCTGTTGGAACATCCTGTCTGTGTGTTTTACACCGGACCTGGTTCCGTTTTTATTATTATTCTGTTGGAACATCCTGTCTGTGTGTTTTACACCGGACCTGGTTCCGTTTTTATTATTATTCTGTTGGAACATCCTGTCTGTGTGTTTTACACCGGACCTGGTTCCGTCTTGTTATTATTCTGTTGGAATATCCTGTCTGTGTGTTTTACACCGGACCTGGTTCTATTATTTATTATTCTGTCGGAATATCCTGTCTGTGCGTTTACGCCGGACCTGGTTCCATTATTTATTATTCTGGTGGAATAACCTGTCTGTGCGGTCTATCGCATGCATGGTGATTTCTTTTGTTATTTCATTCTTTATTATACTCAGTTGGTTAAGTTTTGACTTCTATACTCCATAAAATTAGTGAAATATCCTTGATAATTGCGGTTCATCCAGTATCTTTTCATGAAAATATTCTTCTAAGTATTCTTGAATTTTACTCCACAAAGCAGTATCATGTTGACAATTTGGACGTTGTTAATTCCTGGATAAATTAATTCTTGAACTTGTTTTATTGAATTCTTATATCATTGTCATCATCCTCATGTTTATAAAATGTTGAAAGTCATCTGTGGCCTGTAGTGCATAGATGGACTTGGTATGATTATGACCAGGGATTATTCGGTATAATCATGACCGTAATGTTACAAATGATATGGTAAAAGTCCTCATTGGCCCGTAGTGCATTGATGGACAGTTGTTGGCATGATCATGACCATTAATGAATATACGAATATCCTTGGCCGTAGTGCAGGGGTGATTCGATGATGTGGATTATTTTATTAAGCTGAGTCTCAGCGATCACAGTGTTGGAAAATCTTTTAAATCATAAAAGATAGTAGAGTTTATTTTCTACTTGACTCTTTTAATGGATTGCTTGTTCCGCTGCAGTTAAACTTGATGTCTATTATATTTTATCAGTTTAACATTGTTGAAGGCTAATGATAATTTATTCTGCATTATCTTAGTCATAATATTTCTTACTGGGCTAGTTGAGCTCACCCTTTCTTTCACTGTTCTCTTCAGGAAATGAGAACGTAGCTGGGGCAAGTCGGGGAACGGAGTGATGGTCCGAATGATAGTATTAGTTAGTAGTCCTCACTATTCTATGTAATGGTGTGTTAATAAATGTAATGAGGACTCCTTTTGAGTATGAATACTCTCTAGAAGATAATATTTGTATTCAAACTCACAGTTTATGTTTTGTCGTATTGTACACGACAGTTGTATTAGTAAGTTGTATTTGTATTCTGTACTATGTATCTGACGACCCAAGATGGGTGATGTATACCTAATTTTGGGGGCGTCACAATGTGTTGTTACGAGTTACTCCGTGGAAAGGAGTTACGAGATTTGGAAAGAGAGGAAAGCTCAATCCTCGATTCATTGGCCCATTTTTAATCCTCGATCGAGTAGGAAATGTGGCCTATAGACTCGCTTTACCGCCAAGTATGTCTCGTGTTCATAATGTTTTTCACATATCCATGTTACGTAAATATGTGAAAGACCCGAACCACATTATTGATTTAGAACTGGACGAAATAGCGGAAGATTTAACGTATGAAGAGGTTCCTATTCAAATCTTGGATAAGAAGGAACATATTCTTCGCTCCAAGGTTATACCTCAAGTCAAAGTTTTGTGGAGAAACCACGATGTTGAGGAAATGACCTGAGAGTTAGAATCTGAAATGAAGTCAAGGTATCCTTACCTCTTCGATATACCAGGTACGTACCCTAATTTCGAGGGCGAAATTTGATAATAAGGGGAGGTTGTAAGACCCCAACTTTTATAAATAAAGATAAATTTTCTATAAATATTATTTTTGAATATCATGGAGTGAAATTGATATAATGTTATAGTTGTGGGTAATATTTATAAATTTTGCAAAGTACGCAAGTTGCTATATAATATTCGATTGGTCAGGGAATATTCGTTTTAACAGGAAATATTCGTACGACGACACAATCATTGGTGGACCCCATAGCGAAATTATTGTCGGATTGAGAAAATGACAAAAATACTTTATGAAAATAACGGCGGAAGTTTTACCATTAATACTGTTGAACTACTCAGTAGTAAAAGTACAGTAATACGCATGGTTGCATAGTAGCACACGGTATTGATTATTGATACTTATGTGATAAGTCACTCAGTTTTGTTTTATTGGTATTATTAATGTAATAAAACAGAAAAGCTTTTTATATAAAACAGAATACTTTTATAAATTTATTCGTTTTATTAGGCTAATAGTAAAATCTTATTATATAAAACAGAATACTTTTATAAAGTTATTTATTTTATTAGACAATAATTAGAATATATTATATTTTATTATGCATAGTATTTGCATAGTGCCTGCATAGTATTTGCATAGTAAAATTTTTAATAAAGTTATTCATTTTATTAGATTATAAATAGAATATATTATATTTAAAAGATTTTGCTTTAAATATGGACCGTCAGATTAAAGTAAATCAATTTGGACCGTTCATGAATTAGTTACTATGCAGTCCATTCTTCTATAAATAGAAGCTCATTCCTTCATTATTTCTTACGAATTCACTGAAACTCTAGAGAGAGAAGTTATAGAGAGAAAGAAGAAAAGTATTCTGCTACTGCACTAGTCATATATTCAGTATTCTTCTTCTTAAGGTAAGGGGTATTATTTCTTTTATATTCATGAAGAGAACTTCTGTTATTCCATTATTTATTATTTTGTTGGAATAACTTGTATACGCGGGCTACCCTAAACTTGGTAAAATTCTTCTGTTATTCCATTCTTTATTATTCTGTTGGAACATCCTATATGTGCGTTTACGCCGGACCTGGTTCCATTATTTATTATTCTGTCAGAATATCATATCTGTGCGTTTACGCCGGACCTGGTTCTATTATCTATTATTCTGTCGAAATATCATGTCTGTACGTTTACGCCGGACCTGGTTCCATTATTTATTATTCTGTCGGAATATCCTGTCAGTGCGTTTATGCATGACCTGGTTCTGTTATTTATTATTCTATTGGAATAACTTGTCTGTGCGGTCCATCGCATGCTTGTTGATTTCTTTTGTTATTCCATTCTTTATTATACTAGTTGGTTAAAGTTTTGGCTTTTATACTCCATGAAATTAGTGTTTCATGTCGGGGTTACTATTCACAAGTTACTATTCATGAGTTACTATTCACGAGTTACTATTCATGATTTACTATTCACGAGTTACTATTCACGAGTACTATTCTCAAAGTATGATGATTTTTCTAATAGAATTTCTATCTTGTAGCGTCGGGGTTACTATTCACATATACGACACTATTCACGTATACGACACTATTTACAGAAAAATTAAAATTTCTTTTCTGTGTCCAAGATTGTCTTTTATGGTTCCTATCTTTGATTTAATTTATGTTTTGATCTTCATTTTTGATTTCTGCTCCATAATTGATTATTATGGAGTATTCTTGAACTTGAATAAACTAAAGTACGAATCCCTAATCTTTGTCCTTTTATCTCATTAGATTCATTTTTTTAAAAAATATTTTCATCATTCTCAGTCCTAAATGGTGATATAACTGAATATCTTTGGCCTGTAGTGCAAAGATGAACGATTACATGATGAATATCTTTGGCCCGTAGTGCAAAGATGAATATTTGATGATTGATGTTACAGGGATAAAATATTGATGATGGACTTTTAAATTCATAGATGATAGTAAATTTCATTCTCTACTTAACTCTTCTAATGAATTGTTATTTCCGCTGCAGTTATTGATCTAAAACTTGTTTTCTACAGTATTCTATCATATTTTTCCCTGTTGTGGACTAACGATAATTTGTTCTATATTATCTTAGTCATAATATTCTTTACTGGGCTAGTTGAGCTTACCTTTTTTCTTTTTGTTCCATTTTTCTTCTCAGGAGACGAGAATATATCGGAAACTAGTCGGGGTGTGGAGTGATGATTCAAAACAGTTGTCTTAGTAGTCCTCACTATTTTGTAAAAATAATGTATCAATAATTATAATGAGTACTTATTTGAGTGTGGATATTATCTAGAAGACAATATTTGTATTTTAAACTCACAGTATATGTGTTGTCGTATTTTGCATGACAATTGTAATAATGAAGTTGTAGTTATTTTCTGTACAATATATTTGGCAACTCAGAATGAGTTGTGTGACGCCCCCAAAATATGTATACATCACCCATTCTGAGTCGCCAAATACATGGTACAGAAATAAATACAACTTCATTATAATAATTATCGTGCAAAATACGACAACACAAATACTGTGAGTTTAAATACAAATATTGTCTTCTAGACAATATCCACACTCAAATAAGTCCTCATTACAATTATTGAAACGCTATTTAACAAAATAGTGAGGACTGCTAACACAACTGACTGGAAACATCACTCCACACCTCGATTAGTTCCCGCTATATTCTCGCCTCCTGAGAAAAATGGAACAAAAAGGAAAAGGGTGAGCTCAACTAGCCAGTAAAGAATATTATGACTAAGATAATAAACAACAATTTATCATTAGTCTTCAACAGGGAAAAATCTGATAAAATATAATAGACAACAAGTTTTAGATCAACAATTGTAGCGGAAACAACAAACCATTAGAAGAGTCAAGTAGAGAATGAATTCTACTATCTTCTAAGATTTAAAAGTCCATCAATGATATTTTATCCCTGTAACATCAATCAATAACAATCTTTAATCAAATATTTATCTTTGCACTACAGGCCAAAGATATTCATTTGTAACACCAGTCGGTCATGTTTATCTCAACACCTGTTCATATTTGCACTACGGGCCAAAGATATTCATCAGTTAATCATTCATCTTTGCACTACAGGCCAAAGATATTTAGTAATATCATCAATTAGGACTGAAGATGATGAAAAATTATCTTAAAGAAAATGAATCCAATGAGACAGAAGGACAAATATTAGGGATTCGTATTATAGTTTATCCAAGTGCAATAATACTCCATAATAACCAATTGTGAAGGAGAATTCAAAAATAAAGATCAAAACATGGATACAATCAAAGATAGTTACCATAATAGACATCTTGGACAAAAAGAAAAATTTTTATTTTTCGGTGAATAGTACCGTATTCGTGAATAGTGCCGTATACGTGAATAGTGTCGTATACATAAATAATAATCCCGACACAAAAAGTTTTAAATTTGATAAAAAGTTCATATCAATATTTCAGCATAATGATATTGAAGAAAATAATATCATTTAAGAAGAAAATAATATCCCTTACCTCAAACGAACAGTACTTCTGATCAGAATATCGTATATGAGGCTGAATGAAACTTGTGCTAAATAGCAACTCTCAAAGTATCAAAATACTCGCAAAATACGCTTGAGAATATAGAGAGAGAAAGAGAGAAACTTATGAATTCTGGTGTGATTTTCAATTCTAACTTAGCCCTCTATTTATAGAAAAATGTTAGCACGTCGAAGCAGACTTGACCTGCAACCTGATGGCTTTACCTGCTACTATTCCCACCCACCACTTTTGAATAAAAATTTCAGCACATTTCTCACAACCAAAAGTGGGGCCCACCAATTCTAGAATTTTCTACCAAAATGATAACTTCCGAAACTTCAAAAATTTCTGAACCAGTCATCTCTTAAAATTCATTTTAACGGTTCAAAATTTGTGGACATATACTCAACTTATATATGTATAACATATCCAAAAATCACAACGATCCAACGGTCGGATTAAAAACTATAACTCACGCAATATAACTCAAAAACACTGGTTTAATTTTTAATACCTCCATTCCGACAAAAATACTGATAAAACAACTCAGCATTAATTCCTTCATTTATAACCACAAAAATATATCCTTCATTTATATCCACAAAAAAAATATATTTTCTTATCATATAAATCAATAATTAATTATTCACAAATAATATCACAGAATCATAATTATGACAACCAGGCCGTTCCTAGGAAAGAGGGGGCTTTCCAATAAGGATTTTTCCTTACTGGCGCGTAATTAGATGACCAAACCTCTCCTTAGACAAAACTTTCTAGACATTGCCAATAATATTATCTAATAATATTATTCAAATAATATGAATTATTGATCTGATAATAGAAAATATTGTGCAGTGACAATTATTGAAACAACAATAATATAAAATATCAACGCAACAATTATTGAATCAATAAAATAAAATATTGAACAGTAATTACTGTAACAATTATTGAGTAGTGTCTTCTTACGTAAGGATCAATAATTGGTGCAATACCGTGTACTACTGTATTTTAACCACCGGGTATTCCAATAGTATTAACGGTAACAACTACGCCATTATTTATAAACAACTTATACTTGTCATTTTATTCATCCAATCGCTTTCCGTTATGGGGCCCACACAAGGCTGCGCCGTCGTACGAATATTCCCCGACAGCAAGAATATTCCACGACCAAACGAATATTCCCCAACAAAATGAATATTTTATAACCACTTGCTTATTTTGTAAAATTTGCACATTTCACCCATAACCAAAGTATTATATCAAATTAATACCTTATTATTCACAATAATATTTAGAGAAAATTTGATTTTATTCATCAATAAGTTGGGGTCTTACAAGTTGGGTGGAATGGACCTATTTTGGGGGCGTCACAGTTGGTATCAAAGCTTAGGGATATGGTCTCTGGCAGAGATCGGGAGAATAGAACTAGGAGGGCAGAGACGAGTAAATCCTTCGCTAGTGTGTCCTACCTAAGCTTATTTATTTTTTAATTGGTCGGTCAGAATATAAGGGTATTATGTGGTATGTCAATTTCTTTAATTAATCCTTGTTTTGTGGCAGTATTTGAGAATGACAGCTGAAAATGTTAATAATGGAGTGAATGAGACCGTTGAGACACCTCTAATCACCAACCAGGATAATGTGATGTCAGGCGAAGAAGAAATTAGAGATATCCATGTGGTGAGTGAAGAATTAATAGTTGCACTAGAATTAGTCGCAGAGGTAGCAGCTGAGAGTGAGGAAGAAGAGGAACCTGAGGAGGATTTATTAGGAGAATTTTATGATCGAAATGTAGAATTGCAAAATCGTATTCATGAGTTAGAAGAGCAGGATAAAGAACGGCAGGCGGTCGTGGAGCAAAAGGATGCAACAATTCAAAATTTTGTTACCTGATATGCTATGCATAAACAAAAGCACTCTTTGTCAGAGTATAAGATATTAGAACTGGAATCTGAGAATGCTATGATCAAAGTTCTGATGAAAGAAGAAACAACCGAACGAATGAGAATGGAGGATGTATGGGTAAAAGCCGCACGACGCGTTGATATTGTAGAAAAAGACGTCTGATCCAATAAGGCCAAAATGGATGAAATGGATTTCGCTTTTTGGACAGCAATTGGGAGAATCTAACATCGAGTTCGGAATTACCTTGTGCAGAGCGATCAACCCCAATTCGATATGGATCGGAGAGTAATGATTCAAATCATAGATAAGGAATGCAACAAAGCAATTGAGGGTGGAATGTACTCTATAGCAAAGTTAAGTCCAGTTGGGACAATGATACCAAAGGCTATCCCAGACAAGTCAAAGCCAGCGGTTTAAGGGAGAGCGTTTGTCGTGACTTTCCAAAATACGAGGAACCCAAACGAAGTTATCACGGGTTAGTTTATCATAAATCCTTGTGAAGTATATACCTTATTAGATACCAGTTCTATCCATTCTTTTATCTCTCCTACTTGTGCTCAACGTTTGAACTTGACTCCTGAGAAATTAGATTTTGAATTATCTGTTAAAACTCTGTTAAGAGAAACTTTCATTACATCCACTGTTTATAAATCATGTTTGATTCAAATCGGCACCCTTCCATACCTGTTGATCTCATTTCTTTGAAAATACTTGTATTTGATGTGATTTTAGGGATTGATTGGTTAACCACTCATCATGTCAAAATTGATAGTTTTTGTAAGGTTGTTAGTTTTCATATTCCTAACCAACCTGTTGTACGAATTCAAGCAACGAAACCATTAAAGTCAATCACTGTCATATCAAGCCATAAAGTCATTCGTTTATTGAAAAATGGATGTAAAGCTTTCTTAGTCCATTTCATGGATTTAAACAAAAATACGTCAGATTTGAAGGATATTTCTGTTATTAGTGAATTTCCTGACGTGTTTCCTGAAGAACTGCCTGGCCTACCCCTAGAGTGTGATATTGAATTTTGTATCAACTTTGAACCCGGTACAAAACCCATTTTTAAAATCTCATATCGAATGGCTCCTATTGAACTTCAGGAGTTAAAAGCCCAACTACAGGAGTTGGTACCCAAGCCTCTATCTGGCGACATCTTTTGTGGAATGCACCGAAGTCAGACTCTCCGTAGGGGATGCTATATTTGTGTGGTGGTAAAACGATAGGTGCTATTGTGACGTGCTATCCAAGATTGGGATATGAGTCACAGTTAAGAGCAACCTAAGTCAATAATTGAAATACATAGCTTTCTAGGCTTAGCTGGTTATTATCAGAGATTCGTGAAAAGATTTTCTCGAATTGCTACTCCATTAACTCAACTGACTCGAAAAGATACAAAATTCGAATGGAACGAGGAATGTGAGAAGAGCTTCCAAGAAATCAACATGCGACAACGACGTTGGCTCGAGCTGTTGAAAGATTACGATCATACCATCTAATTCCATCTTGGAAAAGCAAACATGGTAGCTGACACATTGAGTAGAAGATCATATGCGGGTACGAGTACGATATTGTCAACGCAAAGGCTCATTTTGTACGACTTACAAAGGATAGAGATAGAGTTAAAAACTCTAAGGACCCACGTGAAGATATACGAGTAGAATCGACTTTAATCGATAAAGTTAAAACCGCTCAAGCTACACACCGGAGTTGATAAATATAAAGAAGAAGGTGAAAGAAGGCGTTATTCTAGAAGTAAGAGTCGATGAAAAGAAGAAATCTCAACCCTCGATTTGTTGGTCCATTTGAAATTCTCGATCGAGTAGGAAATGTGGCCTGTAGACTCGCTTGACCGCCAAGTATGTCTCGTGTTTATAACATTTTTGACATATCCACGCTACGTAAATATGTGAAAGACCCGAACTACATTATTGAGTTAGAACCAGACGAGATAGCCGAAGATTTAACGTACGAGGAGGTACCTGTCAAGGTCTTGGATAGGAAGGAGCATGTCCTACGCACAAAGGTTATACCACAAGTCAAAGTTTTGTGGAGAAAACATGCTATTAAGAAAATAACCTGGGAGTTAGAAATGGAAATGAAAGCGAAGTATCCTCACCTTCTCGAAACACTAGGTACGTACGTCAATTTAGAGAACAAAATTTCATAAGGAGGGGAGGTTGTAAGACCCTAACTTTTTATAAATAAAATCAAATTTTCTCTATTTATTATTTTAAAATAGTAAGGGATTGATTTGATTAATGTGGTTAGTTATGGGAAAATGTGCAAATATTTTAAATAAGCAAGTGGTTATAAAATATTCATTGTTGTTGGAGAATATTCGGTTGGTCGTGGAATATTCTTGCTGTCGGAGAATATTCGTACGATGGCGCAACCTTTTGTGGGCCCCATAACGGAAAGTGATTGGATGAAGAAAACGATAAGTATGAGTTTTTTATATAAATAACGGCATAGTTGTTACCGTTAATACTGTTAGAATACCCGGTGGTTAAAACATAATACGCGGTGTTGCACAGTAGCACACAGTATTGCACCAATTATTGTTTCTTATGTAAGAAGGCACTATGCAATAATTGTTACAGTAATTACTGTTCAATATTTTATTTTATTGATTCAATAATTGTTATTGCACAATATTTCAAATTATCAGATCAATAATTTATATTATTTGAATAATATTATTAGAGATCATTATTGACAATGCCTAAGGAAGTTCTGTCTATGAGAGGTTATTTAATTGCGCGCCAGTAAGGAGAAATCTTTACCGGAAGGCCCTCTCTTTCCTAGGAATGACCTGATTGTCATTATTGTGACTTTGTAATATTATTTGTGAATAATTAATTATTGATTTATATGATAAGAAAAATATTTATTTTATGCGGATATAAATGGGGAATTTTTAGAAAAGTGGCAATTGTTGAAAATTGATATTTTGTCTTTTCTGATAAAATAATTCATGCAAATATATTATTATATTACATTATAAATGTATAATGCGATAGTATAATAATATAATAATGGTAATATTTTTACAATGAATGTGTGATATATTAATAAATGAGGAGGAAGAGTATTTTTTGTTACAATAAATGCTAAAAACATGTTAAACATGTTGATGGGTCCCCGTTTTTGACTAAAATTTGATTATTGCCTGCAAAATCATCCGTATGTGGATTTCGATCAATTTCTGTTTAGAATTTAGAAAAATTTAAAGCTACAAAGTTGTAGAGAATTAAATTTTCTATGAAATGGACATAAGATTTGAATTTTTTGATAAAAAGACTATTTATTATGAATTATTGAAGTTCCGAAATATTAGGTCTGAATTGATTTTGTTACAAAAATGTTTAAAACATGTTTTTCATGTTGGTGGGCCTCACTTGTGTTGTAAAAATTCTGAAATCAGATTTAGTGTGCGTATGAATTTTTTTTATAAATAATAATATTTTATTAAATTTTCTGCTTTGGTGTTCTAAGCATTTTCCTATAAATAGGTGCTTAGGTTAGAATTAAAAATTACACCAGAATCTGAAGTTTTCTCTCTCTATATTATCGAGCGTATTTTGTGAGTATTTTGATACTTTGAGTATTGCTATACGGTGCAAGTTTCTTTCAGCGTTATATCTGATATTCCAGCCAGAAGTACTATTCTTTTGAGGTAAGGGATGTTATTTTTTTCGTAAATGATATTATTTCTTTCAATATCATTATACCGGAATATTGTTATAAATTTTATTATGAAAATTTTATCTTTTCATGTCGGGGTTACTATTCACGAGTTACTATTCATGAGTTACTATTCACTAGTTACTATTCATGAGTTACTATTTACGAGTTACTATTCATGAGTACTATTCTCAAGAATGATAATTTTTCTTGTGGAATTTCTATCTTTTAGTGTCGGGGTTACTATTCACGTATACGACATTATTCACGTATACGATGTGAGACCCTAAATTTTACGAATAAAGATTTAATTTTCTCGAAATATTTTTTTAATATTATGGTGTGGATTTGATATAATGTTATAGTTGTGGGTAATATTTATAAATTTTAAAAAGTATGCAAGTTGTTGTATAATATTCGATTGGTCGAAGAATATTCTTATTGTCGGAGAATATCCGTACGACGGTACAATCATTGATGGACCCCACAACGGAATTTTTGTCGAATTAAGAAAACGACAAAAATATTTTTATGAAAATAACGGTGGAAGTTTTACCGTTAAAACTGTTGAACTACTCGGTAGTAAAAGTACAGTAATACGTGTGATTGCATAGTATCACACGATATTGATTATTGATGCTTACGTAAGAAATCACTCAGTTATACTAAATTATTGTTGCAGTAATTGTTGCATCATATCTCTCATATTATTGATTCAATTATTGTCACAGTAGCATCTGTATAATATGTTATGTTATTAAATCAATAATTGAGACGGCAAAGTTATTCATATTATTATTTGCAATATTAACGATGTCTAGAAGTTCTACCAAGAAGAGGTTTGGTCACGTAATTACGCGCCAATAGGGAGAAATTCTTATTGAAAAGCCCTTCTTTCCAGGGAACGACCTAGTCGATTAATATTGTGAATTATAATAAAGGTGATAAGTTTTGTTTTATTATTATTATAAATGTAATAGTACAGAAAACTTTTTACACAAAACATAATACTTTTATAAAGTTATTTATTTTATTAGACTATAAATAGAATATATGATATTCTACTATGCATAGTGTTTGCATAGTATCTGCATAGTGTTTGCATAGTAAAATCTTTTTATATTAAAAAGAATATTTTTATAAAATTATTTATTTTATTAGACTATAAATAGAATATATAATATTCTATTATACATAGTATTTGCATAGTGCCTGCATAGTATTTGCATAGTAAAATCTTTTTATATAAAATAGAATACTTTTATAAAGTTATTCGTTTTATTAGATTATAAATAGAATATATTATATTTTATTTAAAAGATTTTATTTTTATTAGAATATTTTATTAATATTGCATAGTAAATTAATATGGACCGTACGTTTAAAAGTAAATCAATCTGGACCATTCATGAATTAGTTACTTTTCAGTCCATTCTCCTACAAATAGAAGCTCATTCCTTCATTATTTATTACGAATTCACTGAAACTCTAGAGAGAGAAACTATAGAAAGAAAGAAGAAAAGTATTTTGCTACTTCACTACTCCTATATCCAGTTTCTTCTAAGGTAAGGGGTATTATTTTTTTCGTATTCATTAAGAGAACTTCTGCTATTCCATTCTTTATTATTATGTTGGAATAACCTGTATACGTGGACTACCCTATACTTGGTGAAATTCTTCTGTTATTCCATTCTTTATTATTATGTTGGAATAACCTGTATATGCGAAGTACCGCATACATGGTGAAATTCTTTTGTTATTCTATTCTTTATTATTATGTTGGAATAACCTGTATATGCGAAGTACCGCATACATGGTGAAATTCTTCTGTTATTCCATTCTTTATTATTATGTTAGAATAATTTGTATATGCGAAGTACCGCATACATGGTGAAATTCTTCAGTTATTCCATTCCTTATTATTCGGTTGGAATAACCTGTATATGTGAAGTACCGCATACATGGTGAAATTCTTCTGTTATTTCATTCTTTATTATTCTGTTGGAATATCCTGTCTGTGCGTATTACGCATGACCTGGTTCCGTTATTTATTATTCTGTTGGAATAACCTGTCTGTGCGGTCTATCGCATGTCTGATGATTTCTTTTGTTATTCCATTCTTTATTGTACTCAGTTGGTTAAAGTTTTGGCTTCTATACTCCATGAAATTAGTTGAATATCCTTGATATTTGCGCTTCATCCAGTATCTTTTTATGAAAATATTCTTCCGAGCATTCTTGAGTTTTACTCCATAAAGCAGTATCATGTTGACAATTTGGACGTTATCGGTTCCTTGATAAATTAATTCTTGAACTTGTTTTATTGAATTCTTATATCATTGTCATCATCCTCATGTTTATATTTTGTTGAAAGTCATCTGTGGCCTGTAGTGCATAGATGGACTTGGTATGATTATGATCAGGGATTATGATTACTGGGCTAGTTGAGCTCACCCTTTTACTTTCATTGTTCTCTTCAAGAAATGAGAACGTAGTAGGGACTGGTCGGAGAACAGAGTGACGGTCCAGATGATAGCATTAGTAGTCCTCACTATTCTATGAAATAGTGTGATAATAAATGTATTGAGGACTTATTTTGAGTTTGAATACTGTTTAGAAGACAATGTTATATTAAAACTCACAGCTTATGTTTTGTCGTATTTTACACGACAGTTGTATAATTAAGTTTTTATTTGTATTTTGTACCATGTATTTGACGACTCATAATAGGTGATGTATATCTATTTTTGGGGCATCACAGTTGGTATCAAAGCTTAGGGATATGATTCCTGGCTGAGATGTGAGATAAGAACTATGAGGGGAGAGACGGGGAATTCTTTCGCTAGTATGACCTACCTAAGTTTATTTGGTATTTAATTGGTCCGTCAGAGTATAGGGATAATATGTGATATGTTAATTAACCCTTGTTTTATGGCAGTATTTGAAAATGATATTCGAGAATGTTGAGAACATCAATAGAGCACAGGAGACCGTTAAGTCTCCACAGATCAATAATCAGGATAATGTGCATCAAGAAGGCGACAATCCTCAGGTAAACAACAACATTGACCAAATGATGAACGATAGAATATTCAGAGGCTTTATGCAATTCATGCAACATCAGGCAAGAGTGGCTCCTGTCCAAAATACAGGTGAAAACACTGGCAACTCTCGGACGGTCACCGCTAAGCAGTTCAAGGAACTGGGACCACCGGAGTTTTTTAGAGAGCCAAAATCACTTAAGGCGGAGACGTGGATAAAGCAGATCAACAAGATATTTAATGTCTTGGGATGCTCTGAGGAGCAAAAGGTTCCCTTTGCCGCCTTCATGTTGTGGGCAGAGGCAGATTACTGGTGGGAATCTGTAAAGCGTACTCAACATGCCGCATTGAAGATGTCTTGGGAGAAGTTCCAAGAATTGTTCAACGACAAGTACTTTCCCGAAAGTATTCGTGACATGAAAGAGGTAGAGTTCATCAAGCTGGAGCAAAACAACATGACCGTGTCGCAGTACGAAGCCAAGTTTGCCGAGTTGTCCCGGTTTGCGTCCTATTTGGTTGATAATGAGGAGAGAATGACGCGAATATTTCTAAGAAGTTTGAAACCCGAGATACATCAATATCTTATTTCTCATAAACTTTGTTTATATTCAGATGTTGTGAATAGGGCTCAGTTATTGGAGCACGATAATGAGTCAGCACAACCAAAAGGCAACGACCAACAACACGATAATAATCGTACTGGTGGTAACGACCATCGGAACAATGATAACCATCGTGGGGGAAATTATCATGCCAAGAATGGTAACCACTTCGGTGGTAATCATGGCCAAGATAATAGAAGTGGAAATTTCAAGAAGAGATGGTTCAATAATGATGGAAAGACAGCAGCACCAGCACCCGCTTCAAATGAAGAAGAACGACCACCGGTCGTATGTTTCAAATGCAGACAGGAGGGACACATCCGTCCAAACTGTACGCAGCAATCCAAAGCGTGTTTTAATTGCAGAAGAAAAGGTCACCTAGCTCGATTTTGTCGTATGGTGAAGTCAAGTCCAGCTGGGATGGTGACACCAAAGGATGTCTCAGACAAGTCAAAGCTGTAAGACCCCAACTTTTATAAATAAAGATGAATTTTCTATAAATATCATTTTTGAATATTATGAAGTTAATTTGATATAATGTTATAGTTGTGGGTAATATTTATAAATTTTGCAAAGTAAGCAAGTTGTTATAAAAGATTCGTTTGGTCGGAGAATATTCTTTTTGTCGAGGAATATTCGTACGACGGCACAATCATTGGTGGACCCCACAACGGAATTATTGTCGGATTGAGAAAATGACAAAAATATTTTATTAAAAATAACGGCTGAAGTGTTACCGTTAAAACCGTTAAAACTGTTGAACTACTCGGTAGTAAAAGTACAGTAATACGCGTGGTTGCATAGTAGCACACGGTATTGATTATTGATGCTTACGTGAGAAGTCACTCAGCTATACTCAATTATTGCTATAGTAATTGCTGCATCATATCTCTTAAATTATTGTCATAGTATCGTCTGTATAATATGTTATATTATTAAATCAATAATTGAGACGTTGTGGTAAGTTTGGTTATTTTATGGGGGGCCATATGTCATCATCTAAGAGTCTCTTCGTCAATAGTAATTACCGTCGTCAATAGTAATTACCGTCGTCAGTAGTAATTACCGTCGTCAATAGTATTTACCTTGGTCAATAGTAATTACCTTCGTCAATAGTATTTACCTTGGTCAATAGTATTTACCTTGGTCAATAGTAATTACCTTCGTCAATAGTATTTACCTTGGTCAATAGTAATTACTTTCGTCAATAGTAGTTATCCCTTCAATATTACCAAGAGTCATTTGACCATTCGTTAAGACCAAGAGTCATTTGACCCTTCGTTAAGACCAAGAGCCACCCTCAGTTTTTCTATAAATAGAGGCCTAGGGCTTCATTATTTTTCACGAATTCATTCAAGCTATAGAGAGAGAAAGTATAGAGAGAATAAGAGAGAGAGAGACTAAAAGTATTCTGCTACATCACTTTTCCAATATCCAGTTCTTTTAAGGTAGGGAATATTATTTCTTTTATATTCATGAAGAGAACTTCTGTTATTCCATTCGTTATTATTCTGTTGGAATAACCAGTATACGCGGTCTACCCTATACTTGGTGACATTCTTCTATTATTCTGTTGGAACATCCTGTCTGTGTGTTTTACACCGGACCTGGTTCCATTTTTATTATTATTCTGTTGGAACATCCTGTCTGTGTGTTTTACACCGGACCTGGTTCCGTCTTGTTATTATTCTGTTGGAACATCCTGTCTGTGTGTTTTACACCGGACCTGGTTCCATTATTTATTATTCTGTCGGAATATCCTGTCTGTGCGTTTACGCCGGACCTGGTTCCATTATTTATTATTCTATTGGAATAACCTGTCTGTGCGGTCTATCGCATGCATGGTGATTTCTTTTGTTATTCCATTCTTTATTGTACTCAGTTGGTTAAGTTTTGACTTCTATACTCCATGAAATTTGTGGAATATCCTTGATAGTTGCGTTTCATCCAGTATCTTTTCAAGAAAATATTCTTCTAAGCGTTCTTGAATTTTACTCCACAATGCAGTATCATGTTGACAATTTGGACGTTGTTAATTCCTGGATAAATTAATTCTTGAACTTGTTTTATTGAATTCTTATATCATTGTCATCATCCTCATGTTTATAAAATATTGAAAGTCATCTGTGGCCTGTAGTGCATAGATGGACTTGGTATGATTATGACCAGGGATTATTCGGTATAATCATGACCGTAATGTTACAAATGATGTGGTAAAAGTCCTCATTGGCCCGTAGTGCATTGATGGACAGTTGTTGGCATGATCATGACCATTAATGAATACACGAATATCCTTGGCCATAGTGCAGGGGTGATTCGATGATGTGGATTATTTTATTAAGCTGAGTCTCAGCGATCGCAGTGTTGAAAAACCTTTTAAATCATAAAAGATAGTAGAGTTTATTTTCTACTTGACACTTTTAATGGATTGCTTGTTCCGCTGTAGTTAAACTTGATGTTTATTATATTTTATCAGTTTAACATTGTTGAAGGCTAATGATAATTTATTCTGCATTATCTTAGTCATAATATTTCTTACTGGGCTAGTTGAGCTCACCCTTTCTTTCACTGTTCTCTTCAGGAAATGAGAACGTAGCTGGGACAAGTCGGGGTACGGAGTGATAGTCCGAATGATAGTATTAGTTAGTAGTCCTCACTATTCTATGTAATGGTGTGTTAATAAATGTAATGAGGACTCCTTTTGAGTATGAATACTCTCTAGAAGATAATATTTGTATTCAAACTCACAGTTTATGTTTTGTCGTATTGTACACGACAGTTGTATTATTAAGTTGTATTTGTATTCTGTACTATGTATCTGACGACCCAAGATGGGTGATGTATACCTAATTTTGGGGGCGTCACAAAAGCCGGTACTTTAAATGAGGGCGTTTGTCGAGGAACCCGAACGAGGTTATTACGGGTAAGTTAATCATAAGCTCTTGCGAAGTCTATACCTTATTAGATACCGGTTCTACCCATTCTTTTATCTCTCTTGCTTGCGCTCAACGTTTAAAATTGACTCTAGAGAAGTTAGACTTTGACTTATCGGTTGAAACTCCGTTAGGAGAAACCTTCATTACATGTGCTATCTAAGTCTTGGATGAGAATCACAGTTTTGAATGATATTTCTATTGTTAATAAATTTTTTGATGTATTCTTGAAGACTTCTTAGCCTACCCCTAGAGTGTGAAATTGAATTTTGTATTGACCCCAGTACAAAACCCATTTCTTCAACCCTTAAAAATTTCTTCAACCAAAACGAACGTATAATGCGCCAAAGATGTTGGCTCGAGCTATTGAAGATTACGATCATACCATTAAATATCATTGTGGAAGAGAGAACGTGGTAGCTGACGCGTTGAGTAGAAGATCGTATGCGTTTACAAGTGCGAATATACGAACCCACCTGAAAATAACAAACATACGATTAGAATCAACTTTAATCGATAAAGTTAAAGCCGCTTAAGCTACACACCCAAATCTGATGAATGTGAAGAAGAATGTTCAATAGGGCGTTATTCTAGAAGCAAGAATCGATGAAGAGAGAAAATCTAAACCCTCAATTTAATTGGCCCATTTGAAATCCTCGATCGAGTAGGAACTGTGGCCTATAGACTCGTTTTACAGCCAAGTATGTCGCATGTTCATAATGTTCTTTTCACGTATCGATGTTACGTAAATACGTGGACGACCCGAGCCACATTATTAAATTGGAATTGGACGAGATAGCAGAAGATTTAACGTATGAGGAGATACGTGTTAAAATCTTGGATAAGAAGGATTATATTCGACACTCAAAGGTTATACCTCAAGAGTTAGAATTTGAAGTGAAGTCAAGGTATCCTCACCTATTCGGCATACCAGGTACGTACGTAAATTTCGAAGGCAAAATTTCATAAGGAGAGGAGATTGTGAGACCCCAAATTTTACGAATAAAGATTTAATTTTCTCGAAATATTTTTTTAATATTATGATGTGGATTTGATATAATGTTATAGTTATGGGTAATATTTATAAATTTTGAAAAGTATGCAAGTTGTTGTATAATATTCGATTAGTCGGAGAATATTCTTTTTGTCGGAGAATATCCGTACGATGGTATAATCATTGATAGACCCCACAACAGAATTATTGTCGAATTGAGAAAACGACAATAATATTTTTATGAAAATAACGGTGGATGTTTTACCGTTAAAACTGTTGAACTACTCGGTAGTAAAAGTACAGTAATACTCGTGGTTGCATAGTAGCACACGGTATTGATTATTGATACTTACGTAAGAAGTCACTCAGTTATACTAAATTATTGCTGCAGTAATTGCTGCATCATATCTCTCATATTATTGATTCAATTATTGTCACAGTAGCATCTGTATAATATGTTATGTTATTAAATCAATAATTGAGACGGCAAAGTTATTCATATTATTATTTACAATATTAACGATGTCTAGAAGTTTCAAGAAGTGGTTTGGTCACCTAATTGCGCGCCAATAGGGAGAAATCCTTATTGGAAAGCCCCTCTTTTCTGGAAATGACCTGGTCGATTAATATTGTGAATTATAATAAAGGTGATAAGTTTTATTTTATTATTATTATAAATGTAATAAAACAGAAAACTTTTTATATATAATAAAATACTTTTACAAAGTTATATGTTTTATTAGGCTATAAATAGAATATATGATATTCTATTATGCATAGTGTTTGTATAGTAAAATCTTTTTATATAAAACATAATACTTTTATAAAGTTATTTGTTTTATTAGACTATAAATGGAATATATAATATTCTATTATGCATAGTGTTCGCATAGTACCTGCATAGTATTTGCATAGTAAAATCTTTTTATATAAAACAGAATACTTTTATAAAGTTATTCGTTTTGTTAGATTATAAATAGAATATATTATACTTTATTTAAAAGATTTTATTTTATTAGAATATTTTATTAATACTGCATAGTAAATCAATATGGACCGTCCGTTTAAAAGTAAATCAATCTGGATCATTGATGAATTAGTTACTATTCAGTCCATTCTCCTATAAATAGAAGCTCATTCCTTCATTATTTCTTACGAATTCACTGAAACTCGAGAGAGAGAGAAACTATAGAGAGAAAGAAGAAAAGTATTCTGCTACTTCACTACTCCTATATCCAGTTTCTTCTAAGGTAAGGGGTATTATTTCTTTCGTATTCATGAAGAGAACTTCTGTTATTCCATTCTTTATTATTATGTTGGAATAACCTGTATACGTGGACTACCCTATACTTGGTAAAATTCTTCTATTATTCCATTCTTTATTATTATGTTGGAATAACCTGTATATGCAAAGTACTGCCTACATGGTGAAAATTTTCTATTATTCCATTCTTTATTATTATGTTGGAATAACTTGTATATGCGAAGTACCGCATACATGGTGAAATTCTTTTGTTATTCCATTCTTTATTATTATGTTGGAATAACCTGTATATGCGAAGTACCGCATACATGGTGAAATTCTTCTGTTATTCCATTCCTTATTATTCAGTTGGAATAACCTGTATATGCGAAGTACCGAATACATGGTAAAATTCTTCTGTTATTCTATTCTTTATTATTTTGTTGGAATATCCTGTCTGTGCATATTACGCATGACCTGATTTCGTTATTTATTATTCTGTTGGAATAACCTGTCTGTGCAGTCTGTCGCATGTCTGGTGATTTCTTTTGGTATTCCATTCTTTATTGTACTCAGTTGGTTAAAGTTTTGGCTTCTATACTCCATGAAATTAGTTGAATATCCTTGATATTTGCGCTTCATCCAGTATCTTTTCATGGAAATATTCTTCCGAGCATTCTTGAGTTTTACTCCACAAAGCAGTATCATGTTGACAATTTGGACGTTATCAGTTCCTGGATAAATTAATTCTTCAACTTGTTTTATTGAATTCTTATATCATTGTCATCATCCTCGTGTTTATATTTTGTTGAAAGTCATCTGTGGCCTGTAGTGCATAGATGGACTTGGTATGATTATGACTAGGGATTATTCGGTGTAATCGTGACCGTAATGTTATAAATGATGTGGTAAAGATCCTCATTGGCCCATAGTGTATTGATGGACAGTTGTTGGCATGATCATTACCATTGATGAATACACGAATATCCTTAGCCCGTAATGCATGGATAATTTGTGGTCGTGATACTAATGAATATCCTTGGCCGTAGTGCAGGGGTGATATGGATTATTTATTAAGCTGAGTCTCAGCGATAAAAGTGATGAAAAACCTTTTTAAATCTAACAGTCAGTAGATTTTATTCTCTACTTGACTCTTTTAATGGATAGCTTGTTCCGCTACAGTTAAACTTG
Source organism: Panax notoginseng (assembly GCA_016801055.1). Taxonomy (NCBI): domain Eukaryota; kingdom Viridiplantae; phylum Streptophyta; class Magnoliopsida; order Apiales; family Araliaceae; genus Panax; species Panax notoginseng. Next base: position 43,128,952 of record CM029018.1, on the reverse strand, counting down.
ATGTTTGTTATATTTTATCAGTTTAACACTGTTGAAGGCTAACGATAATTTATTCTGCATTATCTTAGTCATAATATTTCTTACTAGGCTAGTTGAGCTCACCCTTTTACTTTCATTGTTCTCTTCAGGAAATGAGAACGTAGTAGGGACTAGTCGGGGAACGGAGTGACGGTCCAGATGATAGCATTAGTAGTCCTCACTATTCTATGAAATAGTGTGATAATAAATGTATTGAGGACTTATTTTGAGTTTGAATACTGTTTAGAAGACAATGTTGTATTAAAACTCACAGCTTATGTTTTGTCGTATTTTACACGACAGTTGTATAATTAAGTTTTTATTTGTATTTTGTACCATGTATTTGATGACTCATAATAGGTGATGTATATCTATTTTGGGGGTGTCACAGTTGGTATCAAAGCTTAGGGATATGATCCCTGGCTGAGATGTGAGATAAGAACTATGAGGGGAGAGACGGGGAATTCTTTCGCTAGTATGACCTACCTAAGTTTATTTGGTATTTAATTGGTCCGTCAGAGTATAGGGATAATATGTGATATGTTAACTAACCCTTGTTTTATGGCAGTATTTGAAAATGACATCAGAGAATGTTGAGAACATCAATAGAGCACAGGAGACCGTTGAGTCTCCACATATCAATAATCAGGATAATGTGCATCAGGAAGGCGACAATCCTCAGGCAAATAACAACACTAACCAAATGATGAACGATGAAATATTCAGAAGGTTTATTCAATTCATATAACATCAGGCAAGAGCGGCTCCTATCCAAAATGCTGGTGGAAACACTGGCAACTCTCGGACGGCCACCGCTAAGCAGTTCAAGGAACTGGGACCACCGGAGTTTTTTGGAGAGCCAAAACCACTTAAGGTGGAAACGTGGATTAAGCAGATCAATAAGATATTTGATGTCTTGGGATGCTCTGAGGAGCAAAAGGTTCCCTTTGCCACCTTCATGTTGCGGGCAGAGGCAGATTACTGGTGGGAATCTGTAAAGCGTACTCAACATGCCGCACTGAAGATGTTTTGGAAGAAGTTCCAAGAATTGTTCAACGACAAGTACTTTCCCGAAAGTATTCGTCACATGAAAGAGGTAGAGTTCATCAAGTTGGAGCAAAACAACATGACCGTGTCGCAGTACGAAGCCAAGTTTGTCGAGTTGTCTCGGTTTGCGTCCCATTTGGTTGATAATGAGGAGAGAATGACGCGATTGTTTCTAAGAGGTTTGAAACCCGAGATACGTCAATATGTTATTTCTCATAAACTGTGTATATTCAGATGTTGTGAATAGGGCTCAGTTATTGGAGCGCAATAATGAGTCAGCACAACCAAAAGGCAACGACCAGCAACACGATAATAATCGTACCGGTGGCAACTGCTGTGATGCCCCCAAAATAGGTATACATCACCCATTCTGAGTCGCCAAATACATGGTACAGAAACAAATACAACTTCATTATAATAATTGTCGTGCAAAATACGACAACACAATACTGTGAGTTTAAATACAAATATTGTCTTCTAGACAATATCCACACTCAAATAAGTCGTCATTACAATTATTAAAACACTAGTTTATAAAATAGTGAGGACTACTAACACCACTGACTAGAAACATCACTCCACACCCCGACTAATTCCCTCTATATTCTCGCCTCCTGAGAAAAATGGAACAAAAAGGAAAAGGGTGAGCTTAACTAGCCCAGTAAAGAATATTATGACTAAGATAATATACAACAACTTATCATTAGTCTTCAACAGGGAAAAATCTGATAAAATATAATAGACAACAAGTTTTAGATCAACAACTGCAGCGGAAACAACAAACCATTAGAAGAGTCAAGTAGAGAATGAGTTCTACTATCTTCTAAGATTTAAAAGTCCATCATCAATATTTTATCCCTGTAACAATAACTCATGCAATATATCTCAAGAAAAGTGATTTAATTTTTAATACCTCCATTTCGACAAAAATACCTCAACATTAATTCCTTCACATAAAATAAATATATCCAACAATTATATCCACATAAAATAAATATTTCCTTATCATATAAATCAATAATTAATTATTCACAAATAATATTACAGAATCACAATTATGACAACCAGACCGTTCCAAGGAAAGAGGGGACTTTCCAATAAGAATTTCTCCTTATTGGCTCGCAATTAGATGACCAAACCTCTCCTTAAACAGAATTTTCTAGACATTGCCAATAATGCTATCTAATAATATTATTCAAATAATATGAATTCTTGATCTGATAATGGAAAATACTGTACAACAATAATTATTGAAACAACAATAATATAAAAATCAACGCAGCAATTATTGAATCAATAATATTAAATATTAGCTACTGTAACAATTATTGAGTAGTGCCTTCTTACGTAAGGATCAATAATTGGTGCAATACCGCGTGCTACTGTATTTTAACCACCGGGTATTCCAACAGTGTTAACGGTAACAACTATGCCGTTATTTATAAAAACTCAATTTTTGTCATTTTTTTCATCCAATTGCTTTCCATTATGGGGCCCACACAAGGCTGCGCAGTCGTACGAATATTCCCCGACAGCAATAATATTTTACGACCAAATAAATATTCATCGACAAAAATGAATATTTTATAACCACTTGCTTATTTAAAATATTTGGGCATTTTACCCATAACTAACCACATTAATCAAATCAACCCTTACTGTTTCAAAATAATAAATAGAGGAAAATTAATTTTATTTAATAATAAGTTGGGGTCTTACAACCTCCCCTCCTTATGAAATTTCGTCCTCGAAATTGACGTACGTACCTGGTGTTTCGAAAAGGTGAGGATACCTCGCTTTCATTTCTGATTCTAACTCCCAGGTCATTTTTTCAATAGCATGGTTTCTCCACAAAACCTTAACTTGTGGTATAACCTTGGTACGTAGGACATGCTCTTTCCTATCCAAGATCTTAACAGGTACCTCCTCGTACGTTAAATTTTTGGCTATCTCGTCTGGTTCTAACTCAATTATGTGGTTCGGGTCTTTAACATATTTACAAAGCACAGATACGTGAAAAATATTATGAACACGAGACATGCTTGGAGGTAATGCGAGTCGATATGCCACATTTCCTATTCGGTCAAGAATTTCAAATGGACCAACAAATCGTGGATTGAGCTTTCCTCTCTTCTCAAATCATGTAACTCATTTCCATGGTGCAACACGTAACAATACATGATCTCCAATACTAAATTCTACATCCTTCTGATGAAGATCCGCATAACTCTTTTGTCGATCATGTGTCGTTTGTATACGTTGTCGAATCGTTTGGATCTTCTCTGTAGTTATGTGTACCAATTCTAGTCCCAACAATGTTGCTTCACCCACCACGTCCCAGTATACTGGAGAACGACACTTTTGTCCATACAAGGCTTCAAATGGAGCCATACCTATACTTGCCTGATAACTGTTATTGTAGGAGAATTCCACCAGTGGCAAGTACTTATCCCAACTTCCTTTGAAATCTAGAATACAGAGTCTTAATAGATCTTCAAGGGTTTGAATAGTCCTCTCTGATTGCCCGTCCGTTTGAGGATGGTATGCTGAACTAAATTATAAATCCGTGCCCATAGCTTTCTGCAAGCTAACCCAAAATCGTGAAGTGAATCTTGGGTCACGATCCGAAACTATGGATACTGGCATGCCATTCAATCTCACAATCTCATTCACGTACATACTAGCAAGACGTTCAAGGGAATAAGTCTCACGTATAGGCAAGAAATGGGCAGACTTGGTTAATCTATCAACAATGACCCAAATCGCATCTATGCCTTGAGAAACCTTGGGAAGACCTTTAACGAAACCCATGGTAATGTGTTCCCACTTCAATTTCAGGATCTCAAGTGGTTGCAATGGACCCTTTGGCACTTGATGCTCCGCCTTTACACGTTGACAAGTTAAACACCTCGAGATAAACTCCGCGATCTCTATTTTCATATTGCTCCACCAAAATGTATGTCGAAGATCGTGATACATTTTGGTACTCCCAGGATGGATTGCAAATGGTGTGTTGTGTGCCTCCATCATGATTCTATACTTCAGGTCAAAATCGTTAGGAACACAAAGTCTGGAGTTGACTCACAGTATTCATTCTTCATCGATTCTTGCTTCTGGAATAGCACCTTCTTGCACTTTCTTCTTCATACGCATCAGCTCCATGTCCGTAGCTTGAGCAGCTTTAACTTTATCGATTAAAGTCGGTTCTACTGGTATATTTGATATCATCATGTGGGTACTTGGAGCCTTCATCTCTATCTCCATCCTTTGCAAATCATACAAAATGGGTCTTTGTGTTAACAACATTGCACTCGTACCCGCATATGATCTTCTACTCAATGCGTCTGCTACTACGTTCGCTTTTCCAGGATGATATTGGATGGTATGATCGTAATCTTTCAACAGCTCAAGCCAACGTCGTTGCCGCATGTTGAGTTCCTTTTAGGTGAAGAAATATTTGAGGCTTTTATGATCCGTATAGATCTCCACTTTCTCCCCATACAGGTAGTGTCTCCAAATCTTCAACGCGAAAACGACTGCTGCCAACTCCAAATCATGAGTAGGATAATTCCTCTCATATTCTTTGAGTTATCGCGAGGCATAGGCTATGACTTTCCCATGTTGCATGAGAACACATCCTAACCTTTGCCTGAAGCATCGCTGTAGATAACAAATCCATCCAAACCAGATGGTATTGTCAGAACAGGTGCCGAAATGAGTCTCCTCATAAGCTCTTGAAAACTCTTCTCACAATCCTCGCTCTAACCGAATTTTGTATCCTTCAGAGTTAGCTGAGTTAACGGAGTAGCGATTCTAGAAAATCCATCCACGAATCTCCGATAATAACCAGCTAAGCCCAGAAAGCTACGTACTTCGGTCACCGACTTCGGTTGCTCCCAACTTTGTACGGCTTCAATCTTCGCCGGGTCGACATGTGACGCCCCCAAAATAGGTATACAACACCCATTCTGAGTCGTCAAATACATGGTACAAAAAGTAAACTACAACTTCAATAATACAATTGTCGTGCAAAATACGACAACACATACTGTGAGTTTAAATACAAATATTATCTTCTAGACAATATCCACACTCAAATAAGTCCTCATTAAAATTATTCAAACACTATTTTACAGAAATAGTGAGGACTGCTAATACATCTTTCTAGAACCATCACTCCATATCCCGACTAGATCCTGCTATGTTCTCACCTCCTGAGAAGAAAAATGGAACAAAAAGGAAAAGGGTGAGCTCAACTAGCCCAGTAAATAATATTATGACTAAGATAATATACAACAAATTATCATTAGTATTCAACAGGAAAAAATCTGATAGAATACAATCGACAACAAGTTTTAGATCAACAACTGTAACGAAAATAACAAACCATTAGAAGAGTCAAGTAGAGAATGAATTCTACTATCTTCTAAGATTTAAAAGTCCATCATCAATACTTTATCCCTGTAGCATCAATTAATAATCATATTTAACCAAATATTCATCTTTGCACTACATGCCAAAGATATTCATTTGTATCACCAGTCGGTCATGTTCATCTCAACACCTGTTCATCTTTGCACTACGGGCCAAAGATATTCATCAGTTAATCATTCATCTTTGCACTACAGGCCAAAGATATTTAGTAATATCATCATTTAGGACTGAGGATGAGAAAAAATATCTTAAAGAAAATGAATCCAGTGAGACAGAAGGACAAATAGTAGGGATTCGTATAACAGTTTATCCAAGATCAATAATACTTCATAATAATCAATTGCGAAGCAGAATTCAAAAATAAAGATCAAAACATGGATACAATCAAAGATAGTAACCATAATAGATATCTTGGACAAAAAGGGAAAATTTTATTTTTCGGTGAATAGTGCCGTATTCGTGAATAGTGTCGTATACGTGAATAGTAACGTATACGTGAATAGTAACCCCGACACAAAAAGTTCTAAATTTGATAAAAAGTTTATATCAATATTTCGGCATAATGATATTGAAGAAAATATCATTTAAGAAGAAGATAATATCCCTTACCTCAAAATAACCGTACTTCTGACTGAATATCGGATATGAGGCTGAATCAAACTTGTGCTGAATAGCAACTCTCAAAGTATCTAAATACTCACAAAATACACTCAATAATCTAGAGAGAGAAAGAGAGAAAACTTATGAATTCTGGTATGATTTTCAATTCTAACTTAGCCCTCTATTTATAGAAAAATGTTATCACGCCGAATCAGACTTAACCTGCAACCTGATGGCTTTACCTGCTACTATTCTCACCCACCACATTTGAATAAAAAACTCAGCAAATTTATTCGCCAACTAAGAGTGGGACCCACCAATTCTAAAATTTTCCACCAAAATGATAAACTCCGAAAATTCAACAATTTCTGAACCAGTCATCTCGTAAAATTCATAATAAATCATACGTTCATTTTTAACGGTTCAAAATTTGCGGACATATACTCAACTTATATATGTATAACATATCCAAAAATTACCACGATCCAACGGTCGGATTAAAAATTATAACCCTCGCAAAATATCTCAAAAACCATGATTTTTAATACCTCCATTCCGACAAAAATACTGATAAAAATCTCAACATTAACTCCTTCATTTTTAACCACAAAAATATATCCCTCATTTATATCCACATAAAATAAATATTTCCTTATCATATGAATTAATAATTAATTATTCACAAATAATATTACAGAATCACTTTTATGACAACCAGACCGTTCCCAGGAAAGAGGGGGCTTTCCAATAAGAATTTCTCCTTACTGGCGCGTAATTAGATGACCAAACCTCTCCTTAGACAAAACTTTCTAGACATTGCCAATAATTTTATCTAATAATATTATTCAAATAATATGAATTATTGATCTGATAACGGGAAATACTGTGCAGTAACAATTATTGAAACAACAATAATATAAAATATCAACGTAGCAATTATTGAATCAATAAAATAAAATATTGAACAATAACTACTGTAACAATTATTGAGTAGTGCCTTCTTACGTAAGGATCAATAATTTAAAAATACTGTGCAATCCGTGTGCTACCGTGCAACCACGCGTATTACTGTATTTTAACCACCGGGTATTCCAACAGTGTTAACGGTAACAACTACGCCGTTATTTATAAAAACTCAATTTTTGTCATTATCTTCATCCAATCATTTTCCGTTATGGGGCCCACAAATAGCTGCGCCGTCGTACGAATATTCCCCGACAGAAAGAATATTCCACGACCAAACGAATATTCACCGATCAAAAATGAATATTTTATAACCACTTACTTATTTGAAATATTTGCGCATTTTACCCATAACTAACCACATTAATCAAATCAACCCTTTCTATTCCAAAATAATAAATAGAGGAAATTTAATTTCATTTATTAATAAGTTGGGGTCTTACAACCTCCCCTCCTTATGAAATTTCGTCCTCGAAATTGATGTACGTACCTGGTGTTTCGAAAAGGTGAGGATACCTCGCTTTTATTTCTGATTCCAACTCCCAGGTCATTTCTTCAATAACACGGTTTCTCCAAAAAACCTTAACTTGTGATATAACTTTCGTGTGTAGAACATGCTCTTTCCTATCCAAGATATTAACAGGTACTTCCTCGTACGTTAAATCTTCGGCTATCTCGTCTGGTTTTAACTCAATTATGTGGTTCGGGTCTTTCACATATTTACGAAGCACAGATATGTGAAAAACATTATGAACACAAGACATGCTTGGAGGTAATGCGAGTCTATAGGCCACATTTTCTATTCGGTCAAGAATCTCAAATGGACCGACAAATCGTGGATTGAGCTTTTCTCTCTTCTCAAATCTTGTAACTCCTTTCCATGGTGCAACACGTAACAATACATGATCCCCAATATTGAATTCTACATCCTTTCGATGAAGATCTGCATAACTCTTTTGTCGATCCTGTGCCGTTTGTAAGCGTTGTCGAATTGTTTAGATCTTCTCTATAGTTATGTGTACCAATTCTGGTCCCAACAATGTTGCTTCACCCACCTCATCCCAGCATACTGGAGAACGACACTTTCGTCCATATAAGGCTTCAAATGGAGCCATACCTATACTTGCCTGATAACTGTTGTTGTAGGAGAATTCCACCAGTGGCAAGTACTTATCCTAACTTCCTTTGAAATCTAGAACACAGAGTCTTAATAGATCTTCAAGGATTTGATTAGTCCTCTCTGATTGCCCGTCCGTTTGAGGATGGTATGCTGAACTAAATTGTAAATCCGTGCCCATAGCTTTCTGCAAGCTAACCCAAAATTGTGAAGTGAATCTTGGGTCACGATCCGAAACTATGGATACTGGCATGCCATTCAATCTCACAATCTCATTCACGTACATACTAGCAAGACGTTCAAGGGAATAAGTCTCACGTATAGGCAAGAAATGGGCAGACTTGGTTAATCTATCAACAATGACCCAAATCGCATCTATGCCTTGAGAAACCTTGGGAAGACCTCTAACGAAACCCATGGTAATGTGTTTCCACTTCCATTTCAGGATCTCAAGTGGTTGCAATGGACCCTTTGGCACTTGATGCTCCGCCTTTACACGTTGACAAGTTAAACACCTCGAGATAAACTCCGCGATCTCTATTTTCATATTGCTCCACCAAAATATATGTCGAAGATCGTGATACATTTTTGTACTCCCAGGATGGATTACAAACGGTGTGTTGTGTGCCTCCATCATTATTCTATGCTTCAAGTCAAAATCGTTAGGAACACAAAGTCTGGAGTTGACTCGAAGTATTCCTTCTTCATCGATTCTTGCTTCTGGAATAGCACCTTCTTGCACTTTCTTCTTCATACGCATTAGCTCTATGTCCGTAGCTTGAGCGGCTTTAACTTTATCAATTAAAGTCGGTTCTACTAGTATATTTGATATCATCATGTGGGTACTTGGAGCCTTCATCTCTATCTCCATCCTTTGCAAATCATACAAAATGGGCCTTTGTGTTAACACCATTGCACTCATACCCGCGTATGATCTTCTACTCAATACGTCAGCTGCTACGTTCGCTTTTCCAAGATGATATTGGATGTTATGATCGTAATCTTTCAACAGCTCAAGCCAACGTCGTTGCCGCATGTTGAGTTCATTTTGGGTGAAGAAATATTTGAGGGCTTTATGATCCGTATAGATCTCTACTTTCTCCCCATACAGGTAGTGTCTCCAAATCTTCAACGCAAAAACAACTGCTGCCAACTCCAAATCATGAGTAGGATAATTCCTCTCATATTCTTTGAGTTGTCGCGAGGCATAGGCTATGACTTTCCCATGTTGCATGAGAACACCTCCTAACCCTTTGCCTGAAGCATCGCTGTAGATAACAAATCCATCCGAACCAGATGGTATTGTCAGAACAGGTGCCGAAATGAGTCTCTTCTTGAGTTCTTGAAAACTCTTCTCACAATCCTCACTCCAACCGAATTTTGTATCCTTCCGAGTCAGCTGAGTTAACAGAGTAGCGATTCTAGAAAATCCTTCCACGAATCTCCGATAATACCCAGCTAAGCCCAGAAAGCTACGTACTTCGGTCACCGACTTCGGTTGCTCCCAACTTTGTATGGCTTCAATCTTCGCCAGGTCGACAGATACTCCATGTTTTGACACCACGTGCCCAAGGAATGCTACTTCCTCAAGCCAAAACTCGCATATCTTCAGTTTGGCATATAGCTTGTTTTCACGAAGCCTTTGCAGTACCAGCTTCAAATGGCGCTCATGATCTTCACGGCTTTTGGAATAGATGAGGATGTCATCAATAAAGATAACAACGAACTGATCTAAATATCTTTGAATACACGGTTCATCATATCCATGAAAGCAGCAGGAGCATTAGTCAATCCAAAAGACATGACTAAGAATTCATAATGCCCGTACCGAGTTCTGAAGGCAGTCTTTGGAATATCCTCAGTTTTAATCTTCAGCTGATGATATCCAGAACGAAGATCGATCTTTGAAAAGAATTGTGCTCCTTGCAACTGGTCAAACAGGTCATGAATGCGAGGTAGCGGATACCTATTCTTGATGGTAACATGGTTCAATTCCTTATAGTCGATACAAAGTCGCATACTCCCGTCTTTCTTCTTTACGAATAAAATAGGAGCACCCCAAGGAGATGTACTAGGACGAATAAAACTGATGTCTAATAACTCCTGTAATTGGATTTATAACTCCTGAAGTTCAATAGGAGCCATTCAATATGGGTTTTTAAAAATGGACTTTGTACCGGGTTCAAGGTCAATAAAGAATTTAACTTCACGTTCTGGGGGTAAACCCGGAACTTCTTCAGGAAATACATCGGGAAATTCTCTAGCAATAGAAATATTATTCAAATCTGACTTGTCTTTGTTCAAATCCATAACATGGGCTAAGAAAGCTTGACATCCGTTTTTCAATAAACGAATAGTTTTGTGGCTTGATATGACAGTGACTGATTTTAGTGGTTTAGTAGTTTGAATTCGTATGACAGGTTGGTTAGGAATATGAAAACTAACAACCTTACGAAAACAATCAATTTTAGCATTATGAGTGGTTAACCAATCAATTCCTAAAATCACATCAAAAGCAAGTATCTTTAAAGAGATAAGATCAACAGGTAATGTGATAGTGCCAACTTGGATCATGCAAGATTTATAAACTGTAGATGTAACGAAGGTTTCACCCAATGGAGCTTCAATAGATAAGTCAAAGACCAATTTCTCCGTAGTCAAGTTTAAACGTTAAGCACAAGCAAGAGAGATAAAAGAATGGGTAGAACCGGTATCTAATAAGGTATAAACTTCGCAAGAGTTTATGATTAGCTTACCTGTGATCACCTCGTTCGGGTTCCTCACGTTTTGGCCAGTCACGACAAACGCTCTTCTATGAACCGCTGATTTTGACTTATCCGGGACTGCCCTTGGAGTCACCATTCCCGTTGAACTTGGTTTTGCTACAGAACAATCTCGAGCTATGTGGCCTTCCTTTCCACAGTTGTAACATACCTTGGATTGTTGTGGACAGTTTGGGCTGATATGTTCTCCTCCCCTAGAATTTGTTGTTGGTGCTGGTGCAGCTGCTGATGTCTTTCCGTCATTGTTGAATCTCCTCTTTCTGAAATTTCTACTTGACTCACCTCTTCCATTATCATGGCCACGATGACCACCCAAGTGGTTACCGCCTTTGTTCGTATTTTTCCCTCCTCGTTGGTTATCATCGCTCTGATGACTGCTGTCACCGGTATGACCCTGGTTGTGGTCCCTCGGTTGCACATACTCATTATCTCGCTCTAATAATTGAGCCCTATTTACAACATCTGAATATAAAAAAAATTTATGGGAGATAAGATATTGCCGAATCTCGGGTTTTAGACCTCTTAGAAACATCCTTGTCATTCGTTCCTCATTTTTGACCAAATGAGGTGTAAACCTGGATAACTCTGCAAACTTCGCCTCGTACTGGGATACCGTCATGTTGTTTTGTTCCAGTCTGATAAACTCCACCTCCTTCATATGACGAATACTTTTAGGAAAGTATTTGTCATTAAACAGTTTCTGAAATATTTCCCAGGACATGTTGAGTGCGTCAGGCTGGGTACGCTTCACATACTCCCACCAGTAGTCTGCCTCACTGCGAAACATAAAGGTGGCGAATGGAACCTTCTGTTCCTTCTTTCATCCCAAGACATCGAATATCTTGGTAATTTGCTTGACCCACGTTTCCGCCATGATCGGATTCGACTTTTTCTTAAATTCTGGTGGTCCCAATTCTTTGAACTGCTTGGCTGTGACAAACCGCGCGTTGTTATCATTTCCACCCGTATTCTGCACACGAGTCTCCCTCGTCTGATTTTGCATGAACTGCAAAAAGCTCCTAAACATTCCATCATTTATCGTTTGCTCGGTAACGTTGTTTACAGGAGGAATATTGCCTTCCTGTTGCACGTTCCCCTGGGTGGTGATTAAAAGTGTCTCCACAGTCTCATTCACTCCATTGTTAATGTTCTCTGCTGCCATTCTCAAATACTTCCACAAAACAAGGGTTAATTGATATATCACATATTATCCCTATATCTGACCGACCAAATAATTACCAAATAAACTTATTCAGGTCATACTAGCGAAGAAATTCCCCGTCTCTCCCCTCCTAGTTCTTATCTCACATCTCAGCTAGGGATCATATCCCTAAGCTCTGATACCAACTGTGACGCCCCCAAAATAGGTATACAACACCCATTCTGAGTCACCAAATACATGGTACAAAAAGCAAACTACAACTTCAATAATACAATTGTCGTGCAAAATACGACAACACATACTGTGAGTTTAAATACAAATATTGTCTTCTAGACAATATCCAAACTCAAATAAGTCCTCATTAAAATTATTCAAACACTATTTTACAGAAATAGTGAGGACTGCTAATACATCTTTCTAGAACTATCACTCCATACCCCAACTAGATCATGCTATGTTCTCACCTCCTAAGAAGAAAAATGGAACAAAAAGAAAAAGGGTGAGCTCAGCTAGCCCAGTAAAGAATATTATAACTAAGATAATATACAACAAATTATCATTAGTATTCAACAGGGAAAAATCTGATAGAATATAATCGACAACAAGTTTTAGATCAACAGCTGCAGCGGAAACAACAAACCATTAGAAGAGTCAAGTAGAGAATGAATTCTACTATCTTCTAAGATTTAAAAGTCCATCATCAATATTTTATCCCTGTAACATCAATTAATAATCATCTTTAACTAAATATTCATCTTTGCACTACAGGCCAAAGATATTCATTTGTATCACCAGTCGGTCATGTTCATCTCAACACCTGTTCATCTTTGCACTACGGGCCAAAGATATTCATCAGTTAATCATTCATCTTTGCACTACAGGCCAAAGATATTCAGTAATATCATCATTTAGGACTGAGGATGATGAAAAATATCTTAAAGAAAATGAATCCAGTGAGACAGAAGGACAAATAGTAGGGATTCGTATAACAGTTTATCCAAGATCAATAATACTTCATAATAATCAATTGTGAAGCAGAATTCAAAAATAAAGATCAAAACATGGATACAATCAAAGATAGTAACCATAATAGATATCTTGGATAAAAAGGGAAAATTTTATTTTTTGGTGAATAGTGCCGTATTCGTGAATAGTGCCGTATACGTGAATAGTAACGTATACGTGAATAGTAACTCCGACACAAAAAGTTCCAAATTTGATAAAAAATTCATATCAATATTTTGGCATAATGATATTGAAGAAAATAATATTTAAGAAGAAGATAATATCCCTTACTTCAAAATAACCGTACTTCTGACTGAATATCGGATATGAGGCTGAATAAAACTTGTGCTCAATAGCAACTCTCAAAGTATCTAAATAGTCACAAAATACACTCAATAATTTAGAGAGAGAAAGAGAGAAAACTTATAAATTCTGGTGTGATTTTCAATTCTAACTTAGCCCTCTATTTATAGGAAAATGTTAGCACGCCGAAGCAGACTTAACCTGCAACCTGATGGCTTTACCTGCTACTATTCCCACCCACCACATTTGAATAAAAAACTCAGCACATTTCTTCACCAACCAAGAGTGGGGCCCACCAATTCTAAAATTTTCTACCAAAATGATAAACTCCGAAAATTCAACAATTTCTGAACCAGTCATCTCGTAAAATTCATAATAAATCATACGTTCATTTTTAACGGTTCAAAATTTGTGGACATATACTCAACTTATATATGTATAATATAGCCAAAAATTACCACGATACAACGGTCGGATTAAAAATTATAACCCCCGCAAAATATCTCAAAAACCCTGATTTTTAATACCTCCATTCCGACAAAAATACTGATAAAAACCTCAACATTAACTCCTTCATTTTTAACCACAAAAATATATCCCTCATTTATATCCACATAAAATAAATATTTCCTTATCATATGAATCAATAATTAATTATTCACAAATAATATTACAGAATCACATTTATGACAACTAGGTCGTTCCCAGGAAAGAGGGGGCTTTCCAATAAGAATTTCTCCTTACTGGCACGCAATTAGATGACCAAACCTCTCCTTACACAGAACTTTCTAGACACTGTCAATAATGTTATCTAATAATATTATTCAAATAATATGAATTATTGATCTGATAATGGGAAATACTGTGCAGTAACAATTATTGAAACAATAATAATATAAAATATCAACGTAGCAATTATTGAATCAATAAAATAAAATATTGAACAGTAACTACTGTAACAATTATTGAGTAGTGCCTTCTTACGTAAGGATCAATAATTCAAAAATATTGTGCAACCACGCATATTACTGTATTTTAACCACCGGGTATTCCAACAGTGTTAACGGTAACAACTACGCCGTTATTTATAAAAACTCAATTTTTGTCGTTATTTTCATCCAATCGTTTTCCGTTATGGGGCCCACAAATAGCTGCGCAGTCGTACGAATATTCCCCGACAAAAAGAATATTCCATGACCAAACGAATATTCACCGACCAAAAATGAATATTTTATAACCACTTGCTTATTTGAAATATTTGCGCATTTTACCCATAACTAACCACATTAATCAAATCAACCCTTTCTATTCCAAAATAATAAATAGAGGAAATTTAATTTTATTTATTAATAAGTTGGGGTCTTACACGACAGATACTCCATGTTTTGACACCACGTGCCCAAGGAATGCTACTTTCTCAAGCCAGAACTCGCATTTCTTTAATTTGGCATATAGCTTATTTTCACGAAGCCTTTGTAGTACCAGCTTCAAATGGTGCTCATGATCTTCACGGCTTTTGGAATAGATGAAGATGTCATCAATAAAGACAACAACGAACTTATCTAAATATTCTTTGAATACACGGTTCATCATATCCATGAAAGCAGCTTAGTCAATCCAAAAGACATGACTAAGAATTCATAATGCCCGTACCGAGTTCTAAAGGCAGTCTTTGGAATATCCTCAGTTTTAATCTTCAGCTGATGACATTCAGAAAGAAGATCGATCTCTGAAAAGAATTGTGCTCCTTACAACTGATCGAACAGGTCATCAATACGAGGTAGTGGATACCTATTCTTGATGGTGACATGGTTCAATTCTCGATAGTCAATACAAAGTCGCATACACCCGTCTTTCTTCTTTACAAATAAAACAGGAGCACCCCAATGAGATGTACTAGGACGAATAAAACCAATGTCCAACAACTCCTGTAGTTGGACCTTTAACTCCTGAAGTTCAATAGGAGCCATTCAATATGGGATTTTAGAAATGGGCTTTGTACCAGGCTCAAGGTCAATAAAGAATTCAACTTCACGTTCTGGAGGTAGACCCGGAAGTTCTTCGAGAAATATGTCAGGAAATTCACTAACAATAGAAATATTATTCAAATCTGACGTGTTTTTGTTTAAGTCCATAACATGGGCTAAGAAAGCTTGACATCCGTTTTTCAATAAACAAATGACTTTATGGCTTGATATGACAGCAATTGATTTTAGTGGTTTGGTTGCTTGAATTCGCATAACAGGTTGGTTAGGAATATGAAAACTAACAACCTTACGAAAATAATCAATTTTGGTATGGTGAGTAGTTAACCAATCAATTCCTAAAATCACATCAAAAGCAAATATCTTTAAAGAGATAAGGTCAACAGGTAATGTGATTGTGCCAACTTGGATTAAGCAAGATTTATAAACTATAGATGTAAAGAAAGTTTCTCCTAACGGAGTCTCCTCAGATAGGTCAATGTCTAATTTCTCCGGAGCCAAGTTTAAACGTTGAGCACAAGTAGGAGAGATAAAAGAATGGGTAGAGTCGGTATCTAGTAAAGTATAAACTTCGTAAGAATTCAAGATTAGCTTACCCGTGATCACCTCATTTGGGTTTCTCGCATTTTGGCCAGTCATGACAAACGCTCTTCCAGGAACCGCTGATTTTGACTTATCCGGGACAGCTTTTGGAGTCACCATCCCCGCTAAACTTGGTTTTCCTATAGAACACTCTCGAGCTATATGACCCTCCTTTCCACAGTTATTGTCACACCCCCAAATTCGGGTTACCTGACCCCCGAGTTTGGTGTTCACGATCCACAATATAATATCATTTAACTACCCATTCATATATAAATAGGAATACATAAGTCATTAACATAAATTGTTAATACATAAGTCCCAGGTTTGCTAACTGATGAGTAGGTTTTATACCTACGAATTCGATATTATTAAACTTAATTATTGTTATCTTTAATTATTTTTTAGTATCTTTTTATGTGTTTTGTGTTTATTTCTTTTAGGTGGGAGCTGGAGGGACAAATTGGTCATTTGAGAGAAGAAAAAGGTCAAAAATCATTAAAATTAAAGCTGAGTGGCATTTTTGTAATTATGTGGTCCTGGTCAAGCGCCTAGGCGCTTGGAAATGGCCTGGGTTGAGCGCCTAGGCGCTCATGTGCGGCAAAAAGGAGGGTTTTCTTTTGCTTATTGATTAATTGTTTGGCCAGCAATTACTGTGATAATCTATATAAAATTAGAAGATGGAGTATAGATTGAGATCTGGATATGATAACATCTGTTCATATAATCTGATTAGGGTTAATATGATTAGCATGTAGGATAGGAATATACCTATGTGTCAGAACTGTATCAGAACTGTAGCGCAGCATTCCTAGAGATGTTCGATCGCATGAATCCAACAGGCGCTCCCTACCAATTTCCACCCTTGTCTGCATACCCCCCGGCTGATTTACCCCCTGAGGATGAGGTTGATGAAGAAGAAGAAGAGGATACTGACGAGGAATAGGGCGTCTATCTTTCAGGGAAGTCCTCAGTGCCTAATTTCTTATGTTTTGTTTGTTATATACAATGAGGACATTGCATAGGTTAAGTTTGGGGGTGCATTCTTCCAGTTCCAGTTGCATTCATTTAGTATAACTTATTCATGTTATTTAGTATAACTTATTCATTCGAATTTCTTAAAAAAAATAATAATAACATGTTCCAGCTGGTAGATAGTTTAAGTCTGTTTTGGCCAATGATGAGATTGGAATTAAGTAGACAAGTATAGTATTGACTGTTAAGACTTTGATGTGATTTCTTGTCATGATTTGAATCTTTACCTGTTTGAAACTGATATAATGAGGATAGCACAGTAAAAATAACTATGTTGACTGATTGAGTCTAAATTGACACGTAATGGACTTCTTGAGGATAATACTAGTTTGAATGAATGAAAGACATGAATAGGCGGAGATGACTGAGTTTAGACAAAAACTTAAGTTTGGGGGAATATTTGGGGTACATAAGCTAAATAAACAAAAATGGAAAAAAAAAAGATATTGAGTTGAATAAATTGAGTCTTGTGGTGGGTCGAGAAGAAGCGTGAAATACACTCCCCATAAACATAGGCGTGAGATGGAGCGTAAAACGCACTCACTATCCATCATTCAAAAAAAAAGGGAGAAAACGGGAAAAGAGTAAAAAAAAAAGCCCCCGTAATGATAAGTAAAGCATAAGTATCCCGGATTGGACTCTTGAATTTGGTGGATGTTTGACTTTAGTTGGATCTAGCTTGTTCGTGAATTTTGTGAGTTTATACTGTATGATGCCTTTAAAGAGATCTATTATGTGTTGTATTTAGCATTATATTAGTTTGCATTGTTGTTGAGCACACACGCACTATATCAGTAATGACAGGGTAAGATTTGATGATTGACTAGGAAATTATTGATCTGTCTTGGTATGATGTACTAGCATGTTTATTATGATTTCTCTGAGGCTTGATGAATAGATTTTGTTCTGTTTGGCTGCTGGAATTTTAGGCATGTAGATAGCTGCATTTGCATTTGCATTGCATGTTTAGTTATTGCATTGTGTTTTGTTGCTTGGGGACAAGCAATTGGTTAAGTTTGGGGGTATTTGATGAGTAGGTTTTATACCTACGAATCCGATATTATTAAATTTAATTATTGTTATCTTTAATTGTTTTTTAGTATCTTTTTATGTGTTTTGTGTTTATTTCTTTTAGGTGGGAGCTGGAGGGACAAATTGGTCATTTGAGAGAAGAAAAAGGTCAAAAATCATTAAAATTAAAGCTGAGTGGCATTTTTATAATTATGTGGTCCTGGTCAAGCGCCTAGGCGCTTGGAAATGGCCTGGGTTGAGCGCCTAGGCGCTCATGTGCGGCAAAAAGGAGGGTTTTCTACTGCCAAGTGGGTTTTTGAAGCCAAAAAGGAATCTGAATGAGGTGGGAGACTAATACAAATAGGAGGAGACTTTAGAAAAGACGGATCACTCAATTTTTCAAGAGATTTTGCAGAGAGAACAACGAAGGAAAACACGAAGGAGAATTGCAAGGGCTAAAGATCAAAGAGAGAGTATTGGAGCAAATTCAGAGTTTCTTCTTCTCTTCTCTAGTTTTATCTTTTGTTATTATCTGGGATGTTTGAATTATTAATCTGGATGACGTTTTTCTTTATTATTATTATGAACTAAATTTTTATTAAGATTGCAACGGAACTTGGTATGTAGTTTAAATTGAACCTTCCCATTGAATGAAAGTTGGTTTTTATTGAATTATTTATTATATCTTTTGCTTATTGATTAATTGTTTGGCCAGCAATTACTGTGATAATCTATATAAAATTGGAAGATGGAGTATAGATTGAGATATGGATATGATAACATCTGTTCATATAATCTGATTAGGGTTAATATGATTAGCATGTAGGATAGGAATATACCTATGTGTCTTTTGTATCCATTGAAAGAATTTATGCGTTAAACCCTAATTAACTTGATTCACATAAGAATATAGTGAGTTGATTAACTGGGGTGTTCCTTGTAATTATGTGTCTTAAGGATTGGAGTTAGGAGGATTTGTTCACGTGTTTTGGAAAAAGTGTGTGAATTTTATAAAGTATTCTTGGATAATGATTCATATTAATTAATTGATTTAAATGGGAAGTAAATTGGTTTAAATGAAATACTAAGGGAAGTTGTAATCTTAACCTGTTAAATCTGCAGTTATTCTTGTGAAATTCTTATTTTAATTATTAGTTTTGTTAAGTTTAATTTTCAAATCATAAACAATATTTCGTAGTTTAAAATAGGATTAATTGCATTGAAATTAGTAATTGATAAATATTAGTCGGTCTCCTCGTGGGAACGATATCCTTGCTTGCTGAATATTACAATTGAACGCGTATACTTGCGTGTTATAGTGCTATTAAAAAATTAGGCAACACTAACCTTAAATTTACAAACATACCCCTTACCTAAACAAAAAGGGTTTACAATACAACATAATAATAATAATGTTCATAACACTATTCCAGCATCTTGCCTTTGCCTTTGTTCTTCTTTGACCCGTTGGCCTCTTCGTTCCTAGCTGAAATGTTTTATTTATAGCAAGGGTGAGCAACTAGTTTTCCCCGCAAGTTAAGACATACAATAAATGTATACGAATCAATAAGAACAGACTATCTATTTTGATAGAATGAAACCAAATTTCGGTGAACTTTGAAATGGCTGAACAAATCGTTAATCAATAACAAGTCTTCTCGTATTCTAGTCAACACAATAATTTGATAATGAAATAGTACAACGCTTTCAAAGTTTCTACGATATTCTATTGAATAATCAAGAATTAATTCTACGTAATAGCAAAGTGGAATATTTTTCAGATTTATGCTGAGTGATCACACTAGATCTAGAACTTCTCTTCTCGAGTAACTATCAAAGATTGGACTTTGATATACCCAGGTGTATTAGATAACCATAAAGATTAAATCATACCCCTCTGCAAGTACTTAGAGCCGGCCAACTCCTTGTACCCTATATTATGCATAATACTTAACAGCGCGCAATGGTCGAATGTACGACCTAAAATGTTCCCTTTATATAAAAGGTTGTTCTTCTCAGTCTCAGAATCAAGAATTTGATTTAACAATGAAATACTGTGATTTCAAATTCTATTTACTTATCGATCTAGCCGAAACAACTGGCATCGATCTATCAATAACAATTGATTTCTCTTTTCGTATTTATCAAGTTCTAACAAATGTTCGTCTAGCCAGAATAATTAGCTAAGACATTTCTCAATATAATTTGACAATAAACAGGAATTATTTGTACTGTCAATATTAGTTTCTACAGATATAAATATCCAACAACAGTAATTCTACGAATATATATTTTTTGAATCAGTAATTCAGTTTGAATTATTAATCATGCACTAACTACGAATAATCAACAATAAATTCCCTGGACATGGTATAATTATCAATAATTAACCATTAAAATAATTGAATAAATATAACTCGAGGTTAAGTTAGGAAACTTGCCTTTCACGTTGATTACAGCTACACAATATAATTAACTGCGTTCGTAAAACCTATAATCAACAATGTCGGTCTCACAATTAGCATAATCATTTATAACACGTAACACTGTATTCTATTGTCAAACTTCTCCTAGGAACATTACCACATAGCCACATTAGTGTTTATAACCTATATAAACACTTATTCATTCTAACTATTTCGGTCTAGTTGGACCTCGGTCCATTTTCGGTGTTCTGGTCACCCTATCCGACAATTAACACATTGATTGTCAATTAAACTTGGTCTCTAAGCTTCAATATTATTTTAGATAAATCAAATATCGTTTATAATATTTTCCGGAAGCTTTTAATAATTTATAAATAATTATTATAATTTATAATAATTTTTCAAACACTTAAATAATTTTTAAATGATTTAATTATCAAATAATCTTATTATCATTAATATTTAATAATATAAAAATATTAATGTTATCCTTGTCAAAATATTAAAGTTATTGTTAATAACTTAAAATATTTTTAAATCATCAATATTCTACATAAATGATTTTTAAAGTAATTAAAATTATTTTTAAATCATCACCATTAATATTTTAATATTAATGTAATTATTATCCAAATATTGAAAGTCATTAATTATAACTTAAAATATTTTTAAAATATTTTTCTCATTTTTAAATGATTTTTAAATCAATAAAATCATTTTTAATTCATTTATATAATATTATAATTAAATAAATTTAATATCATTAATAAAAATTTATTAATGAGAATTCTCCAAAAATATTGAAAATTATACTCCATCCGTCCCAAATTATCTGCTTTTCTAGAGTTTCACACACATACTAATATGTATGATAAAAATACTAAAATACCCTTATGTGTTGACTTTTTTATTTTCTGTGCATGAATCCTTATTGGTGGGAATATGAAAAGATGCTTAAAAAAGAGGAGAGGCATGAATGAGAGTAATGACTATCATTAATTAGGGTAAAGGGCAAACTTAGAAAATAAAGGAAAAAAATACATTGAAATCTTGAAAAAACAGATATTATGGGACAAAATTTATTTGTTAAAATAGCAGATAATTTGGGACGGATGGAGTATTTTATAATTTAAAATATTTTCTAACACTTTATTCTTATTTAAAATATTTTCTAACACTTTATTCTTATTTAAAATAATTTTTCATAATATTAAATCATTAAAATCATTTATAACTTATTTATTTAATTTAGTAATTAAATAAATCTAATATCTTTAATATTAAATTATTAATGAAAATGCTCCAAAAATATTAAAAGTCACATTTTATAACTCAAAATATTTTTAAATACATTATTCTTATTTAAAATGATTTTTTATAATATTAAATTATTTTTCTCTAATTTATTTAATACACTAATTAAATAAATTAAATACCTTTAATATTTAAATAATTATAAATATTAAAGAAAAATATTCCAAGTGGTCAAAAATTATTTTTCATAATTTAAAATATTTTTTGGTAATTTTTTGAATTTATTTCTATTTTTAATTAATTTTCTGAAATATTCAGAAAATAAAATAATTAAAACCGTCGCTGTAGGTTTTTAGCGACAGAAAGAATCGTTGTTGGTGTTCTTGAGCTCAAGAACACTGACAGCCGGCAGTGCTAGGGTTACACGTGGCAAACGGGCGGGCGGGCGCGGGCGCGGGCCGGGCTAAAACGGGCCGGGCCAAAAAGGCCCGGATTTTCACGGGCCAAAAAAAATAAGCCCATAGCCCGCGGGCTCACGGGCGGGTCGGGCCGGCCCGCGGGCGGAAGGTGGTTTATGCCTATTTTTTGGCACTTTTTTGAGCCCGCAAAGCCCGCGGGCGGGCCGGGCCTTAAACGGGCCGGGCCAAAAAGGCCCGGGTTTTTATGGGCCAAAAAAATGCGGCCCAAAGCCCGCTTTTTGGCAGGCGGCCCGGCCCGACCTGCGGGCTTTGGGCCCGTTTGCTAGGTCTAACAAGGGTCAACATTTGACCACCCTTAATTCTCTGTGTAAATCATTTCTGGGCTTGTTTGTGCATGGATCGTGTAGCTGGATTGTAAGACTACAACAACCAACCATCAACTAGGCCATAACACAACACAACGTGACGATCTGGGCAATCAAACATGCTGTCAGACGTCACCTGGGTTTTCCAGAAACCCAGGCAGTTCGAGTGGCTTCCTTGGAGCCAAATTTGCTAATCGTTCTAGTCATGATTCTTGTAATCTAATTGTTTTAGGTTGTAGTACTTATGTCAAGGAACAACACCAAAGCAACAAATCGGTCCAACAACAAACAAATCACAAGTTATCAAGCGGTCAAAGTATGTCAGAAAATTCGTTCATCAAGTTTCTGGAAATTCCCAGAAATACAAACTCAGTGCGAGTGGCCTACTTTGACCACTTGTCACGATCGACATGTTGATTTTTTTATGGTATCATAAGGCATGGTTCTACAGTACATATTACAGGCTACAACATGGTTACAAACATAACATCAGACAACCTAACACCTGTCAGATCCGGGCCTCACAAAAAGCTGTCAGACTCGGATTTAGCCTTTCTGGGTTGCCCAGAATTCTATTGGTCATGCCCGGTCAACGGGTTTTGACCGTTAATAACTTCCAATCCAGACATCAAAGGGCTATACTACGACTTGTAGCTTACAGCACACATACAAGGCTACATGTAACAACTTTAAAATAACAAAAATAGTAAACACATAAAGATCTAGAGCGACTGACATTTCTTGTCGGACCACTGAAAATGTTCAAGAACAGATTTTGAAAAAAAAAACATTTTAAGGCACTTTGATACTATGGATTCATGATAGATCATCAAAGATCTTCATAAAACATCCATTAGCAAGATTCTAAACACAAAAATTCTCTTAGCAACATGGATCAAAAGTAAAATTAGGTTTATACCTTCTAGCTTTTAATTCTTGATCTAAGCTCTCCAATATGTTATTAGATGATCTAGGAACTGAAATTGGGACTGAATTACTTGCTATTTTCGGATATGAAGAGAGAGAGAGAGAGAGTTGGTGAGAGCTAGGTTGGAAAATAAGGCAAATGTTGTAACTTTCTCTCTCTAAATCTCTTATATAATGCTTGATTTGTTGCTAGACTTGCAAATTTCGGCTGGTAGCTGATATTAAACACTCACCAAGTCAATGTGGTGGTTCACCAACTAAAGGTGTTGGTGAATTATGCAAGTTACCAATTAAAGAATATAAAAAGGGCATTTTGGTCATTTATAAAATAATTTTAAGGGCAATCTTGTCCAATGCACAAACCTTTAGGGTTTAGGGTTTGGGTTAGAGTTTAGGGTTTGACCCCATTAGGGTTTAGGGTTTAAACCCTTTATATTTGCAATTAATTTCCAAAATTTTCAAATTTCGGTTTTCAAAATAGAAAATTAATAATTCTAAATTACAATTAGGATTCGATAATTATATTAATATTTCCTAATCATAAAATTCAATCTTGCTAATTAGGATTAATATTCCTAATTAAAATTACTTAATTTAGCAATTAGGGTCAAAATGGTCATTAGGGTTTACAACCCACGAATTAGGGTTTTAATTAGAAAAATAATTTTTCTAAATTACAATTAGGGTTTGTAAAATAGAAATTAATAT
The DNA here is from genome assembly GCA_016801055.1 of Panax notoginseng. Lineage (NCBI taxonomy): Eukaryota > Viridiplantae > Streptophyta > Magnoliopsida > Apiales > Araliaceae > Panax > Panax notoginseng. The sequence continues at coordinate 43,104,808 of CM029018.1, read as the reverse complement.
AACAAAAATATAATTAGGGTTTTTTAATCCTATTTAAGTTTAATACGCACATTAGGCTTGACAATTAGAATTAGGGTTTCCTAATTTAGGGCTTAGCATTCTTGAATTTAAAATTAGGGTTTTTCGGCTTTCGATTAGGGTTTCTAATCTCTATTAGTGTTTATAATTTCAAACCTTATCCAATCAATCATTGATCAAAAATTCTATACAATACAAACACGTACTCATTAATATAATTATTTTAATTATATTTTCTATCGAATCCCTTTCTAGAAATTAAGGTTAGGGTTTCTAAAGCTGTTAAGAACAACTCTACTCTAAATTTATTAGTCAATACCCAAATTGACTTTCTCGAGACTCGTATCACAGATACTTGTCACAAAATTGATAATTAATATTGATAATAAATAAAAAAATATATTTATTCGTAAATTTTTGATTATTCGAAATCTCGGGTTATCACATTCACCCCTCCTTAAAAGGATTCCGTCCTCGGAATCACCGCTTTCTTATTCTCTACAATCTTTTAAAGTTGTATCAACAAATCATTTTTGTCAACACAATATCAAGTTGTGTTTCTAATTCTAACTTGTGCCTTGAATCTTTAAAAGAAAACAGTTCACAGAAATATCTAACTCATATTACTCGCGTAATTAAATTCTAAACGAAATCATTACCTGCTGCCACCTCCTGAGTAGCCACAGTGTCCTGTGCCGTCATGTTGAATGTACGGGCTGTTGGTCTTTCTGGCTGTGTAGGTCCTCGAATTGCCGAGGTTCCACCACCGGGTCCCTTGCTGACACTTTCCTTCTCCGTATTTCTCTTCAGACAGTTTCGAACCAGATGATCAGTTGATCCACAAGCATAACAACCTTGTATCTTCTTCAGACTGGGACAATTGGGTGACATGTGCCCCTCTTGCCCACAATTATAGCAAACTCCTTTCTTCTTTAGACAAATGCCTGGATGATTCTTCCCACAGCTCGCACAAGGCTCTCCTCCTTTCTTATTCCCTTCAGTCTTATTACCCGACTGGGTATTCTCATTCCATTTCCTCTTATTCGGATTACTACCACCACTGCTTCCACCATCATTTGTCTTCTTCTTCTTCTCTTGATGAAATCGAGACGCAGCTTCGCTCCCTCCTTCAGCAATTAACGCTTTCTCCATCAAAGCCGCGAACGTATTGATCTGTAATACTGCTACCTTGTTGTATATTCTCGGCTTCAATCCATTCTCGAATCTTCTCGCCTTTCTTGCTTCTGTGTCCACCTGATGAGGTGCAAATCTTGCTAATTCGTTGAATTTAGCAGCGTATTCAGATACCGACATGTTCTCCTGCTTAAGTTCAAGAAATTTAACTTCCATCCTGGATTGCATACTTGGCGAGAAGTAGTTCTCGAAGAACAACTCCTTGAATCTTGTCCACAATACCACTTCTGTACCAGCTCTCGCTTGGTTCGTCTCCCACTAGTAATTAGCTTCTCCCTTCATCAAATAAGTTGCAAAAGCCGTCTTTTGCTCTTCTGCCACACGTGCAATGATGAATGCTTTCTCCATCTCCTTTACCCAAGTTTGAACTTCAATCGGATCTGTGGTCCCTTTGAATTCAGGCGGTCCTACCGCTTTAAAGTCCTTAAAATTAGCCAATCTATCAGCTGGCTGATTCCTCACTCTTCCTCTTCCTGCGGGAGCTCTATTCTCCATAGCTTAGGCTATCATATCCGCAAAGTTTTGCATCGGGTCAACTTGACCTCCTTCATTATTTATCGATTGCTCTTCCCGTTGGTTTCGATTTTGTCGTCTAGGCGGCATGATCTGATTTAAATAAAAACCTTATATTAATTCTCTTTCTCTACACAAATTCTTAACACAATAAGAATTCAACACATAATTCTCATATAATTGAATATTTATTCAAATAGCACATAGTACTTATAGTACTTAACATATTTACTATCCCTTTTTAAATCATAACAGGATTAATAACACAACTTTACACAAAAAGTTGTAATTCTCCATTCACACACAGTTATTACAAGTTCGTCAAACTTACCATACTTATGAATTCAGGAACTTGCCACAATTATACGAGTGTATGAACTTATCCTAGTGAGACCTTTGGCGTCCATTCGCTGAGGGGTTCAAAACACTTCATATAATTATGAGTCATTAACTTACCATAAGTATGAGTTTTAAGAACACACAAATTAATCTTAATCTTATATTCTTATAGAAAATAAGGATTTCATTCATACAAACATATATATATTTACATATGCTTACACATCATTCTCGATATTACAACACTTAATATCATAAACTTCTACCCAAAAGAAACTATTACATATATCTAAGTTATCTACCGACCACTCCCTTCACCAGTCTTCTTCTTGATGGGACACTTGCTGAATTCGTGACCCGTCTGCCCACATGAAAAACACTTCCTCAAATTCGGCTTAGGACAATACAAAGAAATATGTCCTTCCTGCTTGCAGTTGAAGCACACGTTCTTCCACATCATGCATCCTCCTGCGTGAGTCTTTCCACACTTGATACAGGCTTGCTTCTTCTTCGGGCTTGATTTTTCAGATTTAGGGCTATCTTTTTCCCTCTTTCTCCTCTTCTTGTCCTTCTTGCTGGTTCCTTCAGATGATCCACCACCTTCAGCCTTCATTCTGTCCACCTGCGCCTTTAGCTCGTTTCGTTCTTCAGTCATTTCGCGTAATGCTCGCTCCATCTTCCACAACTCCTCTAGAAGAAACACTTTACTTCGGAGTTCCTGGACTTCTACAGATAACTGATCTTGTTCTTCAACTTTAGTCTTATTCTTTAAATCCACCTTAGCTGGCTCAGACTCTGCCTCCTCATCTCCACTCAGATACATCTCGGAATAATCATCATGATCACTCCCGAGATTAACCATGGGTACATCTTCTCCCACCTTCTCCACTGATTCGCTTTGCGCTGGCACCTCGGCTTCTGATACCGGTGCAACAGCCGCTAGCATCTCCGCACTCTTTTCACCTTTTCCGGACATCTTATAATCAGTTGAAATAACTTGATTAGTATAAAATTCTCACACTATGTATCCACTTATCTCACTATTGATGCACTTCGACAATCCCTCACTTAGAACTCTAAATGAGTTTTCTCTATCTCGCGTATGGTTATAATCCTAGGGTTTTCCCCCACCCCACTTAAAGTTTATAACCTACAGCTCTTCTACTAACTGGTGACACCTTGGTCACTATAGCTCTGATACCAACCTGTGACTTTCATGGTGCTTCCAACTATAGCACCTCACAGTGGTACCTACCAGCTTGCCACCGACTGGCTCGGCGTCCCCTACGGAGAGTTTGGCTTCGGTGCATTCCACACAAGGAAGTCACCAGCGAGAGGCTCGGGGCTCTTCGCAAATTCATGCTTATAGCTCTGATACCAACCTGTGACACCCCCAAATTCGGGTTACCTGACCCCCGAGTTTGGTATTCACGATCCACAATATAATATCATTTAACTATCCATTCATATATAAATAGGAATACATAAGTCATTAACATAAGTTGTTAATACATAAGTCCCAGGTTTGCTAACCTTAAATTTACAAACATACCCCTTACCTAAACAAAAAGGGTTTACAATACAACATAATAATAATAATGTTTATAACAATATTCCAGCATCTTGTCTTTGCCTTTGTTCTTCTTTGACCCGCTGGCCTCTTCGTTCCTAGCTGAAATGTTTTATTTATAGTAAGGGTGAGCAACTAGTTTGCCCCGCAAGTTAAGACATACAATAAATGTATACGAATCAATAAGAGCAGACTATCTATTTTGATAGAATGAAACCAAAGTTCGGTGAACTTTGAAATGGCTGAACAAATCGTTAATCAATAACAAGTCTTCTCGTATTCTAGTCAACGCAATAATTTGATAATGAAAGAGTACAACGCTTTTAAAGTTTCTACGATATTCTATTGAATAATCAAGAATTAATTCTACGCAATAGCAAAGTGGAATGTTTTCCAGATTTATGCTGAGTGATCACACTAGATCTATAACTTCTACTCTCGAGTAACTATCAAAGATTGGACTTTGATATACCCAGGTGTATCAGATAACCATAAAGATTAAATCATACCCCTCTGCAAGTACTTAGAGCCGGCAACTCCTTGTACCCTATATTATGCATAATACTTAACAGCGCGCAATGGTCGAATGTACGACCTAAAATGTTCCCTTTATATAAAAGGTTGTTCTTCTCAGTCTCAGAATCAAGAATTTGATTTAACAATGAAATACTGTGATTTCAAATTCTATTTACTTATCGATCTAGCCGAAACAACTGGCATCGATCTATCAATAACAATTGATTTCTCTTTTCGTATTTATCAAGTTCTAACAAATGTTCGTCTAGCCAGAATAATTAGCTAAGACATTTCTCAATATAATTTGACAATAAACAGGAATTATTTGTACTGTCAATATTAGTTTCTACAGATATAAATATCCAACAACAGTAATTCTACGAATATATATTTTTTGAATCAGTAATTCAGTTTGAATTATTAATCATGCACTAACTACGAATAATCAACAATAAATTCCCTGGACATGGTATAATTATCAATAATTAACCATTAAAATAATTGAATAAATATAACTTAAGGTTGAGTTAGGAAACTTGTCTTTCACGTTGATTACAGCTACACAATATAATTTACTGCGTTCGTAAGACCTATAATCAACAATGTCGGTCTCACAATTAGCATAATTATTTATAACACGTAACACTGTATTCTACAGTCAAACTTCTCCTAGGAACATTACCACATAGCCATATTAGTGTTTATAACCTATATAAACACTTATCCAGTCTAACTATTTCGGTCTAGTTGGACCTCGGTCCATTTTCGGTGTTCTGGTTACCCTATCCGACAATTAACACATTGATTGTCAATTAAACTTGGTCTCTAAGCTTCAATATTATTTTAGATAAATCAAATATCGTTATAATATTTTTCGGAAGCTTTTAATAATTTATAAATAATTATTATAATTTATAATAATTTTTCAAACACTTAAATTATTTTTAAATGATTTAATTATCAAATAATCTTATTATCATTAATATTTAATAATATAAAAATATTAATGTTATCCTTGTCAAAATATTAAAGTTATTGTTAATAACTTAAAATATTTTTAAATCATCAATATTCTACATAAATGATTTTTAAAGTAATTAAAATCATTTTTAAATCATCACCATTAATATTTAAATATTAATGTAATTATTATCCAAATATTGAAAATCATTAATTATAACTTAAAATATTTTCAAAATATTTTTCTCATTTTTAAATGATTTTTAAATCAATAAAATCATTTTTAATTCATTTATTTAATATCATAATTAAATAAATTTAATATCATTAATATTAATTTATTAATGAGAATTCTCTAAAAATATTGAAAATTATATTTTATAATTTAAAATATTTTCTAACACTTTATTCTTATTTAAAATAATTTTTCAAAATATTAAATCATTAAAATCATTTTTAACTTATTTATTTAATTTAGTAATTAAATAAATTTAATATCATTAATATTAAATTATTAATGAAAATGCTCCAAAAATATTAAAAGTCGCAGTTTATAACTCAAAATATTTTTAAATACATTATTCTTATTTAAAATGAATTTTCATAATATTAAATTATTTTTTTCTAATTTATTTAATACACTAATTAAATAAATTAAATACTTTTAATATTTAAATAATTATAAATATTAAAGAAAAATATTCCAAGTGGTCAAAAATTATTTTTCATAATTTAAAATAATTTTTAAAACTATTTTTGGTAATTTTTAGAATTTATTTCTATTTTTAATTAATTTTTCGAAATATTCAGAAAATAAAATAAGTAAAACCGTCGTTGTAGGTCTTTAGCGACAGAAAGCATCGCTGTTGGTGTTCTTGAGCTCAAGAACACTGACAGCCGGCAGTGCTAGGGTCAACATTTGACCACCCTTAAATCTCTGTGTAAATCATTTCTGGGCTTGTTTGTGCATGGATCGTGTAGCTGGATTGTAAGACTACAACAACCAACCATCAACTAGGCCATAACACAACACAACGTGACGATCTGGGCAATCAAACATGCTGTCAGACGTCACCTGGGTTTTCCAGAAACCCAGGCAGTTCGAGTGGCTTCCTTGGAGCCAAATTTGCTAATCGTTCTAGTCATGATTCTTGTAATCTAATTGTTTTAGGTTGTAGTACTTATGTCAAGGAACAACACCAAAGCAACAAATCGGTCCAACAACAAACAAATCACAAGTTATCAAGCGGTCAAAGTATGTCAGAAAATTCGTTCATCAAGTTTCTGGAAATTCCCAGAAATACAAACTCAGTGCGAGTGGCCTACTTTGACCACTTGTCACGATCGACATGTTGATTTTTTTATGGTATCATAAGGCATGGTTCTACAGTACATATTACAGGCTACAACATGGTTACAAACATAACATCAGACAACCTAACACCTGTCAGATCCGGGCCTCACAAAAAGCTGTCAGACTCGGATTTAGCCTTTCTGGGTTGCCCAGAATTCTATTGGTCATGCCCGGTCAACGGATTTTGACCGTTAATAACTTCCAATCCAGACATCAAAGGGCTATACTACGACTTGTAGCTTACAGCACACATACAAGGCTACATGTAACAACTTTAAAATAACAAAAATAGTAAACACATAAAGATCTAGAGCGACTGACATTTCTTGTCGGACCACTGAAAATGTTCAAGAACAGATTTTGAAAAAAAAAAACATTTTAAGGCACTTTGATACTATGGATTCATGATAGATCATCAAAGATCTTCATAAAACATCCATTAGCAAGATTCTAAACACAAAAATTCTCTTAGCAACATGGATCAAAAGTAAAATTAGGTTTATACCTTCTAGCTTTTAATTCTTGATCTAAGCTCTCCAATATGTTATTAGATGATCTAGGAACTGAAATTGGGACTGAATTACTTGCTATTTTCGGATATGAAGAGAGAGAGAGAGAGAGTTGGTGAGAGCTAGGTTGGAAAATAAGGCAAATGTAGTAACTTTCTCTCTCTAAATCTCTTATATAATGCTTGATTTGTTGCTAGACTTGCAAATTTCGGCTGGTAGCTGATATTAAACACTCACCAAGTCAATGTGGTGGTTCACCAACTAAAGGTGTTGGTGAATTATGCAAGTTACCATTTAAAGAATATAAAAAGGGTATTTTGGTCATTTACAAAATAATTTTAAGAGAAATCTTGTCCAATGCACAAACCTTTAGGGTTTAGGGTTTGGGTTAAGGTTTAGGGTTTGGACCCTTTAGGGTTTAGGGTATAAACCCTTTAGATTTGTAATTAATTTCCAAAATTTTTAAATTTCGGTTTCCAAAATAGAAAATTAATAATTCCAAATTACAATTAGGATTCGATAATTATATTAATATTTTCTAATCATAAAATTTAATCTACCTAATTAGAATTAATATTCCTAATTAAAATTGCTTAATTTAGCAATTAGGGTCAAAATGGTCATTAGGGTTTACAACCCACGAATTAGGGTTTTAATTAGAAAAATAATTTTTCTAAACTACAATTAGGCTTTGTAAAATAGAAATTAATATAACAAAAATATAATTAGGGTTTTTTAATCCTATTTAAGTTTAATACGCACATTAGGCTTGACAATTAGAATTAGGGTTTCCTAATTTAGGGCTTAGCATTCTTGAATTTAAAATTAGGGTTTTTCGGCTTTCGATTAGGGTTTCTAATCTCTATTAGTGTTTATAATTTCAAACCTTATCCAATCAATCATTGATCAAAAATTCTATACAATACAAACACGTACTCATTAATATAATTATTTTAATTATATTTTCTATCGAATCCCTTTCTAGAAATTAAGGTTAGGGTTTCTAAAGCTGTTAAGAACAACTCTACTCTAAATTTATTAGTCAATACCCAAATTGACTTTCTCGAGACTCGTATCACAGATACTTGTCACAAAATTGATAATTAATATTGATAATAAATAAAAAAATATATTTATTCGCAAATTTTTGATTATTCGAAATCTCGGGTTATCACAGTTATAACATACATTGGATTGTTGTGGGCAGTTTGGGCTGATATGTCCCTCTTTTCCGCATTTATAACAAACGACCGGTGCTCGTTCTCCTCCCCTAGAAACAGTTGATGTTTGTGTTAACGTTTTCACATTATCATTGTTGTACCTTCTCTTCTTGAAATCTCCTTCCGACTCGCTCCTTCTATTATCACGGCCATGATTTCCACCAGTGTGGTTACCACTTTTGTCCGAATGTTTTTCTCCCTGCTGGTTTTTATTGGTCCGATGACCGTTGCCACCTATATTACCTTGGTTGTGTTCCCTCGGTTGAATATACTCATTATCTCGCTCTAATAATTGAGCCATGTTTACAACATCTGAATATAAAAAAATTTATGAGAGCTAAGATATTGTCGAATCTCGGGTTTTAAACCTCTGAGAAACATCCTTGTTATTCGTTCCTCATTCTCGACCAAATGAGGTGCAAACCTGGATAACTCTGCAAATTTCGCCTCGTACTGGGAAACCATCATGTTATTTTGTTTCAGTCTAATAAACTCTACCTCCTTCATATGACGAATACTTTTAGGAAAGTACTTGTCATTAAACAGTTTCTGAAACGTTTCCCAGGACATGTTGAGTGCGTCAGGCTGGGTACGCTTCACAGACTCCCACCAGTTATCTGCCTCACCGCGGAACATAAAGGTGGCGAATGGAACCTTCTGTTCCTTCGTGCATCCCAAGACATCGAATATCTTGGTAATTTGCTTGACCCACGTTTCCGCCTTAATCGGATCCGGCTTTCCCCAGAATTCTAGTGGTCCCAACTCTTTGAACTGCTTGGCCGTGGCAAACCGCGCGTTGTTATCATTTCCACCCGTATTCTGCACACGAGTCTCCCTCGTCTGATTTTGCATGAACTGCAAAAAGCTCCTAAATATTCCATCATTCATCGTTTGCTGGATAGCGTTGTTTACAGGAGGAATATTGCCTTCATGTTGCACGTTCTCCTGGTTTGTGACTAAAGGTTGTTCCACAGTCTCATATACTCACTTGTTAACGTTTTCGACTACCATTCTCAAATACTGCCATAAAACAATGGTTAATTAAACAAATTAACATATCACATAATATCCCTATATTATGACCAACCAACAAATAAGCTTAGGTAAGACACACTAGCGAAGGATTTACTCGTCTCTCCCCTCCTAGTTTTATTCCCCAATCTCCGCTAGAGACTATATCCCTAAGCTCTGATACCAACTGTGACGCCCCCAAAATAGGTATACATCACCCATTCTGAGTCGCCAAATACATGGTACAAAAACAAATACAACTTCATTAAAACACTTGTCGCGCAAAATACGACAACACAATACTGTGAGTTTAAATACAAATATTGTCTTCTAGACAATATCCACACTCAAATAAGTCCTCCTTACAATTATTGAAACACTAGTTTATAAAATAGTGAGGACTGCTAACACCACTGACTAGAAACATCACTCCACACCCCGACTAGTTCCCGCTATATTCTCGCCTCCTGAGAAAAATGGAACAAAAAGGAAAAGGGTGAGTTTAACTAGCCCAGTAAAGAATATTATGACTAAGATAATATACAACAACTTATCATTAGTCTTCAACAGGGAAAAATCTGATAAAATATAATAGACAACAAGTTTTAGATCAACAACTGCAGCGGAAACAGCAAACCATTAGAAGAGTCAAGTAGAGAATGAGTTCTACAATCTTCTAAGATTTAAAAGTCCATTATCAATATTTTATCCATGTAACAACAATCAATAACCATCTTTAATCAAATATACATCTTTGCACTACAGGCCAAAGATATTCATTTGTATCACCAGTCGGTCATGTTCATCTCAACACATGTTCATCTTTGCACTACGGGCCAAAGATATTCATCAGTTAATCATTCATCTTTGCACTACAGGCCAAAGATATTCAGTAATATCATCATTTAGGACTGAGGATGATGAAAAATATTTCAAAGAAAACGAACCCATAGAGACAGAAGGACAAATATTAGGGATTCGTATTATAGTTTATCCAAGTGCAATAATACTCCATAATAACCAATTGTGAAGAAGAATTCAAAAATAAAGATCAAAACATGGATACAATCAAAGATAATAACCATAATAGAAATCTTGGACAAAAAGAAATTTTTTATTTTTCGGTGAATAGTACCGTATTCGTGAATAGTGTCGTATACGTGAATAGTACCGTATACGTGAATAGTAATCTCGACACAAAAAGTTTTAAATTTGATAAAAAGTTCATATCAATATTTCAGCATAATGATATTGAAGAAAATAATATCATTTAAAAAGAAAATAGCATCTCTTACCTCAAGATAACAATACTTCTGTTCGGAATATCGGTATAAGGCTGAACAAAACTTGCACTGATAAATAAAAACTCACAAAGTATCTAAATACTCACAAAATACGCTCGATAATATAGAGAGAGAAAGAGAGAAAACTTATCTTTCTGGTGTGATTTTGAATTCTAACTTAGCCCTCTATTTATAAAAAAATGTTAGCACGCCGAAGTATACTTGACCTGCTACCTGATGGCTTTACCTGCTACTATTGCCACCCACCACATTTGAAATAAAATTCAACACATTTTTTTACCAACCACAAGTGGGGCCCACTCAATTCTAGAATTTTTCACCAAAATCATTTATAAACCTAATTTCCGAATTAGTCACCTCTTAAAATTCATAACAAATTATACGTTCATTTTTAACGGATCAAAATTTATGGACATATACTCAACTTATATATGTATAACATATCCAAAAATTACAACGATCCAACGGTCAGATTAAAAATTATAACTCACGCAATATATCTCAAGAACAGTGATTTAATTTTTAATACCTATATTTCGACAAAAACACCTCAACCTTAATTCTTTCACATAAAATAAATATATCCATCAATTATATCCACATAAAATAAATATTTCTTTATCATATAAATCAATAATTAATTATTCACAAATAATATTACAGAATCACAATTATGACAACCAGGCCGTTCCAAGGAAAGAGGGGGCTTTCCAATAAGAATTTCTCCTTACTGGCGTGCAATTAGATGACCAAACCTCTCCTTAGACAGAACTTTCTAGACATTGCCAATAATGCTATCTAATAATATTATTCAAATAATATGAATTATTGATCTGATAATGGAAAATACTGTGCAGCAACAATTATTGAAACAACAATAATATAAAATATCAACGCAGTAATTATTGAATCAATAATATTGAACAGTAAGTACTGTAACAATTATTGAGTAGTGCCTTCTTACGTAAGGATCAATAATTGGTGCAATACCGTGTGCTACTGTATTTTAACCACCGGGTATTCCAACAGTGTTAACGGTAACAACTACGCCGTTATTTATAAAAACTCAATTTTTGTCGTTTTCTTCATCCAATTACTTTCCATTATGGGGCCCACATAAGGCTGCGCCGTCGTACGAATATTCCCCGATAGCAAGAATATTCCACGACCAAATGAATATTCATCGACAAAAATCAATATTTTATAACCACTTGCTTATTTGAAATATTTGTACATTTTACCTATAACTAACCACATTAATCAAATCAACCATTACTATTTCAAAATAATAAATAGAGGAAATTTAATTTTATTTAATAATAAGTTGGGGTCTCACAATACGCGTTACATTTCCTTCTCAGAAAATCACTTTCCCTAAGCCTTAGGTTTTAAGTCCACAGGCGAAAATTTCGTTTGCCATAACTGAAATATTATTGGATATTCCATCTTATCTTAGAATTCTACCATTACGTGTTTCTCGGATTTTCAAACTTAATTCCCGAGCAGAAACGGATGAATAATATTTTTACAAAAATTTATCGGAAAACATTTATTTTCATCTTGGAAATTCAAAACAATTAATCTTAGCATATAGCCAGAATACTAACCATATCCGCATGTTCTAGGTCATAGAACGACCTTCAAACATCTTACTCATACAAATAATCAATTAAATTCATTTAATTCTAAAAAATCAAATAAAATTTAATTCACATAAAGATCCGATTTTCTCGGGCGTTACAGGGGGCCTGAGCTGTCCAGTGTCAGCGAAGGCAGTGAATGCTCATGTTCACAAGTACCTTGCTCAATCATCGGGTAAAGAACAGATAAGGACGATGAAAACAAAGTCAAGGGTGCCTAAGAAGAGATTTATTGTTGAGATTTTTGCTTTGGCACCATAAGTCGACAAGGTATATTACCACGACGAGGACAAAGATGAAGATGGTGGTGAATCTGGTGATGCTCAAGAGGATAAATTTCATGATGTAAAGTTATTGTCCTTGATTCGGAAGATGAAAATGAAGTTGATGGAAGGGAGTTAAGCAATTGTGAAAAACTCAGTTAAATCCATTTGAAATAAATCAAAACAGATTTAAAAGAAAGACCAATTTCATGTAGAAAATAAGTCATGTCATTTTTTTTTTCAATGTTCACGTAGGATAATGGCTAAAAGGATTGAACCGCCCTTAGCTCAGAGATAATAGAATGATTCAATTGCAAAATAATAATCAATTTAATGGGATAATTTAAAAAATTAAAAATTGGTCAATAACATTTGCCAACTACATGTAATCATTAGTTTTGTCAAACGACTATTGGGTGTTTGTACAAGATAAACAAATAGTTTTTCAATGCCAACCGGAGGTATGCATTTTGTAAATTTATACATATATATAGACCTGGCAAACGGGCCCAAAGCCCGCGGGCTGGCCCGGCCTCCAAAACTCGGGCTTTGGGCCGTTGTTTTTAAGCCCATGAAAATTCAGGCCTTTTTGGCCCGGCTCGTTTTTGGCCCGGCCCGCCCGCCAACCATTAAATTTTTTTTTTTAAATAAAGTGTTAGGTTGTGAGGCTTGAACACAAGACTTGTAAGTAAATAAATAAGAGTTCAAACCAACTGAGCTACAACAACTATTTGTTTTTAATGTAATCTTCAATATATTTTAACTATAATAAAAAATTATAATTAAGATATGTAGTTAATGTAATTTAAACAACAAATTCAAATTACAGTAGCAAATGCAAACAAGGAAAGAATGACATTACACACAAGATAATACGAGTTTGGTCATTACAGCAAAAGCTTCAACCTTATATTATCTAATTCATATAATTCCTAACAAGTAACAATGTATAAAACTACAAATTAAATACTTACTGCAAAAGATCATTCTCAATAAGTACAATCTCTACTCTCTGAGCAACACTCAGTAACATAAATCCAAATTATCATCATAAATAATGTAGGTAATTAATTAATAATACTAATTTATAATACTATTACAATTTTAATTAGTTGAGATATGTAGTTAATGTATGTAATTAATTAATCGTGTTTGTTTGTATTATTGTTTATTATTAATTATTTTATTATTTTTAATATTTATTATTATTATTTTTGGTGTAACAAATAGTTTGCAAAAAAAAAAAAAAAAAAAATTAATGGCCGAAGCCCGCGGGTCGGCCCGGCCCACCCGCCACGAGCTGACCATTTTCAACCCACCAAAATTTGGGCCTTTTTGGCCCGGCTCGCTGTTGGCCCGGCCCGGCCGTTTGCCGGGTCTACATATGTATATGATACTAAATTTTATATTATTCATAATTGTTATTTATTGTAGATAAATATTACATTACGGCACTTTCGTGATAATAAGAGGGCACGACCACAAGGCAAGTGCAAACTGTTTAACTATAAACATTCGTCATTGTGTAACGTAATTGAACGATGTTTTGGAGTGTTAAAAGACTAGATTTCCAATTCTTAAAGTGATGCCAAACTATCCTCTTACAAAACAAAAAATATCTTTATTTTAATTAATTACCTTTACTGCTAGTTACAGTTTTACCACACAGTCGATACATTTTTTTTATGATAAGCACACTGTCAATTCATAAAATATACGTTGAATTATAACAATAAATTTAAAGATATATTTGTCATTTTAAATATCATTAATAAAAATAAAATTTAAATAAAGGATGGAGTATCACTTAATAGAGCATATATAAAGCTAAAAATACATGGAATTATGATTTTGTTTTATGTAATGAACACGTGGCATATATGTAATTACACGTGGATATGTGGGGCATGCATGGATTCAGGACACAGTATAAGAGTGGCACAACCAGAAAGCGTGCACCGCTCGTGAGTATAACAGTGGTAGAAGAAAAATTAAAATATAATAAAACCCCTCTTTCTCTCTCTAAAATACGCTCTCTTTCTCTCTCTACAATCCTCTGCTCAAGTTTTCCCCTTCTTTCTCTCTTACAAACATAGAGCTACTTGATACCAAGCTTAAGCTTCTCAATTAACCCGCCAAAAAGGTATATATAAAATTAACGGATCAATTTTTCGTAATTTTTGAATTTTCATTTTTAACCCCATTTTTGCTCGCTTTATACCTCTCTCCTCCTTCTGTCTCTCTCTAGGGTTTCTATTCCTCTCCCCCGTACCCATGGCTACTCATCTCTCTCCTCTGTGCAGGGTTTTCCGTGGAATTCTAGGGTTTTCTGGCCAATTTTATTCAAAAAAGGCGAGAAATCGACGTGTATGGGGGTTTGTGAGTGATAAGTGGTTGTAAATGGATTCAAACGCCGGCGCTGAGGATGTGGAGCCGTTGGAGGTGAGATCTGAGGGTTTGACGGCGTTGTTGGGTGAGAAACGGCCGGCGGAGAACGGGGAAGTGGGGGAGGCTAGGGCGGTGAAGAAGGCTAAAAATGGTGCGGAGTTGGATGGTGAGCTGAAGAGAGTGGCGGAGATAGTGCTGGTACTGGCGACGATGGGGAAAATGAGGGGAGGGGGGAGTCCGACGCCGGCGGAGGTTGAGCTGATGGAGGAGGCGAGAGAGAAGTTGGTGGGGGTGTGTGAAGGGTTTACCCCTAAGGATATTTTTCCGAGAGAGGCGTTTGGGGTTGTTATAGAGGACCTTGGTCTCAGTAAGTTGAGGGAACAGAGGTTAGGGTTTCGGCCTCCTAAGATGTCAATTGCTGAGAAATTGAAGCTCACGAAACAAAAGGTGTGATATTAATTTTGACATTTGAGTTTCTGTTATCTGAATGTAGTTAAGGTCGTTTTTTGGTTTTTCAGTTATAGTATTATTTGAGTTTGTTGATTACTTTAACCGGTTAGAATGAATTTATAATGTAAATTATGTAATTATACAATATTGTTAAAACTTGTTGGAGGCTTTCTGTTGGTTAGTATAGAACTGTTTGCATGACTTAACTTGTTATGATAATTTTGGAGTATTACAGTGTCATTGAGGATTGTTTGAAATGAAAGTTGGTTTGTTGAGTATTTGAATTAAAATGATGTTTATAATCTATGTGAATTGACAGATGTTTTAAAGAGTAAGTTCCATCTTTCTTTTATGTTTGATGATGAGCTCTTCTGTAAGTAGGGTAGCTAATGGCCAAAGCTTTTTGTAATTTTCTCGGTAATTTTTAAAATTATTTTAGTTCTATTAGTCAATATTATTTTTTGCTTGATATCAAATAGATAACTTTTGTAACTTATAGTTAAACAGTTTGTTGTAGTTTTATTTCTTTTTTTTCAATGCTGTAGTTGTAGTTGTAGAATTTTTAAGATAAGAAATGTCAACCTTGTGTCTATATTTGAATCGGTATAACAGGTTTCCTTTAGTAATGTCCGTGATTCACACCTGACTTGAATTATTGCATGGTGACTGATGTGCTAAACTTTTCCCATTTATAGATTTCTTAATTTATAAACCTTGTCTATTTAAATCAAAGTAGAGGTTCCCATCTCCCCATGAAGGGAGCTTACTTTACCACCTATAACATTGTGCCTTTTTTTTTTTTTTTAAGCTCATTCATAAAGTTGAAAGACGTGTACCTCAATGACATGCGGCATATGTCTCATTAGTGCTGTTTATTTCCTTAGGGATGTCGTTAATGCAAACAACGAAACGAAAAGATCCAATCAATGAGATCCCTTGCATTATTTTTTATTAGAGATATGGTTAAGCTTACAATTGAATAAAATATATTTGTTTTTTAGGGTCATGTATGCAAATATCTAGTTGGTGCTACTGATAAGTATGAGCTTTATTTTTTATTAGTCTATTATATTGATATTCAATTAGTATAGTTATATCCTTTAGTGGTCTTCTGCTATGGGTTCATATCCTTTTTTGAGTTTTGTTTATGTTTTCTTTTCACTTATAATCAGTAGGATGGGAGCTCCCCTCTTTTGTTTTGTCTTTCGTCTATCAATAAATCTTCTTTTCCTATTAAAAAAGGTGTATACTGATAACAGAAATTATTCGGTAAGTTTTATTTTTGGAGTCTCCTACAAAATATGCAAGATACATGTTCTTAACATGCTAGATATGATCTTTTCTTTGTTTCTTTATGGCACTGTCACGGGTGCTTTAGGGAAAATGCTGTTTTTGATCTTTGTAAAAATTGGAGAGCTGACTACTAGTTTCCCCTATGTTTATATTCGTTTTTCATCTAAGAAATTTCTTCTTTCATTCCCCAAAAAAAGTTCTTAACATAAAGCTGACAAACGTTTACGTGGACTGATAGCTTCACAAAGAAATACTCTTTTGCTTAGACTTGAGATTGACTATGGAAAAGATATCATCATAATAGAGTAGGACTAAGAGCACCAAGTAGAAGTTTAAAGAGAAACTTCAGCACTATTAGGAGTTAAACTGGATATAAATGTTCTAATAAATAAAAGGAAAATCATTCGGAAACTTTACTTTCGAGGAAATAAATATATGCGGAATGTAGTTTTTAGTAAATAGGTTAAAACTAGGGATTGAAATCAGAAACAGTTAAATTTGCGTGCGAGGAGATACTGAAGATTGATCATTTCATTATGAAGTTGTTATTTATAGGTTTAAAAAGGTAGAGAAGTGCGTGTAGCCTTTTTTGATATCAACTTCTACCTATAAAATGGAAGTATTAACAATGATAAAGTTTGTAATATTAATTATATTTTTATGGGACGGAGTGGTGGGAGATTAAAAACAATATGGTTATAGAATAAGTATATATAGCCTAAACAAGATCAATATGTGGTGAGAAGTAAATGATAAATACAAAAAGCGAACATACTATGAGTTGGTGCAAGTAGCTCCCGTGGGAAATTTCAAAAAATTTAGACTAACGTGGTTTGACACGTGCAATGAATTGAAATAGCTTCATTAGTGAGGAAAAAAGTGACGTTGACAGTTGCTAAGGATAGTGGAAGACCAAAATTTACTTGGGTCAATATCATCTATATACATTATAAATAGCACAAATGGGCCTCTCAACCCTAAAATTTAGGAATGGTCATACA
Source organism: Panax notoginseng (assembly GCA_016801055.1). NCBI lineage: Eukaryota > Viridiplantae > Streptophyta > Magnoliopsida > Apiales > Araliaceae > Panax > Panax notoginseng. The sequence continues at coordinate 43,087,265 of CM029018.1, read as the reverse complement.
ATCCTAAAATTAAATTTAGTAAAAGAAACTTTTTTTTTCAAATGCTATTTAATTTCAGAATCTTTTCATCACATTATTAGTATCATAATTATCTACTTACTACTATCTGTTATTCTCATATATTTTTTAATTTAGTTAGTGTTCTTTAAAATTCATATTCTTGATAACAATAATATTTTATTACATAATAATTTTCTATTATTAAATTATATAAGTATAACTATTTGAGTTTAATTAAGATTTTATTATTACATAAATAGATGAACATAGGAATTTCTAAACAAATGAATCATTTTAAAGAGGAATACTATCATTTATATTATATAAGTAGATGAATTATTATTGTAGAGTTTTAAATTTATTTATTTTTTCATCAATAATTAATTATACATTATTAGTTAAATAGTATATTTTAGAAGGAACTATTTTCTTTATATAAAAATCGTTGTCCACAATATTAATAAACTATTATTGGAATTAGTATATCAGTATAGTATAATATAAAAAAGTGTAAAATAATATAAATAATGCAATAATTTTATAACAAAACAAAGTCTGTGCTTCGTACGGGATCATGAGATAGTTGTTATAAGTACCGTATAGGCTGATAGGCATGTGTAATGTTTATTCATTAAAATGGTATGTATTGGTATCGACGAATACCGTCGCTTGGGTTTATTAAAGTTTTTAAGTATATGTATAAATAATACTTATATAAGTTTAACTACTATAATTATATACCTCCTCCATCCCATATTAAATGTCTTAATTTCCTTTTTGGATTGTCCCAAAACAAATGTCCTAATTCTATAATTGTTAAATCCCAAGGAAGTATCTTTCCTAATATGTAAAAAGGGAGAGTAAAGTTTATTGAATTATTAAATTAATAGGGATAAAGAAATTGTATGAGAGAGAGCTTAATTAAAAGAGATGATTATTAAAGTGTTGGAAAGTTGTAATGAGTTAAATTGAAACTTTCCATACTAATATCAATTTAATATGTACAAAAGGGCAACATGGGGAATTTTTTTCCCTTGATTAGCATGTCAAATACAGTTAGAACATTTAAACTGGGATAGAAGAAGTATTATTTTTCTAAGTACATGTCACTCAGTATTATATTCATAATTAGTTCTTAAAAAAGGTGTAAATTATATTATTATGAATAATATAAAAAAGATCATAGGATGAAAACATGTAATTGTATCAAAAGGGGAATTTCAAAATATAATATTTTGAATAAATAAACTAAGATAATACTCCCTCTATCCTTAAAAGGATGAGCAAAATACATATTTTAGACATTAAGAAAAATAATGTAGAGGAAAGAGAGTAAAAAAGTTTTAAATTTATTCTTAGTAGCTTCACAAAATTACATAAAGTGAGGAGTATTTTTATTTTTTTATACTAACGGACCCCACTAAATGACATACTTACCCTTCACTTTATGTACCTCAGCTAATCTTTTTGAGAACAAAAAATTGTATCTTTAGTCATCCTTTTGAAGACGGAGGGAGTAATTGATAGTCTTCTTCTTATAATACATATATTGAGAGAGAGATTATAAAAAAATAAAAGAGACTATATAGAGGAAGAAAGTAGTTGTACACGATTTGCAAAGCGTAAATTAACACATACTATAGAACTCAGGTAAAACTAAAGTAGTAGCTTTTCATAGTTCCAGTTGTCGATTGTGGTTTTCTTTTTTTAAATGATGAATCTAAAGCTTTGAAAGCTCAAAATTGTGATCTGATCTTTCTGCAAGAGAAAGAATAGTTGTCCCCGCCTTCATAGCCTCATAGGTTACTTTTTTTTATTTATTTGTGGCCTTCATAGGTATCTCTCAGCATTCTCGAACATCTAAAGCTCTCTCCACATGTTTACGCAGAGTCATCCTGCGCATGACAACATTGACGGCTTGTACGAATTCATTTTTGGTCCGGTACTTACTTTACTGGTAATAACCGGCACAGGCCGGGATCAACGCCAAATAGAACACAAGTAAAGTTATACCATTTTTCCTCCAAAACCATTAAGTCTAATAAAGGACATTGTTCTCGACAAATTAAAAAGAAAATAGGATTCATGTACCTGATTAGTTGAGTTGAGTGAAAAATTGAAATGCTCGGGAGGCATATATGGTAAGATTTTAAAAAAAATGAATTCTTCAATGTGCATATGATAGTTCTAAACTTCTAATACACGATAGTAGTTCAGCCCCATTATGTCAGATGTAATTCTTATATTTAGTTACTTTACTTTATGCGATATGATTGCTTGAAGACCTTTTATCATCCAAAACTAGACAGAACAGCTAAAAGAAATTAAGAAGGAACAATTGATCTAGATGGTAATTTCCTTTTTTATGGCCTCTAATTCTCTATATTGTATAGTGCTGTAATATAAAATAGAGAGAGGCAGACGGTGTTTGCATCTTTTTATTTACTTTGAGGTGGTGTTTTTTTTGACTTTTGAGTGAATATTAGATGACATGTTAATAGCAGCAGGCGTGTGCCATTAATCTTTTGGTTATAGGTCATGACTTATGAGGCCGATAAGCCTTGCTTTTGAATCAGAACTCTTTTCATACCCGACCCTTTTCAACTGGTTAAGGACATTCGGTCAGTAGGATAGTCAGATGCTCCAGCAAAGCGAAACACTATATGTGCCATTACTTATGATATAAGAAACAATAATGAATTGAGAAGACTATTATATTAGTTTTTTTGGTAATTAGTATTAGTAGCTGAATAATTGGTTCTGATCAAGTGCAAGGGCATTACTGCTTTTGTAATGAGATTTTGGCTTGCTTTATGCATATGCCTATTTGTTAACCGATGAGGATGCTAGACATTACATATATATAATTTCTGGCTCTGCTTTTGCAAAGAAAATGATGGTCACATGCAATTGAAGGTGGCCAAATTTGATGTACATTTCTAAATTAGTCACTTTTATTCCTTTATTAGTTTTTATTTCTTGCATTAAAACTCTTACAGCTTAAATGCTACTTGTTTCTTTTTTAAACGGGTACTAAAATGGCAGCTGCTTCATTAATTCAAGGATTGTTTCGTTTGTTGAATAAAAGGATATTTATCCATGCTAATTGATGGTAATCCAATTTGTGAGCTATACGCTTATTAGGTAAACATTAGTCATGTGGTACTTTCTGTTTTGAATCTTGATTTTGGATTCACTTTAGATGCAATTCTTTGTATATGAATAAATCTCGGAGACGACTTATGTGTCAACCTTTTGATTTACTCTTTCAAGCAGTTGATTTGTTTAATATAGTCCTAAGAAAAATGTATTATGCTGGGTTGTGCTGTTATGGTTCTAATCTCATTTGGTTACTTGTTTCCTTGATGCTGCGTCTGACGTTGCTTTACTTCTAAAAAATAAAAACTCAAGTGTCTCATCTCACGCCTCCCCCCTTCAAGAGCAGTGTTCTAAAAGTCGGACTAGGCGGCAGCCGCTGCCTAGGCATCAGCGCCAGCCCAACCTTGGTGACTAGGGCTAGGTGGAGAAACAAAAAAGCGCCTAGGACTTGATATCACAATTTCAAAAAGGAAAAAAGGATAAAAGAAGAAAGACAAAGAAGGAGAAGATTACAGAAGATGGGGGAAATCACCTTACCTGAGGCCTGTGGTTCTAAATCGCTGATTGTGTCATTGCTGCACCCCCTTGCTGCACCCCCTTGCTGATCTCTTTCCGCTATCATTGCAATCGCATTTGAGGAGGCTAGGGTTTTCTTATTTGTGTGTTCCAATAAATTCTGGCACATGAAATGACTCAAAAGCCAACTCAATAAAAAACAATTTTTTGACCTCATTAAACCCACCAATTGTCTCAGTTGTAGTTGTTACATAATATAATTTATGCAATATTACAAATACATGCCTCAAAAGTTTCTTCTTAATTTTAGTATTATACTTGTAGTCCTAAAGTTTGATATGCTTCAAACTTCACCCATATACTTCAACTAATAAAATTAAAATAACAAAAATTAACACTCCTAGAGTACCCACCTAGGCACTGCCACCACATACAAGACCTAGGCGCTGGAAATTCAGTCAACTGCCTAGGTCCACCTTCTGCGAGAGTATCCAGGAGTATCACATTGTAAATGTAAGCAAATGTGGATAAAGAAGGTTTCCATCTTAGAGATGTAGTTTGTAATGGCCGAGTACGATGCATGTTTTTGTTTAATAGGTTGAGAATCTGTGTATCCCCTTCCGGGCTTTCACTTTTTAAATGATTTCTTTGTTTCTGCATAAGTTTTATAACCTATAAAGCTCCATTTTTTCTTGAATATTTTTTTGGAAGCATATATTCTAATGTTATTATGATATTAGTTATCAGTACTGTACCATCACAAATCAACCTTTGTGACTAGTTGAAGTGGTAGGATGTTGATGGGCCCCTTCTCTGTAGTGAATGCGTGGTCATCAAAATCAACTGGTCATTGTATATCTAATTAAAGCAAGGAGAGAGGTTGGGCTATTTAGTTTCTCTCTATATAGTGGCAATTGGTCTTACAGGAAATTTTACACTAACATGTAAATAACACAAATAAAAAAGGTGTCATTACCTATAAACAAGATGATGTATTGATGTAGCGGGCAGCCCTCCCTCGAGTATATATATTGTCATCTGAGACATGACACTTTGATTATAATGCACTTGTAGTATAATTTTATTTGGTGACTGTAAGTTTCAATTTGTATAAGCTGCTATTCTTTGTAATCTAGAACATGTACCACAAAATATATTTGGAAGAAGCTGCAGTGTGGTTTGAGATTATAATCCAACCTGTAAACAGTGGTTTAATACAAGGCAAATATATCTATATATATATGTATATATATTTTTCCCTATATAATATACGTTTCAATTGTTATCTGAAAATGAATATATGCTTGTAAAACACTCATCTGGGATATCATTGATGAATCTTTGGATATTTTTATGCATGTGCAATTTATGCACTGGACAATTATATTTGTTGAAGAGTATTTACGGAAAAAAGAGTAATGCTGTACCTCAAGTTTTGAATTTTTTAGGATTGTTTCTTGGTTTATCCTCTGTTTCAGGAGTTTTAACTTTAAATGGAAAAGGACTAAACAAGTTGCTAGTCTTTGTTTTATTGTAATTTAAACATATTGTGTTGCCTATGTGTGTTTTTGGCAGGTCCTTAGCTATTGTTTAGACAGGTCCTATTCTTCTTATCAGGATAGACTGCACAATATCATGGTTACTATTTTACTTTTTCTTACTGATTGGACCGCTACATTTTAGGAATCGCATATTTTTCGACTGATGGTTACTTTTCTTGTATCCTTGCATCTCAGATGGAAAAATCAGAGGAATTTGCTCTACATTCTGCTACATATTCATCTCAAAGGTTGCAGACAAACGTAGGTTCAGCAGCTGAAAGCCGTGGAACATCTCATGCTGTTCGAATGTTTTCTTCTGAAAAACAAAGTCAGGCACCAAATTCTTCTGGAGGCTTCCAACCTGCTTCAACTTTAGGTCATGTTTCTTCAACAAACTCAACACCTTTACCGTATCAGTTACCCACCAGCGAAGTAAGACCTGTGATTTCCAGTGGATTGCCTAGCAGCCATATTGGAAGGGACTCTTCTTCATTAGTATTGCCTCGAGTGGACAGACCTCATTTTAGATTGGATGTGAAATCCAATGGTGCTTCCTATACTTCACAAGTTCAAGGTAAATTTTGTTTTCCCTTGCAAACTAGAAATATTGGAGGAATTCCGTGTTGCAAATTACATGAAAACCCCTGATTCGCAGCCAAGGATAGCTTTCTCTAGGAAATTGTATTGAATGATCTCATGTCAAGAGTCCTTATAATTTTATATCGTCTTTACCGGCCAGTTGTATGATACTATTTCTGAAAATTTCTGTATCAGATTGTTGACTGTCTTTTGTATGTGTCTTGATTTTCGAATAACACATAAGTACATCTGTTTTCAGCAAATTCTTCTGGAGATCACACTAAAACTCCAACTTGGGCTGTGCACCCTCCACAATCTGCCTCATCAGTTAAAATTGTATCAGACAACAAGGTGCCAATTCATGCTTCTGTAAAGGTTGATGGAGCTGCTGATATGTCACGAGTGGTCCCTCAACAAACAACCTCTAAATCATTTATCAGTCAGACCACATCTGTGAACCAGCAAAGCATACATCAGCATATTCAGCAGGGGGTAAAATTTGTACAAGCTCCTTCTCTGACCAATAGCCACAATGAAATTGGTAAAATTGTTCAGAAGTTGTTACAACCACATCTTCCAGACCACCCCGTCTGGACTCCTCCTTCGAGGGATTACATGAACAAGGCTTTGGCTTGTCAAATGTGCAAGCTTATTGTTACTGAGGTGGACAATGTACTAGTTTGTGATGCTTGTGAGAAAGGGTATCATTTAAATTGTCTCCAGTATTACAATCCAAAATCAGTTCCCAGGGGTGAGTGGCATTGTGGAAAGTGTTTGTCCCTAAGCAATGGGAAACCTTTACCCCCTAAATACGGCCGTGTCATGAGAAATACAACTGCACCAAAACTTTCTAGTGCAACATCAGTTCAGTTATCCTCAGAGAAGAAAGTGGGAACTTTAGATGGGAAGGTAAATCTACAAAGAATAACTGCAAATGGGAACTCTGGTATACAAAGAGCTCCTACTGGTACCATGGTCAACAAGTCTAACCATTTTGAAGCTAGTGGGGAGATGGCAGATGCTAGAGTAATGCATGGGAACAACACTTTATCAAGTAAAGGTAAAACAATTGGTGATCCTTCTGGATCTGGTCCAAATAATTTAATGAAAACCTCAGCATCTGCTTGTTTTACTCCTGTTGAGTTATCAGTTAAAAGATCAATTGGAGAGAAACTGATTTTTGAATCTAAGTCTCAGGCTCCAGTAAACTCTGAGACAGTTATCAATACATATAATCACTCCCAAGCCTTTGAACACCCCCAAGACAATGACCAAGCTGGGTTGCAGAACAGCTCAGAAAATCCATCAAAACAATGTCCTGTTACCAACTTTAAGGTTAAGGAGATTGAGAAATCTTGTGGTGAAGAAATGAGAGTGAGTATTACAAATAATGAAGCTAAGCAAGATGAGCAAGGAGTTTCACTTTCTAATCTTGTTGAAACTCCTGGAACCCGTATTGGGCCTAGAGTGCATGGTGGGTCTTTACCAGATGGCTTGCATGATGTTGACTGGATAGGTGATATACATCAAGTTGTGGATGAGAAGACATACTACCAGTCTTGCTCCATTAATGGGGTTTTATACAAAGTTCAGGATCATGCCCTATTTCGTTCAAGTAACAACATATTGACGCCTTCTAAGCTTCAGGTGAGCAATTTTGATTTATTTGTTGTTGATGCAGCAATATTTTCATTTTGATCTTATTTTTAAGCGATATACGGAATACCTCCATGATTTTTGTCTGAGCTGTTAATTGCCACTGGATACGGGCTCATTCTTTGAATCAGCCTGCCAACCAAATCATAAACTGTTTGGTGTTGATCAGCCTTGGTCCACATTTTCTTTTCTTCTGAGATGTAGGCTAGGTTCAACGCCATAAGAATTAAGTACTTTTTCTCTTGGTTGAATCAATCTTAGTCGGACTAGAACTTGTCAATTAATAGTATCTATGATGTTGTCATATGCAACATATAGTGACTGTTGTCAGGGGGGGGTACACTAGGCCTATTTCTGTGCTATGGTTTGCCGGAGCTTACTTGTCTCCTTGCTATGCCGTAAAGTAGCAATGAGAAGTTACTAAAAGAAGTTCTGGAGCTACTCAAGGAATTACTTTATTAGTTGAAGTAAAAACTATAAACAATCTTCTCAGAGTGATTTTACAATGCTAGTGTTTTACATAAAGAACTCAAGTCTGTTTTCCTGCAGGGTATGTGGGAGGATAGCAAAACCAGATCAAAGTGGGTTGTTGCATCCCGGTGTTACTTTCCTGCAGATTTGCCTGAGGCTGTTGGTCGCCCATGTGCTCCAGAAATCAATGAGGTGAGTTGTTTATATGACTAGTGCTAGGTAACTAGACATAAGTTTTGTAGTTTACATGTGTGTCGAAGCATGTTCTCATAAACTGGCCAATGCATAAATTAGGCCAAGGGCTCAGTTTGAATATGCTCCTTGGCCTGTTTGACTTGGTGAATGTTAAACATTTTATGAATATAAGAAAAGGGATGCTGCTTTTTTTTGAAATATAAATTATCTTCCATATCTCCTTTACGAAAATAAAAATTAAGAAAGTTATATACCATATCCGTTAGTTTAATCGGTTGTTCTGTATCGAGGCAGGAAGGTCCAATTCTTGAACCTTATTTCCTCTCCAGTCCTTTTTATAGGTGACATGAAGGGGATTCTGAGACATATTGTTAGTCAGAAGTGACCAACAACATAAAGAAATCTAGTGATCTTCTTACATCTTCAAGGGCAATGTATTATGATTCCATTAATAGCTTATGGGGGCTAGTCGCACATTTCAGCTAGCTTTTTGGTGTGGGCTCTCCTAAGATCATAAAACGAGACATTTCAAAAATGATTAGTTATAGACCATATACTCGTGTGAAGGCCAAAGACCCAAGGCGATAAGGCATAGACAGACCCTTTTTCTAATGCACCTACTGTTGTAAGGTGCAACATTATGGCATAGTTGTCAAATCGTCAATTTTATCATGTATCAAGAATTCTCAAATTGGTTAGAGCAAAAGACAACTCTAAAACTATTGATTTATGTCTCCATATGAGACTAAGGCATGGAACAAAGAAAGTGGAGACAGGTCTTTGAAAAAGAGAAGAAATCTTCTAAAGCATTTTAAGACTTACTAGTGTAGATCGAGCAAATAACTGTTCTGATAAAAAAGAGGTTATTGTTCAACTCTTATTAGGTTCATCTCTAACTTGAAAATATATTGACCCTATCGTAAATCGCACCATATCGTAGGAAACGTGCGTTAAATCATAATATACAACTCACATTCTGATACGGTAGTTAACTGTATTGATTTGCTCCTGTATTCCATTGTATTTTACGATGCGTATTGTGTATTGTACAATGCTGACAACTATGCATTAAGGAGACTTTCATATGGCGGTGTTTTAAATGATTCACCGCTGCATGAAATCATGAAGAAGGTGGAATAACTCATAAAGAGAGTGACACCTAGCTGTTGTTGATAAGACCTAGCCATTGGTGGACAAATTGGTGCACTCCTATTCTTGTTTGAGTTAGTGATCCCACCTCACCTGGTCATGCAATACTGTTGATTAATGATGACATATATAACTGGTTCCCATTCCTGTCCTTATTTGGTATTTGAGTAGCAAATTTTGTTGCATACATACTGGATTTTATTGTAACTTTTTGTTACTCTTCATAGGTCTATGAGTCTAATCATGATAGCGCATTAAGGGCAAGCTTGATTGAAGGTCCATGTAAAGTTCTTCCTCCACGACCATTTATTGAAGAAAGTGAAAGGAGAATGCGTTTAGGGATGGAGGAAAGTGGTGGACTTCAGCCACTCTTTGTTTGCAAGTGAGTCTATGTTTCTTCCCTTGCCTCTAATATTTTTGTTTTGTTGCTATTTTAAATTACTTTTTTCGTTTTCAGGTAGATAGCTTGATAGAGAAACTTATTTGGCATGTTTTTTAGGTATGCTATGCATGATTGATTTTCTATAGTGGGTTCTATTTAATATCCTAAAGCTTCTCCCATAATGGCTAGCTTGATTATGAGTTCCTTCAGCAAGCCAGAGCACTTGTTGGACCAAATAAACTCTACAATTCATAATGAAAGAAAAGCCCTTCTACCATTCAGTTGCGTATTTGAGAAGATTTCGGACATGAAATCAATCGAGCCTTACATTTTATGGTCTTTGTTTTCTCATCCTCCTTGCACATTCAGCTGGGGAGATCATGTTTAAAAAAACTTAGTACCATTGAACTGATTTATAGAATGGTATTTTCTTTGAGAGGCTCCATCCCATAACTTCATTTTTTTTAATAAAAGAAATTTTATTAATAGAAAATAAAGGATAAAATAAATGGGGGACAAGAAGTCCACACTTAACAGACTAAGCACTTGAGAAAGTGCAGCCCTCCAATTGCTACATAAATTAGTTACAGAGATACTTCTAAAAGTCCCTATAGCAGAAGCCCAAGAGACAAGAACAATAACCCTGTCATTCAATAGTATTAATTAAATTACTTTCTCTAAACAACCTAGCGTTACGCTCATTTCAAATTCTCCACAAAATAGAAAAGAAGACGTACTTCCATAAAAATTGGGCATTCCTCTTATTTTCAAATCCTTGAAAATGAATAAGTAGCATATCTTCTACAGTAGTAGGACACACGCACTCCTCTCCTAACACTCCAAATAGAGGTCCACAATCCCCAATGAATAGGACAATGTAGAAATAAATGGGCATGTATCTCATTACTCTGTCTGCACATAAAACATATGCCCGAAATATCCAGATATAGGACTTTGTATGGCTTGCGATCTTGATAAAGATCATTAGTATTCAATCTTTGTAAAACTAGAGAGTATAGTTGTTAAGTCTAGTTGTCTGGTCACTGTTGAAGCTACAAGTCGAGGGCTCGACTTGGTGGTTGTACCTAAGTCGCCTGACTTGAGAACCCAATCGTCGCCTAGTCATCTTGAATAGTCGATTTGGCCGATTTATTATCTAGTCAAACAACTAAGAACCATCCCAAATTTAATTTACCTAAACCCCAATTAACCCATAATCCACTTAACCACCCACTTACCTACTTCTCTCTTTTTTCTTCCTCCATTGGACTTGTTTGCTTCATCTCTTTCTTCTTCCTTCATTGGACTTGGCTGTTGCATCTTCTCCCTTCAACGACTTGGTTTCTTGGTCGGTGTGGACTTAGGTATCTTTGTCAGCGAGCTGATCGGCGATTAGGTCGGCGTGGGTAAGCGACTCTGTTGGGTCGGCGAGGTCGACCATTGATTTCGGCATAAAAGACTGCAACTCTTTCCTCTTTCTGTACTTATTTTGTGTGTATCTAAATATCTACTGATCTAATAGATGGATTATATACATGTATACTATTATTTTATTAGTTACATGAGAGGGGTTAGTTGGTCACTTAGTACATCAACACCTGTCCCACTATGGTGATGAGTGAATGGATAAGAATAATGTGTATTTATTGATTTACATGTGCATATCTAAACTTGCTTTGGCACTATTAGTTACATAACATGCATTTAATATCAAATACTTTGTATTATATAATATTTATTTGTTACTTATATTATAATATATAATATTTATTATTCATAGAAATTAAATATTATTTTAAGATAATCAATAATAATTTTAACTTTTAATTTTAATATTTTTATAAGTAATCAATAATAAGTACTTGGGATATATATTAAATGCACACTGTAAATTATTTATGGCTTTATGGACGACTAGTTGGGCGCCTAGTTGACTAGACTTAAGCGGCAAGTCACCGACTCACCTCGACCTGGCGCCTTTACAACTATGGCAGAGACCACACAAAAGCCTCGACTTTGGAAGGTTCCATCCCATAACTTCATGGTTGCAGTCTTGCAGGACTAAAAGTCTCTGTTAAGTCGGGGATAAGTTGTCCGAGGAACCTAATGTTTTGTGTTAACTTTAAGAGAAGATGATTTGGAAGAATTATTTTGTTGGCAATTTTTTATGGTTGATTCTATGTAATTGCTTTAGTAAATTAATGACAAGTTTGGAGTATCTGGTTGCTCTAGGCCGCCTTGTACAAGTGGCACTGAATTATAAATTTTTAGAAGTTTTTCCTTGTTTGGCTTTTTGAAGGAGCAGTGTTCCATTTTATATTGAGATTCTGTAATGCAAAATTGGGATTATTGGAGGACCATGGGAATTAGAAGTTATTAAACAGAAGTCACCAAAGGCTCTGACATGCATGTACCAAATATTACTTATTTTGGATGAGAATCGTGAGATGGAAGCATAACCATTGCCAAGTTGAGGACTTAATACAAGTTTTAACATTTCATCTATATATATATATATATATGTATACAAGTTTTAACATTTCATCTATATATATATTTATTTATTTACATGCCATATCTGTTTTTGAAAAAGTTTTAGCATTTCACTGGTCTTTACAATCAATTTAACAACACAAATGGTTGTCTTGGTTGTAATCATGAATATTTTACAACCCTCTATAAATTCTGTATTAGTCTCTAATTACATTTTATTTGCGTTCTTTTTCTTTCCTGATATAATGACTAAACAGTGCTATGATTGACCTGATTTCATCAAAACTGTTGGTTTTTTATTTCAGATGGTTTTTTGATGAACCAAAAGGGCTCTTTCGTGATGTTACCAGTTAATTGTCAGTTGCACATTTTTAGGTCAGACTCGCAATCTTTTGATGCTCTTGTTGCAGCTACTCTGTGGTTCTCACTATGACCAGGTAAACCATAAACTATATTTGGCAGCTTGTATTTGGTGTAGGCTCTACTATTTTTTTTGTTTTTGTTTTTTTATTTTTTATTTTAGTAGTTTTTTCTCCATTTTTTGTTTTGTTTTATTTTTTTGTAATTGACTCTGCTGGAACATGTTTGTTTCACGGTGCAGAGAGGTGAAACTGGGTGCTTGGCCCTCTTGTATAGTGAGTATGAAATAAGAGGTGGAATTGGGTGCTTGTCCCTCTTGCATAGTGAGTGTGAAATAAGCAGGGAGGGAGGACAGGACAGGGGAGTTCAATGTGAATGCCAAATGTATATTAATAATTTAAAAATTAAAACATTATTGTTAAGATAAAATCTCTTTTGGCTGAGTTTTCAGGGAACGAACGATGGTCGTAACTAAGGAGGTCCAGAGGAAGAGAGCCGTGGGGCTATCCTAGGCTCCATGGGTGAGCCTTGGAGCTAGTGTGGGTTAAGGAGCGTCACTTGTGCTACAAGAGAAGGGGAGGCTACCAAGACTCCCATGGGATGTCCTAGGAAACCTGTTGGAGATAAAATATTTTCTTTTTAAGTTTGGTTTGAATCTTTTTAGTTTTGGAATTATGTTTTGTAACAGGTTGTGAGTCATAATATTAGACTTTCAACTTGAACGAGTGTTAGTAGATATTTTAGAGTATTCTAGGATATTATTCTAATAACATGATTTGGGGGATTGTATGATTAGGGGATTGCATGATTAAAGGGAGATTACATGATTAAGGGATGATTGATTTACTTTTTAAATGTACTGCAGTTCTAATCCTATATAAAACTTTCTATTTTACAGTGTAAGATATATAATAGAAAATATCTTCCCTTTTCTATTTTTCCATATGGTATTTGAGCTAGGTTGATTTTGACAATCAAATCAAAATGTCTTGTTTCCACCGGAGACAACACAACTTCTGCGGGTATCCATTTTTTTAATTGTTTAACTTCATCTTCAAAAAATAGGTAGTTAGCGATAAGTTCTAGTTTTTTTGTTGGACTTTTTTTTCCTTCTCATTTTCAAAAAAGTGACATGTCCATAGTAGTTAATTTCTTACATTGAAATATGACGTCATTTTTTCTTTTTCTTTCTATTTATTTTATTCGTGCAAATTGAAGAGGGCCACAATTTGAGGGGGAGTGTTGGAGATAAAATATTTTTCTTTTAAGTTTGGTTTGAATCTTTTTAGTTTTGGGATTATGTTTTGTAACAAGCTGTAACTCATAACATAAGACTTTTAACTTGAGGGGTAGTGTTAGTAGATATTCTAGATGATTCTAGGATATTATTTTAATAGCATGAATGATTTGGGAGATTGTATGATTAGAGGGGATTGCATGATGAAAGGGAGATTGTATGATCAAGGAGATTGCATGATTAAGGGATGATTGATTTTTTTTTCCAATGTACTGTAGATTTAAGCCTATACAAAGGCTCTATCGTACATTGTAAGATATATAATAAAAAACATCTTCCCTTCTCCATTTCTCTACAAAACCCATCCAAAGGTTAAGTCGGTCCGTAGGTGTATGAGTAATGGCCTAAGCTTTGGGTGGTTACGAGTGCAAGTAAAGTGAGTGCTAGTATGAAAATGAGAGAACTTACATTGGAGATGGAGGGAGCAATGTTCGAAAAAGTTAAAACTAAAAGTGGTACAACGCGTTTTTCTCCGGACGAGGCGTAAACTTTGAGGCGGAAGCCTTGATTTGAAGACCTAAAAGTCCCCAAAAAATTATATAAAAATGCTAATAAAATTACTATGATTGCACACAAGATGATTTTTTAACCTTTACTTCACTTGGTACTTTTTTGCAAGCCTCAACGTTACTATGATTACTCACAAGATGATTTTTCAGCCTTGTAATCCCTCTTTTACAAATTTTCTTACAAAAATTGCATTCCACATATAAATGAGATTTATTAACTCCAGGAGTTTCGGTGCCATATTTCCAAGCTAGATCTTTCTTATCCATAATAATAATTCACCGTAATAATTTTTTTTTGCCTAAGATCATTAATTGAAATTTAAAAGCATATGATTGTTTATTCACATTTTACTGTATATATATACTACTATACATATGATTGTTATATATATATAATTGTAATAAAAAAAATAATCTTTTTATATATACTGATATACATATAATATGATTGTTATATGTATTATATATATATACAGTAATGTTATTATTGTAGTCTGTGTATATATACTAATATACATATGATATATATATATATATATATATATATATATAATTTGTAATAGAAAAACAGAGTCGAAGAAAGAATATCAGAGTCGAGTCGAAGAAAGAAGATCATAAGAAGAAGACAGAGAAGAAGAAGTCGCACAAAGAAAGAAGAAGAAGAAGAAGAAGAGAGCTAACCTGGTGGCGTATGGAGCTGTCGAAGTTGCACGAAGAGGAAGCTAGGCAGTAGCAACTCGCAAGAAGAAGAGGGCTAAATCTGTCGCACGAAGTCGAACATATTTAGGGTTTTTTAATTCAATTCAAGGCTAAAGCCTTGACACGCCTTGAGGCGACTCGCAACGAGGCGTAAGCCTCAGCCAAATGAGGCACTAGCCTTTATATTTTCGCTGAGGCACTAGCCTTTATATTTTCCTGTGAAGCATGAGCCTCGCCACAACAAACTTGAGGCGCGCCTCGCTTTGAGGCGCGCCTTGAGGCCTGCGCCTCGATCG
The DNA here is from genome assembly GCA_016801055.1 of Panax notoginseng. Taxonomy (NCBI): domain Eukaryota; kingdom Viridiplantae; phylum Streptophyta; class Magnoliopsida; order Apiales; family Araliaceae; genus Panax; species Panax notoginseng. The sequence goes on along the minus strand of CM029018.1, from coordinate 43,072,023 downwards.
CAATTTCGAACATTGGGAGGGAGAACCAAATAGGGATAGGTTGGTGGAGAAAAGACAGTTTTGCTCTGTAGATGGGAAACGTCCTAAGGATGCTGTCAGGAACTTATGGTCTTGAACAACTGAAATGGATAGGTTGGGCCTAAGGCAGACGAGTTGAGGGAGGAAGAAGGGGAAAAAAAGCAGAAAAATGGGGAAGGGAGATGATCTCACAGCTCTCAAATTTCATATATTCATTAACATAATGAAAATACATCATTGATTACATATTTGTACTAGAGTTATTTGCTGGACAATTAAGCTAAACCTATGCCTACTCATTTTTCCTACAATCTATAGTAACCAACTCACATGGAGGATGATGATTTTAGAGACTACCATTAGAAACTTCTTTCCCAAAATAACCTTAACTAACAAATCAAATTGCCGGGTCTTGACAATTCCCTCACCCTTTAGAACATCCATGTCCTTGTGGATTTGCAAATTGTAGGGTTTGTCTTGCTCCATTCCTTTCATAATTTGTTTGTTGAGTTTGTCTTCTCTTGTGCCAATCCTCCAGGATCAAAAACATGACCACAAATTTACAAACTTTTACTTTTCCTCCTCTTTTTTCATGGTCATCTACCTTCTTGAAAAGAACTGAAGAAATCTCATGGACTTTTTTGATAACAACTTGGTAATGCAGGAAATTATTGTAATCCTTTAGTTCTGAACTCAGCTCTAACTGAGCTTGATCTCTGTTTAAGTGTTGTTTCTCATAAGGGTGGCTTTATTGGCTTTTGGTACTAGCCTCCATGGGAACTTGTTCTTGGACTCGCTCGAAGCTACCTTCACTGTAATTTGGTACAATGCTAAATTCCTTCTCAAAATTAAGTCAAGTGCTTTGTTGTTTGCTCTCAAGTTAAGTTCTTCATTATGTCTCATTCTTTCTTTGTTGGGAATTTCAGTTCCTAGCATAATTTCATTGCAAACTCCCAAAATTTCCATCCAACTATGATCAGTCTTAATTTCAAAAGACTTGGTTTCAGGTTTTAGGCCCTCTTTAGGGAGACTTGTATATGCCCTTTTGAATTTCTCAAAGGTTTTATCTGTTGCCACCATACATTGAAGGCCATCTTTCAGCAAGAAATGGAATAGAAGGGCAGCAGTTTCTAACCCATAAGATAGAGACAGATATGACATTCAACAGTAAGAGCAACCGGACCTTCTCATTACCAACACTATTTAAAGTTGCAGCTTGAACAACAAAAGCATAGATAACTGCCTTACAATGGTCTTTTTTCTTGCTAATATCATTCCAATCAAATGGAGCCACCTCAGGATCAAAACAGATGGCACTGTTCATCGGCTCTGTTATTAGTACTGAGATTTCCACCGCTTCTTTGGCATAAATTCTGGTTCTAAAGTGTAGCACAATTAGTTGATATCCTTTGAAAAGTTTATTCTCCTTGGTATATATTGTATCTACGTATTATATGGTGGAACAAAGTAGTGCTAGTAGTGGGGTTCATAACAGTAGTATGAGACAACAAGCCGTTAGAAGCCATACCCCGTGATTCAACATTAGTTCTCAGCCCCTTCAAACTGGATGGAACCAACTATTTGGCATGGTCTCAAGCGTGCCGTATGTCAATTGAGGCTAATTGTATGCAATACTTCCATCAATGAAACAACTACTATGCCTGAAAAACCAGGTATGGCCCAAGAAGAATGGAAATCTGGTAACTCCATGGTGAAAACATGGATTTTTAATTCAATGGAATCGAGTATGCAGAGTAGTTATATGTTTTTAAACACTGCCTATGAGCTTTGGGATGCTATCTCTCAAACTTTTTTTTGTGGTGATATGGCTAAGGCATATGACATTTGTAAAAGAATTCGTGAGCTGGGTCAAGGGGAGAAGATTGTGACATAATATTTTGCGGAGATTAATGCTCTTAGGCAGGAGCTTGATCATTACCGGGTTTATTCAGCCAAATGTACGGGAGATGCAACAACTTATCAGAAGTTTGTTAGTGAAGATCGAGTTGATTTCTTAGCTGGTTTGAGCATAGAGTATGATCAAATTCGAGCACAGTTGATTGGTCAGACACTTTTTCCAGCACTGCGAGAGGCTCGTGCTAGAGAAAAGTATACGTCGGGTGATGGTTTTAAATTTAAATCCTGTTTACCGATCAACCATGGTTGTTTCGTATCCTAAGCTTTACTTCTCTATTCAGTCTTCTGTTGAGGAGTCCCACGAATGTGACTATTGTAGGGGAAAGAATCATACTAGGGATCACTTCTTTAAGCTTCATGGGCGTCCTAAAGGGCGTGGAGGTCGCTTTGGTCGTGGACGTGGATCCCAGGCCTATATGTCTACTACATCATTTCTTGTTGATGCATCTACTTCAGTTCCCGAGGAAATCTCGGCTTTTCAGAAATTCTGTTCCAAATCTACTTCTCATTATGCCTACATTCGTGTGCTTTTCATGTTTCATCAACTTGCCCTATTTAGATCATTTACACAGGTGCTTCCGAGCATATGACCGGGTCCTCCAATCTTTTTACTTCATACACGCCTTGCTCTGGAAAAGACAATGTTTGAGTAACTGATGGTTCCCTTTCTTCTATTTTTGGGAGTGGTTATGTAGTTTGTAGTCCTTCATTAACATTATCATCTGTTCTTCATATTCCTCATTTACTGCAAATTTATTATCTGTCCAACGTCTTTTTGAATCTATTCACTGTTCAGTAACTTTTTTTCTAACTCATTGTGTTTTTCAGGACTTGGTGACGGGGCAGAAGATTGGCAGTGGTAGTGCAGTTGGTCTCTATTATTTAGATGCTCTCTCGTCTAACATGTTCTCTACTCAGGCTCTTCACTCTACTTCTGATTTCAGCCTGACCTCTCTTCATCAATGATATCAACGTTTGGGACATCTTTTTTCAGTATTTGAGTCTTTATTTCCATCTTTAGTTAAACAATAAAATAAAACTCAGTTTGTGTAAACTATGTGAATTGAGTAAACACAAACGTTCTACTTATTCTGTTATTAACAGTCGACATTCGGAGTCTTTTGCTATCATACATACTAATGTGTGGAGACCCTCTTGAGTTGTTTCTTGTTCTGATTTTAGATGGTTCTGCATTCCAAAAATGAGGTGTTTGATTGTTTTCAGGAATCTTATAAAATGATTCGAACTCGATTTGACGCTAAGGTCAAAATTCTCCATAGTGATAATGGTTGTGAATATATTAATAATAATGTCTTTGCATCTTATCTCTCTCTCTTTCAAAGCTCCAGAACAAAATAGAGTTGCGAAAAGGAAAAATCAACACTCACTAGAGGTAACCCGCACTCTTATGTTCACTATGAATACACCTAAATTTCTATAGGGAGATGCTGTTCTGATTGCGACATTTCTTATAAACCGTCTTCCTTCTAGAATTTTTGGGAAAAAAAGATCTCTTTTCTCCAACACATGACAAGTCCCTCTGTTTCACCTCGAGTTTTTGGCTGTGTACTATATTTATGATAAATCTCCCACTCGGGAAAAATTGGATCCTAAGGCTCTTAGGTGTGTTTTCATTGGTTATTCTCCAACCTTAAAGGGTTATAAATGTTATCCTCCTTCAAACAAAGTATTTGTCACTCGGGATATAACTTTTTGGGAATTGTAATTTTTTTATTCTTCTTCCAGTTCTCCTCAGGGGGAGGATGTTATTGATGAGGAGAAGTTTCCTCTTAAGTCTGGTATTACAAGTTTTACTATACCATCTTATCCTATAAGTTCCTCTCTTGCTCTTATTGTTTCTGATTAAACATGGCAAAAAATAGGTTTGAGTTGGTTTTGGGTTGCATAAAATAGGTTTGGGTTGGTTTTGGAACGAAAACTATATTATCTATATTTAATATGGGTTATGTGGTTTGGATTTAAATGGTTATGGGTTGAATCCAGGTCGATCTATTTTTCAAATTATAGTTTTACTAAAATCTTAATTTTTGTTATACTAAAAAAGTCTTATTTTAATTTTTTTGACTAAAATTTGAAACTAAAAATTTTAATTGATGTGACTAATTTGAGTATTAAAAACATTAATTTTGTGATTATAGGCACTTTCAAAAAAAATTTACATTAATAATTATTATGTTAATTAAAATTAATGAAATTATTGAGAATTTTATTACAATAATCATAAAAAAATATGTTTTTGGAGTGTGTATATAATCAGTAAATTTTTTTTTAGTGGGGAGTTGGGGGGGGGGGCGGGACATACATATTCAATAAATAATATTTTTTTTGGGGGCGGGGTGTGTACATAATTAATAAATATATTTTTTTGGTGGGGGGTAACGGACGGGGTGGGGTGGCGTGGGGTGGGGAAGAGCGTGGGTGGTATACATAATCAATAAATTTTTTTTTGGGGGGTTTTGTGGGGGGTGGTGGTGGTGAATACATAATCAATAAATATAATTTTTTTGGGTTTGGGTTTGGGTTTGGGTGGGGGGGTGTGGGGGTGGGTGTGGGGGTGTGCGTGGGGAAATTAAATTAAATTATATAATATATTATAAAACAATTTATGGAGAGAGGAAATTAAATTAAATTATATAATATAAATTTTATAATTTAAATGAGTTATTTTAATTAATTAAGGAAGGAGATATTAATTATTTAAATTAGTAGTTCGTTACACTAAAAGTGTTAACTTTATTATGGATTAATTCCATAATTAGTGAAATGATTTTTATACATAATTACAAATGTATAAATTACAAAATTATGTAATATGTATAATGCATGTGTTATATAAAAATGTAGTGTAATAATGCATACATATTAATGTATTAGCTTTACAAAGTGTAAAAAACTATTATAGACTAATGTGGGTCAAAACTAGTTAAATTAGATCCAACCCATATTTGTAATAATAATACGGGTTCAAAAACAAACCAATTCATCACCTAAAAACTAGTTAACCAACTCAATACTATATGGTTTTCAACTTAAATTGCCTGATACATCTACACAGGCACAGTTACAGGAGTCGTATGCTAGACAGAATGAGCCTGAGTTGAAGACTTATGTTTGAAGAGGGAAGAATAAGGTCACCGTTTCTGCACCACTACACCAACCTTGCTCAGAATCTAGTCTTGATAATGCTAATGATGGGAATCCTAATCTTACTTGTTCTTTTGATAATATTGACCTTCCTATTGCTCTTAGAAAAGGGGTTAGATCTTGTACTCAACATTCCATCTCTAATTTCTTAGTCTATGATAAATTATCTGTATTCTATAACTCTTTTGTCCTAAATATCTATTCCGCAGGGGTGGAGAGAAGCAATTAGTGATGAGAATTGAAAACATGCTATGATAGAAGAGATGAATGACCTAAAAAAGAATGATACTTGAGAACTAGTTATTCTTCTTTATAGAAAAAAATCAGTTGGTTGCAAATGGGTATATACAGTCAAACAGAAGCCAGATGAGACAGTTGAGAGACTCAAAGCCAGGTTAGTTACAAAAGGGTGTACTCAGACCCATGTGATTGATTACCAGGAGACACTTGTCTCTCTATGGTTCAAGAGATGCAAACCAATTACTTTTGGAGTGTTTTGGAATGCAAAGAACCCCTATACTGAATCCCATTTTCTCAAAAAGTTCTGTGCAAGTGTTGGGACCTTGTGGAGCAGGAAAGCTAGTGACTGTCATCACTTTCTGGCCTGAGTTGCAGCATGTGAGGCTGCTTTGGCAGTTTCCTTACGATGGAAACTTCCTGCTGTTGTTCAGGAAGTGCCAACATTCCCCATCCTTAATTAATCCTTGCTCCACTTTGGATCCTCATCAAATATAGGTTCTTCAACATGCCAGAATTCTTCATCAAAATTAGGTTGTGTAGAACACACTGATTTCAGCTTTTTCAACAAACAAATGATTCTCTTCATATTGTGGTGGTGCGTCAAAGGTGGTGGACCATCATAAATTGGAGCAGCTTCATGCTCAACATAATCATCATATACAGGGGCTCCCTCTTGTTGTGGCTCCTCATCAAATATAGGCGCTCCTTCATAGGTTGAATCTTCACAAGCATTCACCAAACTATATCTTCGTCACCCTCATTATTGGCTGGAGAATATAGTTTCAGATGGTTAAGCTCAGCTCCAATATTTTTATCTCTTCACCTCTTTTCAAAGCCAAATTCATGCCCTCTCCTCCTAGGCATCTCATCCTCTTGTTCGTGAATATAGTATGTCCATGATTTTATTCATAAACAAATCCATAGTTTCATCCATCATTTGGAACCTCTCAGTGAAATTTTTTCTAAGGCTGATGAAGTCATGTTGTATAATGCTTTGGGAGGTTATGTTTGATGGACTAGTGGACTTACTAAAACTAAGAATCAGATATTGAAACCTAAAACAATAGGCTCCTGAATTGAAGGATATTATTAGCAGTGTTTTAAAAGTCGCTAGTCGGTCCCAAGTCGGTTGGCTACCGACTAGAGACTAGGGGATTAGTCGGAGATTAATCGGTTAGTTGGATTTTCAATTATTTTTTTAAAATATATATTATTCTTCCTCCTTCATAAGTTATGAGTAAGTAGAATAACATAAGTAACACAAATCATCAAATAAAAACATAGAATCTAAGTAAAACCAAATAGTTTGACACTCTAAGTTGAAAACCAATTAACCAAATGAAACTAAATAGCACAAAATCAATAGTCAATCACTCTTCTTCCTCTTCTCCATATCACTTTAAGACTTGCTTTCCATCGGACTCAAACTAATAATCCTCATTTTTCTCTTCGTTGTCATCATCTTCCGACATAAACTCGTCTTCATCTAGTTCTCGCACATTTATACCACTTCTTCTAGGTAGAAAGACATCATCCGCTCCCATTTTTTCTAATTTTACCCGACTTTTTCCAATTTTTTCCGACTTGTTCCGATTTTTCCCGACTTATTCCGATTTTTTGATTTACTCCGACTGGGTGATTTATCCGACTGGGCGACTTTCCCGACTAGTCGCCGATTGGAGCACGACTAAGTTGGCCAGCGACTAAATCAAAGGACTAGGTCCTAGTCGAATCGTTGAGGCTCCGACCTCGACTTAGTCGCCAACTAGGCCGACTTTTCGAACATAGATTATTAGACTAGTGACAACACTATTCCAATATTAGAGTAGATAAGCTAGGGTAACCTTTGATGGTGAAATAGGCTTCCTCAAGGAAAATTTGAGTACCCGAGAGTGTAAACAAATGCACAATTCTGTCTAGTACTATAACTTAGAGAGAATTGTGAGAGTAAGTAAGCTATGAAATAAGCCAAGGCATCAATGATCAATATCAGTCCCAACACGAGCATTAACAAGGTATTAATCAAGTGCTAGAACTGTAAAAATGGCAGAACAATGTATAAAATGGAAATTGGATAACAAATCAGGAAATGAATGATGTAATTCAATGTTGGAAGCTTAGAAAAGATTAGTAATGATTTTTGAGAGTAAGCAAACTATAACCCATCACTACAGAATATATCTAAGCAGACTAAATCAAGGAATAAATTCAAAAGTGCCAACAGAGAATAAATTATAATTTTTGGGTCAAAATATGATGGAATGAAGTTTTTAATTGAAATTGATGTTTGCAGATGCTATGAAATGTGATATGTGAATGAATTAATATCAAACAATCATCAATGATCAGATTAAACTGTGTAATTGAAGATTTTTTTGAAAAAATTTCTTACTATGAGCTGGAAATGTTTTTTTTTCCCGAATGAATCTATGATGTAGATGTTTTAGAAACTTAAATTAATAGTTGGGGAGACTGAGAATGATACAAACGAGTGTGTGAAAATTGTTTTAACCTAATTTGATCGAGTGAAGATTTGAATGGAGTTGCAGGCCTTGTTGCAAAATAGAGCATGAATATGTTGATTGTAGCTGCTTCTGAGCTGCAGTTTGTGTATGGGTCCTTCTGGGCTTGCCTGAGATGGATTTGTGAGGTGAATTGTGATGTAGATCTATTGTTTTTGTGGCGGAAATCAATAGTTTATGGAGTAAAAATTTTGTGATGAACAGTGTCGTGAACAGTGTTTTGATGCTTATCTGAACTATTTTATTGAAGTTTTGTTATTTTTTTGAGTTGTTTTTGGTATATATATATATATATATATATGATCAAAAATAATAGAAAATGAGAGTTTTCTGGGTAACAATGGATGAAAATGGAAGACGAAGATATGAAGCGGATGAGCTTGCTAGTAAAGGAACAACTCTGTTACCAATTTGTTAGGACCTTATGGTCTTCAACAACTGAAATGGATAGGTTGGGCCTAAGCCAGACAGAACCAGAGTTGGGGGAGGAAGAAGGGGTAGAAAGGAGAGAAAGGGGGAAGGGATATGAGCTCACAGATCTTTTAAATTTCATATGCTCCTTCTGTCTCAGGATAAAAATCTTGGTTGACTTTTTGCGCATATTAAGAAAGAGGATAAAATGACAAAATTATCCATATTTAAATTCTCATTTAATTACATAATTTTCTGCACATTAGTAGTGATACTCCATAAATATGTATAGAGAATAGAAATATAACACTTAATAATAAGGGTATTATAGACAAATTATTGTAAAAAATAGATCATTTAAGGTAAGTAGATATTTAACTTGGGACCATCTGAAATAGTAATAAAGACTTTTATCTTGAGACGGAGGGAGTATTCATTAACTTAATGAAAATACATTATTTATACTATTGTTACTTATTGGAAAATTAAGCTAAACCTACACCTCATTTATCCTACACCCTATAGTAACTAATGTAACCAACTCACTTGGAGTATGATGATTCTAGAGACTACTATTAGTAACTTCTTTCCCAAAATAACCTTAACTAACAAATCAAATTGTTGGGTCTTGACAAATGCCAACTGTGGGCAGAGAGTCCAAATTTCCCTTAGGAAGGGGTAATGTCTAGCATGCCTCATAGGTGGGGGAGTGAATGTCCATGTTGACTTCTAATGGGAGTGGACACGTGTTATGACATTATTTGGTGGTTATTGTTATGTCTATCACTTGTCCCCACGCGCTTTGGTTTAGAATGAGGTGAGGGAGTTGTGTTCTAGGTCACAATGTTCCATCGATTAACGTGTTATTGACCATATAGGAAAGACAATGGGGCCAGTTTTCGTAGAGAGGAGCGGGAGGAGAATGATATGTTAAGGTACACATTGTTGTGCGTTTTCAATTTATCGGGTGCCTTGAATATTGGATGGGGTACAAGGGCAGCGCCCGCGACTCAAACATTTTGATCTTGAATAATTGTTGAAATTTCTCAAGTGTTGGAGGCCAAGTTGTGCAACTCAATCGGAGTAGGTTGGCCTGGCCGAGTTATGTAGCTCGACCAGAGTAGATTGGCCAGGGCCAGGCTATTTGTGTCTGTTGGGACTAGAGTGATCGTATTTGAGTTAAACTTTTGTTTGAATTGTTGTATATGTTAGAGGATCTGGAATATTTTTAGTCTTTTACTTTTCCCATCTTCCTCTAGTCCCGATTATAAATAGTGTTTGGGGAGAGGAGGTTGGAGATTTCCTCATTCCTTACTTGGGAGAATCCCATTCAGACGAGCTCTCTTCCTAGCCCTCTCTTAGTCGAGCAATACAACTGACGTACATAGCCAATTTTCGAGCTCTTAGGTCGGCATGTGATTGTCCTCTATGGACCTTCATGCGTTCATTTCGAGTTCAAGATCTAGCAGTGAGTGCTCTTATGGAAGTTCTTCTTTTGAGAGTTAAATTGTGAGGGCCACTTCTACGACTTTGCCTTTTGTGAAGCCCACCTGATCAGTTCCTGCGGACTTTTCATGTTGTGCGTCATCCCTTTTGATGCTCCTAGTGGTAACCTTGCTCATGTTAACAACATCGTGATATAGGTAGAGACCAATGCCCTGTTGAACTTCAAGGCAGAGGTAGAAGTTTACTTTTTCAAACAAGGTGGTAGATTTGGAGCGGACATGAGGGCCTACAACATCCTGGAGGAATGTAGTCTTTGTCCTGCCTCATGCACAGTCTAGTGTTGCTTCGTTGATGAGTGAGAGTCGGGGATCTACGAAGACCACCTCAAGGAAGGCTTGTGCTTCCTGATTCATCCCTTTAATGCTCACATTCGTCGTTGGTTCGGATTATTCTCCGCACTGTTTGTCCCCATTGCCATCAGGCAACTGGTAGCATTTATCACCCATCGTTCTTTGTTGGATATTGCCCCGTCTCCTGAAGATGTGACAATTGCAGACCAACGCTGGAGTGTAGGGATGCTAATATGTCTTTCACCGACCAAATAGTTAACTCTTGTTTTTAGGGTATCTTCCTATATTTTCATACCAGAATCAAAGCTTCTTTATCCCACTCCTTGATCGATCATCCTTGGGGTTTTCCTTTGGACTGGTTTATAATTTATTCCTGTGAATCTTCACAAGCATAATGCTCAGCCTTGCGAGTCCTTTCAACGTGATTACATTACTCTTTTGAAGGCCATTTGTATGACGCCTCCAAAATAGGTCCACACAACCCATTTTGAGTCACCAAATACATACTAAAGAATTCAAATACAAATTTTTCTATTTACAACTATTGGAATGTCGTGTAAAATACGACCACACATATTGTGAGTTTTAATACAAATATTGTACCGTACTTAATACGACAATATCCATACTCAAATTAAGTTCTCATTACAATTGTCGCACGATTTAACAACATAGTGAAGGCTTTTATAGTAACTATCTCGGACCATTACTCCACTCTCCGACTAGTCCCAACTACACTTTTATTTTCTGAGAACAATGGAACAAAAAGGGTGAGCTCAACTAGCCCAGTAAAGAATATCATGACTAAGATAATTGAGAATAGAATTATCTTTAGCCTTCAACAATGATAAATAAAATATAATAGACAACAAGTTTTAGATTAACAACTGCGGCGGAACAAACAATCCATTAGAATAGTCAAGTAGAGCATGATGTCTATTATCTTTTATGATTTAAAAATTCATCATCAATATTTTATCCCTGTAACACAAATCAACAGTTCCTGATCATAATTATGTAAATCAACATTTTATCTTTGCACTACGGGTCAAAGATATTCATTTGTATTACCAGTGATCATTATCATGCTAAATAGCAGTCTATCTTTGCACTATGGACCAAAGAGAACTTTCACCGCAAGCCTTTGTCTGTAACATTAAAGGTCATGATTATATCAATACACAACTCCTGATCATAATCATACCAATCAACAGTCCATCTTTGTACTACAGGCCAAAGATAACTTTTCACCACAATTTATGTCTGAGGATGATGACAATATATAAAAGGTGAATAAAAGTGAGATCAATGATAAATATTAGATATTTGTAATTTAATTTATCCAGAGTTTAAAAATGTCCAAATTGTCAACATGATAACCAATTGTGGAATAAGATTCAAGAATGATATTTAAGATTCATATTTCAAAGATAATTTGGACAAGAAAAGAAAACTAAATTTCGTCGTGAATAGTACCCCGACATTTAAAATTTAATAAGAAAGTTCAGGTAATAAATTATTTAAGTGAAATGATATTAGATGAAGCGCAAATCTCAAGAAATTTCTAATCATTTCAGAAATTATTATTTATCATAGTATATTTAGATTTGGGATTACGAATTGAAATAATATCACTTGCATAATATGGAATATGAAAGAAAATGATACCCCTTACAAGTATTGAAAGAAAATAATATCATTTACCTGAGTAGATGACTAGATGTTGCCTGATATGTAGGAGATTATCGTGAGAAAATCTTGCACTAATAAGAACTCTCAAAGTATCCTTATACTCAGAAAATATTCAATATTATACTAGCAATATTTTAGAAAAGTTTTTGTATTGTGATGGTGTGTTTTTCATCGTCTGAAGATGCCTCATTTTATAGGCGATGTTTAGTAGGCATGCGTCCGTTAATTACAGAATTTTTATCACGGATTTCCAACCCATCATTATACCATTTGAATCTCTCAACCAATGAGGGAGTACCCTTTGAAACAATTCACACGTTAGAAAAAATGCTTCAATTAAATTTTGTTGACCAATCAAGGACTACCCCTTGTGAAGGTAACTACCAATATTAAAAGAAAAGAAAGGTTAGCCAATCAGAGGCTACCCCTTTGTGAGGGGAATACTGATATTAAAAGGAAAGAAATGTTTAGCCAATCAAATACTATCCTTTTGTGAAGGGAAATCCATCTGTCAAGTTTAAAAAAAGAAGAAGACACGTCTCTTGAAAGTTTTGGCAAATGAGGGGCTACTCATTGTAAAAGAATTCCATATTTTTTCAAAATCAATTAGAACAATACCAATTTATTTATCAATTATTCATATCTTTTTTAATTGTGCAACATTTATTAGTATTATTATAGACTCACAATATTGACAATCAAATTATTTCTATGAAAGAGGGGGCTTTCCGATAAGGATTTCTCCTTACTGGTGCGTTATTAGATGACCTAACCCCTTTCCTCGAAAGAACTTTCTAGATATTGCCAATAATGCTAATTAATAATAATATCATATCAAATAATGTGCAAGACCCTAACTCTTATGAAATGAAAGTTTAATTTTTTTTATGATATTTTTTTTACGGTAAAGTATTTAATTGAGAAAATGTTATAGTTAATGGTGATACATGCAAATTATCAGATAAACTGTTTGTCGAAGAATATTTATTTTGTCGGGGAATATTATATTCGGTAAAATACGGCAGTGCTGAAATAACCAATCATTGGTTGGTCTCACAATGGAATAACTGTCGGATGTAGAAAGCGACAAATGTAACTTTTTTAAAATTGATGACATAAATGTTATCGTTAACTGTTGAAATATCCGGTAATAAAAATACAGTAATACAAGTTACACATTAGTACGCGGTATTGTACAGTAACACACGATAATGCATAATATTTCTGATTATTGATTTTTACGTAAGAAGTCGCTCAATATTTCATTCAATAATTGTCACAGTAGTAACTGCGCAGTATTTCACATTATTAAATCAGTAATTGTCACGGCATAGTAACTCATATTATTTGATTTGATATTATTATTAGTTAGCACTATTGGCAATGTCTAGAAAGTTCTGTTGAGGAAAGGGGTTAGGTCATCTAATTGCACGCTAGTAAGCATAAATCTTTATCGAAAAGCCCTCTCTTTTATGGGAATAATCTGATTGTCAATATTGTGAGTCTATAATAATATTAATAAATGTTGCACAATTGAAAATATATGAATAATTGATGAAAAAATTGGTATTGTTCTATTTGATTTTGAAAAAATATGAAATTCTTTTACAATGAGTAGCCCCTCATTTGCCAAAACTTTCAAGAGGCGTGTCTTTTTTTATTTTTATTTTAAACTTTGGCAGATGGAGTTCCCTTCACAAAGGGGTAGTCTTTGATTGACTAAACATTTCTTTCCTTTTAATATCAGTATTTCCTTCTCAAAGGGGTAGGCTCTCATTGACTAACCCATTGTTTTCTTTTAATATTGGTATTTACCTTCACAAGGGGGTAATCCCTGATTGGTCAAATTTTTTTAATTGAAGCATTTTTTCTGTTAACGTGTGAATTGTTTCAAAGGGTACTCCCTCATTGGTTGAGAGTTTCAAATGGTATATTGATGGGTTGGAAACTCGTGATAAAAATTTCGTAATTAACGGACGCATGCCTACGAAACTTCGCCTATAAAATGAGGCATCTTCAGACGATGAAAAACACACCATCACAATACAAAAATTTTTCTAAAATATTGCGAGTATAATAATATTGAGTATTTTCTGAGTATAATGATACTTATTAGTGCAAAATTTTCTCACGATAATCTCCTACATATCAGACATCTAGTCATCTACTTAGGTAAATGATATTATTTTCTTTCAATACTCGTAAGGGATATCATTTTGTTTCATATTCCATATTATATAAGTGATATTATTTCAGTCATATTCTTAAATCTAAACATACTATGGTAAATATTGCTTCTATAATTCCTAAAATGTTTAGAAATTTCTTGAGGTTTGTTCTTTATCTAATATCATTTCACTTGAATAATTTATTACCTGAATTTTCTTATTAAATTTTAAATGTCAGGGTACTGTTCACACCGGGGTATTCACGACGGAATTTAGTTTTCTTTTCTTGTCCAAATTATCTTTGAATTACGAATCTTAAATATCATTCTTGAATCTTACTCCACAATTGGTTATCATGTTGACAATTTGGACATTTTTGAACTCTGGATAAATTAAATTATATATCTCTAATATTTATCCTTGATCTCACTTTTATTCATTCTTTATATATTGTTATCATCCTCGGACATAAATTGTGGTAAAAAGTTATCTTTGGCCCGTAGTGTAAAAATGAACTGTTGATTAGTATGATTATGACCATGAATTGTGTATTGATATAATCATGACCTTTAATATTACAGGCAAAGGCTTACGGTAAAAGTTCTCTTTGGTCCGTAGTGCAAAGATGGACTGTTGTTTAGCATGATTATGAACACTGATGATACAAATGAATATCTTTGACCCGTAGTCAGTGTTCTAAAAATTTACGCCTAGGCGCTAGGCCCCCTCTTGGTGCCCTGCCTAGGAGCTAGGCCCCCCCTGGCGCCTCACCTAGGCACAAGGCGTCAAAAAAATCCTTTTAAGAAATTAGGGGGAGTCTAGACGGAGAATTTTTTTTATTTTAATAACTACCCAAATCAGATCTTGATATATTTATTTTTCTAATAATTTATCATATTCATAATACATGTTGTAGTATATCAAATCACAACAAGAAGTGAACTATATAAAGTCAAAATGGATAATTTTATTATAGTTGTAATTTTTTGAATTTGTGCCAACTTCAAATTATATAAATGATAATACATTTGTAATATTTAGTTTAATTTAATATAATTCTTAAATTTATGTTTAGTTTCTTAAGTTTTAATATTGAATTAAATTCTTGAAATTTTAAATTTTATTATTTAATAGCAATCTTGTTTATGAATAAAACTAACACGTTAAAAATATGTTTGAATTTTGAACAATTGCATATTTGTGTTTGACCTTTGACATTAACAATATGTATGTGTGTTTGAACTTTAAACAAATGCCTTTATTATCTTTATTATAGATTGTTTTGCTTTATATTATTGTTTTGTTTGGATAAACGTTAAATAAAATATTAAAATTGGCTTAAAATAAAAAATCTCGCTTAGGCCCTGCCCAGACCCCGCCTAGGCCCCCTAGGCACTAGGCCCTTCTCTGCCGCCCGCCGCCCGCCGCCCGCCGCCCGCCTCCCGCCTAGCGCCTTTTAGAATATTTCCCGTAGTGCAAAGATAAAATGTTGATTTGCATAATTATGATTAGGAACTGTTGATTAGTGTTACATGGAAAAAATATTGATGATGAATTTTTAAATCATAGAAGATAGTAGACATCATGCTCTACTTGACTCTTCTAATGGATTGCTTGTTCCGCTGCAATTGTTGATCTAAAACTTGTTGTCTATTATATTTGATTTATCATTGTTGAAGACTAAAGATCTTAGTTATAATATTCTTTACTGGGTTAGTTGAGTTCATCCTTTTTGTTTCATTCTTCTCAAGAAATGAAGGTGTTGGGACTAGTCAGGAAGTGGAGTAATGGTCCGAGATAGTTACTATAAAAGTCTTCACTATGTTGTGAAATAGTGTGACAATAATTGTAATGAGGACTTAATTTGAGTATGAATATTGTCGTATTAGGTACTATACAATATTTGAGGACTTAGTTTGGTCGTATTTTGCATGACAGTTTAATAGTTGTAAATAAAAAAATTTGTATTTGAATTCTGTAGTATGTATTTGGAGATTCAAAATGGGCTGTGGACTTATTTTGAGGCAGTCATAATATGAGTTATTGTGCCGTGACAATTATTGATTTAATAATGTGAAATATTGTGCAATTACTACTGTGACAATTTTTGAATGAAATATTGAGTGACTTGAATCAATAATCAGAGATACTGTGCACTTCGTGTGTTACTGTACAATATCGTGTATTACTGTGGAACAACACGTATTACTATACTTTTATCATCAGGTATTTCAACCATTAACGGTAAAAGTTCTGCCGTCAATTTTAAAAAGGTTACTTCTGTCGCTTTCTACATCTGACAGTTATTCTTTTGTAGGGCCCATCAATGATTGGTTATTTCGGCGTCGTCGTACTTTACCGAATATAATATTTCTCGACAGAAAGAATATTCCTCGACAAAACGAATATTTTTCGCCAAAATGTTTATCTGATAATTTGCATATATCACCCTTAACTATAACATTTTATCAATTAAATACTTTACTATTTTAAAAAATAATCATAAAGAAAATTAAACTTTTATTTCATAAGAGTCGGGGTCTTACAATTCGAGACTATCAACCCATCTTTACGGTTACACCATCTTCCGTAGAGAACGTATGTTGCAATGTCTCTTTCAATTACTCCATGCATAAGGATCCACCCTATATATGTGTTTGTTCTTTTGTTTTTACTCATATTTCTCTCTTTATCTTTTACTTCGTCCTTTTGGTTTGTTTTCCGTATGCTCAACCATCGATGGAGCTTGCTTAGCCTAGCAGCTTGTCCCTGCGACCAGGGATGCATAAATATCTTATCATGAGGATGTGTCGAATGTGTTGGTTTGGGCACAAAAGGTCATGATGCTTGGTGAATGCTTTTGGTACTCCTTAAAGACGCTCTCATTTGCAGGGGCTAAGCTTTGGGAGTGGATCTCTACCTCATGTTTCTCTTCACATCTTACCATATCAATATGTAACAATCCTGGTCAAATTCTGACTCCTGAGTCCAAATCAAATCATTACATACCAAGGTCCAATGCGTTTCCTTAGTAATATGTTCTTGGGTTAACTAACCCACAGACTAACCAAAAAAGTCATAACGTATTATCGATAACAAACTTGAGTCCTTATATACATACCAAACTATCCCACATGTTATGATGTGGAACTGAGGTGTTAAAGTTCATGTGATCAACAACTTGCACACTGGACACCAAATCCATGCCATGCATTGGCATGCTAAACCCACACCTATGTCATGCCCCAAAACCATGCCAAGTCCATGCCCCATGCTTATGTCTTTGTTGCATAGCTTTTAGCCTTGGTTGTTGCCACTGTGTGCACCATGAATCGCCACCAAATATAGGCACCACCACGATACTTAGATTCCCACACTTTGCTTTCAAAGTCGTGCATGTGCTGCCTGCCTATCTATGTGCACGCGTACATGCATACCCCTCCCTATAGCAAAATAACCGAACTGCCAACAGTAGACATCAGGGGTGCTTGACAAGTCATAATGGCGTGTACACCGGCCAAGTGTTTGTCAAAATGCCTCCCACACAATTCCATGCACAGTTCCATGCATGAAATTGTTTATTTGATATCAAGCCAACAACGGTCTAACACTAGGTCAATATTAGCTAAGACATAGGATCTTTCATTCTTAGGCTCTGCCTCCCACATGTAGTCGGAAGATTCCTTTGTGCACCACTTTGAGGGCGTACTCGACCTCGGTTGGCCTTAGGCATTTGAGGTAAGAGAGGGTATGTGATCCCTTGTTTGAGTTTCAATGGAACATGACATATCTTAAGGAGGTGACTATAAGATTTCTGGGTTTCTGGAGTGTTGGCAACTCTTCGGTGGTTGGGAGCAATGTTCTAAAAAACGCTAGGCGGATCTACGGCGGAGGGAGCATTGAGCGCGTAGGCCTTGTAGGCAGTTTACTAGGCGTGTCCTAAGCGGGTGCTCGGCGATGTTAATTTTATTAGTAAAAGTATGAGTGAAGTTTGAAACATACTAAGGACTATAAGTATAATTAGGAAGAAACTTTGAGGCATGTATTTGTAATGACATAATTGATATTATGTGACACATACAACTATCAGGGAGAGCTGGTGGGTTAAATTGGGCCATATGTTCATTTTTTATTGAGTTGGGTTTCTAAGTTGTGAAAAAATTATTAGAACTAGGAGTCTAAGACCACATAAATAAGAAAACCCTAGCCTCGAACACGATTAGCGAGGGTTGCAACGAGGACACAATCAACCCTCAATGAAGGTGCTTTCGCCCTTCTTCTGTGATCTCCTCCTTCTTTGACTTTCTTCTTTTATCCTTTTTTTTGTTTATTTTTTTTAAAAATTGTGATATCGAGTCCTTGGGTTTTTTTTCTTTGCATAGCCTTAATTTCCAAGGTTGGGCTGGAGCCGATGCCTATGCAGGCACTCATCCAACTTCTAAAACAATGCGTAGGAGTTTTCTTGTTAGGGGATGTTCTCAATGATGAACTTCCAGAATCTTTGGTTAAGGCTTGCACCTTCTCCCATCACCTCATCATGCGATGGTCGGTGCCTTGGTCCTCCGTTGTGAACTAGTTCACGACGAGCAAGGAGTCTCTTCGGGCGATCAAATGATGTGCGCTCATTGACTTGGCTAAGTTCATCCTTGCGATAAGGGCTTCATATTTTACTTAATTGTTGGGCTTAGAATTGGAACCTTAGGTTGTAATTGACCCTTACTCCTTTCGGTGATGTTAGAATAAGGTTGATTTTGCTCCCTTCTTTGTTCGAGGGGCCATCACAGTATAGTCCCCAAGGCGAGGGGAGCTCCTTCGACACTTTTGGAGCCACCTGCCCCCATTGTCATCCTTGCTTCCTTCTTTGGGGAGTTTTAGAGTAGCCTCTTTGCCTGCACTTAAAATGCGTCCCACCAAGAAATTAGCAAGTGCTTGGGAGTGGCGAGGTTTGAAGCTTATGTTGAATACTTCAAGTTCAACGGACCAGTTGACCAGCCTTTTGGAGATGTTGGATTTCTGAAGTATATTACTTGGTGGCTGGTTTGGGAGTACGTTGATGGTGTGACCTTGAGTACGTCGATGGTTCGACCACGACTAGTGCTGCTTTTTCGTTCTTGGAGTATCGCTACTCATCTCCCCTTAAAACATGCCTGATGTAATATATTGGCTTCTGGGAGCTGTCTTCCTCCTTTAAGAGGGCTACTCATCTCCCCTTAAAACATGACTGATGTAATATATTGGCTTCTGGGAGCTGTCTTCCTCCTTTAAGAGGGCTTGCACGTTGACTCTGTTGTAACCATGTATACTTCCATATTCTTCCCATTGAAAAGTTTGATGACAAGTTTTTTGTTGGTGCTCATGCATTCTTCAGTCAAAGGGTATCGCCACATATTAATAAGTGCACCCTGATGATGGAGGGAGGTCTTTCAGAACGTCCTTGTACATTTTTCGTTTGGTCATATTGGCGAAAGTGTCCACGAAGCTCAGGAGCGTCTATGATTATGTTGATCCTTGGCAGGGTTAGAAGTCTTTGGGATAGCAGACTTTATTCAAGTTCATAAAGTCGATGCATATCCTCCTTTTTCTTGTGTTCTTAGGCTTCATTACAATGTTTGCCAACCATATAGGGTGGTCGATCTGCACGACAAACCCAACATCTAGTAGTTTGTTTGCCTCTTCAAACTAATTCTGGCGGGATGGAAGTTCTCCTGTTGTTTTGTTTGACTGGACGATGGTTGGGATCTACATTGAGACGATGGACTAAGACTGTCAGGGTTGATCCCTGGGATGTCTGAGGGTGACCAGGCAAAGACGTCAATATTCTCTCATATTCTCTCATAAGAAGACAAGGTTCTTCTTTGATCTCCCCCTCAAGGGTGGCTCCTATTTTGATAGTCGTGGAGGGGTCTCCTTCATGGTTTGGGTACGTCTACCAAGGCTTCCGCAGGTTTGACTCTAGGCTCTTTGGTGTCTCTTAGGTCAGGGACCTCTGTCGTTGTTAAGATGTGCTATCTTCTTCTGACTATGTCAATCCCACATATAGCGACAATCTGTTAATACAAAATCTGGTTCTGTTGAGTATTCAGGGAACGTAGGGGTCGGAGTTAGGCTCGTGACTAAGGAGGTCCGGATGGAGTGAACCATGGGGCTAGGATAGACTCAATGGGGTGAGCCTTGGGGCTAATTTCGGTTAAGGAGCATCATTTGTGTGGCAAGACAAGGGGAGGTTAGCAAGACTCCCAAGGGGGTGCACTAGGAAGCACCTCTGAA
Organism: Panax notoginseng; assembly: GCA_016801055.1. NCBI lineage: Eukaryota > Viridiplantae > Streptophyta > Magnoliopsida > Apiales > Araliaceae > Panax > Panax notoginseng. The sequence goes on along the minus strand of CM029018.1, from coordinate 43,051,827 downwards.
GATTAATTTAGTAAGCGTATGGAGTAATGGCCTAAGCTCTGGGGGCTTAGGAGTTAGGAGTGCAAGTAAAGAAAGTGAGTGCTAGTATGGAAATGTTGGAACTTACCTTGGAAATGAAGGACCTATTTATGGGGGTAGATCGGTGACGAAAAGACCATTATGCCCTTTGGAGGGGTAAATTCCTAGGATGTGGTTATAGTGTGGGTGGAGATGTCCAAATTGCCCTTGGGAAAGGTCAAAGTCTAGCTTGCCCCATAGATGGGGGAGTGCATGTCCATGCTGCCCCCAGTGGGAGTGGACACCTTGCACAACTTATTGGATTGTAATTTTAGGTTTATTGAATATGATTTGTTTTTTGACCTATTGGGATATATCCTTCAGCTGAATAACAAATATAGGAACTAGGTTTGGTATTGTTTGGACTGTGTTTCCTAAGTTGAAAGTTTCAAAAATCTATAAGTTTTGACATGGTCTTTCTATATTGTGTCTAAATTTGCCAAATTATTTTCTTCAGTCATGAACAGGTCAAAAGTAATTTACTTTTCTGTGTTATCAACTCAATACCAAAATGGACACCTTTTTATCTGAAGTTTGTGGCATCATTCTTTGGATTGATACAGTACTTCATGTGTTCATTAAATTAATTCATATTTTGAAATTGAGAATATCTTAAATTGACCTCAAAAAGTTCATATTGATCTTATATTTTAAAACGGATGGAGTATTTTTTATGCTAATTCAAATATATTTTTACTGTTTTGCCCATGTGAAGAGGATTGTAATCAAAGTTGTATATTTGCAGATGCCAGACGGATTAGTGCTTGCAGGGGAGGCTCCTTAGATTCTGACGAGTTTCCGATATTCAGCATCTTGTACAATATATGTAGCTTTTAGCTCTAGTTTGTATCATCTTTCTAAATTATATTTCAACTTGAATCTTTTCTTTCATGATCCTCTTTGGGGATGCTATAGGGCCTCTATACAATCAAATTATGAAATATGAAGGCATATCTTGGCTTTGCCAATGGAGAATAGGAGTTATTTAGTTGATACAGAAACCAATTTCATTCTCTGATATTGCTGTGTTTTTTTTTTGGCCAGATAATGATCTTAAAATTATGGATACTCTCCAATCTTATGTGTAATTATTTTGGTTATGAATAGAATAGCTACCCTATAAAGAAAACTTAGATGTGATTATTATACTCCCTCAGTTTTAAATTATAGGATGAATATCGATATTTTCAAGTTAATTTGAGATTATTTGAAATTTAAAATTGACATGAATTAATTAAGTTTTAGACAACAATTATAAAAATTGTAAAACTTCCTAAATAATATTGCTCTTGTTACTAGATTTATTATTTTTTGAAAGTTAAATATACAACACAAATTTCTGAATACAAAAAAATTTCATATTATTTTTGGAAAGTCAAATTTGATTTTATATTTTGAAAGGGTGAAGCTAATTTAATTAACATATTGGAAATAGAGGAACCTTTCCTCGTAACAAGTTTGGCTTATTTAATTTGTAATTTTTTTTCTTCCTCAACCGTCTACGTTATCTTTCCCTAATTTCTACTAACGAAATATTGCTACTTTACCTTTGTGGAACTTGATGTGTGATCCAAGCTCTATAGTTTTTTCTGGATTTATACATGGCATGGCGTGGGGTCTGATAAGGAAATTTTGCTTCTGAGATAATTTGTTTTTCGTTATTTTTTAAAAGGTCTTGCTATACGTTGTGAAAATTTTTATGCTAATTATAATTGCAACGTATGTGCATATAAGAATTTTACTTTAATTTATTTAATCTTTTATCGCATACACTTTTACGTTGGTTGCAATCGAACTTCGTCAAATATTTGTTGACACGTATATTATTTTTCTTTTTTAAAATGTATAAAAGGAAAAGAATTGGAAATGTTCAATCTAAATTGTATTCCCCAACTTACTATATATTCAGAATATTTGGAAAATCTGAAAGAGAGAAATTCCACACATTTGTTTCATTGTTTGAATGCGTGGAGAAAATGTTAGGGTATACTTAGGATAGACGTTAGCTTTAAAAAAGCTCAGTATACCCAAGATAAGCGTCTACTTTAGAAAAACCCTATGCTCTATTTCAGAGGGTCTCTTCATGCTCTTTTACATTTAGCGACTATACCTGTCATCACGTTTCTTTTTCGTTGCATTCGATACAGGATAAAAGACAATTCCGAAGGTGAAGATATATATCCTCGGTTTACACATCTTGCCTTTCAGATATCTTCTTTTTAACTGTTTTGCAGGAAAAGATTACAAAACCTAAACATACATTTGCATTTGCATTAGCATGCATCCCTCTTTTCGTTTCGTTTCCTTTCAAAATTGAAGTTTGATAGTTTGATCGTAGATTGGTCTAAGAAATCGTGTCCGAGCTTACAAATCAAAATCTCACACGGCTTCCTAGCACAAAATTGGCCCCGTGTCTAGGGAAGAATTTGGCTGTTGGATTTTTGCTATAAAATTCCTATTTATCTATTTACTTAATATTTATTTATGTTGAATATTGATTTATTAATAAAAGTACATCATTCATTAAATGATCGTTTAGTTTGTATATATATATAGAGGAAATTTTAAGGGCAGAACTTTAAATAGCAGGACTCTTTTAAACAGCACAACTATTTAATAAGACTTCCGAGTTTTTTTTTAAAGCTCAACTCCCGTGTTTTTTTTTAAGCTCCTCTCTCCTCAATAGAAATCAGAAGAACCAAGCCCTAGATAGAAACCAGCCAAACAAGGAGGAGCAGAAATCTTCTCAATTGATCGAAGGGAGTAGAAGAATCAAGCTCTGGAAATAAACCAGCCCCAAATCGATTTTTCTTCTCAATTGAACGATGGGGGTAGAAGAACCAAGCCCTAGAAATAAACCAGCCCCAAATCGATTCTTCTCAATCGGTAAATCTTTTCTTTATTTGGGAAGGACGCTTAATAAGATTCTATGTATTGATGAGGAGGGTAGGAACTGACTTACTGAGGAGTTGTGGTTGAGGCAGGAGGAGCTCTGCATCTTTTCATCTACATACCAAAATATCTGCTCAATGTTTATTTATGTACATTTTTTCTGTTGTCCCTAACCAAGTTGCATTTCCTTGAATCAGGAATTCAAGCTGGATCAAGTTCGCAATCAGATTCAGGTAAGCAACTCTATGGCGCTTAGTTGGCTTTCTTGCAATAAATATAGTTTGACAGAAAATTCTATCCAGTTCTACGATGTTTGTTATTTAGAGAGTTGTGATATTGCAAAAAAATTCTACCTTAAATAAAATCTTCTTGTTTTATGTTAAAAATAATTATCTGCCTGAATAGTTAGCATTGGGTTAAGCATCACTTTATATTCACAAGACTGTAGCCTGTTGGCATAAGATTTGCTTTTGTATATCATCAGAAGTTAACATCTAAGTGTGAAATAGTTTGCTTTATTTATAAAATTTTTGCAATATATTATTCATTTAATATTATTTTAAACAAACCTAAAACTGCAAGTGAGTTGGAAGGATCAGAGAACTTAAGATACTGGCTTTTGGTCCTTTCAAAAAATAAAAATATCTTTTTAGAATATAGGAGACCAGTTTTACTAATGAAGTTGGTGTTTGGTTCAGGTCAGAAAGAACTTTGTCATCCCCAATGATTAGCAAATCAGACTTATCTCACTTTCCCTGCCTTCTCACAGCAATTTCATCTCCTCTCCTCTACCTTCTTCATGTTCTTAATTTCAACTGCATTGGAACTATTATCCTTTGTTTTCTCAAGCTATTGTATCTGATATCAATAGCAAATGTTATATGCATGCTATGTACTCTAACAACCTTTGCTACTTTTGCAATCTACAATGGTTGATAATACTAGAATTTTACTACATCAATAATATTGACAAAGTAAGATACATGAAGCCAATAAAATCTGTGTTCAGAACACAAGGCTGGACAGGTCCATAAATGGAAATGAAAAACTGACAATACAAAGAAAGGAATAAATAGCTGCTAGTCAAAAATTCTAGTCCTCAAAAGGAACCAATACATGAATGCATTTGGTGGTACTCTAACTGGAGCGACACAAATTGAATTATTTATCCATGAAAATATTCTAAATTTGACTCTTGCTAGAGTCTAGCTAACACACTCTTTCACAGCTTTTTTGGATAGTAAAATTATGCAGCATTCCTCTTTTTATTTTCATAATATCTTTTTCTAGCAAATTTCTTGTTGCAAATATGATTACTCTTTGTCAAACAATATGCATAGCATGCATCAGGTAATTACTCTTTGTCAAACAGATTACTCTTTGTCAGATATTGCTATTTGTATTTTTTGGTTGCTTATGAACTGTTTGGGTGATTTGCAGTTTTGTGACAGAACCTACATCTATTAGCTTGAATGTTGGCCTTGATGTCATATCCCGAAAATCTGAAGACACAATCAATGAAGGTCTCCAGGAAACAAGTTTTTCTGCCTTTGCCTGTACAAAAGAATGTAATAGTTCAGTAGTGAAATTTTTGTTCAGAAACTCCAAAAGAACGTAATATTTTAGTAGTATCTACTCAATTTGTTGCTTTTGCCTGTACAAATTATGCCCACTGCTAAGTGCTAATCATGGATTTGCCTTGACAATTATGTTAGTTTATATGATATTCTCCATGAATCATTATTTTGATTTAAAAAGTCTTGCTCCTGAATTGTAGTCTTAATGGGATCTTAAAATTGTTTTTCTATGATAAACCAAGATGATACTTCCTCTTGGAGGTATTTCCAGGTGATACATTTAAGAGGGGCACACAATCTTTACAGATTTAAGGAGCTCAAGGGGCCAAAGTTCATCTGCTTTAGGTAGCAGGTTTCTAATAATCGCAACAGAATATCCTTGTAACAAAATATACACTAATAATAACTGAAATAAAAATAAGTAATAGAAAAGCTAACAGTAACTAAAATCCAAATAATTAAAAACCCAAATTCATAGTACAAATAAAAGGACAAGAAACTCAAAATCCGATTCTTCTCAATCCTTTTTTTGACAAGTATTACACAAATCACAAAGACAAAAAACGAGGGCACCATCTCAATACACGCAGAGTATACAAAATCAGGCGGACACAAAAAACACTCCAGCTCTAGATCCCATACAATCAAGAAGTCCATCTCTCCCATAAAAGCTAAAGCAGGATTTAACTTTCTCAAAAAATCAATAAATGACACAATAGAACCCAGATAAATCTTCTTCTGTCAAGAAAACAAGAAACCCAAGAACGAATGAAAGGTCATTATGACCCAGGACTTTATCTCCCGTACAAGAACTAACCACCACCAGCACCTCCTCTGGAAAAGGCCGCACCAACCAACTCCAATCCTGTGCAAAAATCATACTGAACCAAAGTCGTCAAGTCATATTCTCCACCCTCCAGCAGAAATGGACTCTCATCCAATAACACCCTATCTAATGATATCCACCTCCCCCCTCAATCACAATCTAGCCAATGAGATTGTTTGGATGGTGCAAAGTCTCCTACTGATGGAAAAAATCTAGTATTTCCATCACCTTCTCTCGGCCACAACGCCCTCGACTATGACTCCAGTTAATCTTCTCGGCTTTGATAAGATTACCCACCTCAAATTGTCTTCCATTAATCTCATCCACTCTAGTAAGATCACCTACTTCCCCCTTAAGCTTCTCCCGCCTCAACCACAACTCCTCAGTAAGTCAGTTCCCACCCTCCTCATCAATACATAGAATCTTATTAAGCGTCCTTCCTAAATAAAGAAAGGATTTACCGATTGAGAAGAATCGATTTGGGGCTGGTTTATTTCTAGGGCTTGGTTCTTCTGCACCCTTCGTTCAATTGAGAAAAAAATCGATTTGGGGCTGGTTTATTTCTAGGGCTTGATTCTTCTGCTCCCTTCGATCAATTGAGAAGACTTCTGCTCCTTGTTTGGCTGGTTTCTATCTAGGGGCTTGGTACTTCTAATTTCTATCGGGGAGAGAGGAGAGAGTAGCTTAAAAAAACACGGGAGTTGAGCTTTAAAAAAAACACGGGAGTTGTTTAAATAGTTCTGCTCTTTAAGGACTTATGCTATTTAAAACTTTTGCTCTTGAAATTTCCTCTATATATATATTTGTTGTTTCGTATAAAATCATAAAGATGTTTCTAATTTTATTTATTTTTTTAAAACCTATTTTTGAAATTTTTTATCCAACAATTGACATCAGAGCAATCTTTATGCTTTTATATGAATACTATGAATATATGTGTATATGTGATTTTCAAAATCTATTTTTTAGAGTTTTAATAAGTAATCTGTTCGTTTATGTTATAAAATTAAAATATGCATGAGATATATTAAAGTATTCTTTACGGTACACAGTAAGATAGTTTATTGTTCTAACTTTTATTTTGTAGAATTGATTGTTACATACGCTCGTGGAGGCGGCTCGTTTTGGGAATTGATTGAGGGATTAGATTGGCGACTAGAAAGACGGGGCGATATGGACATTATTCAATCGACTAAAGGGTATTTATGGAATTTCCCTTAAGACATGTGCTTGACATGTGACTACTTAATTTCAGGAAACTCTATAGATACCCCTTCCATTCTTTGAAGGAAGGGGACTCTTTTTGGACTCTAGACTTTGGAGCTAGACTCTTTGGTGACTCAAGACTTGGACATTCCCTCTCAAAGCACTCAAGACTTGGAGATTCTCTCAACTCGAAGCACACAAGAAGGCTCTTGGAATCCCTGCTACCCTAACACGATTTTCAGATTCTAGGAGTTCTGCCACGTGTCATTAGAGTAATCGCCTACTTGTTCTTCTCCCCTCTTCAATCAATCAATCAATTTCGTGCTCTTCGTGGATTTCTCTCCTCCTCAGCCAACACGAAACCCTTACTAGCAAGACACGATTTCCTTGCCCACATTTCTTTGACGACTCTGCTGGGGAGGTGTAGGATTCGTGAAGGGAATGCCCACAACTCGAAGTGGGAGAACAACAGGAAGAGCTTCACCAACAAATAGTATTAACTTACCGGATCTAGTTTTAAGGGAAGCAAGTCAAGCTTTCCAAGGCGTGAATCTGAATATCGATCAACCCATCCTTGAAGACGCCTCGGAAGCAAGTTCAACATCACCATACATGGCTGATGTCGATGTCTGGATTTTATTTGTCCCTTTTATGTTCTTATCTTTAGGTGTTCTCATGTTAGGTGAGATTTGTTTGAAAAAATAAGTTGTGAAAATGTCCGATATTTATATGTCGACGATTGGACTGTAAGAGTCACCAGTTAATTTTTTAAATGGTTGTACCAACACAACTGAGAAATGTAAGACCCCAAATTATTAATAAATAAAATTTAAATTCCCTCTATTTATTATTTTGAAATAGTAAGGGTTAAATTGATTAATGAGGTTAGTTATGGGTAAAATGCGCAAATATTTTAAATAAGCAGGTGATTATAAAATATTCATTGTTGTCGGAGAATATTCGTTTGGTCGTGGAATATTCTTCCTGTCGGGGAATATTCGTACGACGGCGCAGTCTTTTGTGGGCCCCATAACGGAAAGCGATTGGATGAAGAAAACGACAAGTATAAGTTGTTTATAAATAACGGCGTAGTTGTTACCGTTAATACTGTTGGAATACCCGGTGGTTAAAACACAGTAATACGCGTTGTTGCACAGTAGCACACTGTATTGCACCAATTATTGATTCTTACGTAAGAAGACACTACTCAATAATGGTTACAGTAATTACTGTTCAGTATTTTATTTTATTGATTCAATAATTACTGTGTTGATATTTTATATTACTGTTGTTTCAATAATTGTCACTACACAGTATTTTCCATTATCAGATCAATAATTTATATTATTTGAATAATATTATTAGATAACATTATTGGCAATGTCTAGAAAGTTCTGTCTAAGGAGAGATTTGGTCATCTAATTGCGCGCCAGTAAGGAGAAATCCTTATTGGAAAGCCCCCTCTTTCCTGGGAACGGTCTGGTTGTTATAAATATGATTCTGTAATATTATTTGTGAATAATTAATTATTGATTCATATGATAAGGAAATATTTATTTTATGTGGATATAAATGAAGGATATATTTTTGTGGTTAAAAATGAAGGAGTTAATGTTGAGATTTTTATCAGTATTTTTATCGGAATGGAGGTATTAAAAATCAGGGTTTTTGAGATATTTTGCGGGAGTTATAATTTTTAATCCGACCGTTGGATCGTGGTAATTTTTGGATATGTTATACATATATAAGTTGAGTATATGTCCACAAATTTTGAACCGTTAAAAATGAAAGTATGATTTATTATGAATTTTACGAGATGACTGGTTCAGGAATTGTTGAATTTTCGGAGTTTATCATTTTGGTGGAAAATTTTAGAATTGGTGGGCTCCACTCTTGGTTAGTGAAGAAATGTGCTGAGATTTTTATTCAAATGTGGTAGGCTTGAATAGTAGCAGGTAAAGCCATCAGGTTGCAGGTTAAGTCTGCTTCGGCGTGCTAACATTTTCCTATAAATAGAGGGCTAAGTTAGAATTGAAAATTACACCAGAAACAAGTTTTCTCTCTTTCTCTCTCTAAATTATTGAGTGTATTTTGTGAGTATTTAGATACTTTGAGAGTTTCTATTCATCAGAGCAAGTTTCTTTCAGCCTTATGCCGGTATTCCGAGCAGAAGTACTGTCTTTACGAGGTAAGGGATGTTATTTTATTCGAAAATGATATTATTTCTTCAATATCATTATGCCGAAATATTGGTTAGAAATTTTTATCAAATTTAGAACTTTTCACGTCGGAGTTACTATTCATAAGTTACTATTCACGAGTTACTATTCACCGAAAAATAATTTTTTTTTTCTTTTCGTCCAAAATATCTATTCTGGGTACTAGTTTTGATTGTATCCATGTTTTGATCATTCTTGAATTTTACTTCACTATGAATAATTATAAGGTATTTTTGGACATGGATAAATCGAAATACGAATCCTTAATATTTGTTATTTTGTTTCACTAGATTCGTTTTCTTTAAGATATTTTTCATCATCCTCAGTCCTAAATGATGATATTACTGAATATCTTTGGCCTGTAGTGCAAAGATGAATGATTAACTGATGAATATCTTTGGCCCGTAGTGTAAAGATGAACAGGTGTTGAGATGAACATAACCGACTGGTGATACAAATGAATATCTTTGGTCTGTAGTGCAAAGATGAATATTTGATTAAAGATGGTTATTGATTGTTGTTACAGGGATAAAATATTGATGATGGACTTTTAAATCTTAGAAGATAGTAGAACTCATTCTCTACTTGACTCTTCTAATGGTTTGCTGTTTCCGCTGCAGTTATTGATTTAAAACTTGTTATCTATTGTATTTTATTAGATTTTTCCCTGTTGAAGACTAACGATAATTTGTTCTGTATTATATTAGTCATAATGTTCTTTACTGGGCTAGTTGAGCTCACCCTTTTTCTTTTTGTTCCATTTTTCTCAGGAGGCGAGAATGTAGCGAGTACTAGTCGGGGTATGGAATGATGGTTCTAGAAGTTATTTTAGTAGTCCTCACTATTTTTGTGAAATAATGTATCAATAATTGTAATGAAGACTTATTTGAGTGTGGATATTGTCTAGATGACAATATTTGTATTTAAACTCACAGTTCTTATGTTGTAACAGTAAAGATGTAGTTGTTTCTGTACCATGTATTTTGGCGACTCAGAATGGGTGTTGTATACCTATTTTGGGGGCGTCACAAGAAAAGGTTTGCATATTGACCCAGTGATGTGACACTGCTTAACGGGTCTGTGAAACCGAGATTCATTAGGGTCCGGAGACTTGCTTATGCGGAGGGAAGGTGTTAGGCACCCCCCGACATCCGTGTTGTCACGGTGACCGCCACTTTTTAATTAAACTGTTATATGAATGTGTGTGTGTGTGTGTTTGGGTCAATGTGTAATTATTTGGAAATAGTGCTATGCCTCGTTCGCACCTATATACAAAGGGTTTGAATTTCTGTATAAAATTCAGGTTTAACAAGATATAGCAGTAATGTTTTGTAAAAAGAGATTTTTCAAACCCTTTGCTCAATAGTAATTGAGGCATTTGATACTTCCATTTTATTAAATGTTCGGCTTGATTGCTTTTATTTTCGAGATGAGAAGCATATTCGAGAAAATAATATACATAGCATTACCAAACTCCTTGTGGGCATGAAAGCCATCTAAGAAAGTTCGAACACCGCGAATAATTTACAAGCCATGTACAACTGAAAATGTCCATCACGGGAACCGATTCTAGATTCAGTAGACTGAATCTCTGATCACATGATTCCTAGGCTCATATGATGTAGTAATTTATATGAAAACTTTAAGCAATTATATATATAAAAGCTGTAAATATATATATATACAGACATGATCAACCACCATGAAGCACCTCCATGGGGGATCATAAATGTAAATATATAAAAGCGATAAATATATATATAGAGACATGATCAACCACCACGAAGCACCTCCATGAGGGATCAAAAATATAAATAAAGTAGTAAAAACCAATCAACCACCACGAAACACCTCCATGGGGGATTGAAAAATATAAATAAAGCAATAAAACGATCAACCACCTTGAAGTAAACTCCAGGCGGGACTAAATAAAAATAAAGCAGTAAAAGGCCACGAAGTAAACTCCAGGCCAGACTGAAATGTAAATAAAGCGATAAAAGGCCACGAAGTAAACTCCAGGCCTGACAGAAATATATATATATATATATATATATATATATATATATATATATATATATAAAAGCGGTAAACGCACATGATATCGATCCCGGCTCGGTTTATCATTTCAGCGATTTGTCACTATATATATATATATAAAAGCAGTAAACGCTCCGGATGTAAAATCCAGGCTCATCGAACAGAGTTCGATAACAGTTCATATATATATATATATATATATATATATATATATATATATATATATATATATATATATATAAGCAAATAAACGCTCTGGATCTGAATTCAGGCTCAATCGAGGCATAACTCGATAATGTTAGTCCATATATATAAATATATATACAAAAAGAAATAAAAGCCACGGACCGAAGTCCATGCATACACATGTAACACGACTCTCAACGTGCAGAACGGTGTGTGCACAGTAGTGGAGAAAGGTTTTAAAACGTGTAAGAAGGCTTAAAGTGGGCTGCCAAAGAAGACTTCAATAGCTTTAAAGGGATGAACACTCGGCTCTTGCCGGTAAAAATATAGCAATATATAAGCTCACAAGTGTTTAAAATGAGAAAGCTCTCAGTTTATAGTGTGTACAGAGCAAATTGGGCAGGGCTTCCTCGCCTTTTCTCTTTTGAAAATGGTTGCCCCAAGCCCTCTATTTATAGAGGGGGGAGCCGCAGGTGTACCTGCGGCAGTAGCAGATGCACCTACGACTACCCAGGGGGCCTCGGGTTTTGTGGGTCCTGTCGTCTCGAAGTACGTGCACGCGTGCAACGTGATGTCTGCTCGAATTTTCAGAACTTTAATCCGGGCATCCGATCGAGGTGTATAAGACCTTTTACGATATGATGTTGTCGAAAGCTACACAATGACATGGGATTAGAGGTTGTACGAAGTCAGGAAGATGGGACCATGCCCTTGGTCTTCAAGCTTCAAATTATATTCGGTGTGCTATCTTGTGCAGTAGTCACTCGGGATTGGAGCTCTTTGGTTCTTGTAGGACATTGATGTGTAGAATATCTGCATAAATATTGAGACGGCGTAATGTGGGATTAAGATGGCAAAATGACGGTTCTGCCCTTCACCGGGGTTATCTCCGGTTTGAGCTATTTTAGCGATCGTTGCTCAGGGTTATCTCTGAGATTGGACTGCTGCAGGTGTTGACCGTCCTCAGGGCTGTCTCTGAGGTGTGCCTGACTTCCCAGGGTTATCTCTGGACTTGGGGAATGAGTGCCTCGGGGCCATTGCCGAGTGTTGAAGCTGATTGCATGGATTTGAAACAAGCATTTTCGGGGTTATCTCCGAAACTGCAACTGCATGCCTCGGGGTTTTCTCTGAGGTTGACACTATCTCTCCCAGTGTTCTTTCCGGGACTAAGACTGAGTATTTTGGGGTTATCTCTGAAATGACACAGTCTTCTACGGTGTAATTTCCGGTATTTGAACTACATTCCTCGGGGTTGGTTATCTCCGAGGTTGAAACTGAAACTCCCGGTGTTGTTTCCGGGGTTGAGGTTAAAACTTTCGGTGGTATTTCTAGGATTGAGATGGATGTCTCGGGGTTATCTCTGAGATGGTAATACTGAATATCCCAGGGTTGTGTCTGGGATTGAATTGAGCTGTCTTCTAGGGTTATCTCTGAAAGACGATTCTACCCTCCTACAATGTTAGTAACAGGTATGCAAAAAATTTTGAGTGTCTACATATGCCCCTCTTTATCATATTCATGCAATACAATGGCATGGATAGGATAAAGAATACTAGACACTTGAAATGTAACAAGATAATCATGATGTAATGTACAACAACATAATGCAAATGTATGTGGTTTGTTGGAATATTCTCCAACATGGTGGGATGATTGCCGGCTCCCCTTGACTTCTACCTGGAGCAGGGTTATTCATGACCACCCTGATAAACTATTTGGACGTATGATCCAATGCTATCATGAACTTCCAGGATGTTGACGTTGGGATTGTCACCAAAGCCCTTAATCCTTGGTATATACTTTCACTGAAGATGTATCTCTCATGTGCAAGAGACTCTGTGGGGATGCGTTTTGTCTGTTGAGGATGTGTATAACATATTCCATCATCAGTCTTCCCTGATGAGGATGGTCTGTCGGAGTTACTGCCAACAGTCTGTGTTGTCAGGATTGCCTGACCCTCGCTGAAATGTACATTAATAGATGAAATCCCTGCTGAGGATAATGCCAAGGCTGTTTGACCTTTGTTGACGTGTGCATCAACGGATGAAATCATCGGATGGCTTCCAATGCTTCGATGGGTTTACTTGCCACCGGCTAAAGTAACGTCTAGGTTGCTTGACCTTCATTGACATGTACATCAACTGATAAAAATACGTTATACCCCCGCCGGGGATCTGTATTTTGACAGATGAAAACGCGTGATACCCCCGCCGGGGAAGCTGCTTGATCTTCGTTGACCTGTGCATCAATGACTAAAATCATCGGATGGCTTTCGATGCTTCGTTGGATTTACTTGCCAACGGCTGAAGTGATGTTAAGGTTGCTTGACCTTCATTGACATGTGCATCAACGACTGAAACACGTGATACCCCCGTCGGGGATTTGTATTTTAGACAGATGAAAACCCGTGATACCCCCGCCGGGGATCCATGGACATATGGATAAAAATGCATGACGCCCCCGCCCGGGATCTCTGATTCAATAGATGAAATGCGTGACACCCCTGCCGGGGATCTGTACATTGGAGTTGCGACCCCAAACTGACGGCATCGGACCTTTGCGAGGTATTGTCGAGTGTGATTAGTAACCACTGAGATCATCGGTATAGTGTACCCTGTGTTTGGGCGAATACCAATGAATGATATGACAAGCCACAGTTTGGCCCGGGAAAACTAGAATTTCAGGCTATTCTGCTCAATCGCGTAGCTTTTTTATCCCTGATTTGGCCTTTACAGCTTGTGAGAACTCCTTTGCAACTCGAACTGGACCGATCTGCAAGGGTGGGCCCCACCCAGGGGTTGACTCCTATATTAGAGGAGTACGAGCGTTTGACGGCTTTGCCCTTAGACAGACCTTACGCTCTGATGGCTGTCGGAGATATGCGCCGGCAGTTCATGACCCTCACCGGGTTACGGCGTAGAGTAGTAGAGGATGAGATTACATCTGGCCATGTACTATCCCAGTATTTTTTAATAGACCAATTTGGCTCAGTGAACAGCTACGCACGACTTTTTGGGAATTTTACCACACCAGAGGATCATTGGCATTTGGCCAGAGTGGATGTACTCATGATGTGCATAGTGGCGTATGTGTACATGCCACGGTATATGGACGAGATGGACATAGGTGTCATCATGGTAGTGAGAGCTCTCAAGGAGGGTCATACCATCATCCCGACGATCGTGGCTGAGACATTGAGGTCGACCATGTTTTGCAGCACCTACCCTGTAGGGGTAATTACAGGCAGCTCGGTGATGTTATACGTGTGGTTTATGTCACACTTGAGATCGATTGGTACTTTCTGTCGACACGGGTACTGCTTTACGCATGATATAGCTATGTCTTACTCCTTTCCGCCATCGGAGTGTATAGACGCTATGTCTTGGTCAGTATTTTTGGTAGGGATAAGAGATCAGTTTGGCATCCTGCCGTACACAGGGCTCAGCTCACCCTATAGCTTCATTACTCACGCTCCGAGCATAGATTATCTCTCTCTGGCTTATTTAAGGGGCATGACTACCTACCATCCACTGGCCATGATGTCATAGTTTGACCAGTTCTAGGATTTTCATCCTTTTGATGGGGCGTTAAGTCAGCGTTTAGCTTTGCGCCATTTGTCAGTAGAGGACCGATCCCGGGTGTATGCCTGTTGGGATCAGCGTGAGAGTGTTGCATTTTTTGTGAGCCATCCGGGCTGTTCGTTAGAGTATGCTGCGTGGATAGAGACAGAGACTTTATCGGCTGTGACAGTCTCCACAGTACTGGGTATTGATTCAGATGGTGGAGAGCCCATGGAGGACATTGATTCTCCCACTGAGGAGGAGCCATTTACTAGGTTGTCAGTAACTCTTTTAGATTCTCTCAGTACTAGCACTGTCGTGATCCAGCATGCAACACAATATTTCAAGCAGAGTCTTCATCTGATGACCTTTGAGAGGGATCAGGCTAGAGCCATGATGTTGACACCTCTTGATGGGAGAGATGCGACTCTATTAGAGAGAGACGAGGCATTAGTACATTGAGATGCCGCTATTGAGGAGCGGGATGAGGCCAGATCAGCCAGAGATGCCATGATAGTTGAGCGGGATGGCGCTATATCTGCCCGGGATGTAGCCATTACAGATAGTACCACAGTAAGGTCCCTTACTACTGGCATGATCGTAGAGATGAGTGCATATATTGATGAGTACAATGTCACCATACAGATGGCTGTAGATCTGTTAGCTCGTGTGGATAACCTTATGCAGGAGACCATGACGCTACCTCCTTCTTCTGAGAGGGATGCCATGTTGGGCTTGATAGCTCGCATATACACTGATTTATAGATGGGCCTGTATTTTCCTACACAAACTATTTCTTCAGGGCTTATGATCTCGATGTATTCTGAATTCCTCCTTGATGGATGGACATTGAGTTATCTCAGGATATTTTAGAATAGATCGTTGATCTGTGTGTATTCCCTACCATCTTTGGTGTCTTAGGACTGGTTTCTGTACGTAGATGTGGAGAGGAATGTGGCTTTCTTCTTTGAGGTTGACCGCACCACAGATGGTCGCCAGTACTCCTATTTAAGAGGAGCCCAGTTAGTTCCATCTCTTATGGATTGGTGTTTGTCTTTGAGGAATGAACCGCAGCTTAGATGGTTGCCGACTCTCCCGTTTACATGGGGAGGTCAGGTAGTTCCATCCCTTTGGTCTGAAGTTGATGAAGTGTTATGGATTGAATGATGATCCCAGTACCGTTGACAAGTGTTTGTGTTTTGGTGGGAAGTTAGACTGAACCATGTTTACGTACTCCTGTTGAAGAGGAGATCAGGTCTGCGTAGTTCGAACATGGTGTAAGAGGTTCAACGCTGTATGTGACAAAAAGGGTGTAAGAATGTTTTTGTTATTTTTGTAGTGAGAAGGGTGTAGAAATGTTTTTGTTAATTTTGTTTTATTGCTACTGGACCATATAAAATATGGCTGCCTACGTACTCCCGTGTATCAAGGAGATCAGGTTGGCGTAGTTTGCCCTCTGTTCTGGATGGTTGGTAGCCAATCAAAAGTTTGATCCCATGTTCAGGACAAACTGCGGGTGAGAAAGTTTAATCCTGTGTACAAGATAAACTGTGGGTGTGAAAAGTCTTATCCCTAGTTGGGTAAAACTGCAGGTGTGAAAGGTTCAATCCCTAGTGGGATAACCGAAGTTGAGTAAGGGTTCAAAACCAAGTGGAGAGAAAAGGATCTGACGATCCGAAACCAGGCTGCTGGTTAGAAAAGTGTGTTTGTCCCTGATGGGGCAGATGAGTGTAAAAAGAAGTTGTAAGTAGTGATGGATTAAAGAGCCTGTTGTGCTTGCCAAGCCTTAAAGCCCCAATCTAATCATAGACTCAATGGACGGAAAAGCACCTAGTTATTCAACATTCTTAATTGGGCACTTATTTAAACAAAGCATGCTAGGTGACTTTAATTCGATAGCCATCACGAAAGGGAACCTACCAAAAGTTACATTATTTCTGATGGATGGAGGGTTCCTCAGTTATCGAAGAGGAATCGGATAGTGCTGACCAGACAAAGTCGGGCTTACGACGTTAAAACTAGCGCTACTTGGGAGGCAACCCAAGCTCTAAACATTTTCGTCCTTATTTATTCTTTATATTTTAGTTTATAGTCTTGCTCAAATATTTAGTTTTCAAAGAATAATGACTCCATAATGGTATGCTCGCAGGTAAGGCAAGAAAAAAAGAGAGTCACCAAGCTACTGGCCTCATAGCGCGGGCCGCGCCACTTAACGCACAAACACGGCGCGGGGCGCACGAGCACCTCACCAAGCTACTGACCTTCCAGAGCGGGCCGCGCCAATTCGCCGATCCCATAGCACGGGGCGCGCCATATCAAGCATACAAGAGGTGTGGGACGCGCTACTACTCTAGAACCTACTGACCCCAAGGCGCGGGGCGCGCCATCTCAGGCATACATACGGCACGGGCCGTGTCGCTCGGAAATCCTAGGCGTTAAAAGTGTTTTAATTGCAATGTTAATCAAGTCCAACTCAAGTGTGGAACCCGATTTATTCCAATGTGTCTGGCCTATTCTTCAGACTTAGCAGACAAGGAAGAAAATGCTGTATTTTCAGGGAAGTCCTCTCTTTTAATTTTTCCTATTTTAACCATTGAGGACAATGTCTAGTTTAAGTTTGGGGGGCATTTTAGTGTCGCTATACATATAGTTAGTTATTTACATTGTAGTTCATATAGTTACATTTAGTTTTTGCATTCAGTTTCTTGAAATAAAAAAAATTAAAAAATTAGTAGTCAGTTTACTATGTTTATATAGCATTTAGTGCATCTTGCATGAGTCCAGCTGTTTGATATTTACAGTTTATTTTGGCCAATGATGAGATTGGAATTGGGTAGACAAGTATAGTACTGACTATTAGAGCTTTGAAGTGATTTCTTGTTCTGAATTGAGTCTTTTTCTGTTTGAAACTGGTATAATAAGGATAGCACAGTAAAAACAACTTGTTGATTGATTAAGTTTAAATTGATACATAATGGGACTCTAAAGGATAATGCTATTTTGAATGAAAGAATGACAAGAATAAGTAGTGATCGCTAAAGTTAGATAAGAATCTAAGTTTGGGGGAATATTTGGGGTATATAAGCTATATAAAAAAAAAGAAAAGAAAAAAAAAGAAAAAAGAAAAAGAAAGTATGAATAAACACCGTGGCATGCTTGTCTAGTTTTGTGGCCTTTGTTACTTGAGTAAGTAAGCCCAAGGGGATTGTCTTTACACCTAGCGCCCTAAGGTCTTAATGGTCTGGGAGTCGTTGGTCGAAAGCTCGTTAAGGAAGGATTGAAAAGCCTAAGGGAATAAGACATTGCATAGCTATGTGTATATAAAAAAATGAATTAAACAGAAAATAAGAGCAAAAAGCCCCCGTAGATGTAAAATGAAGCATAAGTATCCCATATTGACCCTGAATATTGGTAATTGCTTAATTTTAGTTGGATCTAGCTTGTTTTTGGATTTCTTGAGTTTACACTGTATGATGCCTTCAAAGAGACTTATTATGTGTTAAATTTAATTTTATATCAGTTAACATTGTTGTGGAGCACACACGCACTATATTAGTGATAACAGTCTAAGATTCGATGAATGATTGGGAAGTTAATGATTTGTTTTGATATGATGTATTATCATGTTTACTTGATTTCTCTAAGGCCGGTTGAATAGACTTGTTTCTGTCATTACTGCTGGATTTGTAGGCATGTAGATTAGTTGCATTGCATATCATTGTTGATTTGAGTTTTTGCTTGAGGACAAGCAATTGTTTAAGTTTGCGGGTATTTGATAAGTAGGTTTTATACCTACTTATCCGGTATCTTTTACTTGAATTAGTTGCTTAAACTTATGTTTTGTAGTTACTTTGTATGCATTTTATGTTCATTTCAGACATTTTATGTTATTTTGTAGGCTATGACACGACATTGGCATGAAGAAGCAAGGAAAAGCAATTCGGACATCTTTTGGACTAAAATACGCAAGTAAATGCAAGAAGGGAAGATTTCTGGACTTTTTACACCAAGTTGGATGCATGTTCTCTGCTTGGAACTTGAATTTTATTGTAAATCTACTTCTTAGCTTTTCGGAACATCTTGAATCGTCCCAAGCGGAGTTCGGATGCGAGAGTTATGGCCTTTTTATCAACAAAGATCAAAGTTAAGAGTGGTCATGCTTGCTATTTACATAGCATCTACTTCAAGCTCGATTTCCGCCTTGAATCGGACAGAATCTATCAATTCTCAATGAATAAAAGTTATAGGTCTCGTCGATATCTTCGATTTGACAGGTGGCAGGCACCGTAACTCCTAGCGGATCAAAAGTTATACCTATTTTATCAAAGGACGTCGCAACAGAAAATAGAGTAACGCGGACCGCGTTAGAAACGGTGCGGGGCGAGCCCGGCAACCAGTTTCTCTGCTACAGTAGCGCGGGGCGCGCCCAAAATGGCCTAGGAACAGCGTGGGGCGCACCGATGGGCGGGGGGAAAGTTAAATTGGATTATTTAATGTCCAATTTGAGCTAGAATAGGATTCTTAGTAACCTAACTTGCCAGGGTGTCCATTTGAACTATAAATACTTGATTTTAACTTGGATAGGGAGGCTAGTTTTGGAGGATTCCATTAGATCAGATTAGAGTAGATTAGTACTGAAACCCTAGTTCTTATTCGAGTTGGAGATTGAAGCAACTTGGAGATCATTGAAGATTTAAAGTAGGAGCAAGGAGGGAGCTTCAAATCTGCAGACAACAGATTCTATCTTCTTATCTTCTTCTATCTTTGTCTTTTAATGTGTATTCAAGTGTGAATTCTTAGTTTTAATTTAATGAACTAATTCTTTGTTTGAGATTACATTGGATCTTATTGTGTAGTTTATTTTAATATGCTTCGCTATCAATTATTATGTGCTATTGTGAGAATTGTCTATTGTGATTTGAACTTAATTGTTTAATTGATTGGCCATCAATTACCGTGACAATCTATATGAACTTGAGAGATGAAGTATAGGTTTAGATCTGATTATGATAGCATGTGTTTGTGATTTCTGCATAGATGGAATTCATGATTCGTGTTTAGGATAGAGATATGCCTTTACGCCATATGTAATCTTATAGAGAACTTGTGCTTTAAATCTTTTTTAATTGTAATTCACATAGAGATATAGTGGATTAGTTAATTAGGGTGTCTTACTTAATTCTATCATATGTGGATTTAAGTGAGTATGGGTATTATGCATCGAGAGGTGGTTTTATCTACTTTAGTGTTCTTAATTAACAATTCAGGATAGATAATAATTGATGAGAAGTGTGTTAACTTAAATGAAGCAATAAGTGAAGTTGTGATCTTAAATCTCCGTAATCTGATTTTTAATTAGTGGTAATTAGAATTAGTGTAATTAAATAATTTAATTTATATAATTTGAAATTCATTCGTTTAAATAAGATTGAGTTGGTTACGGGTTAGTACTTGGTGATTTTTATTAAACAATTTATCGTGGGAACGATACTCTACTTTCACTTTATTACTTGTTGATCACGTATACTTGCGTGTTGTGCGTAACTAGATTTTACCCAACAAGTTTTTGGCGCCGTTGCCGGAGAATTAGTTTAATATATTTTTTGCCAATATTAGCTTCAATCAAATTAATCTTAATTTAAACATTTTTTTAATTTAATTTTCTCCCTATTTTTCTTTCATTTCAAGTACCATGGATGAATGCAATTATCAATGGCCATACACAAATATGACTCTATGAAGGGACACAAGAATTGATGGACTCAATGCATTTTTTGCATTGTCAGCACAGATTGAAACACTTTCGAGGAAGTTGGACATTTTTGCAGCACAACGTCATCAAAGTGTGGCGGTTACTTGTGATTATTATGTTGGAAATCATCTGAGTCATCAATGCGCCATCAGTTTCGAGCCGGTACTGTATGACGGTGATTACCCCAACAACTATCATCAAGATTGGGGGTATCACCCGGATTCATCATGGAGCTACAATTATGAAGACCAATACTACGCTCCAAATCTAACATACACACCAGAATTCTCATGTCAACCTCCATTGCCACAAGAAGAAAAGTCAAATTTGAAGGAAATCCTATCGAAGCTCATAGCAAACCAAAAGGAGAGGATGATGAGTTAAGAAATATCGAGCCATAATTTTCAGAACCAGATGGAACAACTCATCATTACTTCAAACCTTGGTCCTCAACACATGGATTCCAAAACTGAGACAGATAATTCAGGGTTGGAGGAATTGTTGTCCAAGTTAATAGCATCAAATGAGGAGAGGAGGATTAATCAAAAGATGGCGATTCAAAATCAAGAGATATCAATTCAAAATCTGCAGAACCAGATAGATCAAATGTTCGAAGCCTTGAACAATCGCCCACCAAATAATTGGTGCTATGACATGGATGATGAAACTGATGGAGAGCCAGAAGTGTATATGCCACTGGATGACCTAAAGAAGTGGACATTGAAGAGACAACTGGGGATATGGAAAAAGAAGAATATGAGCTGATCTTTATTATACCCTAAGTGCCTTCTCAGCCAGAGTTGAAAAATCC
Source organism: Panax notoginseng (assembly GCA_016801055.1). NCBI lineage: Eukaryota > Viridiplantae > Streptophyta > Magnoliopsida > Apiales > Araliaceae > Panax > Panax notoginseng. The sequence continues at coordinate 43,030,704 of CM029018.1, read as the reverse complement.
AGTAAATTTTGCACACCCATGTCCCCTTGGTAGTCACATCCAAGGCAAAGATCTCTATGATAATGAGGCCTCATATACACCATGGTGGGCTGAGGAAGAGAAAATAGAAGAAGAAGAGCCTGTTGTGCTTGCCAAGCCTTAAAGCCCCAATCTAATCATAGACTCAATGGACGGAAAATCACCTAGTTATTCAACATTCTCAATTGGGCACTTATTTAAACAAAGCATGCTAGGTGACTTTAATTCGATAGCCATCACGAAAGGGAACCTACCAAAAGTTACATTATTTCTGATGGATGGAGGGTTCCTCAGTTATCGAAGAGGAATCGGATAGTGCTGACCAGACAAAGTCGGGCTTACGACGTTAAAACTAGCGCTACTTGGGAGGCAACCCAAGCTCTAAACATTTTCGTCCTTATTTATTCTTTATATTTTAGTTTATAGTCTTGCTCAAATATTTAGTTTTCAAAGAATAATGACTCCATAATGGTATGCTCGCAGGTAAGGCAAGAAAAAAAGAGAGTCACCAAGCTACTGGCCTCATAGCGTGGGCCGCGCCACTTAACGCACAAACACGGCGCAGGGCGCACGAGCACCTCACCAAGCTACTGACCTTCCAGAGCGGGCCGCGCCAATTCGCCGATCCCATAGCACGGGGCGCGCCATATCAAGCATACAAGAGGTGTGGGACGCGCTACTACTCTAGAACCTACTGACCCCAAGGCGCGGGGCGCGCCATCTCAGGCATACATACGGCACGGGCCGTGTCGCTCGGAAATCCTAGGCGTTAAAAGTGTTTTAATTGCAATGTTAATCAAGTCCAACTCAAGTGTGGTACCCGATTTATTCCAATGTGTCTGGCCTATTCTTCAGACTTAGCAGACAAGGAGGAAAATGCTGTATTTTCAGGGAAGTCCTCTCTTTTAATTTTTCCTATTTTAACCATTGAGGACAATGTCTAGTTTAAGTTTGGGGGGCATTTTAGTGTCGCTATACATATAGTTAGTTATTTACATTGTAGTTCATATAGTTACATTTAGTTTTTGCATTCAGTTTCTTGAAATAAAAAAAATTAAAAAATTAGTAGTCAGTTTACTATGTTTATATAGCATTTAGTGCATCTTGCATGAGTCCAGCTGTTTGATATTTACAGTTTATTTTGGCCAATGATGAGATTGGAATTGGGTAGACAAGTATAGTACTGACTATTAGAGCTTTGAAGTGATTTCTTGTTCTGAATTGAGTCTTTTTCTGTTTGAAACTGGTATAATAAGGATAGCACAGTAAAAACAACTTGTTGATTGATTAAGTTTAAATTGATACATAATGGGACTCTAAAGGATAATGCTATTTTGAATGAAAGAATGACAAGAATAAGTAGTGATCGCTAAAGTTAGATAAGAATCTAAGTTTGGGGGAATATTTGGGGTATATAAGCTATATAAAAAAAAAGAAAAGAAAAAAAAAGAAAAAAGAAAAAGAAAGTATGAATAAACACCGTGGCATGCTTGTCTAGTTTTGTGGCCTTTGTTACTTGAGTAAGTAAGCCCAAGGGGATTGTCTTTACACCTAGCGCCCTAAGGTCTTAATGGTCTGGGAGTCGTTGGTCGAAAGCTCGTTAAGGAAGGATTGAAAAGCCTAAGGGAATAAGACATTGCATAGCTATGTGTATATAAAAAAAATGAATTAAACAGAAAATAAGAGCAAAAAGCCCCCGTAGATGTAAAATGAAGCATAAGTATCCCATATTGACCCTGAATATTGGTAATTGCTTAATTTTAGTTGGATCTAGCTTGTTTTTGGATTTCTTGAGTTTACACTGTATGATGCCTTCAAAGAGACTTATTATGTGTTAAATTTAATTTTATATCAGTTAACATTGTTGTGGAGCACACACGCACTATATTAGTGATAACAGTCTAAGATTTGATGAATGATTGGGAAGTTAATGATTTGTTTTGATATGATGTATTATCATGTTTACTTGATTTCTCTAAGGCCGGTTGAATAGACTTGTTTCTGTCATTACTGCTGGATTTGTAGGCATGTAGATTAGTTGCATTGCATATCATTGTTGATTTGAGTTTTTGCTTGAGGACAAGCAATTGTTTAAGTTTGCGGGTATTTGATAAGTAGGTTTTATACCTACTTATCCGGTATCTATTACTTGAATTAGTTGCTTAAACTTATGTTTTGTAGTTACTTTGTATGCATTTTATGTTCATTTCAGACATTTTATGTTATTTTGTAGGCTATGACACGACATTGGCATGAAGAAGCAAGGAAAAGCAATTCGGACATCTTTTGGACTAAAATACGCAAGTAAATGCAAGAAGGGAAGATTTCTGGACTTTTTACACCAAGTTGGATGCATGTTCTCTGCTTGGAACTTGAATTTTATTGTAAATCTACTTCTTAGCTTTTCGGAACATCTTGAATCGTCCCAAGCGGAGTTCGGATGCGAGAGTTATGGCCTTTTTATCAACAAAGATCAAAGTTAAGAGTGGTCATGCTTGCCATTTACATAGCATCTACTTCAAGCTCGATTTCCGCCTTGAATCGGACAGAATCTATCAATTCTCAATGAATAAAAGTTATAGGTCTCGTCGATATCTTCGATTTGACAGGTGGCAGGCACCGTAACTCCTAGCGGATCAAAAGTTATACCTATTTTATCAAAGGACGTCGCAACAGAAAATAGAGTAACGCGGACCGCGTTAGAAACGGTGCGGGGCGAGCCCGGCAACCAGTTTCTCTGCTACAGTAGCGCGGGGCGCGCCCAAAATGGCCTAGGAACAGCGTGGGGCGCACCGATGGGCGGGGGGAAAGTTAAATTGGATTATTTAATGTCCAATTTGAGCTAGAATAGGATTCTTAGTAACCTAACTTGCCAGGGTGTCCATTTGAACTATAAATACTTGATTTTAACTTGGATAGGGAGGCTAGTTTTGGAGGATTCCATTAGATCAGATTAGAGTAGATTAGTACTGAAACCCTAGTTCTTATTCGAGTTGGAGATTGAAGCAACTTGGAGATCATTGAAGATTTAAAGTAGGAGCAAGGAGGGAGCTTCAAATCTGTAGACAACAGATTCTATCTTCTTATCTTCTTCTATCTTTGTCTTTTAATGTGTATTCAAGTGTGAATTCTTAGTTTTAATTTAATGAACTAATTCTTTGTTTGAGATTACATTGGATCTTATTGTGTAGTTTATTTTAATATGCTTCGCTATCAATTATTATGTGCTATTGTGAGAATTGTCTATTGTGATTTGAACTTAATTGTTTAATTGATTGGCCATCAATTACCGTGACAATCTATATGAACTTGAGAGATGAAGTATAGGTTTAGATCTGATTATGATAGCATGTGTTTGTGATTTTTGCATAGATGGAATTCATGATTCGTGTTTAGGATAGAGATATGCCTTTACGCCATATGTAATCTTATAAAGAACTTGTGCTTTAAATTCTTTTTAATTGTAATTCACATAGAGATATTGTGGATTAGTTAATTAGGGTGTCTTCCTTAATTCTATTATATGTGGATTTAAGTGAGTATGGGTATTATGCATCGAGAGATGATTTTATCTGCTTTAGTGTTCTTGATTAATAATTCAGGATAGAAAATAATTGATGAGAAGTGTGTTAACTTAAATAAAGCAATAAGTGAAGTTGTGATCTTAAATCTCCGTAATCTGATTTTTAATTAGTGGTAATTAGATTTAGTGTAATTAAATAATTTAATTTATATAATTTAAAATTCATTCGTTTAAATAAGATTGAGTTGGTTACAGGTTAGTACTTGGTGATTTTTATTAAACAATTCCTCATGGGAACGATACTCTACTTTCACTTTATTACTTGGTGACCACGTATACTTGCGTGTTGTGCGTAACTAGATTTTACCCAACAGATATAGTACGGAGAAATTCTTCCACTTTTCCCATGAGAATCTTCCCCTTTGACTTGATGGTAGGCTTCATCACCCGTTGGGGGAGATACAGTGGATTATCCTTTGACACTGTAGCAGTTATGTGAGATGTGGATCCTTCAGCCCCTCCATAATTCCATGGAACTTTCTTTAGGCTGACAACATGATATTGTGGTCTGAATGGCAAGATAATTGGCTCTAACGCAGCCACTTTCAAAGGATTGTCAACTCCTTTGAGTCGAATTGGCTGGATTGTATGTGAGGGAGTAGCTGCATCTGTCTTAGAAGATATGACTGCTATGACTTCCTTCCACTTTGTAGGAAATGCGTCCTCACTTTCTAGTATCACAGCATCATCGTTTGCCATCTGCAGGACACCGCTGTCAATTAAATTCTAAATAAGGTGGCAGAGTGCCCATCATTCTTCTGTGCCGTGACCGCGAGATTGGGAGTGATATTGGCACACCCCATTGAAATCAAACTGTCTTGAACGCGGGCTGATTGGAGGTAGCAGATTTGTGATTCTTCCTTCATTTATCAGCATCTGCAGTATTTCTTCCATCGGTTGGCCTAGGTATGTAAATTCCCTTTTGTTGGCAAGATCCCGATGGGCTTTGGCATTTGCTCTTTTTGCAATTTTATCCTCCATTGTTTCATTTTCTGGAGCGCGTGGTGGAGTGTTTGTAACAAGAGGGAGGAGACTGGCATGCTCCTGACTAAATAATTGGCGGATGGACTGATGCTGATGGACCACCAGTTCGGCCAATTGGTTAAATTGCTCACGCAGAGCATTCATTTTTCGTTCCATTGTATATTGGAACTTTTTAAAATCTCATTTGTCAGCACCATCCTTGCTGGTCTGGGAAGATCCACCATTAAAATTGGAACTCTGTCCACTGCTCCAATTAATCATATTGACCTCTTTTTCTTTGTGTTGAGGAAGAGGGTTGTCTTGCACATTGGATTGATCGGGCTTGGTGACCACAATCTCACCGCTATCGATAAAATCCTGGATCTTGTGTTTCAAGGCCCAACAATCTTGAGTATCTTGTCCCTGTGACACCCCCAAATCCCGTTACTTCATTTTCTCAGGATTTGGTGTTCACGTAATCAAAACATTCATTTCTAACTACCCAACTATAATAAAATTGAATAACAAAACCTGCCCATACAGGAATAAACTTAAATAAATCTCCCAGGTTAACTAACCTTTACAAACAATCATTCACGCGGAAAATTAAAATAAACTTCATTACAATCTTTAAACCAAGTCTAAAAATAAACTATTCAACTATTACAATTCTTCAGCATTGCTTCATCTTTCCTTTCCCTTTACTGGTACTAGGTACATCACCAGTTTCAACCTTAGCTGTAAGAAATTTTACAGGCAAGAGTGAGCAAACAAGGCCCACTTGAAATAACAATAATTAAATCATTTAAACTTTTACATCATTTGTCAACATTAAGCTCAATAGAATTTAACAATATATTCTATTAACTTTTGGAAAGCTTTAACCTTTACTGAGGGTCTAATGACCGCGAATCATGTCCACAGTTATAAGTAATCTTTCAACTTAAACTTTAACAGCCATAAGACTATAAGGACTTCACGTACTTAGGGGGATCAACCCTTCGTACAATGTATTGTGCACAATCATTTCAACGCTAAGCGTAGCCTCTTATAAAAGAGTTGTTCTTCTCAGTATTTAGAATACAAGTCCGTACCAAAGTGAGTTTGGTTTGGATATATCATGGGGTAATTTAGAATTCAACGGTAATCAACTAAGGTTTAGTTGATTACAAACGACATAACTGTATACTATGGAATAATCATAGTTTAATTGATGTTTATAAATTGACATCATGCTTTAGGGATAATCTAATAGCATACAATTTGAATAATTATAACCTACCTTGCTTGAACAATAATAAGACAAGGTTAATTGAATAATAAACATCCACAACATGTATATAATTGTACATGCTAAACCACAAGTTAAGTACAAGAATAACTTGCTCCAAATAAATTTACACCATTATATAATAATCGAAATTGAAACAATAATTAGTTCAATAACACCAATGATTAGAAAACTTATACAATAAAGAACTTGCTAAATATCAAAAATTAAGGCTTAGAAACTTGCTCAATGTGAAAGGTAGGTTTAGGAAACTTGCCTTTAGCACAAGCTACACTTTTACCACTTGAATTGATACCCTAAACATATGTCATATTGACATAATTAGTCCTAACCAATATTGTACATTTATATAAACAATTACATTCATCATATGGGTTGAATTACCCATTCACATAATCAATTATTTTTCAAGTGGATAATACTTAATAACATGATAGTTCATAGTCTAATAATACTGAAATTATCATTTAACATTATTATGATAAACACATAACATTTATTTTCAAGTTTTGTACATTTAAACAAAACTGTCAGACAGTTCTGCCAAGCCGCGCCGCGGCGCCACAGTTTGTACTGTGGCTCGCGCTGCGGCGCTGAGTCGACGCTGCGGCGCAGTGATTATACTATGAGCCAGCGCTGCGGCGCAGTGATTGTGCAACAGGCTGCGCTTACGTCATGGTGATGGCGCTGCGGCGCCAGCAATGAACCGCTAGGCTGCGTCGCGGTGCGAACTGTCAGCGTCGACTGACAGCTTCGGCAACCATGAAAGAAAAAGCCAAATTGGCCAAAAAGCTCGAATCTAATAGACTGATTACACTCTATTTTATATATAAACTTCATATAAACATATAGTAAAGACTTCTAACATGTTTTTACTCATAAATTAACACAAACATCAAATATCCAACACCCAATTTCAATATTTTTGTCAAAAACTCCATTTTTGATATCTTCCATGAAAATCAATACTGTGATTTTGTTATTCAACCAAAACAGTAAATTCTAAGCATCATGATTATGATGTTACATACTCTAGCAATTATTATAATCAATTTATCAATACAACAACTAATTACACCTTAATTTCCATTTTAACTAAAGCCATACTCATTCATAAAAACTCTCTGTAAAATAATTTCTTCATAAAATACATACATACATGAACTAATATATCTTATAATCATATATAACTCATAAAACAACCATATAATCAATAATCATGCCAAATTATAAACATAACAACAATTTATCTTTTATAAAAATCACAGAGAACTTTTTAGAAGAAGAAAACTAATTTTTTTAAAGAAAAAGATGGAGCTCCTACCTTGGATTAGGAAGATGATGATATTATCTTCTTTGATTGTCAAGCTTTTCTCCAAAACCTGTTAAAATATCTCTCAATTCTCAATTTTCTCTCTGTGTTCTTCTTCTTCTTCTTCTTTTTTCTCTGTAAAGTTCAACTGAGTCCCTAACTCTAACATACGTACTATAAAATATAACGTATATAGTAATAATATATATTAATTATATAATATAAGTACTGATATAAATATATCAGTTATATAAGTTTTGAAATTTAAAAGCTATAAGGCTTGTTTGGCTAGTCTAAATAAAATAACCCATTAATCCTTACTCCTTGTTTGGTAAATTGAATTAAAACAAATGGATTAATCCTTATACCTTGATTGCTAAAACACTATTAGATTAAAGACTTATTATACAATAAGGCATGTTTGACAAAACTAAATTAAATCATTTTTAATTTATTTTAATAACTCCTTTATAGCAAGGTTATTAGTCACACCTTTATTAAATTAATAAATCAATTAAACATTAATATATTAAATTACTTTAACACATAAACAATTATAATTCTTTTTACAATTATAATTTTATTTAATCAACTAATATTTCAAACTACAATTTCTCATTTAAATATTATTATTTATTTAAAATCATTATAAGCTCTCTAGCTTATTAAATTAAACTCCATTATTATAAAATCTCATAATAATTAATTTATTTAGCTCCTTAATTATTTACTCAACAATTAATTAATTAAATTACATCAACTCAAATTGCCATATAATTCAATAAATATTTAATATTGCTAATAAATATTTAATATTTAATATTTAATTATTTATTCAACAAATAATTAAATAAACCACATCACTCAAATTGAACAATTATTTATTCAACAATAACATATCCATTAAATACTTAAATAAATTAATAAATATTTAATATCACACTTTAAAATTATGGAATGTTACAGTCCCGGTGCCCCGGCATGATAAGCACACTTCCGAGTAGCATTGAAACCCCTCCCATTCGGGTTGGCTGGTGGAAGAAGATGTGTAATTTTCTTCTGAGTGGTCAGAAGATTGAGAATGTTCTCGAGTGAGTCCCCTAGGGGTGTGAACACTTGAGTGCGTCTGACTTCTTCACCTTTAGGTAATGGAGGATTTGAAGACTGTGATTGAAAGGGAATGTAATTTCTCCCTAGGATAGGCATATTCTGACTGCCTTTCTGACCTTGTAGTATTAAGGAAACATCCTCCTCTTTCTTTTTATAGACCCTCCGGGGGTTGTTTCCATATTTTTTGGACTGGATGTGTTCAGCAACAGCTTTAAGGGTAGCTAGGTCTTGAATCTTTCCTGATTTTAATCCCATCTCAGCCATCTCCCCATGTTTAATCATTTCTGAGAATGGTTTGCCAATACCAGCTAAAACCCTCTCATAGAAAGGAGCCTCTTGTATGTCTATGAAGGTCATAACAATTTCTGACTCATTCATAGGGGGAACCACTTAAGCAGCAAGGCGCCTCCACCTTTGAGCATACTCTTTGAAAGACTCGTTGGTTTGCTTCCTGACTTTAGTAATTTGGTACCGGTTAGGGGCCATCTGAGATTGGAAGCTGTACTGACTGAGGAAGGCATGAGCTAGCTCCTCCTAGCTATGGATCTTGGAGTTGTCTAATCTGGTATACCATGAACGGGCTTCTCCAGTTAGACTCTTTTGGAATAGCTACATCCTGAGCTTCTCATCATCAGCATAAGATCCGAGTTCTCTAATGAATACCTTCAAACGTGTGTAAGGGTCTCCTAACTCATCATACTTTTCAAAGTCAGGAGTTTTAAATTTCTCTGAATAATGAACACCAGGGAATATACAAAAGCCGGCATATGAAACACTCCCATGTGCTCCAATCCCTTTGATAGAACGGATGGTTTCTTCCATCTGTAGGACTTTCTTTTCGATATCATCGGTCTTTAGATCTTCTTTGACATGGGTGGTATCATGAATTTTGTTGGTTGTAACCAACTGAGCATCAGGTACGGGAGCTTCTTTGTCCGCACCTTGTGTTCCTCAATGTGCAGAGGATTCAGTATGTATGGGTATCCTTGTACCTTGAGTAGATTGGTGTAGTTCTTTTAGCAGAACAACCAAATCTGTGATTTGTTTACTTAATCCGTTGAATTCCTCGAGGGAGACAGGATTAAGATTAACCTGGTCAGATGAAGACATAATTGGCTGTAGGCTCGTGGCCTTTTTGGACTTTGAACGGGTAATAGGTCCGATTGTTTCCCTGTGTAAAACTGAAGTAGTTTAGTTTCAGGGAATGTATAAATGTTTACATGCTATATGACGTATCTGTTTTAGGAGTATTATCCTACAAAATGGATGTTAGCTGTTTGTAATACAGGATATCATGTTGTATTTTGTAAATATGCATGTGCACATATTTCTCATTACATGGAGATTAATATGGAATGAAATTACAAATAATTTACTTTACGAGTAATTTTGAAATGAGAGAGCATGAAGAGACTTTCCTCCGCATTTGGTTTATCAGAGGCTGACATATCTTAGGCTATTCTCGCGGCTTTTTGGCATGAAGGTTCCCAAATCATCGCAATTTACTCGACGGGAAGTTAATTTGGTCTTTCAACTTGAGCAAATTTGGGTGATGTCTTTCCTGAGCCTCGTTGGAATTAGTCTTCCTACGAGTCCAGTAATCAAACACAGACAGGATAGCCTCCTGATGGAGGAACCACACAACATACATTCACATACAACGTGTCTCACCGTTTTATGAAAATGATGACATGTGCGAAGTACTAATATCACAAGCTGATATAGTGTAAAACATTAAGTACAGTAAGTAAATGCATTTGTACACATCCATCAAATGTAAATGCAACATCCACACACAAGCATATAACAGTTTTGAAAAGCTTGTAATAGCGACTTAAGTCCTCTTACTGGAAAATCCCCAGCAGGGTCGCCACCTGTCGACGTCGAGATTTTATTTGTCCCTTTTCTGTTCTTGTCTTTTGGTGTTCTCATGTTAGGTGAGATTTGTTTGAAAAAATAAGTTGTGAAAAGGTTCGACATTTATATGTCGACGATTGGACTGTAAGAATCGCCAGTTGATTTTTTAAATAGTTGTACCAACACAACCGAGAAAAGGTTTGCACATTGACCCAGTGATGTGACACTGGTTAACGAGTCTGTGAAACTGAGATTCATAAGGGTCCGGAGACTTGCTTATGCAGAGTGAAGGTGTTAGGCACCCCCCGACATCCTTGTTGCCACGGTGACCGCCACTTTGCAATTAAACTGTTATATGAATGTGTGTGTGTGGGTCAATATGTAGGTATTTGAATGTAGTGCTATGCCTCGTTCGCACCTATATACAAAGGGTTTGAATTTCTGTATAAAATTTAGTTTTAACAAGATATAGCAGTGACGTTTTGTAAAAAGAGGTTTTTTAAACCCTGTGCTCAATAGTAATTGAGGCCTTTGATACTTCCATTTTATTAAATGTTCGGCTTGATTACTTTTATTTTCGAGATGCGAAGCATCTTCGAGAAAATAATATACATAGCATTACCAAACTCCTTGTGGGCATGAAAGCCATCTAAGGAAGTTCGAAAACCGCGAATAATTTACAAGCCATGTACAGCTGAAAATATCCATCACGGGAACCGAATCTAGATTCAGTAGACTGAATCTGTGATCACATGATTCCTAGGCTCACATGATGTAGCAATTTATGTTAGTTTTGTAATATTCATGAACGCAATCAAATTGCACAAAATAAGAGAAAACGTGTAAAAATCAGAGTTTAAAATTTTACAAACCATATACCCGGATCATCCTTTATGCGCAATTATTAATTAAACGAAAAGATAAAAGATAAGAATCATACCCTTGAAGATTCAAGCTTCCTCAGGTACAAGTTTACCTCCAATCCTTTTCGCGTTCAACTTGAATCCACCGGGTTTGGTTCCTTCCTCTGAATAACGTTAGCCACCCAAGTGTTTGGCCTCTAGAGGTGATCCACCAAGGAAAAAGAAAGATTCAAGAAGATGTGTGTTTGACAAAACCCTAGTTTTTCTATCTCTCATAGAAAGGGGTGTACTCCCAACTATTGGAATTACGTATGTTGTCAAAAAGTCAACAACCATTCTTACCCATAATAAGACTCCTCTTATTTATAGATGTCGGCAACCCTCCTTAACAATTAAGGATTTGGGTTTAATTTTAATTAATTAAACTCCTTTAATTAATTATGCTCCCAATCTTATTAGGAATAATTAATTAAAATCTTTTAATTAATTAGCCTCCTAATCTTATTAGGAATAAATGAGAGTACTAATATTAAATTAATTTTTAAACTCTTTTAGAAATTAAAATAATAATAATTGTAATAATATTAATAAGACTCCTCTTATTAATTTATATTTAATATTTTTAAAATATTAAATAATAAATATTAAGCTATTTAATTTATTCTATCACCATAGATTAAATTAAATATACTTAACATATTATTACGATTATGCCATTAGCTTCTTAAATAATTATTCTTCCTTTTATGGTGTGACTCTTTAGGTTCTCCATATTAAACCGGTTGTGAATAAATCAATTAGAACAATTCTAATCTTATTTAAATAAATAAATTAAAATATTAATTTATTTAAATAAATAATATTTATTCTACAATAGGGATAAACCTCCCTAGCGATTAACGACTTTTCAAATAATATAGATTTCAACATTAATCATAAAAGAACATTTGAGTAAATAGTTATCGTACAATTCAATCCTTCCACCATACAATGTCCCAATTAAATATAAGACATGGAATTACTATCAAGTCTTATTTTATTTAATTATATGTATTTCGACTCTTAAATGAACAACTCCAAATAATGCAAATTAGAAACTCCTTTTTAATTTCATTCTGCCTTGGCCAAGGACTACTGGGTTGTCATTTATCGAATCACATAGGACATTTCTCTTCTTTTACTAGAAGCGGTAGATTCTTTATTGATCATACATTATCTCTATGTACAACTTATTATATCCAAGCATACCCTTTGATATACCCTAAGGGTCTTAAGGAATAAGTCAAAGTATAACTCATCATACACAAGATACTATGATGATCTCAAGTCCAAGAATTACGTGTACTACTATCACTACAGGAATTTCTATTGACAGGAAAGTAAAACTCCATTAGGTATTCCTTAGCGAGCCACGTTCAGTGAACTTATTCTCTAATAAGCACCTACATACTTGCTTTAGTATCTCCACACAAATGATCATGAGATCAATCATCCTTATCCAATGAGCAAGCAACGTATGTACCAATCTATCCGGATTCACTAGTCCCCAATTTAGTAATCCAACGATTGTGAACTATTTTAGTTTTAAGTTTTCTAAGAATTTAGATCTCATTAGAATGATCATCATCATTATTCTAAAAGCATTGCTTAAAACTATGAGTTTATCACATATTATAAAGCAGCATCATGTAGATAATTAAAAGCCTTTAATAAAATTAATACTTTTTATTAATAAATGAATAAAATTGTTATAAAGTATATGCTTTATCATCAAACATGATTGGCTTGTGTGCATACTACTTTTAATTTATATGAAAATTGTAAGCAATTATATATATAAAAGCTGTAAATATATATATACAGACATGATCAACCACCACGAAGCACCTCAATGGGGGATCAGAAATGTAAATATATAAAAGCGGTAAATATATATATAGAGACATGATCAACCACCACGAAGCACCTCCATGGAGGATCAGAAATATAAATAAAGCAGTAAAAACCAATCAACCACCACGAAGCACCTCCATGGGGGATTGAAAAATATAAATAAAGCAATAAAATGATCAACTGCCTTGAAGTAAACTCCAGGCCAGACTGAAATGTAAATAAAGCGGTAAAAAGCCACGAAGTAAACTCCAGGCCTGACAAAAATATATATATATATATATATATATATATATATATATATATATATATATATATATATAAGTGGTAAACGCGTAGTTTTAATAAAGGAGTGTTTTTTAAGGAGGAATGCTATTTAAGAGGAATGCTCTTGATCCTTGCTATATATATATATATATATATATATATATATATATATATATATATAAAAGTGGTAAATGCACATGATATATATCGATCTTGGAGTGACTTAAAAGAGAGTGGTTCCACTTGTTTTCTTTTTATTTACAAAAATGTAACCCGCGGCCACTCCAAAATGACGTAGTTTTAATAAAGGAGTTCTATTTAAGGAGGAATGCTCTTAATCCTTGATATATATATATATATATATATATATAGAAATAAAAGCCACGGACCGAAGTCCGGGCATACACACGCAACACGACTCTCAACGTGCAGAACGGTGTGTGCACAGTAGTGGAGAAAGGCTTTAAAACGTGTAAGAAGGCTTACAATGGGCTGCCAAAGAAGACTTTAATAGCTTTAAAGGGATGAACACTCGGCTCCTGCCAGTAAAAATATAGCAATATATAAGCTCACAAGTGTTTAAAATGAGAAAGCACTCAGTTTATAGTGTGTATAGAGCAAATTAGACAGGGCTTCCTAGCCTTTTTTCTTTTGAAAATGGCTGCCCCAAGCCCTCTATTTATAGAGGGGAGAGCCGCAGGTGTACCTGCGGTAGCCGCAGATGCACCTGTGGCTTCCCGGGGTGCCCCGAGTTCTGCAGGTCCCGCCGTCTCGAAGTACATGCACGCGTGCAACGTGATGTCCGCTCGAACTTTTTGAACTTCAATTCGGGCATCCGATTGTGGTGTATAAGACCTTTTGCGACATGCTATTGTCGAGAGCTGCACAATGACATTGGATTAGAGGTTGTACAAAGTCAGGAATATGGGACCTTGCCCTTGGTCTTCAAGCTTCAAATTCTATCTGGTGTGCTGTCATGTGTAGTAGTCACTCAGGATTGGAGCTCTTTGGTTCTTGTAGGACATTGTTGTGTAGAATGTATGTATGAATGTTGAGACGGTGCAATGTAGGATTGGGATGGCAAAATGACGGTTCTGCCCTTCACCGGGGTTATCTACGGTTTGAGCTATTTTAGCGGTCGTTGCTCAGGGTTATCTCTGAGATTGGACTGCTGCAGGTGTTGACCATCCTCAGGGTTGTCTCTGAGGTGTGTTTGACTTCCCAGGGTTATCTCTGGGCTTGGGGAACGAGTGCCTCGGGGCCATTGCCTAGTGTTGAAGCTGATTGCATGGATTTGAAACAAGCATTTTTGGGATTATCTCTGAAACTGCAACTGCATGGCTCGGGGTTGTTTTCGAGGTTAACACTATCTCTCCCGGTGTTCTTTTTGGGACTAAGACTGAGTATCTCGGGGTTATCTTCAAAATGATACGGTCTTCTCCGGTGTGATTTTTGGTATTTGAACTGCATTCCTCGGGGTTATCTCCGAGGTTGAAACTGAAACTCCCGGTGTTTTTTCTGGGGTTGAGGTTAAAACTTCCGGTGGTATTTCTGAGATTGAGCTAAATGTCTCGGGGTTATCTCCGAGATGGTAATACTGAATATCCCAGGGTTGTCTCTAGGATTGAACTGAGCTGTCTTCCAGGGTTATCTCTGAAAGACGATTTTGCCCTCCTGCAATGTTAGTAACAGGTATGCATAAAATTTTGAGTGTCTACAGCTGATCAACAGCCAACGAATGTCAAGCAGACAGGCGCGGGAAGGCTAAGTGAGGAAGGAAGTGGAGAGCAGGCAAATGCTGTGAAATTGGAGATGCTCAAGGCGTTAAAGGAAGCACAGGAAGGACAAGGGATGATGATGGCTATGATGCTGGAGATGCAGAGGAAGCAAGAGGAAATGGGTAATTTCTGCCAGCAGTTGATGCAGATCCCCGCTTTCAAGGCCATGTTCCCAGATAACTCACTAGGAGAACAAGCAGGAGTGGAGGACAACAACAACGATAACAACAATAAGCAGAATTAGACTGCACCCCCATTGACGGACAATCGGCCCATTCCATTCATCCACTTGGAAGCTCAGAATAGTGGTGACATGCCACAACCCAGACTGAAAGTCAGCCAGCCTCAGACAAACATCATTCCCACCACTATCCCCGTATTTTCACAAGTGGAGATACCAACCATCCCAAGCCTCGTCCAATGAACCAACCCACAAGCACAACTGATATAGAATTTACATGATGCTAGTGTACATCAACCAATTTTTGTACCATACATACGACTAATGCAGCCATACATCACAACACCACAGAGAGTCCATACCACGAGCCGATATGTGACAAAGGATGATATGATTGATGTGATTAATCAACTTCACAAATAGAAATCCCGACCTTCAGAGTTACACTTTACTCCACCTTACCCGACACATATTCGAAGACAACCTTACCCAGCAGGGTATATCGAACATCCCCCTAACTTTCCAAAATATAATGGGGAGAAAGGAAATGCCAGGGAACACATTGCCAGGTTCGTGGAGTTGATGTCTCCATGGTTAGGATATGATGAAACAAACAATCACAATTTATTGATGAGGGAATTCAATAAGACTTTGATGGATAATGCCTTCAGTTGGTACTACAACTTGGAGAAGGGATCAGCCCATGATTGGGATGATCTAAAATTGCAATTTTTAAAGAATTTTTTTATGTACAGAAATAGGTAACCATCGTAGAGCTCATGCGATTCAAGCAAAAGTCAAACGAGGAGCTATCAGATTACGTGGATAAATTCAGGGCCCAAGCACAGAAGTGTGCAGAGCCAATTGAAGAAAAGAATTTGGATAGCATATGAAACAATGGTGCTTTAGACACCTTCAAGCCCCACCTCATTACCAAGGCTTGTGATTTATTTGCGACCCTGTCATCTTTTGTACAAGTCTTGGGAGGAATCATGACATTTCCCACCAGCTATGCGATGGTTACATGGAAGGGAAAGAGGACATCAACTATGGCTTTGGCGGATTTTTAGTCAAAACCACAAGGGGGCAAGAGGGAGAAGAATGAGAAATTTGAGAGAAGCAGAGAAAAACATGGTGACAAGTATACCAGAATGCCAGTTCCGGAGGCTATCACATGCAGCGAGAAGGCATTCAGGGGCCTGTATGAACAATGGGTTGAGCAAGAAGTGGTGAAGCCTCAAAGACCCCGGTTGGTCGTAACGGAAGAGATGAAAAAAAGGTCAGACTTCTGTGTATACCACCAATATGCAGGACACTCCACTATGGACTGTTATAGTCTGCGGATGATATACCATGAGAAGTTGGTGGCTGGAGAGATTGAACTAGGAAAAGAAATGTGTAACACTATCACCCATGGTGCAGTCCTGGAAGTCAAGATGATGGACAACCCAAATACTGGCTCTACCTTCGGAAGAACTTTGAACTATGGATACAAGAATTAACGAATTAGAAATCCACCAATGATGGTGGTCCACCAAAAATGGTGGTCTAAATCCTCAGGAGTACCCCTTGACAAGTAATTGGATGACCAAGGGAGGAGGCACAAGAATTGACGAATTAAAATAAAAATAAAAATCCACCCAAGATGGTGGTCCACTCTAAATGGTGGTCAAGTCCTCGTAGACTGTACTTGCCAAGAAATTGAATGACCCAAGTGACGAGGCACCTGATTTTAAGTCCTCGTAGACTGCACTTGGCAAGAAATTGGACGACCCAGGTGACGAGGCACTCGATTTCAAGTCCTCGTAGACTGCACTTGCCAAGAAATTGGACGACTCAAGTGACGAGGCACCCGATTTTAAGTCCTCGTAGACTGCACTTGCCAAGAAATTGGACGACGCAAGTGACGAGGCACCCGAGTGTTACACTTTATCATTAAAAGTGAATGAGGCACCTAAATATAAGTCCTCAGACCCGAAAAGTTATACTTTCAACTTTAAAAGTAATTGAGGCACCTGAGTATAAACCCTCAACCCCGAAAAAGTCACACTTTATCTCTAAAAGTGGTGAACGTTATGCTTTCTCTGATAAAAAGCAAGATTTATTATATAAAATGTTATGTTTTTCATTAAAAGTAATTTGATTATCAATAAATTTGTCAAATCTTCACTTATACTTGATTATTTTTTCTGATTTATTAAAAAAAAAGTATAGATTCAAGTGTTGGTTTGCACGAAATAAAAAAAATGTTTTCTCTTTAACAAAATTTATGAGGCCTATTGTTGTCTTGGAGTATTAATTTGGACAACTTAAGATCCAATGTTGAATATTGAGTTTTAAGGAACCGTTCAAATTAAAGGCAATCAATAAGGATAAAAGAAACTATAATTTGATGAATGAAATATATGTACATGAATTTTTTGATACAGGAAATGAAAAAACTACAAAAGTTCATGGTCTAAAGGCCATGACCTGTCGAATTAAAGAGAGGGTAATAGCTAAAGCTTGGTCTTCAAGGCTATCAGGCCTTCAATGCTATCAGGCCTTCAAGGCTATCAGGCCTTCAATGCTATCAGACCTTCAATGCTATCAGGCCTTCGAGGCTATCAGGCCTTCGAGGCTATCAAGCCTTCAATGCTATCAGGCCTTCGAGGTTATCAGGTCTTCGAGGCTATCAGACCTTCAATGCTATCAGGCCTTCGAGGCTATCAGGCCTTCGAGGCTATCAGGCCTTCAAGGTTGTCAGGCCTTCAAGGTCTTGGGCAGCTAACTTAATTTCCCAAAAGTATGGTCTTCAATTTATCCATGGCATCTTGAAGCTCCTAAAGCTCTACATAAAGTAAGTCATTCTCATGGTAACGTGAAGTGACTTCTGAACAAAGTGCAACAACATGATGATTGAAAATAAAGAGATCCAACCTAGCATGGAAGGGAGACATGTCCAAGGAGAGTTAGGAGATGCCACGGGAGATGGAAGGTCATTCAACCCACCCAAAGTACTATCCACAATACCCTTTCGAGCAATCACCAACTTAACGGAATCCTCCTTGGGAGGATGAACATCAACAATAGTCTCAGAAGGATTCCGCCTTAAAGAAACAGGAGTCTCAAAACTGTCATGTGGAGAAGTTATAAAAAGGCATGAAGAGAGCGCTACATCACCCACAACAGGTCATCCGAGCTTACATCAGACAAAGAATCCCTAGCATCAAGACTGACACAATCATCATGTGGTGAAGAAGACTCGATACCCGCTTCCCACTTGCGATACTCGTAAAAGAGCCTAATTGGATTAGATCGAAGATTTTCAAAATATCCCAGGAGAGCTCCTTTAAGGCTCTCCCTTCTAGGGTTTGCTCCCCTAGAGGTTCCCTCTCCTAGGACTTTCATTTTTGAGGTTTGCAAAACATCAAGCCCCACGAAGTGTTCAGAAACTGGAATCAAGACTTCAGCACTTAAAATATTTTGTGCGATCATCTCACCAAAGGCCTGACTCATGCGTAGGGGGCAAAATGCTTACTGGTAGATGGCATAGACATCCTCCAGCGTCGAGGTGTATTCCTCCCCATGCAGTGGCGAATGTGCAAGTAGAGGAGCACTATCGTGAGATCAATATAGTAAGGGCGTTATGGTTTTATTGGATACATAGGTCTTTGCATAGTTGAACACAACAAAAGATGCCCGCATTCTTGAGTATATCCACGTAATCAGTGTTTTCAAGGATCTCGTCGGTCCAATCCTGCCATCCTTGAAGGTGATTAGATGAATCAAATAGGAAGCGAAGGGGACTGAAAGGGTATTCTTACTTCTCTACGCATATACGGGGAATGCGATCAGAATGGAGAAAGTTATCCCAACCTCCACAAGCCGCTGCATATAGAAACAAGCCTTTTTTCTCTAGAGGAGGAAGAGTTGTATGGTCATAAGTCTGGACTCGCTCCCGAAAGACGTCAGAAAGACCAAAAGAGGGGAACCTTTCCCCAATCACTGAGAAACGGGGCCTCCTTGGTGGTTCCCGGGTCTACAGAATGTTCAACGGAGAGGGCCTGCAAGTAAGAAGAATTCAGCAGAAGGGGTCTAAAGAGTAAGGAAAGGATGTCAAAGAAAGTGTTTGAGCTCGAAGTGCTTACCATGTCAAAGAGGGAAGTCTAATATTTAACATTAAAGACACCTGAAAAGAAAAAGAAACAATGTCAGAAGGAGTTAGGAATCACAATCATACAAGAAAAAATTTCTCAAAAAAAAACTTTGGACAACCCTAAAGCATTCTTCAGAGCCTTTTTTAGACTTATAATGGCATATGTCATGGCCAAAGGCGATGATTTTTGTAGGGCTCGTCGCTAGCTTTGTTTTGATAAATTATGGGCCCCGAAACTCCAAACGGATCAAAAGTTACTATTTAAATAATAGCTGCTCCTCCCGAACTTCATTTTTTTCTTCTAAACATTAATTCCCCCTAGGGTTCGACCCCTTAGGGTTCACGCCCTAGGGTTTACCCTAGGGTTCACCCATCTGAGGTGGTTTCGTTGTATGTAAAGCATTTTTCTTTCCTTCGTGTTTTTCGTCGAAAAATGCCAAATCTTTCTTTATTATCCGAGGGAAAAAAACCAAGATGTAATCAAGGTAATGGGGCCCGGAAGACAAAAGAAAGATTGGAGGGTCCTGAAAAATAAATAAATAAAATAATCCTATAGGGTTCGGCCCCCTAAGGTTCGGCTCCCTAGAGGGTTCAGCCCCCTATAGGGTTCAGCCACCTAGGGGTTGTTCCCTCTATTCCTTTGAGGTCCTATTGCTCCACAAATTAACTGCTTTGAACGAATGCTCCTTCACCGCGAAAATTATAGCCTTTCTTTGATGAATTTCAAGGGAAAAAACCAAGATATGATCAAGGTGATGTTGCTCAGAAATAAAAGAAAGACTACAATTGCTTGAAACATAAAAGAGAAATAAAGGAAGCAAGTCAAGAGAAATCCGAAAGAAAACATGCAAGTAAGCAAATTAAAAAGCGAAGACGAGAAGAAGGAATGGAGCCCCAAGGGTTCGGGTCCCCCATAGGGTTCGACCCTATAGGGGAATCCTCTTTATTATCTCTCACTCGGATCGAAGAAAGTCTCCCTGCTGCTCCCTTGATGATCTTCCTAGCTCGTAGGAAGAGAGAAAATCCAAAATGAAGAAAGATAAGAAAGGAGGCGTGAATGGCTTGGGAGATGCATATATATTAATACATGTATAGCCCCCAAAGTATACTTGCAACGGAAAAAGAAGCAATCACTCTTTTTCCATTAAGGAATGAATTCAATCTAGTTTCTAAAAGATAAGTATCTTTAATTTTGTTTCTAAATAGAAATATATAAAGATATTATTTTCTATATATATATATACGGTCCGGATCTTAGGCTCATCCTTTATATAACTCACCCGAGCTCACCCCCTCTTTAGCGACGCATCCGACGACAGTTCGGTCATACAACCGTCGTCTATACTTTTAGCGATGGACAACATATAGCGTTGCTAAAAGTATATACGACAGTTGTATGACCGAACCGTCGCCGAGTCCGCCGCTAAAGGGAGGTGAGCTCGGGTGAGTTGGATAAGGGGTGAGCTTAAGATCCGGACTCTTTATATATATATATATATATATATAAAGATTTAATTTTCTCCCAATAAAGGGAAATTACAAAATATATGTTTGATTTTACTTCTTAATTATGACAAGGGAGGATATCGTCTTCAAAATCAAATATTTTTTTTTAATTTTATTTCCAAAATAAAATTAAGATTTGATTTGATAAAAGTGAAGGATTTAGTTTACCAAAAGAAAGATTTTATTAGATTGAATTTTATTTGGTTATATTTGATGATCTTGTTTTAATTTCCAGAAAAAAAATAAGGAAACAAATATTAGGCAAGCTATGGAAAGATTTTCAGAAGATTTTACAATATATCCAAGGAAGAGCCCTGCTAAGCTTTGCCTCCCTAGGGATTAACCCTAAGGGCTTGGTTTCCTAAGGGTTCCCTCTTCTAGGATCGTTGTCTTCAAGACTTGCAAAGTGGAGTTTTGCAAAATCGTTCAAAAGCTTGAAGTATTCTTGCACGATCGTCTATTTGGAAAAGCGACTCTCGCGCAGGGGGCAAATGTGGGCCCAAGTGCAAATTAGGATTCATGTGACCTAATTGAACTAAATACACAATTAGGGTTCCATGGTCTCATTAAATGTACAAATTAAGGTTCACATGACCTAATTGAATGAAGACAAAAAAGACAGATATAAATGTACAAGACCTGAGAGAAGCCTCCACGTGTCCCGAGGCAGAAAGCTCGTGTAGGCGTCTCGTTTTGGAAATTGATTGAGGGATTGGATTGGAGGCTAGAAGGACATGACGATATGGACATTATTCTAATGACTAAAGGGTATTTCTAAAATTTCCCTTAAGACATGTGCTGGACATGTGACTACTTAATTCCAGGAAACTCTACAAATACCCCTTCCATTCTATGAAGGAAGGGGACTCTTTTTGGACTCTAAACTTTGGAGATGGACTCTTTGGTGACTCAAGACTTGGACATTCCCTCTCAAAGCACTCAAGACTTGGAGATTCTCTCAACGCGAAGCACGCAAGAAGGCTCTTGGAATCCCTGCTACCCTAACACGGTTTTCTAATTCTAGGAGTTCTGCCATGTGTCATTGGAGTAATCGCCTACCTGTTCTTCTCTCCTCTTCAATAAATCAATCAATCCTGTGCTTTTTGTGGATTTCTTTCCTCCTTAGCCAACACGAAATCCTAATTAGCAAGGCACGATTTCCTTGCCCACAATGAGTATAGGTTTCATTGATCTAATTATGTATAGATTGGATGTACACTTCGTATGAAGTATATGACTTATATTTAATTCGATGTGAAAATAATATGTAAGTTGTTGAAGAAGATGGACATGAAGTTTTTTTTCAAAATCTGAGATGGACATAGAGTCATATAGAACACAACATTCGAGTTTAACATGGATTTTCCAAGAGAGTCCTGATGGATCAATGATTGTTATTAGCCACGAGAGTATATTGTTTTGTAGTTATCTTACTATGTGATGCTTAATGATGTGATTAAATGTCTATTATTAAAACCTAGATTAAAGTAGCAAAATTGAATTTTAGTTAATTCGAAAAATTCAGAACATAAAACCCAATAGTTTTTTTGAAATTATATTTGTTCGATATTTCTCAAATTTTTTTTATGAAATTGTACGGATAGTACAATATGTGGATCGTTGAAGTTTGGGTTGGATGTAACAAACTTTCGAATTATCTAATTTTCAATATTTATTATATGTGAATTATTTTATTTCATGAGTGACATATGAATAAATAAAATAATAAAAATTCAAGTGGGTGAGGGACGGGGGATAAAATCCCACAGCCTCCATTATATATATAATTATGACAATTAATATATTTTCTACGAAAAATATTAGTGATCAAGATAACAAGTATAAATTCCCTCATAAGATATGAGTTTATTAAAATAATAATATAAATATACTTTTCCTATGGAGATATGTAACACCCCCGGTTCTCGGTCTATCTTTAAACTTGAGTTCGGTGTGTCACGGTGCTAACCATCTAGTAGATTCTTAAGACATGAATGTAATTAGTATATTATTACAACATATTGCTGCTAATCCCAGGTTCTACGACCATTATATCTTCAAATTATAATATTTATTACAATATGTAATCCTCTAAGCCTTCTAATTTAACGAATTCCTTTCGCTTAATATCACCTGACTAATCAAGTCCATTCGCTTTAGCTGCAAAAGTTTTTAGAGTTTTGCAAGAGTAAGTATTTAATTGCCCAACAAGTTATAACAGTTGAATAAACAACAAAATCAGGAATCAATTCAGCATTCTTTGAAAATTTCATAAACGAAACAATAGTTGAGAACCAATTCGAATAAACAAGAATAACTTAAATCCCTATCATTCTTAAGAATCAAAATCTCTAATAACCAGTCCTACAGACTTTCACCTATTCCTTTCATAAATCTTACGCTTTGACACTAACAGTGTCTATATCAATATCATGACACAACCTGTGTTTATTTTCACATACATCTTATATGTGTCCATCTAAAACAATTAGCATTGACTTAATCATAATGCAATTCATGCATCAATAGAACTGTTACATCTTAAATAGTTCAATAACATAACATTTCTTACACAAAAACACATAAGTCCAGATATTGGCGACCAACACAATTCATAGCTCAATAACTTGTACAAATGTAATTATTTGCACAAAAATATGAAACTTGCATTCAATTCAATATTTTGAATGAATTTAGGAAACTTGCTAAAATACGACATTAGAGTAAGTTATGAAACTTTTCTTTCACGCGATTTACCAGAACACTATCCAATTTCTCCTCAACCGACCTATATATATATATCATTAAGGTCAATTATACCAATTAGTTACATATATACGTCACTTATGGTTTACTTTAACTTTATTTCATGTTTTAAAATGTTTGTCTTATAAGAATCGAAATACTATTTAAGTTCATTAACAATCGACTCAGCGTTTCGATGTTCGTATGTCGTACGCCTAACTTGTTTAAACATAACACTTAACTAACACGCCATTGCATACGATTAACACATCCAATACATCTACCATTCCTTGATTTACATTTCTCTAGACTATATTTCCAAAGTCAAATGTTTAGAAATCAGAATTACTAGTCCAACACGGATCAACACCACGACGTTCTGAAGAAACACCACAGTTTACCTCCGAATACACAATAACTCTAAATAAGCTCATTTTCAACATTGATCCTTACCTCAAATCTTAAAACGTAAAGAATGAAAGTTGTAGGTCTACTTCTCATCTTTTCGAATCATCCTAACTCACCTCAATCGGAGTTCGAACGAAAGAGTTATGCCCAATTTATTAAAGGATATCAAAACTAACTTTCACCACTTTTGGGCCAGCGCCTAACTTAAGCCTATTTCCAGAGCCTTGGCGTTGGAGGGCAAAATGGTGCTCAGTCAAAAACTTAATTTTTCAAAAATCTTCAGTTTCAAACAATTTCAACGCGCCTACTTCATACCTTCATAACTTGCTCGTCCGATAGCGAAATGAGCTCGTTCTTTCATCTAGTTCTTCCTTGTAACAAATTCTTTGTCTAACTTGTTGGGAAATTGGCTCAAAACCCTTTCGAGAGCTATTTTTCGCTGAAAGTCATTTTAACGACAAATTTTCTAAATTTCATAACTTGTTCATCCGAAGTCAGATTGAACTCATTCTTGAGACTACGACTTACATATTCAGCCAACTAAATAACCCCTAGAAAGAAATAATTTTTTGAAAGCGTTAACTACCTATACATTTGGCCTCAAAAGGTTACCGAGCTAGGTTTTTCACGCTTGACACCTTTTATGGAAAATTTTGCCATAACTTCGTTATAGCATATTTTTCCTCCGTTCCACTTGGAAATACTTGAAAAATCCACATATCTAGGATTCCATCTTTCAAAATCCAATAACAACATATGGACAATTGATTAACTAAGTCCGATTACAGTCCACTATTAAAGTTTTTTCATCCTCAAGCATAGGCATACCATTTTAATTACTTGATTTACTTGTCATACATCATTTAAGGTGTTTTAACAAAGTAATCTCATTAATACACACCTTATAACTTCAAGATTCACCATGATCATCACTTATAACCAACTACGAACAAGTAATCAAATAAAAATAAAAGTTGAAGAGTTGAATAGTTTGAAATTTTACCCTTCTTGGTTCTTCTTCCTTCCTAGACTTGATCAAGCTTGATCCTTGCTATCCTTTCTCTTTATTCTCTCTCTTAAAATTCAGCCTTTCTCCTCTCTCCCTCTTTCTCTCTCTTGTTCTTGAGCTCTCTCTAACACGTAGATAGATTTTAGCCAAATGAATGAGATGATATTTGGTTTTGCTTATATAAAAGCTAATTTTCTTTTCTTATAATTGGCCACCCAACTTAAGTCTTCTAGGGTCAATACCCTTCACTTTCCAATCTTACAACCTACCTCCTAGGTTAACCTAACCATAGTTCAAGTTAACCCAACCAAAGCTAACCACCATGGTTAGTTGGTGGGGAATTTTAATGCCAAATGACAAGTGTTAGGTCAATTTGGTCATTTGACAAAGAAGAATAATGAAGTAACCTATATGGGAATATATTAAAGTTGAGTAAAACTAATCAGCGAAACATAAAGATGAAGAATTTTAAGAAGAATGTTTAATTGTGATGTTAATACATTATAACTGAATATGTTGTGCGTAGAGAATATACAAAGGAGGACTGGAATTCGAATATGGTGATGCAAAAGACGTTCGCCGATCATATAACGATGATTACTATTGAGGCAATTTTTTCAATTCCTATTTTCTATATGAACTTGATAACTGATTATTTGTAATATAGACTGCAATAAGGATATTGAATTACATATGATGCAATATAAATTGTGAAAGTTAATTTATCACTAAGATTGATTGAGTGATGGCACTCAATTTTTATATGATATGTGAAACGTAACATGTGTTGTATGAATGGTAAAATAATTAAGATACATGAACTGAGCATGGAATTATGTGCTATGTGATGCATGAAAATTATTAGATTTGCTGAGCTGTCGAGCTCAATCTTGCAAAACTAAACTTTTTGCAGGTTAAGGATGCACTACAATATTTCTTACCATCTAAATTACAAGATTTGGAGAACATATGAGAGGATGTATTTTCTGTAATTAGAAATTATTTTGGAACCTTGATAATGGTTTTCAACGTGTATAATTGGTAGTTATGTAAATCTTTATAATATTCAGTAAAGAATATTCGTTCTAGTTATGGTGTGGTGATTCTTTTGTAATGACATTACAAGAAAAGGGTCTATCAGCGACCAAGATATTCAGTAACCGCCATCTGCGGTCACCGATATGAGAAATAGCGATCGCTTTTGGTGACCGTTACTGAATCTAGTCACTATCTAATAACTGCGATTGCAGACGATCGCTGCTGTAATTTTTTCACCCAAAAATTGAAGTAATAAGTTGGCGAGGAAGTTTGTAGTGACCACTAAATATTAGTGATGAGTGGGTTTTATACCTACAAATCGGGTTCCTACTTGGACTTAAACATTGTTTAATCCAGTTATTTCTATATAGTTTTACTCGTGTTTGTGTTTATTTTGTGTCCAGGAAGTGTTACGTGTTAGCTTAGGAATAATGGGGGCAATGCGGTGGAAAACAACATTCAAAAGCAAGAAATCAGTAAGTGTGCAATTTGACCCCCGTCGGGGCGGACCTTTTACCAAGAAAAAAACCCCCGCCAGGGCGGGGGTGTACGTGTTAAGAATTTTAGGACCTCGCCGGGGCGGGCACTTACAAGGCATAAAGCCCTGCCGGGGCAGGGGTACGCAGACAAAATGAGGAGTTTGAATGCGATTTTAACACTAAGGAGGCATGGATTGAAGGACTTTGGCTCCGATTGGAAATGGATGGTGGTCGTTTTTATCTGCTATTACAGAGACATAAGCCAAGAAATACAGACATTCAATCAATCACTTAACAATCACAACTTTGGAGCCCTAATTTACTGAAGATCATTGGAGGAGTGGAGCAGAAGATCAAGATCACAAGAATTACAGAATTGAGTGAGGATAAGGGTGGTTTTGTACTATCCGCATTCTTTAATTCAATTTCTGTAATTTGGATGATTAATTCTTTTATCTATTTAGTTTTTAATTCATTCACGGTGAACTAAATTTCTAATTAAGCTTGCAATGTATCTTTAATGTGGAATGATGATTATCATGCTTTAATTTCAGTTTAATAAATCTATCTTTTCAGTTCATCTATTGTGAGTTGTGCTTAATTTATGAATTGCTTGATCACCAATTCTATGTGGATTTATATGGACTCGAAAGATGAGATATGAATCTAGACTTAGTCATAATAGCATGTGTTCATGATTTCTGCATTTTGATGGAATTCTTGATGTATATTTAGGATAAAGATATACCTAACATCGCATGTAATCGTGAAAGAACTTGAGATTTAAACCTTATTTGATTTTAATTCACATAGAGATATAGTAAATTAGTTAATTAGGGTGTTTGGCTTAATTCTATCAATTATGAAATTAAGTTAATATGGTGTTAGTGCATCGAGAGATGGCTAACTCTACTTTAGTGTTCTTGATTAATAAACTGAGATAGTTAATTGAATTGAATAGAAGTGTGATAATCTGAGTGTAGCTTAAAGTGAAATTTTAAGCTTAATTCTCCATTATCCGATTAAAATTTGTGGTAATTAGTTGTGTTGATTTGCTTTGGTTTTTAGTTTATTAGTTTTTCATTAATTACAAATATTAATTCAATTAGTTTAATAAAATTGGAATAATATAAAGCTGGTAATTGATTGATTAAAATTCATACTTGTCTCTATGGGAACGATACTTTATTTATCATTATATTACTTGTTGACCACGTATACTTGCGTGCTGTGCGTTAATTAGATTACACCCAATAAGTTTTTGGCACCTTTGCTGGGCACTAGTTTTGATTTTATTACTTTTAATATCAGTTTAATTAGTTCAATTTTAGTTTAACAATTTTCTTTTGTTTTGCTCTTTTTTGTTTCTGGTTCTCTAACTTAGTGCGTGCAAACTCGGTCAAAGAAACCAGATTTGCTTCCTTACGAGAAAGACATTGAACGAAGGTTTTAGAGACTTAGTAAGTGGATTTAGGAAAATCGAGAGAACTTTGATAAACAGGAAGAAAGTATGGTTACAGAGGATTAGAAAGCACTGAGGGATTATGCTACTCCCAGAGTCACTGAGATTCAGTCAAGCATTACCAGGCCTGCAATAGCTGCGAATCATTTTGAGAAAAGCCTGAGACTGATGAGTAGGTTTTTAGCCTACGATTTAACCTTATTTAGCTTGATATATTGTTAGTTTTTGAAATTTTTCATGTTACTTTTGATGGATTTTTGTTATGTGTGCAGGAGATTAGGTTGATGATGGTTAAGAATTAACATGTGAAGAAGTTTTAAGAATTTGGACATTCTGCATCACCTGCGCGGGGCGCGCCATGGCTATATAGAGCACGACGTAGGGCGTGCTGCATGAAGGAAACTTACTGCTGGTATAGTGCAGGCCGCGCTATAATAATGAAGGACTCGGCGCGGGGCGCGCCGGTCGAACGGGGCAGTTGTTGAGTTGGTTATTTATGTATGAAATTGAGTTTTACTTGATCTATGATTTCTTTATGTAATAGGGTCAAGTTAGGAGTGTGACAAGGAAGGTATTTCATAGTAATTGGGACATTTAGAACTAAAAAAACTTGTTGGGTACAAAAAGTAGTTTGATTTTGATTAGAATACCCAATTGGATTGGATGGGATGACTTTGATATGGATTGGGATTGGATTTGGTTCAACCATGGGAATTAATTTATGATAACTTGGGGAGAACTAAAGGAAGGGAATAATTCAATTACACTTTGGAGAGCCTTAATTGAGAGAAGATAATTGGAGGAACAAAGGAAGGAAATTGATTTCACGAAGATTGCAGAATAGAAGGCTAAGAAGGGTGGTGTATTACTATTCTTCTTTTTAAATTCAGTTCTTGTAATTGGGATGATTTTTTCTTTACTTTATTCAGTTTTTAATTCATTAACTATGAACTAAATTAATTTTTAGGCTTGCAATGGATCTTTAGTGTTGAATGATAATTATCATGCCGTGATTTGAGTTTAATAAACTATCAATTTAGTTTATCTATTGTGATTCGTATTTAATTTATGAATTACTTGATCACCAATTTTATGTAGATTTGTATGGGTTCGAGAGATGATGTATGAATCTAGACCTAATCAAAATAGAATGTGTTCTTAAATTCTGTGTTTACATGGAATCTTGATGAGTGTTAGGATAGAGATATACTTAACATCACATGTAATCGGGTAAAGAACTTGGAATTTAAAATCTTTTTAATTTTAATTCACATAGAGATATAGTGAATTAGTTAATTAGGGTATTTGGCTTAATTCTATCTAATTTATGGATTTAAGTTAATGCGGTGTTAGAGCATCAAGAGATGGCTAATTCTACTTAAGTGTTCTTTATTATTAAACTGAGATAGTGAATTGAACTGGAATAAGTTGTGATAATTGGAGTGAGACTTAAAGTGAATTTGTAAGCCTAATTCTCCATTATTTACTTGGAATTACGATTATTAAGTTGTGTTGGTTAGTTTGGATTTTTAATTTATTAGTCTTTATTGATTCTAATAATTAATTTGATCAGTTTAATAAAATTGGAATAATATAAAACTGGTACTTGTTAAATTAAAATTCATACTAGTCTCTATGGGAACGATACTTTTCTCATCATTATATTACTTGTTGACCACGTATACTTGCGTGTGACCATATTCAGATTTTACCCAACAAGTTTTTGGCGCCGTTGCCGGGGACTAGTTTTGATTTTAATATTTTTCAATATCGGTTTAATTAGTTCAGTTTTACTTAAACAAATTTTCCTTTTTGTTTTGCTCTTTCTTGTTTCAGATTCTCTGAGTTAGTTTATGCAAACTCGGTCTAAGAAGCCAGGCTTGCTTCCTTTTGAGGACGACATTGAGAAAAGGTTGCAAAGGTTGAGTAAGTGGATTATTGTTGGTTTTTTAATATTCTAACCTTTGTGTTTTGATGATGATTTGATACTATGGACTAATTTGTCTATTGTGAAATTTCAGGAAGATGATGGAATGATTATTGTCAAAAGACTTTGAAGATTTGAGTCTTAAGAAAAATATGTAAGGTCATTGCAAATATTTAATTTTTCGATATAAGGCTCTAGGACATTTTATTTGTGCATAAAAAGTGATTAAATATTTTGTGCATGCCTAAGTTTTTAAACTGTTATTCATGACGTATTTTTGGTGGTTAGTATTTCCATACATGCTTATCCTTGAAAATAGATATCATAATTATTTTGTTTACGGAATTAATATATCTATTGTGTTGGATTATTCAAAAGGCTGTATAATACATGTGGCAGTAGTTTAAGCGTCATGATTACTTTATATTTAGTGGAGCATGTCATTAGGAGTCAATTCATGCACAAATTCTTGGAACTCTAAGATAATCATTATCTGGGAAAGTTGGTTTATGGTACACTTGTTGATATTTACAGAACTAACACTCCATTATATCTTTGTTTAAAAAAAGGCAGTATTATCTCACTCAACATTTATCATTTGTTATATCTTCTATATAAGGCGACAGATATTGAGATATACACGAAATATTTTTTAATGGATTGCTTTTGAATAAGTCTAACAAACGTTTGTTTTGACTGAAGATATACTTGGATTTGTTATTTCTTAGCTCTTTACGGAAATGATTTTGGAGCGTTACATTTCTTAATAAATTCTGTTGGCAACGGTAATATAATTTGGGCTATAAAAAGAATTGAAATCAGTGACAAAATTACAACACTTGAATTAATATTTTGCACTTATATACTTGAAGAGCTATTGAATTATTCCTGGTGCAAAATTTTCAGCTGCTGTGCAAATTATATTCATATTATTCTCAGCTATTTTCGTGAGCTTCATATTGGTGATATCTCTCTCTTTTACTACTTGATCATTGCATTCATTAGTTGGGCCTTGCATTGTTAAATTTCTTATTTTCTTTGCTCATTAGACCTCTATAATTGTAATCTTATATTTTTAGACTAAGTGTTGTCTAAAGGATTTTAATCCAGGTGGATTAAGGTTTATTTACAAACAGGTTCAAGGAAGCATAGGTGCTTAAGGGGTGCATTGGTGCACAAGGAGCAAGTGTGCTCAAGTGAATTATTGTAATTCAATTTGATAGAATCTGTTTTGTAACAAGGGTTATTTAAAGAAATAAAAGTGAGTCTCCAATACTAGTTGGTATTGGACGTGGACTAGGCTATTATTATAGAGGGTAATAGCTGAACCACATAAAAAATCTTAGTGTTATTTTGTTGTTTGCTTTACTTTAATATTTCTCAAGATAGTTAATTTTCTTAATAATTAAAATATAAACATTTGTTTCATCTCGAGATATTGTGTTAACACCAAGTATTTTGTTTGAATTATAAATTCACCAAGATATTTTCTTAAACAAAAATTCAATTCGGTAGACTACATTCATTCAGCAAGCCGCATTCTTCAATACAGTAGGCTATATTCACTAGTTTGAATTCCAAGTTTAAAAATTGGTCATAATTTGCTCCACACTTATTCAACCCTCCCTTCTAAGTGTGCCTTATCTGAATTTCAATTAAGGACACTAAGGAGAATCTTAATAAGGAAGAAATTATGGCTGGAGAAGATCAGAAAGCGTTGAGGGATTATGCTACTCCCAAGGTAACTAAGCTTCAATCGAGTATCACTAGGCCGGCTATTTCTGCAAATACTTTTGAAATCAAGCCTGGGACTATACAGATGATACATAACTCAGTGCAGTTTGGGGGATTAGCCAATGACGATTCGAATGAGCACTTGGTTATCTTTTTGGAGATATGTGACACCTTCAAATACAATGGGGGTGTCAGATGATGCAGTCAGACTTCGCTTGTTTTCGTTCACACTGCAGGACAAGGCAAAAAGTTGGTTACACTCTCTACCGCCAGGGTCAATTACTACATGGGATGACCTTGCTCAAAAGTTCTTGGTTAAGTTTTTCCCACCAGCAAAGACTGCGAATATGGGAAACGAGATTACAATGTTTGAGCAGCAGCATGGGGAGTCATTGTATGAGGCATGGGAAAGGTATAAGGAACTACTCAGAAAGTGTCCACATCATGGATTACCTAAATGGCTGCAGATGAACACATTCTACAATGGGTTGAGTGGTAGTTTTAGGACTAGCATAGATGCAACTTCTGTGGAGCATTCATGGCTAAGAGTTATGAGGAGGCATATATGCTAATAGAAATAATGGCAGCTAACAACTTCCAGTGGCCCACAGCGAGAATGACACGACCTAAGGTAGCAAGGGTGTTAGAGGTAGATGGGGTAACGACGTTAGCGGCACAAATTTTAGCACTATCAAAGAAGATGGACGCTTTGTCAGGTGCACAAACTCAGCAGATTGCTTTTATTTATGAATTATACGCGGGGGAACATCCTACGGAATAGTGTGCCATTAACCTAGTATTAGTACAATTTGTGGGTAGCTACAACATGATTTCGTAGAACATGTTTCAGAATACCTGCAATTCGGGGAATAGGAATCACCCAAATTTTTCGTGGAGTAACAACCAAACTCAGCAGGCTCCACGACCATCTTTTCCCCCGGGATTTCAAAATTAGCATCAACAAGCAGCTCCACACCAAGAGAAAAAGACAGATTTAGAAGAGTTCTTGTTGAAATACATATCGGGCAATGAGGCGGCCATGAAATCGCAAGAAGCGACAATGAAATCACAAGCAGTGGCCATCAAGAACTTAAAAAATCAAATGGGACAGTTGGCATTAACATTGAATAACATGCCTCAAGGGACTCTACCTAATGACACTGAGAAAAATTTAAAGGGGAATCTAGAGCAGTGTCAAGCAGTCACTTTGAGGAGTGGAAAGCATCTTGAGGGACAGAACATAGAAAATCCAACTAAAAAAGATGACAAAGAAGGTGAAGACAAAGTGGTTAAAGGGAAACAGGGTGAGGAAAAGCAAGTGGACAAGAGCAAGACAGAGGTTGAGCCAGTTGTGTATCCTCCACCATCGTTTTAGCAAAGAGTTCAAAAACAGAAACTAGACAAGAAATTCTTAAAGTTCTTAGAATTTTTGAAGAAACTTTAGATCAACATTCCTTTCACAGAAGCCCTAGAGCAAATGCCAAGTTATGCTAAATTCATGAAGGAGATTCTTTTAAGGAAAAAGAAGTTAGAGGATTATGAAACTGTAGCGTTGACGGAGGAATGCAGTGCAATTCTACAAAGAAAGTTACCTTCGAAGTTGAAGGATCCGAGGAGTTTCACCATTCCTTGCACAATCGGGAACATGGCCTTTAACAAGTATTTGTGTGACTTGGGGGCGAGTGTGAACCTCATGCCATTATCAATTTATACTCAATTGGGTTAGCCAGCTCCGAAGCCTACAAACATATCTTTAAAGTTAGCGAACAGATCAGTGACATATCCCAGGGGAATTGTGGAAGACATCTTAGTTTAGGCGGATAAATTTATTTTTCCAGCAGATTTTATAATCCTGGATTATGAAGAGGACAAAAACATCCCAATCATCTTAGGGAGGCCGTTTTTGGCTACGAGTAGGACTCTCATCGATGTTCAGAAAGAGGAATTAACCACGAGGGTACAAGACCAGGAAGTTAAATTCAACGTGTTCAAAGCCATGTGGTTCCCTACAGACGAGGAAGAGTGTTTTCTATTGGATGTGATCGACAAGATAGTTAATGAAGACTTGGTGAAAGTTTGGTCAAAGATCCGTTGGAAAATACTCTACTGGGGATGAGGATTTGGATGATCCAGAGTTTTGTAGATTACTTGCATATGCTGGATTCTTTGCCCCGAGTTAGCAGGTTCAAGGTACCATTCGAGCCATTACACACGGAAGAAAAAGCTTCAGCAACAATGAAACCTTCATTGGAGGAGCCACTTACTCTTGAGCTTAAGCCCATTCCTAAACACCTCAGGTATGCTTATTTGGGCAATTCTAATACTTTACCTGTTATTATTGCATATGTGCTTAATGAACTGCAGGAAAGTAAGTTGCTGAGAGTGCTTTGAGAATACAAGTCGTCTATAGGATGGACTGTAACGGCCCAGAAAATCGATTTTTTTGAGAATTAAAATTTTATTTTTTATTAAATGAATTTAATTGATTATTTATGGAGCAAGCTAATCGAAGGTCGTTCTATGACCTAGAAATGTCAGAACGTCGTAGTATTTTGGCTACGTGATAGAATTAAAGTGTTTGAATTTTCAAGACGAAAATAAAAGCTTTCCGAGAAATTTTTCGAAAAACACTATTCACGCATTTCTGCTCGGGAATTATTTTTGAACTTCCGAGAAATACGTAATGATAGAATATCGATGTGAGATGGAATATCCAATAATATTTCAGTTATGAAAAACGCAGTTTTTCGCCTGCGGAATTAAAACCTAACGTTTAAGGAAAATGATTTACGAGAAGGAAATGTAATACGATTAATGAATTAAGTAATGATCGTATAATACGTAGGTATTATACGAAGTAATAAATATGAGTATGATACGAGGTATTATACGAGTACGTATGAATGATGGTATGTTGAATACGATGAATAAGTATGCGAGTTAGAATACGAGAATTATACGTGGAGTATATGTTGTAAGGCTTTAAGCCAATTGTAATGAATTTGTAGAATTGGTAGGATTTGTTAAGTATTATGTGAGCCAAGTATTGAATGTAAGTATAATACGACGTATTGTACTATTATGTATGAAGAATGAGATAACGTATATTAAGAATTAATATACGAGATAGCATACGAAAATTATACGTGGGGTATAATTGTTAAGTTATGTAATTTAAAGGGATGGGACTTGTAGGATTATAAACTTAATAGTAGGAGTCCAATATAATGTGACAATCAAGCCCAAGTGTTTGGTATATCATGAGTCCAAATTATGTAGCATAAGCTCATTAAGAAAGTAGTTGGATTAATTAACAAAGCCCAATGAATTAGCCATGATCCATGGAGCAATCCAAGTGTAAAGTGGGTAGACTTGATGGGCAAACAAATTGTGTGATGAGCAAGTAGACTTCAAGGATAAGTTTTGTGGGGAGCAAGCAAGAGATAAATGTTGTGGAGGCCAAGTAAACTTGGTGAGCAAATAAAGAATAGTAAGGAGGTGGAGTGGCCTAAAAGACTAAACTACCCTCACTTGGACATGCCTATAAACAGGGAGCTTGGAATTCATTTTGTGTGTTGATAATTTCATCCCACATATAAGTTAGGAGCTTATTTGGTTGAGAGAATAAGCACAAATAAGTTAAATTTCCTTGTTAGATTTTCCACCAACAACTAATAAGTTGAGAGCTTATTTGGTTGAGAGAAAAAAGCTAGAGAAGCTAGAGTTTTCATTAAGCAAGAATCAAGAAGGAGATTAAAGATTTTCCAAGTGTTATTCAAGAGTAAGTGTTCTTGAACCATGTTTCTCTTTCTCTTCTATTGTTAGAGAAGGGGGTATTGGTAGAACAAGCATGCTTAAAAGAGATTGGAATAATGAATGGTTAATGGACTTAAGCCGTAATAAGTTATGAATAAGTCATGTATACTTGTAAGTTAAGAACTTGTGAAGAACAATAATGAACTTATAAGAATTGTAAGAACTTGTAACATGATTACACAAATAAAGTTAGCATGATACTAAGAAGCAAAAGTATTGGTTAGAAGTCATTAACCATGATAAGCCATATGAAAAGAAGGCATAAGTTATGAGAAATGAATATCTAAGTAATTGAAATGGTATAAGTCATAAGCTCACAATGAGCAAGTAATAACTTATCATGTTTATAAGTTAACAAAGCATGTATGTCAAGATGATGATATGATGGATTGAATCCAAGTGAAATGGTCTATAAATCTCATGTAACGAAGTTTCGCCGGAATTCACACAATTAGACGACGATCGTCGAATTCGTGAAATTCTCAGAATGGAAGTCGAATTTTGATATTGAGCTTGGAAACAATGGTTTTCAATGGAGACAAGTCGTATTTGTCATTATAGAGTTGCGGACTCAAAAATGGCCGGATTCCGACTTAGAACGAAGAAACGAGCGTTGAACGTTCACGAACGTTTATCGTTTTCGTTAAAAATGGACTAATAGGTGAATTTTTAGCAAACGAAATCGAATAGATAAAATTCTTTAATGATCATGTAGATTACATAATTTATGAACGTAGGCTTTTGAACGAGCCAATTCGGACTTATAACGAAGAAGTTATGCGTCCGGGAAGTTCAAAATATTTCAAAACTGAAAATTTTTCTGGGGCACAGAGTTGGTGCCGCGGCGCCAACCCAAGGCAAAATGACCCACACCGCGGTGCGGAATAGTAACCAAGCACACTGCAAACTCGCGCCTCAGCGCGATAGTTAACAAAAGAACTCGCGCCGCAGCGCTGAGTCCGGTCTCCAAGCCCTAATGGGCGACGCCGCAGCGCGGCACAGCAAAGGATCACCGGCGCCGCATCGCCAGTCTTAAAAGCTAGACAGTAAAGAATGATTGCAAGTAGAGCTTGAATGGAATTGTCTAACAATAAACTAAAGGACTTAATAAAACATTATTAAGTCATAATTAAAACCCAAGTATGATCACTTAGGGTTAAAAGATAGTCAAGTAAAGATGAACGCAAATGGTATGTAGTAAGCATACTTAATCAATGACGATCGAGTTTTGATTAATAACATACGAACGTTAGTAAGCCGTAAGGAAAGATGTTTAACTCGAACCGAGTTGTATTAGTGAAATAATTTCACTTAAGTATAAGAGAACGAAGTTGGTAAGGATGATGTAAAAGAATGTCGGAAAGCCGGAACCCATAATAACAAATCTCATACGGGATTAGATTGAGAAGAATGGTAAGATTCTTTAGGAACCAAGTATGTTCGTTCATGACCTAATGTGGTATGTTATGTGATTATGTATTGTAGAGACTGTAAAGACTCAAAGGAAACATAATTGTACTGTAGCGGACGCTGAAGGCAAGTTTTTCTTAAACGCTTGTCTAACCTTCGTGTTAGCCAGGTTTTCAAATGATTCAAGTTATGAGATGCATGTATGGTTTTAAAGAAAGAGTCGATGCCAGTTTTAGCTCGTCTAGACTAATCATAAGAGATTGATTGAACTGTTTATAAGTCTTTCAATATAGAATTGCTAACGCTATCCTATGCCAACTAATTGGTACGGATTCAAGGTAAGCCTGAATATGAATAAACAAATGTATTTTCATCGAGTATTCGATGGGCACGTGAGGTTGCCACAACTTAAACGTACATACGTTTAATGGATGTAGTGTTGATCAACATAGAGTACTATGAGCTGATCACTCAGAAGTTCTCGTAAGCTATGCCGGACTTACGGACTTAGTGCCGGGTTATCCTTTTCAAAGAAACTATAAGACGTTCACGTCTTGAACCAGAATTGATGAATTTCAGATTATTGTTATTGTAAAATGTTTTGAAGGAAAAGGGAAGCTATTTTGAATTATTGATAGTACTTCGTAACTATCATCCAGTTATTGAAGATATACGATTCTTATGTTTCAAGCGTGCTTTTAAAATGAAATTGTTGTACTTGCTGAGCTTGTTATGATCACACTTGCTTGAACCATATGATTGCAGCTTAGACGATATGATCAAAGGATTCGACAAGGATAAAGTGAAGACTAAAGCGAGCTTGTAGACTACTTATGTAATAGTATAGGTTTGTAAAGATAATATGTGATATTATGACAAGAACAAATGTAACGATTATAACGAACCTGGGGAATGGTAATATTATTTTGGTATATATATGAGACATATTCGTTCTTTTGAGGCATTTCAATTGAATGTTTGTGTGAACTG
This sequence comes from Panax notoginseng, assembly GCA_016801055.1. Classification (NCBI taxonomy): domain Eukaryota; kingdom Viridiplantae; phylum Streptophyta; class Magnoliopsida; order Apiales; family Araliaceae; genus Panax; species Panax notoginseng. Next base: position 42,992,929 of record CM029018.1, on the reverse strand, counting down.
TAGCACCGTGGAGCACCATCTGTTGGGTTGAAAGAGACCCAGATTTGGGGGCGTCACATGGACAATTACGGATATAAAGGGGATAAGTCCATCCTTCTGCATGCACAAGATTCTTATGGAAGAGGACACAAAGCCAACAGTGGAACAATAGAGATGACTAAATTCGATCATAAAAGAAGTGGTAAAGAAAGATATTTTGAAGTGGCTGGATGCGGGAATTATTTACCTAATTTTAGACAGTGAATGGGTCAGTCTAGTTCAGTGTATTTTGAAAAAGGGTGGAATAACCGTAGTGAAGAATGATGATAATAATCTGATTTCGATGAGGACAGTGACCGGATGGAGGGTTTGCATGGATTACATGAAGCTACATAAGGCAACCCGGAAGGACCACTTTCATCTACCTTTTATCGATCAGATGTTGGACCGGTTGACGGGGCATAAATTCTACTGTTTACTGGATGGATATTCAGGGTACAACCAACTAGTCATAGCTCCTGAAGATCAAGAAAAGACCACTTTCTCGTGCCCATACGACACCTTTGCATTCAGGAAGATGTCTTTTGGTTTATATAACTCACCAACAACGTTCCAAAGATGTATGATGGCTATCTTCTTGGACATGGTGGAGAAGAATGTGGAAGTTTTCATGGACGACTTCTTAGTCTATGGAGACACTTTTGATATCTGTCTAGAGAACTTGGTCATGGTCTTGAAGCGATGTGTGGAAACGAACTTGGTGCTTAACCGGGAGAAGTGCCACTTTATGGTTGAAGAAGGAATAATTTTGGAGCACAAGGTCTCTGTAAAGGGCTTAGAAGTTGATAGGGCAAAGCTGGACACAATCGAGAATCTTCCACTGCCGACTACAGTAAAGGGAATCCACAGTTTTCTGGGGCATGCCGGATTCTATCGAAGGTTTATTAAGGATTTCTCTAAGATTGAAAAATCACTATGCAGTCTCTTAGAGAAAGATGTAGTTTTCAAGTTTGATGAGGAATGTAAGTTAGCATTTGAGCAATTGAAGAAGAAATTGACTACAGCTCCCGTGATCCTAGCGCCGGATTGGACAATGCCTTTCGAGTTAATGTGCGATGCTAACAACTATGCGGTAGGGGCTATTTTGGGTCAACGTTGAGAGAAGATATTCCACACCATATATTACGCAAGTAAAACCCTTACGGAAGCCCAATTGAACTACACAACCACTGAGAAGGAATTACTTGTAATAGTTTACGCCTTTGACAAATTCAGAGCGTACTTAATAGGAATAAAGGTGGTGGTATACACGGATCCCTCGGCAATTCGTTATCTAATCTAAAAGAAGGATTCTAAGCCTAAACTAATCAGATGGATTCTACTCCTTCAGGAATTTGTTTTGGATATAAAGGATATGAAGGGGACAGAGAATCAAGTGGCGGATCATCTTTCAAGATTAGAAAATCCGGATAAGGATGGGGCAGATAAATGTGTAATCAATGAATCGTTTCCAGATGAGCAGCTTTTTGGAGTAAACTCCGAGTTTCCATGGTATGCGGATTTTGCTAATTACTTGGTGAGCAAAATCCTTCCCCCAAATCTGACACAACAACAGAAAAAGAAGTTCCTACATGATGTCAAGTGGTATATGTGCGATGAGCCCTATTTATTCAAACAGCGTGTAGAGAAAATGATTTGTAGATGTGTTGTGACGCCCCCAAATTCGGGTACTTAAAATCCGAACTCGGTGCTTCACGATACCATTTCTATGAGTGGAATAATACTAATAATAATAACAATAATATAAATACCAAACTTAAACTAACATAAATACCAGAGTCTAATCCCAAGTACGTAATCTTTAAACATTCATTACAATACATGATAGATAATATATATCATCCTTAATAAAGTCTAGTTATTACATAGGATAGCACAAAACTTATTCAGCAACCTTTCCTTTTCCCTTTTTCCTGGCAGAGTTTTCTGGTTGATCACTCTTAACTGAAAACATTTAAATTAAGCAAGAATGAGCATTTGGGTGCTCAACAAGTAATAATAACAATAAATATTAGCGTAAGGGATAAATGTTTTCTTTGAATGACACTTCTGCAACGAATCAACAGTTGTGAAGTAAGCTGAACCAATAATAACAACATATCAATTCTATATCAAATTTTTGAAACTACGTACAGACTATAACTGGAGATCAGTCGACAGACTATGAACATTGTTTTCTATTTTCGAAAAGATTAAACATAAATTCATCTGTAAACTGTTAAAACTTACATGCACGGGGGTGATCAGCCCGTTATGCCCTGTATTGATCAATACTACATGCAAGAACGAGATTATCATTCATCTTTCCGCCTTTGGCGCATTTCCCATGTATGGAATGTTCATATTTAATCGAGAATCCGAACCAAAACAATCTGGTTGGATACAATAAAGTTCTATCTTGTTCAATAATATTTTTAAGTTTGTGTCTAGTCGATTCAAATAGCCTAGACGTCTTTTAAGTCAACGATACATATTGGAAACTAACTAGTATGTATCAAACATGTGATTAAATACAATGATTATCCAAGTATTATCCAAGTAAGGATACTTGTTTAATCATATTTAGAAATTAACAAACATGATAGATATCTGAATTATACAGTAATACTGTGTTGATAAAAAAATGATCAGATAATTTAAGAACTTGTATGAATACAAAGATTGGATACATAATCGATAACAATAGAATTAATAATCTGGCATAATGATAATATAATTTCGAAACTTTCTTACTCATGTCCATTACATAAAGTAAATACAAAGTTAGGATACTTGCCTGAGCGGCTGCTTACAATAATGCAACTTAGTTTTATCTTTTATATCACAACCTATCATTAATAAGATCATTCGTCCGATTAGAATAATATCTCATATCACATAGTACTGCTATTTGCAATCAGTACAAAACCTAATCACATTGTCACATATGTTTAACAGTCACTGGTTCATAAACAAATACATATTTATTCAAATTATCTAAGTCTAGATCAATTTCTGAAACATGTTGGTATACCGACTGTGACGCCCCCAAAACAGGTATACAACACCTATTCTGAGTCGTCAATAACATGGTACAGAAACAACTACAACTTTATTAATACAACATAAAAATTGTGAGTGTAAATACAAATATTGTCATCTAGACAATATCCACACTCAAATAAGTCCTCATTACAATTATTGGAACAATATTTTACAAAAAAAATGGTGAGGACTACTAAAACAACTTCCTAGAACCTTCATTCCATACCCCGACTAGTACCTGCTACATTCTCGCCTCCTGAGAAGAAAATGGAACAACAAGGAAAAGGGTGAGCTCAACTAGCCCAGTAAAGAATATTATGACTAAGATAATATACAACAAATTATCGTTAGTCTTCAACAGGGAAAAATTTAATAGAATACAATAGACAACAAGTTTTAATTCAATATTCGCAGCGGAAAATAATAATTCATAGAGAAGTTACGTAGAGAATGAAATCTACGATTATCTATGAATTTAAAAGCCCATCATCAACATTTTATCCCTGTAACAACAATCAATAAATATCTTGAATCAAATAGTCATCTTTGCACTACAGGCCAAAGATATCCATCAGTTGGTCATGTTCACCTCAACACCTGTTCATCTTTGCACTACGGGCCAAAGATATTCATCAGAAATTATTCATCTTTGCACTACAGGCCAAAGATATTCAGTTATATCATCATTTAAGACTGAGGATGATGAAAAATATTTTAAAGAATACGAATCCAGTGAAGCAAAATAACAAATATTAAGGATTCATATTTCGATTTATCCATGTCCAAAAATACCTTATCATAGTGAAGTAAAATTCAAGAATGATCAAAACATGGATACAATCAAAGCTAGTATCCAGAATAGATATTTGGACGAAAAGAAGGAAATTTCATTTTTCGGTGAATAGTAACTCGTGAATAGTAATTCGTGAATAGTAACTCATGAATAGTAACTCATGAATAGTAAGTCCGACATGAAAAGTTCCAAATTTGATAAAAATTCAGATCAATACTTCGGCATAATGATATTGAAGAAAATAATATCATTTAAGAAGAAATAACATCCCTTACCTCGGAAAGACGATACTTCTGACTGGAATACTAGATATAGTGCTGAAGAAAACTTGCACCGTATAGCAACACTCAAAGTATCAAATACTCACAAGAATACGCTCGATATAGAGAGAGGAATAGAGAGAAACTTGTGTTTCTGGTGTGATTTTCAATTCTAACCTAAGCACCCTATTTATAGGAAAATGCTTAGAACACCAAAGCAGAAAATCGAATAAATTAATAATATAATTTTCTTAATTTCCTTAGCACACCACATCAGCTGATTTCCACCATTAACATGTGCCACTCAAATGTCAAAAACATTTTTCTTAATAAAAATAATTAAAACTTCCAAAAATCAATTATTTCGGAACTTCAGAACTTCAATAATTCATAAAAAAATAGCCCTTTATTCAAAAAATTCAAATCTCGCGAGTTTTTATAGGAAATTCAATTCTATACAACTTTGCAGAAGAAAGTTTTTCCAAATTCCAAACAGAAATTGACCGAAATTCACAAACGGGCAATTTTACAGTCAATAATAAATTTTCGGTCAAGAATTATGTCCACCAACACACAAAACATGTGTTAATCATTTAATGCCACAAAAATACTCTTCCTCCTCATATACTCATATATCCCACATTCATTGTAAAAATACCACCATCAATATATTATTAAAATAATATATTTAAATGAATTATTTTATTAGAAAAAGATAAAATATTAATTTTCAACAATTGTCACATTAAAATTTTTCTCTATTTATATCCACATAAAATCACTATTTTTCTCATCATATACATCAATAATTAATTATACACAAATAATATTACAGAACCACAGTACTGGCAACCAGACAGTTCCCAGGAAAGAGGGGGCTTTCCAATAAGGATTTCTCCTTACTGGCGCGCAATTAGATGACCAAACCTCTCCTTAGACAGAACTTTCTAGACATTGCCAATAATGTTATCTAATAATATTATTCAGATAATATGAATTATTGCTCCGATAATGAAAAATACTGCGTAGTGACAATTATTGAAACAACAGTAATATAAAATATCAACGCAGCAATTATTGAATCAATAAAATACAATATTGAACAGTAATTACTGTAACAATTATTGAGTAGTGCCTTCTTACGTAAGAATCAATAATTGGTGTAATACCGTGTGCTACGCGTATTACCGTGTTTTAACCACCGGGTATTCCAACAGTATTAACGGTAACAACTACGCCGTTATTTATAAACAACTTATTTTTGTCGTTTTCTTCATCCAATCGTTTTCTGTTATGGGGCCCACACAAGGCTGCGCCGTCGTACGAATATTCCCCGACAACAAGAATATTCCACGACCAAACAAATATTTCTCGACAACAATGAATATTTTATAACCACTTGCTTATTTAAAATATTTGCGCATTTTACCCATAACTAATCACATTAATCAAATCAACTCTTACTATTTCAGAATAATAAATAGAGAAAATTAAATTTCATTTATTAATAATTTGGGGTCTTACAACCTTCCCTCCTTATGAAATTTCATCCTCGAAATTGACATACGTACCTGGTGTTTCGAAAAGATGAGGATACCTCGCTTTTATTTCCGTTTCCAACTCCCAGGTCATTTCCTCAATAGCATGGTTTCTCCACAAAACTTTAACTTGTGGTATGACCTTCGTGCGTAGGACATGCTCCTTCTTATCCATGATCTTGACAGGTACCTCCTCGTACGTTAAGTCTTCAGCTATCTCGTCCGGTTCTAACTCAATAACATGGTTCGGGTCTTTCACATATTTACGAAGCACAGATATATGAAAAACATTATGAACACGAGACATACTTGGAGGTAACACAAGTCTATAGGCCACATTTCCTACTCGGTCAAGAATCTGAAATGGACCAATAAATCGTGGATTGAGCTTTCCTCTCTTTTCAAATCTTGTAACTCCTTTCCATGGAGCTACACGTAATAATACATGATCCTCAATGTCAAATTCCACGTCCTTTCGATGAAGATCCACATAACTCTTTTGTCGATCCTGTGCCGTTTGTATACGTTGTCGAATCGTTTGGATCTTCTCTGTAGTCATTCGTACCAACTTTGGTCCCAACAACGTTGCTTCTCCCACCTCATCCAACATACTGGAGAGCGACACTTTCGTCCATACAATGCTTCAAAGGGAGCCACACCTATACTTTCCTGATAACTGTTGTTGTAAGAGAATTCCACCAATGGTAGGTACTTATCCCAACTTCCTTTGAAATCTAGGACACAAAGTCTTAATAAATCTTCAAGAGTTTGAATAGTCCTCTCTGATTGCCCGTCCGTTTGAGGATGGTATGCCGAACTGAATCGTAAATCCGTGCCCATAGCTTTTTGCAAGCTAACCCAAAATCTTGAAGTGAATCTTGGGTCACGATCCGAAACTATGGATACTGGCATGCCATGCAACCTTACAATCTCATTCACGTACATACTAGCAAGACGTTCAAGGGAATAAGTCTCCCGTATCGGCAAGAAATGAGCAGACTTGGTTAATCTATCAACTATAACCCAAATAGCATTTATACCTTGAGAAACCGTGGGAAGACCCGTAACAAAATCCATGGTAATGTGTTCCCACTTCCATTTCGGAATCTCAAGTGGTTGCAATAGACCCTTTGGTACTTGATGCTCCGCCTTTACACGTTGACAAGTTAAACACCTCGAGATAAACTTTGCAATCTCTCTCTTCATATTGTTCCACCAAAATGTATGTCGAAGATCACGATACATTTTAGTACTTCCAGGATGGATTGCAAATGGTGTATTGTGTGCCTCCATCATGATCTTGTACTTTAAATCAGAATCGTTAGGAACACAAAGTCTGGAGTGGACTCGAAGTATTCCTTCTTCATCGATTCTTGCTTCTGGAATAGCACTTTCTTGCACTTTCTTCTTCATACGCATCAGCTCCGGGTCTGTAGCTTGAGCAACTTTAACTTTATCGATTAAAGTTGGTTCTACGCGTATACTTGACATCATCGCACTCGTTCCTGCATATGATCTTCTACTCAACTCGTCAGCTACCACGTTTGCTTTTCCAGGATGGTATTGAATAGTGTGGTCGTAATCTTTTAACAACTCGAGCCAACGTCGTTGCCGCATGTTGAGTTCTTTTTGAGTGAAGAAATATTTGAGGCTTTTATGGTCTGAATATATCTCCATTTTCTCCCCATATAGATAGTGCCTCCAGATCTTTAGCGCGAAAACGACTGCTGCCAACTCTAGATCATGAGTAGGATAATTCCTCTCATATTCTTTAAGTTGTCGCGAGGCATAGGCTATGACTTTCCCACGTTGCTTGAGAACACATCCTAACCCTTTGCCTGAAGCATCGCTGTAGATAACAAATCCATCCGAACCAGATGGTATACTGTTGCCCAAGGAGTGTATTAGATTATTCCGTATTTTGGTCTAGAGTTTGTCTAGAGAAGTTAAGTTTGGGGGTGTTAGCCTTCACGCCCGCCAACTGTTCGACGATTTGCCTGAACCAAGTTTTCACCCTCTATTACACTAAAAACACCATGCATGACAAGAAAAAGAGCCATCTGCGACCAATAATATCAGCGACCGCACTATTCGGTCGCTGGTAATAGTAATAGCGACCGCTATTTGCGACCGCAAAGAATATTGTTTAGGTTTTAATTCCCAAGTCATAGCAGTATCAACACATGTAACATATATGTTTTATTCTTTTGTTAATTACAGGGTACTAATTTAGATGATCCATGAAGAGCTAGACCAATCATATATGTTAGATTTTTAAAGCTTTGCTAGACTTGTTTTTTAGATTTTTAAAGCCTTGTACTATTTTAGATTGATTCTTTGGACAATTGAATTGGTTTACGATTATATTATATGGATGTTTACGATTGTATAGTGTTGGTTTACGATGGATGTTTATCATATAGTTGTTATCATGGATGAATGTTTGTCATATGGTAGTTATCATGGATGGATACTTATATATACTACTGTGTGTTGGGATAGAAAGCAGGTACAAAGTAGGTTATTTTTGGGAAATCAATAAAACAGGAAAAATATTTTAAAAAAAAGGATCAGCGACCGCATGCGGTCGCTAAAACTGAAACGCGGTCGCTGATAGCTATGTTAAAACTAGCGACCGCATGCGGTCGCTGATGGCAGTCGCTAACACGTGTGCCACATCACAGCTTATAAATGACTTAGCATGAGTCATAATAGCGACGGATTTGATTGCTGAGAGCAGTCACTGAGAAATCGGTCGCTATTGTTGGTCACTAATGTCCATCCAGCGACCAGATAATCTGTGACTACTATCAGCGACAGCATTCGATCGCAGATACTCATCTGCGACCATATACGGCCGCTGATATGCGGTCGCTGATAAGTCTTTTTGTTGTAGTGATGTCTTCACATAAGAGACCTCGTGCATCCACTTCTACTGCTCGGACTCAATTTGATAGCACAAAATTTGTTAGTGAGGGTGCCGAGGCGAGGTTCAAATCTATCATTGATAAGAAGACTTTGGTATTAGAACGGGGATTGAAGACGGATGCCAATCTTAACGGTGATATGGCACTAAAGATTGTGGAATGCAACTGGTTTCAGTTAGTGGAGCATCCACTACCCGCGGTGATCAACATCGTAAAAGAGTTTTATGCCAACACAATTTAGCATATTAATCAACTAGTCATGGTACGTGGTAAATCAGTGTCGTTCCATGCCAATTCCATCAACGAGCACTTTGGGCTGGAAACACCGATAGATGCATGCTATGAAGACGGCTTGCCTGATCTTGATGAACTGATTGCAAGATTGTGCAAACCAAGAACACAATGGGTTACCCCAGCCAGAATGAATGAAAAGATAAGCTTTCTTCACTCAGCTTTAAGTCGTTATGACAAAGCATGGTATGCCTTCATTTTTGCCCGGTTGATGCCCACACGCCATCAGAACGATGTGACTAAGGAACGAGCACTGTTGCTATATGGCATTGTCCACCACCATTATTGGGTGAATAATTCAGTTGTATTCTACAATGTGGATGTGGGTGAATGCATTCAAGAATCAATCGACAGGCTGTTATGGGGAAGTACCACCGGCCTTCGTCATGGATTTCTCATCACCAATTTGTGCCGCAAAGCTGGAGTGCAATGGTATTCCTCCAAACCAATTCAACAACCAGTGGCCATAATCGACCATGCTACCGTTGAAAAGTACAAGGCATGGGATGGGGCGAGATTGCATCTAAGAGGAGAAGGTTACACCATGATTCAACCACCCTCACCCCCGGTTGTAGCTGATCCAATGGAAGAACAACATGAGCCTGCGACCTCTTTTCGAGGTTCTCGAAATAGATTCTTATGGCTGGCTCAACGTCAGGATTTATTGCTTCAGTATAATGTCAACACTTTTAATACTCTCGCTGAAGCATTTTCTCGCTGCAATCCAAGTGCCGGTCCGGTGTCCATGCTTGTTCCTCCTGTTCTCCCAGCATACCCTCTTTCAAATGACGACGAGCAGTGACTCGTCTTTCAAGGAAGTCCTCGTGCTTTTATTTTCCTTATATTGTCGTAATGGGGACATTACTTGTATTAAGTTTGAGGGGGGGGGGGTTGCTTTTGTTTGATTACTTGCTTGATTAATTAATTCTGTTGGTAATTACATATTCATGTTAGTGAGTTTTTGATATGTTAGTTAGTTTTTGATAAATTAATACAATTATTTTATTGATAATGGCATTTAGATTGATTCATTCATGCATAGTTAAAAAAATAAAATCTATTTTGCATTTGCATGTAGTTCATCTTGCATAAATCCATATATTAGATAGTAAAAGTTTGTTTTGGCCAATGATGAGATTGCAATGGTATAGAAAAGTATAGTGTAGATTATTTAGGCTTTGATGTGATCTCCTATTATGAATTGAATATTTTTCTATTTGAAACTAGTATAATTAGGTTAGCACTTTAGAAACAATCTTGTTGACTGATTAAGTTAAAATTGACACATAATGGAATTCTTAAGGATAATACTAGTTTGAATGAAAGAAAGACATGAATAGGCGGAGATGGCTAGATTTATACAAGAACTTAAGTTTGGGGAAAAAGTTGGGATATATAAGCTTTTATAAAAAAAATGAATAAACATCATGGCTAGTCTAGTTTTGTGGCCTTTGTTACTTGAGTAAGTAAGCCCGAGGAGATTGTCTCTACAATTAGCACCCTAAGTCCTTAATGGCTTGGGAGTCGTTGGTCGAAAACTCGTTAAGGCAACATTGAAAAGCCTAAGGGAATAAAACATTGCACATCCATGAGAAAAGATTATTATAAAAAAATAATAATGAATGAAATGGGAAAAGAGCAAAAAGCCCCCGTAATGAAAAATAAAGCATAAGTATCTTGTTTGGACTCTTGAACTTGGTAAATGTTTGACTTTAGTTGAATCTAGCTTGTTCTTAGATTTCGTGAGTTTACACTGTATAATGCCTTTTAAGAAGCCTATTATGTGATGTATTTAGCATTATATCAGTTAGTATGATTATTGAGCACACACACACTATATTAGTAATAACAATTTAAGATGTGATGATTGATTGGGAGGTTATTGATTGGTCTAGATATGATATACTATCGTGTTTGCTTAATTTCTCTGAGGCTGTATGATTAGACTATGTTTTATCTTACTGCTAGATTCGTAGGTATATAGTAGTTACATTTGCATTGCATATCATTTTGCTTGAGGACAAACAATATTTTAAGTTTGGGGGAATTTGATGAGTAGAGTTTTAGCCTACAATTTAACCTTATTTAGCTTGATATATTGTTAGTTTTTGAGATTTTTCATGTTAGTTTTGATGGATTTTTTTTATGTGTGCAGGAGATTAGGTTGATGATGGTTAAGAATTAACATGTGAAGAAATTTCAAGAATTTGGACATTCTACATCACCGACGCGAGGCGCGCCATGGCTATATAGAACACGGCGTGGGGCGCGCTGCATGAAGGAAACTTACTACTGGGATAGCGCGGGCCACACTACAATAATGAAGGACTCGGCGTGGGGTGCGCCGGTCGAACAGGGCAGTTGCTAAGTTGGTTATTTATGCATGAAATTGAGTTTTACATGGATCTATGACTTCTTTATGTAATAGGGTCAAGTTAGGAGTGTGACAAGGAAGTTATTTCATAGTAATTGGGATATTTGGAACTAAAAAAACTTGTTGGGTACAAAAAGTAGTTTGGTTTTGATTAGAATTTATAAGATCCCAATTTTCATAAATAAAAATTAATTTTTCTCGAAATATATTTTTGAATATTAAGGTGTGGATTTAACATAATGTTATAGTTGTGGGTAATATTTATAAACTTTGCAAAGTAGGCAAGTTGTTATATTATATTCGATTAGTCGGGGAATATTCGTTTTAATAGGAAATATTCGTACAACGACATAATCATTAGTGGACCCCACAATGAAATTATTGTCGGAATGAGAAAACGACATAAATATCTTTTTATAAAATTAACGGCGAAAGTTTTACTGTTAAACTGTTGAAATACTCGGTGGTAAACGTACAGTAATACGCGTGGTTGCATAGCAGCACACGATATTGATTATTGATGCTTACGTGAGAAGTCACTCTGTTTTATTCAATTATTGCTGCATAGTATCTCACATTATTTGATTCAATTATCGTCAATATTTTATGTATTATTAAATCAATAATTGAGACGACAAAGTTATTTATATTATTATTTGCATTATTGACGATGTCTAGAAAGTTCTGTCGAGGAAAGGGGTTTGGTCACCTAATTGCGCGCAAATAGGGAGAAATCCTTATCGGAAAGCCCCTTCTTTCCTAGGATTGATCTGGTTATTAAATATTACGAGTTATAATAATGATGATAAATGTTGTTAAAAATATTGAGGGAATTTTTATGAAGTATTTGTTGTAAATTTTGATTATTATTTGGATCCCCATTTATCCATTTTTCAAAAAAATCGGTAGAAAGTTATTCTGTATAATATGGTGGGGCCCACGTATGATAATGAAATATGGGTCACCAGGGGGGAAATTAGGGGGGGATGTCACAGGATTTGGAAATGGATGGAGTATAATGAAGGGAAGATATATATATATATATATATATATATATATATATATATATATATATATATATATATAAGTCTTGTTTTATTAGATTATAAATAGAATATATTATATTTTATTATGCATAGTGCAACATAGTAAAATCAAAATTTTTAAAATTTTCAATCGACCGAACGCCCGTGATTTTTCGTTTGAAATTACCGTTGGTCTGTGATTCTAAAAATTCAAATAGTATCATTTCCATTCTTGTATAAATACGATGCTTAATTAGAATTGAAAATCACACTAGAATCAGAGAATTCTTCTTCTATAATATTGAGCGTATTTCTTCAGAGTTCAAGGAAGCTTTGAGTGTAAAAAATAGTGAAAATTTTCTTCAAAAATATCCCCGCTATATCTGTTGGAATACTCTTCTTTTTAAGGTAATGGATATTATTTTTGTTCAATACTCGTAAGAAATAATATTTTCTTCCATACTCTGTAGTATATAAGTAATATTATTTCGTTTTAGATTTCGAATTCTACACTTATTTTGTTAAGTTTTGGATTCTATACTCCATGAAATTTGTAGAATATCCTTAAAATTTGCGCTTCATCCAGTATCTTTTCCTGAAAATATTATTCTGAGCATTCTTGATAAGTTTTAACTTTTTCATATCGGAGTACTATTCACGGGGTACTATTCACTCGGTTACTCTTCACCCGGGGTACTATTCATGACAAAAATTAATTTCGTTTCGGTCCAAATCATTTTTGATGCAATATTATTCTTGAATTTTACTCCACAAAGCAGTATCATGTTGACAATTTGGACATTATTGAATTCTGGATAAATTAAATTATAAATATTTAGAAATTTATTTTTTGCTTTCTTTTAATTGAATTCTTATATCATTGTCATCATCCTCAATCTTATATTGTGATGAAAGTCCTCATTGGCCCGTAGTGCATTGATAGAATGTTGATTGGTATGATTATGAGCAGGGATTATTCAGTATAATCATGACCGTAATGTTACAAATGATGTGGAAAAAGTCTTCATTGGCCCGTAGTGCATTGATGGACAGTTCCTGGTATGATCATTACCATTGGTGAAAACACGAATATTCTTGGCCCGTAGTGCATGGATAATTTGTGGTCGTGATACTAATGAATATCTTTGGCCTGTAGTGCAGGGATGATTCGATGATGTGGTTTATTTATTAAGCTGAGTCTCAGCAATAAAATTGATGATAAACTTTTTAAATCATAGAAGATAGTGAATATCAAGCTCCACTTGACTCTTCTAATGGATTGCTTGTTCCGTTGTAGTTAAACTTTATGTCTATTGTATTTTATCAGTTTAACACTGTTGAAGGCTAACGATAATTTATTCTGCTTTTATCTTAGTCATAATATTTCTTATTGGGCTAGTTGAGCTCACCTTTTGCTTTCATTGTTCTCTTCAGGAAATGAGAACGTAGCCGGGACTAGTCGGGGAACGGAGTGATGGTCCGAGTTGGTGGCTGTAGTAGTCCTGACTATTTTATAAAATAGTGTGATAATAATTATAATGAGGACTACATTTTAGTTTGAATACTGTCTACTAGACAATATTCGTGTAAAAACTCTCAGCTACGTTTTTGTCGTAGTGTATAATGAAGTTTGTATTTAAATTCTGTACCATATATTTTGCGACTCAGAATAGGTGATGTATACCTATTTTGGGGGCGTCACAATTGGTATCAAAGCTTAGGGATATGATGCCTGGCTGAGATGTGAGACTAAAACTAGGAGGGGAGAGACGGGTAATTCCTTCGTTAGTATGACCTACCTAAGTTTAATTGTTATTTAATTGGTAGGTCAGAATATAGGGATAATATGTGGTGTCTTAATTAACCCTTGTTTTGTGGCAATGTTTGAAATGACATTCGAGAATGTTGAGAATAGCAATGGAGCACAGGAGACCATTGAGTCACCATAGATCAATACCCAGGATAATGTACATCAGGAAGGCAATAATCTTCAGGTAAATAACAACACCGACCAAATGATGAACGACAGAATGTTCAGAGGCTTTCTGCAATTCATGCAACATCAGGCAAAAGAGACTCCTATCCAAAATGTAAGTGGAAACACTGGCAACTCACGGATGGTCACCGCTAAGCAGTTCAAGGAACTGAGACCATCAGAGTTTTTGGGAGAGCCAAAACCACTTAAGGCGGAGACGTGGATAAAGCAGATCACTAAGATATTTTATGTCTTGGGATGCTCTGAGGAGCAAAAAGTTCCCTTTGCCACCTTCATGTTGCGTGCAGAGGCAGATTACTGGTAGGAATCTATAAAGCGTACTCAGCCTGCCGCACTGAAGATGTCTTGGGAAAAGTTCTAAGAACTGTTTAAGAACAAGTACTTTCCCGAAAGTATTCGTCACATGAAAGAGGTGGATTTCATCAAACTAGAGCAAAACAATATGACCGTGTCACAGTACGAAGCTAAGTTTGTCGAGTTATCTCGGTTTGCGCCCCACTTGGTTAATAATGAGGAGAGAATGTCACGGATGTTTCTAAAAGGTTTGAAATCTGAGATACGTCAGTACCTAATTTCTCATAAACTATGTTTGTATTCAGATGCTGTAAATAGGGCTCAGTTATTGGTGCGTGATAATGAGTCAACCCAACCAAGAAAGAGCAGCAGGTAAAATGATAATACAGTGGTAGCAGTCATCGAAGCGGTGACAACAAACATGGATGAAGTTAGCATGCCAGAAATGGTAACCACTTCGGTGGTAATCATGGCCAAGGCAATAAAGTGGAAATTTTAAGAAGGGGAGATTTAATAATGATGGAAGGACGTCATCACCAGCACCCGCTGTTAAAGAAGGAGAACGATCACTGATCATATGCTACAAATACGGAGGGCAGGGACACATCAGTCCAAACTATACGCAACAGTCCAAAAAATGTTATAATTGTGGAAGAGAAGGTCATATAGCTCGATTTTATCGTGCTGTAAAGCCAAGTCCAGCTGGGATGGAGGCACCAAAGGCCGTCCCAGAGAAGTTAAAGCCGGTAGTTCAAGGGAGAGCGTTTGTTGTGACCTCCCAAAAAGCGAGAAACCCGAACGAGGTTATCACGAGTAAGCTAATCATAAACTCTAGCGAAGTCTATACCTTATTTGATACCTGTTCTACCCATTCTTTTATTTCTCCTACTTGCGCTCAACGTTTAAATTTGACTCCGAAGAAATTAGACTTTGACTAATCTATTGAAACTCCGTTGGGAGAAACCTTCATTACATCCACTATTTATAGGTCTTATTTGATTCAAATCGGCGACCGCACGTTACCTGTCGATCTTTTTTCTTTGAAAATACTTGCATTTGATGTGATTTTAGGGATTGATTGGTTAACCATTCATCATGCAAAAATTGATTATTTTTGTAAAGTTGTTAGCTTTCATATTCCTAACCAACCTATTATGCAAATTCAAGCAACCAAACCACTAAAGTCAATCACTGTCATATCAAGCCATAAAGCTATTCGTTTATTGAAAAATGGATGTCAAGCTTTCTTAGCTCATGTCATAAATTTAAATAAAAATACGTCAGATTTGAATGATATTTCTATTGTTAATAAATTTCATGACGTATTCCTAGAAGAGCTTCTTGGCCTATCCTCAGAGCGTGAAATCGAGTTTGGTATCGACCTTGAACCTTGTACAAAACCTATTTCCAAAGCCCCATATCGAATGGCTCCTATTGAACTTCAGAAGTTAAAGACCCAACTGTAAGAATTGTTAGACATCAGTTTTATTCGTCCTAATACGTCTCCTTGGGGTGCTCCTGTTCTATTTGTAAAGAAAAAAGATTGAAGTATGGCACTTTGTATTGATTATCGGGAGTTGAATTATGTCAACGTCAAAAATAGGTACCCATTACCTCGCATTGATGACTTGTTTGACCAGTTGCAAGGTGCCAAATTCTTTTTGAAGATTGATCTTCATTCCGGATATCATCAGTTAAAGATTAAAACTGATGACATCCAAAGACTGCTTTTAGAACTTGGTACGGGTATTATGAATTCCTAGTTATATCTTTTGGATTGACTAATGCTCCTGCTGCCTTCATGGATATGATGAACCGAGTATTTAAAGAATATTTGGATTATTTTGTTGTTGTCTTTATTGATGACATCCTCATATACTCCAAAGCCCGTGAAGATCATGAGTAACACTTGAGACTGATACTCCAAAAGCTTTGTGAAAACAAACTATATGCTAAGTTGAAGAAATGCGAGTTCTGGCTTGAGGAAGTAACATTCTTTGGACACGTGATATCAAATCATGGGATATCTGTTGACTCGGTAAAGATTGAAGCAATTCAAAGCTGGGAGCAACCTATGTCAATGACCGAAGTGCGTTGCTTTCTCAGCTTAGCTGGTTATTATCGAAGATTCGTAGAAGAGTTTTCTTGAATCGCTACTCCATTAACTCAGCTGACTCGAAAAGATACAAAATTCAGTTGGAGTAAGTAATGTAAGAAGAATTTTCAAGAACTCAAGAGGAGACTCATTTCAGCACCTGTTCTGACAATACTATCTGGTTCGGAGGGATTTGTCATCTATAACGATGCTTCAGGCAGAGGGTTAGGATGTGTTCTCATGCAACATGGGGAAGTCATAGCCTATGCCTCGCGATAACTCAAAGAATATGAGAGGAATTATTCTACTCATGATCTAGAGTTGGCAGCTGTTGTTTTCGTACTTAAAATCTGGAGGCATTACCTGTATAGGGAGACGGTGGAGATCTATACCGATCATAAAAGTCTCAAATATTTCTTCACCCAAAAAGAACTAAACATATGGCAACGATGTTGGCTCGAGCTGTTGAAAGATTACGATCATACTATTCAATACCATCCTGGAAAAACAAAAGTGGTAGCTAACGCGTTGAGTAGAAGATCATATGTGAGTACGAGTGCGATATTGTCAACGCAAAGGCCCATTTTGTATGACTTACAAAGGATGGAGATAGAGTTAAAGACTCCAGGGACCCACGTGATGATGATAAATATACGAGTAGAACTGACTTTAATCGATAAAGTTTAAGTTGCTCAAGCTAAAGACATGGAGCTGACACGTATGAAAAAGAAAGTGTAAGAAGGTGCTATCCCGGAAGCAAGAATTGATGAAGAAGGAATACTTTGAGTCAACTCCAGACTTTGTGTTCCCAATGACCCTGATTTAAAGTATAAAATCATGATGGATGCACACAACACACCGTTTGTAATCCATTATGGGAGTACCAAAATGTATCGTGATCTTCGACATACATTTTGGTGGAGCAATATGAAGAGAGAGATAGCAGAGTTTATCTCTAAATGTCTAACTTGTCAACGAGTCTAGGCGGAGCATCAAGTGCCAAAAGGTCCATTGCAACCACTTGAAATTCCAGAATGGAAGTGGGAGCACATTACCATAGATTTTGTTACTGGTCTTCCCAAGGTTTCTCAAGGCATAGATGCAATTTGGGTCATTATTGATAGATTGACCAAGTCGGCTCATTTCTTACCTATACGAGAAACTTATACACTTGAACGTCTTGCTCCTATATATATAAATGAGATTGTAAGACTGCATGGTATGCCAATATCCATAGTTTCTGATCGAGACCCAAGATTTACTTCACGATTTTGGGTCAGTTTATTGAAAGCTATGGACATGGATTTACGATTTAGTTCGGCATATCATCCTCAAACGGATGGGCTGTTGGAGAGGACTATTCAAACTCTTGAAGATCTATTAAGACTCTGTGTCCTTTACTTCAAAGGAAGTTAGGATAAGTTTTTGCCATTGGTGGAATTTTTCTATAACAACAGTTATCAAGCAAGTTTTACCATTAAACTGTTGAAATACACGGTGGTAAAAGTATAGTAATACGCGTGGTTGCATAGTAGCACAGGGTATTGATTTTTGATTCTTACGTGAGAAGTCACTCAGTTTTATTCAATTATTGCTACAGTGATTGCTCCATAGTATCTCACGTTATTTGATTCAATTATCGTCAATATTTTATATATTATTAAATCAATAATTGAGACAATAAAGTTATTTATATTATTATTTGTATTATTGACGATGTCTAGAAAGTTCTATCGAGGAAAGGGGTTTGGTCACCTAATTGCGCGCCAATAGGGAGAAATCCATATCGGAAAGCCCCCTCTTTCCTGGAAATGTTCTGGTTGTTAAATATTGCGAGTTATAATAATGATTATAAATGTTGTTAAAAATATTGAGGGGATTTTGATGAAGTATTTGTTGTAAAATTTAATTATTATTTGGACCATCATTTACACATTTTTCAAAATAATCGGTAGAAAGTTATTTTGTATAATATGGTGGGGCCCACATATGATAATGACATGTGGGTCACCATGGGGGAAAATGGGGGGGGGGATGTCACGAGATTTGGAAATGGATGGAGTATAATGAAGGGAAGATATATAGATATATATATATATATATATATATATATATATATATATATATATATAAAGTTTTGTTTTATTAGATTATAAATAGAATATATTACATTTTATTATGCATAGTGCAACATAGTAAAATCAAAATTTTTAAAATTTTCAATCGGCCGAACATCCTTGATTTTTCGTTTGAAATTACTGTTGGTCCGTGATTCAAAAAATTCAAATAGTATCCTTTCTATTCTTCTATAAATAGGATGTTTAGTTAGAATTAAAAATCACATCATAATCAGAGAATTCTTCTTCTATAATATTGAGCGTATTTCTTTGGAGTTTAAGGAAGCTTTGAGTGTAGAAAACAGAGAAAGTTTTCTTCAAGAATATCCCGGCTATACCAGTTGGAATACTCTTCTTTTTAAGGTAAGGGATATTATTTTTGTTCAATGCTCGTAAGAAATAATATTTTCTTCCATACTCTGTACTATGTAAGTAATATTATTTTGTTTTAGATTTCTAATTCTACACTCATTTTGTTAAGTTTTGGCTTCTATACTCCATGAAATTAGTAGAATATCCTTGAAATTTGTGCTTTATCCAGTGTCTTTTCATAGAAATATTATTTTGAGCATTCTTGATAAGTTTTAACTTTTTCATACCGGAGTACTACTCGCGGGGTACTATTCTCGAAGTACTATTCACGGGGTACTATTCACTCAGTTTCTATTCACCCAGGATACTATTCATGATAAAAATTGATTTCGTTTCGGTCCAAATCATTTTTGATACAATATTATTCTTGAATTTTACTCCACAAAGTAGTATCATGTTGACAATTTGGACATTATTGAATTCTAGATAAATTAAATAATAAATCTTTAGAAATTTATCCTTTGCTTTTTTTAATTGAATTCTTATATCATTGTCATCATCATCATGCTTATATTGTGATGAAAGTCCTCACTGGCTCGTAGTGCATGGATGGAATGTTGATTGGTATGATTATGACCAGGGATTATTCGGTATAATCATAACCGTAATGTTACAAATGATGTGGTAAAAGTCCTCATTGGCCCGTAGTGCATTGATGGACAGTTGTTGGTATGGTCATGGCCATTGCTGAAAACACGAATATCCTTGGCCCGTAGTGCATGAATAATGTGTGGTCGTGATACTAATGAATATCTTTGGCCTATAGTCCAAGGATGATTCGATGATGTGGTTTATTTATTAAGCTGAGTCTCAGCGATAAAATTGATGATAAACTTTTTAAATCATAGAAGATAGTAGATATCATGCTCTACTTGACTCTTCTAATGAATTGCTTGTTCCGCTGCAGTTAAACTTGATGTCTATTGTATTTTATCAGTTTAACACTGTTGAAGGCTAATGATAATTTATTTTGCATTATCTTAGTCATAATATTTCTTACTGGGCTAGTTGAGCTCACCCCTTTGCTTTCATTATTCTCTTCAAGAAATGAGAACGTAGCCGGGATTAGTCGGGGAACGGAGTGATGGTCCGAGTTGGTGGTTGCAGCAGTTCTCACTATTTTATAAAATTGTGTGATAATAATTGTAATGAGGACTCCATTTGAGTTTGAATACTATCTACTAGACAATATTCGTGTAAAAACTCTCAGCTACGTTTTTGTCGTAGTGTATAATGAAGTTTGTATTTAAATTCTGTACCATGTATTTGGCAACTCAAAATAGGTGATGTATACCTA
Source organism: Panax notoginseng (assembly GCA_016801055.1). NCBI lineage: Eukaryota > Viridiplantae > Streptophyta > Magnoliopsida > Apiales > Araliaceae > Panax > Panax notoginseng. The sequence continues at coordinate 42,972,487 of CM029018.1, read as the reverse complement.
TTTTAGAGGCTTCACAGAATTCCCCATTGGATTGGTTGGGATGACTTTGATATGGATTGGGATTGGATTTGGTTCAGCCATGAGAATTAATTTATGATAACTAGAGGACTAAAGGAAGGGAAGAATTCAATTACACTTTGGAGAGCCCTAATTGAGAAAAGATAATTGAAGGAACAAAGGAAGGAAGGTGATTTCACGAAGATTGCACAATAGAAGGCCAAGAAGGGTGGTATATTACTATTCTTATTTTTAAATTCAGTTCTTGTAATCGGGATGATTTTTTCTTTACTTTATTCTATTTTTAATTCATTAACTACGAACTAAATTACTTTTTAGGCTTGCAATGGATCTTTAGTGTTGAATGATAATTATCATGCCTTGATTTGAGTTTAATAAACTATTGATTCAGTTTATCTATTGTGATTCGTATTTAATTTAGGAATTGCTTGATCACCAATTTTATGTGGATTTGTATGGATTCGAGAGATGATGTATGAATCTAGACCTAATCACAATAGCATGTGTTCTTGAATTCTGTGTTTACATAGAATCTTGATAAGTGTTAGGATAGAGATATACTTAACATCGCATGTAATCGGGTAAAGAACTTGGAATTTAAACTCTTTTTAATTTTAATTCACGTAGAGATATAGTGAATTAGTTAATTAGGGTGTTTGACTTAAATCTATCTAATTTGTGGATTTAAGTTAATACGGTGTTGGTGCATCGAGAGATGACTAATTCTACTTAAGTGTTCTTGATTAATAAACTGAGATAGTGAATTGAACTGGAATAAGGTGTGATAATTGGAGTGAGACTTAAAGTGAAGTTGTAAGCCTAATTCTTTATTATTTACTTGAAATTACGGTTATTAAGTTGTGTTGGTTGGTTTGGATTTTTAATTTATTGGTCTTTATTAATTCTAATCATTAATTCGATTAGTTTAATAAAATTGGAATAATATAAAACTGGTACTTGTGAAATTAAAATTGATATTAGTCTCTGTGGGAACGATACTTTTCTCATCATTATATTACTTGTTGACCACGTATACTTGCGTGTTAGCGTATTCAGATTTTACCCAACAGGGAACATTCAAATGATACAGAATTCAGTGCAGTTCGGGGGATTAGCCAATGATGATCCAAATGAGCACCTCATATGCTTTCTGGAGATTTGCGACACCTTCAAGTACAACGGGGTAACTGATGTTACAATGGGGTAACTGATGATGCAGTTAGGCTTCGCTTATTTTCGTTCACCTCAAGATGTTTACACTCACTTCCGCTAGGGTCAATTACAACTTTGGATGACCTTTGTCAAAAATTTTTGGCTAAGTTTTTCCCACCGGGAAAGACTACGAAGATGAGGAATGAGATTACGATGTTTGAGCAGAAGCATGGGGAGTCTCTGTACGAAGCTTGGGAGAGGTACAAGGAACTACTAAGAAATTGCCCACATCACGGACTACCAAAATGGCTACAAATGAGCACTTTTTACAATGGGCTAGTATTGATGCAGCGTCTGGGAGAGCTTTTATGGCTAAGAGTTTTGAAGAAGCTTATGAATTAATAGAGACGATGGCGGCTAACAACTACCAGCGGCCCACAGCAAGAATAACATAGCCTAAGTCAGCTGGGGTCTTGGAAGTAGATGGAGTGACAGCATTAGCGACACAGATTTTAGCATTGTCAAAGAAGATGAATGCTCTTACGGGTGCACAGGCTTAACAAGTAGCATATGTTTGTGAATTATGTACTAGGGAACATCCAACAGAGCAGTGTGCCATAAATCTAGTAGCAGTTCTGTTTGTAGGCAGTTATAATAGAATTCCTTAGAATCCATACCAGAATGCCTACAATCCAGGGGCTAGGAACCATCCCAACTTTTCGTGGAGTAATAATCAAAATCAGTAGGCTCCACAACCATCTTATTCCCCCTGGGTTTCAAAATCAGCATCAACAGCCAGTTCCGCATCAAGAGAAAAAGTCAGATTTGGAAGAGTTATTGTTGAAGTACATATCGGGTAATGGGGCAGCGATGAAAACGCAAGAAACGACGATAAAGAACTTGGAAAATCAGATGGGACAGCTTGCTTTAGCACTGAATAACAGGCCTCAAGGGACTTTACCTAGTGACACTGAGAAAAATTCGAGGGGAAATCATGAACAATGTCAAGCAATTACTTTGAGAAGTGGAAAACATCTTGAGGGACAAAGTGCAGAAAATTTGCCGAAGAAAGATGTCAAGGAAAGTGAAGAAAAGTTAAATAAGGAGAAATAGGGTGAAGACAGTCAAGTGGATAAGAATCAGATATATGTTGAGCCAGTTGTCTATCCTCCACCACCGTTTTAGCAGAGAGTTCAGAAACAAAAATTGGATAAGCAGTTCTCTAAGTTTTTGGAAATTTTTAAGAAATTGCAAATTAACATTCCATTCGCAGAAGCCCTAGAACAGATGCCGAGTTATGCAAAATTCATGAAGAGTATTTTGTTGAGGAAGAAGAAATTGGAAGACTATGAGACTGTGGCATTGACGGAGGAATGCAGTGCAGTATTATAGAGAAAGTTGCCTTTGAAGTTGAAGGATCCGAGGAGTTTTACCATTCCTTGCACAATTGGGAATATGGCCTTCAACAAGTATTTGTGTGATTTAGGTGCAAGTGTAAACTCAGTTGGGTTCGCCAGCTCCGAAACCTCAAACATATCACTACAGCTAGCGGATAGATCGGTGACTTATCCAAGAGGGATCGTTGAAGACATTTTAGTTAAGGTGGAAAAGTTCATATTTCTAGTAGACTTTATTATTTTGGATTATAAAGAGGACAAGAATATCGTAATCATCTTAGGGAGGCCGTTTTTGGCTACTGGGAGGACTCTCATTGACATTCAGAAAGGAGAGTTAACAATGAGGGTGCAAGACCAAAAAGTAAAATTCAATGTGTTCAAAGCCATGAGGTTCCCTACAGATGAGGAAGAGTGTTTCCGAATGGATGTGATAGACAAGATGGTTAATGAAGACCTGATTAGAGGTTTAGATAAGGATCCATTGGAAAACACTCTATTGGGAGATGATGACTTGGATGATCTAGAATTCATGGACTACTTGCATATGATGGATGCATTGCCTATAATGAGTAGGTTCAAGGTACCATTCGAGCCACTACACACGGAAGAAAAAGCATCGGCACGAATGAAACCTTTATTTGAGGAACCACCCACTCTTGACCTTAAGACTCTTCATGCATTTTTAGGAAATTCTAATACTTTGCCTGTTATTATTACATCTGCGCTTAACGAATTGCAGAAAAGTAAGTTGCTGAGGGTGCTTAGAGAGTATAAGTATGCAATAGGATGGACAATTGCTGATATCAAGGGGATAAGCCCTTTATTCTACATGCACAAGATACTCTTGGAAGAGGACTCAAAGCCGATAGTGGAACAACAGAGAAGACTTAATTCAATCATGAAAGAGGTTATGAAGAAAGAAATTTTGAAGTGGTTGGATGCTGGGATAATCTACCTGATTTCAGACAGTACATGGGTAAGTCCAGTTCAGTGCGTCCCGAAGAAGGGTGGAATGACAGTTGTGACGAATGACGACAATGAACTGATTCTGACGAGGACAGTGATCGGATGGAGGGTATGCATATATTACAAGAAGCTTAACAAGGCAACCTGAAAGGACCACTTTCCTCTTCTGTTCATCGATCAAATGTTGGACCATTTAGCTGGGCATGAATATTATTGCTTATTGGATGGATATTCGGGTTACAATCAGATCGTCATCGCTCCTGAGGATCAAGAAAAGACTACTTTCAAGTGCCCATATGACACCTTTGCATTCAGGAGGATGTCATTTAGGTTGTGTAATGCACCGGCGACCTTCCAGAGGTGTATGATTGCCATATTTTCAGATATGGTAGAGCGAAATATTGAAATTTTCATGGACGATTTCTCAGTTTATGGGAATTGTAATGTCCCGAGAGTTTGAGAATTGAGTATATGATAATGATTCTTAGAAAAGGGTAATGAACGGGTTAAAGAATATATAATACTCAAATATAATTGAATTTAAGCAAAGGTTGTGAAATAAAGTCTATAAGAGTTTGTTGTGAAAAGAAAATGTAGTAGGAAATATAAAATCTATATTAAGATAATGTGTTGAGTAGTTCAACGATAAATTTTAAAAAGAGATTTGGTAAAAATCGAGTAAGGAATGTGTCGACGTCAGGATTTTTAATTTTCCCTTTTCTGTTCTTGTCTTTTGTTGTTCTCATGTTAGGTGAGATTTGTTTGAAAAAACAAGTTGTGAAAAGGTCTGACATGTATATATCGACGATTGGACTGTAAGAGTCGCTAGTTGGTATTTTTGAATGGTTGCACCAACTCAACCGAGAAAAGGTTTGCACATAGACCTAGTGATGTGACACAATTTAACTGGTTCGTGAAACCAAGATTCGTTAGGGTTCGGGGGCTTGATTAAGCGGAGGAAAGGTGTTAGGCACCCCTCGACTTCCGTGGTGACATGGTTACTGTCACTTTTCAATTTAAACTTTTATCTGAATGTGTGTGTGTGTGTGTGTGGGTCTATGTACAGTTGTCTGAAAGTAGTGCTATGCCTCGTTTGCACCTATATACAAAGGGTTTGAATTTTGTACAAAAGTTTAATTTTAAAGAGATATAGGAATGATGTTTTGTAAAACAGGTTTTTCAAACCTTTGTGCTCAATAGTAATTGAAGCCTTTGATACTTCCATTTTATAATGTGTTCAGTTTGATTACTTTTATTATTTTCGAGATGTGAAGCATCTTCGAGAAAATAAGATACATAGCAGTGCCAAGCTTCTTGTGGGCATGAAAGCTATATAAGGAAATTCAGACATCGTGAATAAATCACAAGCTAGTTACAGCTGAAAATGTTCATTACGACAACCGAATCTAGTTTCAGGAATTGAATCTGTGATCACATGATTCCTAGGCTCACATGATGATATAGTACGTACAAAAGCTGTAAACAGTTATATATATATATATATGAACAATCAACTGCCACGAAGTGAACTCCCGGCAAGACGTGAAATGTAAATATATACAGATATAAAAGCTGTAAATGGCCACGTAGTGATCTCCATGCTTGACAGAAATATATATATATATATATATATATATATATATATAGAAGTAAACGCACCGGATGTGTCTATCTAGGCTCAATCGATTTCAAATTCGAGGAATATATATATAAAACCAGTAAACGCACCAGATGTGTCTATATCCAGGCTCAATCGAGTCCGAATTCGAGAAATATATATATATATATATATATATATATATATATATATATATATATATATATAAAAGCGATAAATGCTCCGAATATTATATTCGAGCTCAATCGAGGCATAACTCGATAATAATATATATAACTATATTTATATAAAAAGCAATAAAAGCCACGGATCGACGATCCGGGCATACGCATACAACACGACTCTCAACGTGAATAACTGTGTGTGAATGAAAGTGGAGAAGGGCTTTAAGAAATCTGAGATGTCTTACAGTGGGATGTAAAGAAGACTTCAGATAGCTTTAAATGAATGTATACTCGGTTTCCACCGGTAAACTATAACAAAACACACGTTCACAGGTGTTTGGAAAGAGAAAGCACTCAGTTTAAAGTGTGTACAGAGCAAAATAGACAGGACTTCCTTGCCTTTTCTCTATTTAAAATGGCCACCCCAAGCCCTCTATTTATAGAGGGAGGAAGCTGCAGGTGTACCTGCGGCTACCCGGGGTGCCCCGGGCTCCGTGGGCCCCGTCGTCTCGAAATACGTGCACGTATGCAACGCGTTTATTCGCTTGAACCTTCATAACTTTCAATCCGGGCATCCGATTGAGGCGTATAATACCTTTCTAAAATGTTGTTGTTGAGAGATACACAATGACATGAGATAAGAGGTTGTATGAAGCTGGGAAGATGGGTTCATGACCAGATCTTCAAGTCTTTAAATTCTATCCGGTGTGCTGTCTTGTGCAGTAGTCACTCGAGATTTGAGCTATGGTTTTTGTGGGATACTTCTGTGTAGAATGTGGTGTAAAATGATACTGAGACGGCGTGAATGTGGGATAGAGGTGGCAAAATGATAATTTTTCCCCTCACCAGGTTTATCTCTGGTTCTGGGCTAATTTAGCAGTCGTTGCTCAGGGTTATCTCTTAGATTGGGCTGTTGTAGGTACTGAATGTCCTCAATATTGTCTCTGAGGTGTGCCTGACCTCCCGGGGTTATCTCAGAGGTTGAAGCTGATTTTTGAAAATTAAAACATACTTTTTCGGGGTTATCTCCGGAACTGTAACTGCATTCCTCGGGGTTGTCTCTGAGGTTGGAACTGAATCTTTCGAGGTTGTCTCCGGGACTGGAACTGAGTATCTCGGGGTTATCTGCAAGATAAAAAACTGAGTATCCCGGGGTTGTCTCTGGGATTGAGCTGATTTGATTTCCAGGGTTATCTCTGGAAGATAATTCTGCTCTCCTTCAAGGTTAGCAATAGGAATGCAAAAATTTGAGTGTTTACAGATGCCCCTCTTTATCATATTCATGCAATGTAATGGCATGTATAGGTAAAGAATACTAGACACTTGAAATGTGGGATAATAATGATGTAATGTAATGCAACATAATGCAAATGTATGATGAATGTGGTTTGTTGGACCATTTTCTAAAAGGATGTGATGACTATCTACTCCCACACTTTCTGTTGGGGACTGGAGTTATCACTGATGATCCTGATGAACTGCTTGGGTGTCTACTCCAAACCTCTCAGGAACTTCTAGGATGTTAACATTGGGGTTATCACCAAAGTCCTTAATCCTTGGTACAGACTTTCCACCATAGATGTTCCTCTCATCTACAAGAGACTCTAGCGGAATGAGTTTTTGTCAGATGAAGATTCGAATAACAGATTCCATCATCGGTCCTCCCCGATGAGGATGGCTTTCCCTAGTTTGTATCGCCAGGTCTTTCTCACGTTCTGTTGGAGTTACTGCAACAGTTTATGTTGTCAAGGCTGCCTGACCTTCATTAAAATGTACTTCAATGGATACCATCATCAGACCGCCTCCGATGCTTCATTGGGTTTAATTGCCAATAACTAAAGAACATCAAGGTTGCTTGACCTTCGTTGAAATGTGTTTCAACGGTTGAGATCATCGGATTATTTTTGACGCTTTGCTGGATTTACTGGCTAATGGCTGAAGAATGTCAAGGTTGCTTGACCTTCATTGAAATGTGCTTCAACGGCTGATGTTGTATTTCCCGCTGGGGAGAGGTTGTTACTAGAATCACAACCTCAAGTTGATGGCATTGGACCTTTACGAGGTATTGCCGAGTGTAGTTTACAACAACTGTACTCATCCGTGTTGTGAACCCTGTGTCTAGGCAAATACCAATGGGTGATATGTAGACCTGCAGTTTGGTCTCTGAAAATCAGGATTTCAGGCTTTTCCGCTTAATCGCGTAACATCTTTTTTCCTGATTTAACTTTTTAACTTGTGAGACCTCCTTTGCAACTCAAATTGGACCGAGCCGGAGGGGTGAGACCCACGTAGGACAGTCACAGGTACTCCTACGGTAGCCACAAATACACCCTCGGCTATTCGTGGGTGTATTTGAGGCTCCCATTACTTTCACAAGTCATTTTTAAGTTGCGTCACACATAGAATCTGAGAGTTCTTCTTCAGATCTGCTGAGGTTGGGCTTTTTTCTGTAATATCCGTCACCGTACAAGTGTTCTATACTATCCTAGTAACGTATGCATTTCCCCTTTTCTAGTTTTTATTTGTTAAAAAATGAGTTATCACATGAAATGCTTCGAAACACATAGTAGTGAATATACATGCTCATATGACTTGATAAAAAATATTCAACATAATAATTTTAGTATTTAACCATGCTAAACATAATGATATGAAAAAATTTAACTTTTGAAACAGTCAAATTGGCACTTTTTTTTGCTATTTCTTATCCTATTTGAGGACAAATGAGCAAAGGTTGTAAAGCAAAGTATTCTTGGTAATTAGGCTACCCTTACGGATTATGACTTTGATATTTTTATGCACATATGATGTTTATGACTGTGGATTGGTGTGCTACTGAATGGCCACCTAGTCATGCCTATGTGCATGTGGATAATCCTTTTTACAAAGGAGACTCTGGCAAAAAATTTCCATGAGCCTAGGCATTGAATAGTGATGCATTTTTAACTCTACTGTAGGCGTATGTTAAAGTAATGCATGCATGCATATAGTCATAAAATGCATTTGAAAAGCTCTAGGTTAGAATTTACCATACCCTTTCTGAGGTGATTTGGAGACATATGTCCAGATATATGGATCCGGATCAGTCGAGTAGTTCCCGTAGGACCACTTCAGGTGTGAGGAGGAGGGCTTCTGATGTGCCTCAGCCTCGTATAGTTAGACGACCTTGTCGTTTGGTGGAGGCAGTGATTCATCCTATCCGGGTTAAGGTACCAGATGTTGAGGACGAGAAGGAGGATTTACCAGTTGCGGCTCCCGCTCCTGCTGCTCATACTCCCCACAGAGATCTTTTAGGCATTAATGTCACGATTCCATAGCTTCTGGGTGATTTAAGTCACCACCGCTCGGTTTACTTGCATGCGAACGAGGTAAAAGCTGGGTTTTATCTTCCTTTTTCCTATTGATGAGGAGCAAGGATTCTGATGTTGATTTGTTTTTGTAATGTAGGTTCCCGGCTTTACACAGCCTTGAGGGAGCTGGTTCAGCATACACTCTCTATATTAGACCCTTCATCCAGAGTATCGAGAGATTGTGCATGGTTGGGGCTTTGAGGCATTCTTTTCCATCCTCTCCTGCCGTTTTCCCTTGGGGTTATCTTAGGGCATTATCTGAGCGCTGGTTTCACCAGACTTATTTTCCCTATTTGCTGGACTGCGAGGTGATGATGACGCCGATGGATTGGCGGTTTATCACCGGGATGGAGTTTGGAGGGGCGCCAGTACCTTGTGCGGCGAACATTACCCCGACTGCCGTTAGATCCTTGCTAGGAGTCCCGACTGAGGCGCTCAAAGGTAGGACAGTCTGTACTAGTTATTTGAGTGTGGATGATATGAGCGGGGCGTTGATTGATCCCATACCCGCTGATGTGAGAGTCAGGGATTGCATTCTTCGGCGATTATTCTTGTTCATCCTCCGGGGTTTCTTCATAGCGGATAACTCTTCCACGGTGTCATTCGCTTTGGTCAGCGCCACTCAAGAGGTGGATTGTATTGGAGAGTATGATTGGGGCTCCTATACCTTTGCCTATTTCCTCAAGGGAATACGCATGTGCTTGTAGGGCTTGACAGAGGCTTGGTTAGGATTTTACCCGTTTCTGCTGGTGAGTATTTCTCTTTTGATTTCCTATGTACAGGTTAAAAGTGTTAACTGACCGCAGATGTTTGCCCTTGTTTTGGCAAATTTGGGCCTATGAGAGTCTCCTATGTCTGCGTCCCATTAGCATGTTAGGTTTAGACACCTACCCACGGGGACGACGATGGAATCACTCCATGTTGGCGGAGGTTCCTCTAGCTGAGGGTTTCACCCATTATCGTCTACAATTGGAGTTATTGATAGCCGATGTCATTATATGGGTTCCCTATTATGGGGACCATTTGACAGTTGGCTTTAAGGATGGGTGTAGACACTCGAAATTTTTTGCATACCTGTTACTAACATTGCATGATGGCAGAATCATCTTTCAGAGATAACCCTGGAAGACAGCTCAGTTCAATCCCAAAGATAACCTAGGATATTCAATATTATCATCTTGGAGATAACCCCGAGACATCCAGCTTAGTCCCGAAAATACCACCGAAAGTTTTAACCTCAACCCCAGAAACTGTGACACCCCCAAATCCGGGTTACCTGACCCCCGAGTTTGGTGTTCACGATCCACAATATAATAACATCTAACTACCCATTCATATAGAAATAGTAATATATAAGTCATTAACAGAGATTATTAATACATTAGTCCTAGGTCCGCTAACCTTAACACTACAAACATACCCCTTAGATATACAAATGGGGTTTACAAACATAATAAATATTCTTATTATAACTACTCCAGGATTTTGCCACGATTCTTCACAGCATCTTTTGCAACTTCGTTTCTAGCTGAAAAGTTTTATTTAGCAAGGGTGAGTAACAAATTTGCCCCACAAGTTAAGATATACAATGAATGTATAAGTATCAGAATAATAGACTAAATATTTTTTTTTGAATGATACCAAAGTTCGGGGAACTTTGAAATAGCTGAACAATTCGTTAATCAATAACAAGTTTTCTTATATTCTAGGCAACACAATAATCTGATAATGAAAGATTACAACGCTTTCAAAGTTTCTACGATATTCAATTGAATAAACAAGAATCAATTCTACGCAATAACAAAGTGAAATATTTTCCAGATTTATGCTGAGTGATCTCACCAGATCTTTGAACTTATTTTCTCGGGTATCTATCAAAGATTTACTTTGATACATACGTAGGCGTATCAGATAACCATAGAGATTAAATCATACCCCTCTGCAAGTATAACAAGTGATCAACTTTATTATACTCTATATTATGCATAATACTTAACAACGCAATGGTCGAATGTACGACCCAAAATATTCCCTTTATATAAAAGGTTGTTCTTCTCAGTCTCAAAATCAAGATTTTTGATTTAACAACGAAATACTGTGATTTCAAATTCTATCTACTTATTGATCTAGCCGAAACAATTGGCATCGATCTATCAATAACAATTGATTTCTCTTCTCGTATTTATCAAGTTCTAACAAATGTTCATCTAGCCAGAATAATTAGCTAAGACATTTCTCAATATAATTTGACAATAAACAGAAATTATCTGTACTGTCAATATTAGTTTCTACAGATATAAATATCCAACAATAGTAATTCTACGAATATATATTTTTTGAATCAGTAATTCAATTTGAATTATTAATCATGCACTAACTGCGAATAATCAAAAATAACTTTCCTGGACATGGTATAATTAGCAATAATTAACCATAATAATTAAATGAATATAACTCAAGGTTGAGTTAGGAAACTTGCCTTCCGCGTTAATTATAGCTACACAATATAATTAACTGCGTTCGTAAGACCTATAACCAATAATATCGGTCTCACAATTAGCATAATATTTCATAACACGTAATACTGTAATTTACAGTCAAACTTCTCCTAGGGACATTACCACATAGCCACATTAGTGTTTATAACCTATATAAATACTTATCAAGTCTAACTAGTTCAGTCTGGTTGGACTTTGGTCTCATATCGGTGTTCTGGTCACCCTATCCGATAATTAACACATTGATTGTCTAACAATCTTAGTCTCTAAGCTTCAATATTATTTTAAATAAGTCAAATATCGTTTATAATATTTTTCAGAAGCTTTTAATAATTTATAAACAATTATTATAATTTATAATAATTTTTCAAACACTTAAATCATTTCTAAATGATTTATTTATCAAATAATCTTATCATTATTAATATTTTATAATATAAAAATATTAATAACATACTTGTCAAAATATTAAAGTTATTATTAATAACTTAAAATATTTTTAAATCATTAATATTTTACTTAAATGATTTTTAAAATAATTAAAATCATTTTTAAACCATCACTATTAATATTTAAATATTAATGAAATTATTATTCAAATATTAAAAGTTATTAATTATAATTTAAAATACTTTTAAATCATTTTTCTCATTTTTAAATGATTTTTAAAACAATAAAATCATTTTTAATTAATTAATTTAATTTAATAAATAAATAATCTAATATCATTAATATTAATTTATTAATGAGAATTCTCCAAAAATATTGAAAATTATATTTTATAATTCAAAATATTTTCTAACACTTTATTCTTATTTAAAATGATTTCTAAATCATTAAAATCATTTTTATCCTATTTATATAATTTAATAATTAAATAAATCTAATATCATTAATATTAAATTATTAATAAAAATTCTCCAAAAATATTAAAAGTTACATTTTATAACTCAAAATATTTTTAAATACATTATTCTTACTTAAAATAATTTTTTAAAATATTAAATTATTTTTCTCTAATTTATTTAATACACTAATTAAATAAATTAAATACCTCTAATATTTAAATAATTATAAATATTAAAGAAAAATATTCCAATTGGTCAAAAATTATTTTTTATAATTTAAAATAATTTTTAAAACTATTTTTGGTAATTTTTAGAATTTATTTTCTATTTTTAATCATTTTCCAGAAATTAGAAAAATAAAATTAAATAAACCGTCGCTATAGGCCTTTAGCGACGCATTCTGTAGCCTTAGGTGTTCTTGGCTGAAGAACACTGACAAAGTCAGTGTTCAAGGTAGCTTGTTTGACTGACTTTAATTCTCGGTGTAAACATGTTCCGGCCCATTTCAAACTCAGTTCTTGTAGTAAGTATACAACACTACAACTGGAAACCAATATCTAGGTCAAATAACAAACATGTAAAGAGATCTGGGCAATCAAATCTCTTGTCAGACCATTCCTGGGTTTTTCCCAGAAACCCAGAACTCGACTGGTCACTTTGATGGTCAATTAAGTTTATGTTCCAGTCATTGTATAGGTGTTATGAAGGTTCATAACTATAGTACATATGCCCAAGAACATTTATACATTAACAGATCAGTTCAAATATAAGGCAATCACAAGAAAATAATATGGTCAAACCATGTCAAAATCATGGATTAACCGTTTTCTGGGTTTTCCAGAAATGGTAATCATGATTGACATGCCCAGCTTGACCAACTGCTATGCTTGATCTACTGCTTATTTGTGAGATATAAAGCCATGGAATCAAAGACCATATAACAGGCTACACCATGGTTCCAAACAAAACATCAAACAATATCATATCTGGCAGATCCGGTCCCTTAAAACTCATGTCAGACGCTAAAATCAAACATTCTGGGTTTCCCAGAAAATACTCGGTCATGTCCGGTCAACGGTTTTTGACCGATTATTTCTTCGAATCCAGACCTCTTATGACTCTGATTTCTTTTGCAGCTTAAAGACAACATTACAAGCTACATATAACAACTTAAAAATATCAAAAACAACAAATGAACAAGAATCTGTGGAGCCTGACATTAGCTTGTCAGACCACAAATTTTTGTTCTTGGACAGTTTTGAAAAACTCAATTTTAAAGCATTTTGATGCTATGGATCTATGTTATATCAACATAGATCATCATTTAAAATCCTCTAGCACTGATTTAAACACTTAAATAGAAAATTTTTCTTTGCAACAAAGATCAAAAATAAAAATTAGATTTATACCTTTATAATTCAATCTTTGATCTTGATCTTGCTAATCTGATGTTGGTTGATCTAGGGTCGATTCTAGGACTGATCTACTTGCTAAAATCGGAGGTCTTGAGTGAGAGAGAGTTGGTGAGAGCTTAAATGAAAAATGACTAACTTTGGTGATTTTTTTCTCTCTCATAACATATATATATATATATATATATATATATATATATATATATATATATATATATATATATATTGTGTAGATGCATGTGTAATCTGATATTGGCTGCCAAATAGGGCTGAAATTCTGAGATTTAAAGTCACTAAGTCAACATAGTTGGTTACCAACTCTTGATTTGGCAAGATTTATAAGTAATCTAATAAAATTTTCATAAAGGGCATTTTTGACATTTACATAATAATTTTAATGGCATTCTTGTCCAATGCACAAACCCTTAGGGTTTAGGGTTAGGGTTAAGGTTTAGTTCTAATATTTTTGAATTTCGAATTTCAAAATAGAAAATTAACATTCTAAAATTATAATTAGGATTCAATAATTATATTAATATTTCCTAATCTTAAATTCAATCTTGCTAATTATGATTAATATTTCTAATTAAAATCGCTTAATTTAGCAGTTAGGGTCAAAATGGTCATTAGGGTTTATAATTAGAAAAATAATATTTCTAATTTCGAAATTAGATTTCCTAGTAAGATTAGAGTTTTCTAATCATATTAAAGTTTAATACACACGTTAGGCTTCCCAATTAGGATTAGGGTTTCCTAATTAAGGTTTATTAATTACAACCCTTAAACGATCAATCATTAATCATTATCAACATATAGCACAAACACATTCTCACCAATATAATTAGTTTAATTATATTTTCTACCGAATCCCGTTCCAGAAGTTAGGGTTAGGGTTTCTATTCTCCATTAAGCACAACTCTACTCTAATTTTATTAGTCAATACACAAATTGACCTTCTCGAGACTCGTATCACAAAAACTTGTCACATAAATGATAATCAATATTAATATTAATAAAAAAAAATTTATTCGCTAATTTTGGATTATTCGAAATCCCGGGTTATCACAGAAACCCGAGTCGTACAGTCCTTGTCATATCGGAGATAACCTCGAGATACTCAGTCTCAGTCCCGAAAATAACATCGGGAAAGATAGTATCAATGTCGGAGACAACCCCGAGGCGTACAGTTGCAGTTCCAGAGATAACCCCAGAAATGCTTGTTTCAAATCCATGCAATCAGCTTCAACACTCGGCAATGGCCCAGAGGCACTCATTCCCCAAGTCCGGAGATAACCCCGGGAGGTCAGGGACACCTCAGAGATAACCTTGAGGACGATCAACACCTGCAGCAGTCCAATCTCAGAGATAACCCTGAGCAACGACTGCTAAAAATAGCTCAAACTTGAGATAACCCCGGTGAAGGGCAGAACCATCATTTTGCCATCCCAATCCCATATTGCGCCATCTCAACATTCATACATACATTTTACACATCAATGTCCTACAAGAACCAAAGAGCTCCAATCCCGAGTGACTACTGCACAAGACAGCACATCGGATAGAATTTGAAGCTTGAAGACCAAGGGCATGGTCTCATTTTCCTGACTTCGTACAACCTCTAATCCCATGCCATTGTGTAGCTCTCGACAACAGCATGCCGTAAAAGGTCTTATACACCTCGATCGGATGCCCGAATTGAAGTTCTAAAAGTTTGAGCGGACATCACATTGCACGAGTGCACGTACTTCGAGACGGTAGGACCCGCAGAACCTAGGGCACCCCGGGCAGCCACAGGTGCATCTGCGGCTGCCGCAGGTACACTTGCGTCTCCTCACTCTATAAATAGAGGGCTTGGGGCAGCCATTTTGCATAGAGAAATGGCGAGGAAGCCCTGTCCAATTTGCTCTGTACACACTATAAATTGAGTGCTTTCTCATTTTAAACACTTGTGAGCTTATATATTGTTATATTTTTACCGGTGGGAGTCGAGTGTTCATCCATTTAAAGTCATTGAAGTCTTCTTTGGCAGTCCACTGTAAGCCTTCTTACACTTTCTAAAGCCTTTCTCCGCTACTATGCACACACAATTCTGCACGTTGAGAGTCGTGTTGCGTGTGTACGCCCAGACTTTGGTCCATAGTTTTTATTTCTTTTTGAATATATTACATTTATATATTTATATATATGGACTAACATTATCGAGTTATGTCTCGATTGAGCCTGAATTTACGTCCGGAGCGTTTATTTACTTATATATATATATATACTTATATATATGAACTGTTGTCGAACTCTGTTCAATGAGCCTGAATTTTACATCCGGAGCGTTTACTGCTTATATATATATATATATATATATATATATATATATATATATATATATATATATATATATATATATATATATAGACAAATCGCTGAAATGATAAACCGAGCCGGGATCGATATATATCCCGAGCCGGGATCGATATATATCCTGTGTGTTTACCGCTTATATATATATATATATATATATATATATATATATATATATATATATATTAAATTTCTGTCAGGCCTGGAGTTTACTTCGTGGCCTTTTACTGTTTTATTTACATTTAGTCCCGCCAGGAGTTTGCTTCATGGCGGTTGATCGTATTTATTGCTTTATTTACATTTCTGATCCCCCATGGAGGTGCTTCGTGGTGGTTGATCATGTCTCTATATATATATTTACCGCTTTTATATATTTACATTTCCGATCCCCTATGGAGGTACTTCGTGGTGGTTGATCATGTCAGTTTATATATATTTACAGCTTATATATATATAATTGCTTACAGCTTTCATATAATTTGCTACATCATGTGAGCCTAGGAATCATGTGATCACAGATTCAGTCTGTTGAATCTAGATTCGGTTCCCGTGATGGACATTTTCAGCTGTACATGGCTTATAAATTATTCGCGTTGTTCGAATTTCCTTAGATGACTCTTATGCCCACAAGGAGTTCGACATTGCTATGTATATTATTTTCTCGAAGATGGCATCTCGAAAATAAAAGCAATCAAGCCGAACATTTAATAAAAATGGAAGTATCAAAGGCCTCAATTACTATTGAGCACAGGGTTTGAAAAACCTCTTTTTACAAAACATCACTACTATATCTTGTTAAAACTGAATTTTATATAAAATTCAAACCCTGTGTATATAGGTGCGAACGAGGCATAACACTACTTCCAAATAACTGCACATTGACCCACACACATACACACATTCATATAACAATTTAATTAAAAAGTGGCGGTCACCGTGGCAACACAGATGTCGGGGGTGCTTAACACCTTCCCTCCGCATAACCAAGTCCCCGGACCCTAATGAATCTCGGTTTCACAGACTCGTTAAGTAGTGTCACATCATTGGGTCAATGTGCAAACCTTTTCTCGGTTGTGTTGGTACAACCATTTAAAAAACCAACTGGTGACTCTTACAGTCCAATCATCGACATATAAATGTCGGACCTTTTCACAACTTGTTTTTTCAAACAAATCTCACCTAACATGAGAACACCAAAAGACAAGAATAAAAAAGGGACAAATAAAATCCCGACGTCGACATGTGGCGACTCTGCTAGGGACTTTCGGTAAGAGGACTTAAGCCGTAATTAAAAGCTTTTCAAAACTGTTATATGCTTGTGTGTGGATGTTGCATTTACATTTGATGGATGTGTACGAATGCATTTGCTTACTATACTTAATGCTTTACACTATATCTGCTTGTGATATTAGTGCTTCATACATGTCATCATTTTCACAAAATGGTGAGACACGTTGTATGTGAATGTATGTTGTGTGGTTCCTCCATCAGGAGGATATCCTGTCGGTGTTTGATTACTGGACTCGTAAGAAGACTAATTCCAACGAGGCTCAGAAAAGGCACCACCCAAATTCGCTCCAGTTGAAAGACCGGATTAACTTCCCGTCGAGTAAGTTGCGATGATTTGGGAACCTTCATGCCAAAAAGCCACGAGAATAGCCTAAGATAGGTTAGCCTCTGATAAACCAAATGCGGAGGAAAGTCTCTTCATGCTCTCTCATTTCAAAATTACTCGTAAAGTAAATTACTTGTAATTTCATTCCATATTAATCTCCATGTAATGAGAAATATAAAGAAATATGTGTACACGCATATTTACAAAATATTAACATGCTATCCTGTATTACAAACAGCTAACATCCATTTTGCAGGATAATACTCCTAAAACGGATACGTCATATAACATGTAAACATTTATACATTCCCTGAAACTAAACTACGTCAGTTTTATGCAGGGAAACAATCAGACCTACTACCCATTCAAAGTCCAAAAAGGCCACGAGCCTACAACCAATTATGTCTTCATCTGACCAAGCTAATCTTAATCCTGTCTCCCTCGAGGAATTCGATGGATTAAGTAAACAAATCACAGATTTGGCTATTCTGCTTAAAGAACTGCACCAATCTACTCAGGGTACAAGGATACCCATACATACTGAATTCTCTGCACATGAAGGAACACAAGGTGCGAACAAAGAAGCTCTCGTACCTGATGCTCAGTTGGATACAACCAACAAAATTTATGATATCACCCATCTCAAAGAAGATCCAGACAATGATGATATCAGAAAGAAAGTCCTTCAAATGGAAGAAACCATCCGTTCTATCAAAGGGATTGGAGCACATGGGAGTGTTTCATATGCAGACCTTTGTATATTCCCTGGTGTGCATTATCCTGAGAAGTTCAAGACTCCTGACTTTGAAAAGTATGACGGGTTAGGAGACCCTTATACCCATTTGAAGGTATTCATTGGAGAACTCGATCTTATGCTGAGGAAGAGAAGCTCATGATGCAGCTGTTCCAGAAGAGTCTAACTGGAGAAGCCCGTTCGTGGTATACCAGATTAGGCAACACCAAGATCCATAGATGGGAGGAGCTAGCTCATGCCTTCCTCAGTCAGTATAGCTTCCAGTCTCAGATGGCCCCTGACCGGTACCAAATTACTAAAGTCAGGAAACAAACCAATGAATCTTTCAGAGAGTATGCTCAAAGGTGGAAGCGCCTTGCTGTTCAAGTTGTTTCCTCTATGAATGAGTCAGAAATGGTTATGACCTTCACAGACATACAGGAAGCTCCTTTCTATGAGAGGGTTTTAGCTGGTATTGGCAAACCATTCTCTGAAATGATTAAACATTGGGAGATGGCTGAGATGGGATTAAAGTCAGGAAAGATTCAAGACCTAGCTGCCCTCAAAGCTGTTGCTGAGCACATCTAGTCCGAAAATTATGGAAACAACCCCCGGAGGGTCCATAAAAAGAAAGAGGAGGATGTTTCCTTGATACTACAAGGTCAGAAAGGCAGTCAGAATATGCCTATCCAAAGGAGAAATTTCACTCCCTTTCAAGCATAGTCTTCAAACCCTCCATTGTCTAAAGGTGGAGAAGTCAGACGCACTCGAGTGTTCACACCCCTAGGAGACTCACTCGAGAACATTCTCAATCTTCTAACCACTCAGAAGAAAATTACACATCTTCTTCCACCAGCCAACCCGAATGGGAGGGGTTTCAATGCTACTCGAAAAGTGTGCTTATCATTCCGGGGCACCGGGACATGATACTCAAGATTGCTGAGCCTTAAAACATAAGATCCAGGATTTGATCGATAGCGGTGAGATTGTGGTCACCAAGCCCGATCAACCCCATGTGCAAGACAACCCTCTTCCTCAACACAAAGAAGAAGAGGTCAATATGATTAATTGGAGCAGTGGACAGAGTTCCAACTTTAATGGTGGATCTTCCCAGACCAGCAAGGATGGTGTTGACAAATGGGATTTTACAAAGTTCCAGTATACGATGGAACGAAAAACGAATGCTCTGCGTGAGCAACTTAACCAATTGGCAGAACTGGTGGTCCATCAGCATCAAGCCACCCGCCAATTAATTAGTCAGGAGCATGCCAGTCTCCTCCCTCTTGTTACAAACACTCCACCGCGCGCTCTAGAAAATGAAACACTAGAGGATATAATTGTAAAAAGAGCAAATGCCAAAGCCCGTTGGGATTTTGCCAACTAAAGGGAATTTACATACCTAGGACAACCGATGGAAGAAATACTGTAGATGTTGATAAATGAAGGAAGAATCACAAATCTGCTACCTCCAATCAGCCCGCGTTCAAGATGGTTTGATTTTAATGGAGTGTGCCAATATCACTCCCAATATCGCGGTCACAACACAGAAGAATGCTGGGCACTTTTCCACGATCTAATGCATAAGGAGATAGAGATCTATGTGGATGACATCATTGTCAAGTCTCGAAGGGAGGAAAACCACCTAGACCATCTCAGAAAGCTCTTCAACAGGTTGCGTAAGTATAACTTGAAGTTGAATCCAGCCAAGTGCGCCTTTGGCATTAAATCAGGCAAGTTGCTAGGATTCTTAGTTAGCCATAAGGGGATTGAACTGGATCCCACCAAAATTTAGGCGATCACGGAAATGCCCATTCCTCAAATAGAGAAGGAAATACGGGAATTTTTGGGAAGAATCAACTTCATCAGCAGATTCATTTCCCAACTCACAGCAACTTGTGAGCCTATTTTTAAGTTGTTAAGGAAGAACTCCTCCATGAAATGGAATGATGAGTGGCAGAATGCCTTCCTTACAATCAAAGAGCAGCTAGTCAAAGCTCGTGTTTTGGTAACACCCAGGGATGATGTTCCCTTGTTCATGTACCTGTCCATAAGTGACAATGCCATGGGCTGCACGCTGGGAGAAAAAGATGATAGAGGCCAAGAGCAAGTTATCTACTACCTCAACAAAAGATTCATGAACAGTGGACACAAGTACACTCTGATTGAGAAGACTTGTTATGCTTTAGTATGGGCTTTCATGAGGTTACAACATTACCTCCATGGTCACACAACCCATCTCATATCCCGCGTGGATCCTCTCAAGTACGTGTTCAGTAAACCCGTGTTAAATTGTCGATTGTCTAGATGGCAGTTGATCCTACAGCAATTTGACATCGTCTACATGACACAAAAGTCCATTAAAGGTCAAGAAATTACGGATCAACTGACTGCCGTACCTTCAGGGGATTTCAAACCCTTGGAAACATACTTTCCTGATGAAGGGGTAATGACAATTCAACATCACCATCAGTACGATGCATACCAAACATGGAAGATGTATTTTGATGGAGCTATGAATATGGAAGGTTCTGGGGCTGGAGCAGTTCTAGTATCCGTTACGGGGGAACATCATCCCGTCGCCGTCAAATTGTAGTTTGCTAGCACCAACAACACAACTGAGTATGAAGGCTTTATCATGGGGCTAAAACTTGCCCAATCAATGGGCATCAGACGGTTAACTGTCTTTGGAGATTCCGAGGTAATCAAACAAACCACAGGAATCTATCACACCAAAGGTCTACGCTTGCAGCCTTACCATTGGCAGGTTCTACAGATGGCTTTGGAGTTTGAAGAAATATCCTTCCTCCACATTCCTCAGAATAGGAATGATTTTACGGATGCACTAGCAACCTTGACCTCCTTGATCAACATACATGACAAGGAAGAGACAAGGAAGACATGCCAACCCTCACATTTGCCCAACAAAAGGCTCTAGCCTATGGGAATTATATTGGAGAAGTATCGAATGAGCTACCTCCCATCCAACACCCTTGGTATTAGCATATCAAGGAGTACTTGTAAGATGAATCTACACCAGCTGAGGCGAGCCCGACTGAAAAAAGGTGAATCCATCGCATTATGCCCTCCTTACATAACCTTCACATACAATAGAAATCATGTAATCATCAATAAAACCAAAATCACTATATTTCTATGTAAAATTGCAGCAATATTGAATTGATGCACAAGTTGTTATAATAATACACACGGTGAAACAGTATATTTCTATCTGGTTCACGAAATATAAAGCTAAACAATTCAGCCTCATACACGCATGCTATCATGATTACAACCATACTCACATGTCATTTTTTAATTCCATACAAGTACATAAAATGAATGGTGATCAAACATTCATGCAATCAAATCAATCATAATAGAAATTCCAACGATAAATACACAATCAAGCAATCAGGCCATTAATTTTAGACTACATATCAAAATCCGTTAGAATCTCATAATGGACTTTAGTTCATTTCTGAACCGAAAGCCATTATGGGATTATAGTAACACATGGAGAATAATTAAAGCAATCGAACGAGAATATAGAATCGATCAAACCCAATTACAGTTTATGATCCAAAGCGTTGTTCAAATCTCCAGTAGTTTCCAACAAAATGAAATGAAATATTGTTCAATGATTAATTTCTAAAGAAGATGTAAAAAAAAATATTAAGTCTATGCACAAACCCTTCTTTGGAAAATTCGTTCTAAAACTTGGAACCCTCATTTTTCTCCTCTAAAAAAAACTGATAAAAATAATAATCATCCCGTCTTGTACCAACCAGAGTAGTTTTTATGAACTCAAACACTTCAAATTTCAAATTTAAAATAAAGTCATATAACAGCTGCAGATAACTCGCGCGGCCGCGCGAGGTCCCAATACAGAATGGGCGCGGGTGCGCGTGTATACGTTTCTAGCTTCTACAGGCTGATGGCGCGGGTGCGCATGTTCTAGCTTGTTTAGCCGCGTGACCGCGTGGCTTTTGTGTCCTGTATACTTGTGTTCTGCTGCTGCTTCCAGTTGTTCCACATGCTTGTTGCTTTCTCTTCTATTATTGTTCAGTTTCGTATCTCCACTCAGTCCATTTGCCTAACCTTGGTTAGATCCATACCACAATGCCTATGTCGAATCATGCCGTCTCCTACATTTCCATACCAAAGGAATTCTAATTACAACTAATGCAAAATTAACACAAAATGCACTAAAAGCATACTAAAATGTACTTGAGATGAGCATAATTCTCGTGAATTGATATCCAATAAGTAGGTATAAAACCTACTTATCAAATACCTCCAAACTAGAACTATTGCTTGCCCTCAAGCAATGCATACTACATAAAACACTGAAAATACAACTACATGCTATGCAACTAGATTACGAAGCAAATGAGTCCCACATTTTTCCAGCCAGAATAGAATTCCAATCTAATATGCCTCAGCGAATTATCCAGATTCAAGAATAAAAATTCAAACTAATCCATTGACATAATATCATACACTCAAGCAATCCATATATGCTATAAAGATGCTGTGTGTGTGTGTTATGTTCACCAAAACTTGACTAAAGCAAAGAATACACATGCTAAATTACTCAAAATAAAAAATTACAGTCTAAATCAAGATTTATGTATACTAATGCATCAAAGAGTATTCTAACATATCAATACAAACAAAGGTTTAACAATGGGTTTAAACTGCTTTATTTCTACTCACGAGGGCGATTTTTGCTCTTTCCTGCGGTGTTTATTGCTATTTTTTTTATACACATGGCTGTGCAATCCCTCATTCCATTAGGCTAACATTGTTACCCCTTAGCGAGCTTTCAACCAACGACTCCCAGACCATAAAAGACCTTAGGGCGCTAGGTGTAAAGACAATCTGTAACGCCCGAAAAAATTAAATTTTTAGAAGAATTAAAATTTTATTTAATTATAATGATTAAATAAACTTAATTAATTATTTATGGAGCAAGCTAATTGAAGGTCTTTATATGACCTAAACATGTTGGAACATCGTAGGATTTTGGCTACGTGGTAGAATTAAAGTGTTTGAATTTTTAAGACGAAAATAAAAGTTTTCCAAAAAATTTTCTGAAAAACACTATTCACGCATTTCTGCTCGGGAATTATTTTTGAACTTTTGAGAAATACGTAACGATAGAATATCGAGGTGAGATGGAATATCCAATAATATTTTAGTTATAGAAAATGTAATATTTCGCCTATAGACTTAAAACCTAACGTTTAAGAAAAATAATTTACGGGAAGAAAATGTAATGCGATTAATGAATTAAACAATAATCATATAATACGTAGGTATTATACGAAGTAATGAATACGAGTATGATACGAGGTATTATACGAGTACGTATGAATGATGGTATGTTGTGTGCATTGAATAAGTATACGAGTTAGAATACGAGAATTGTACGTAAATTATACGTTAAAAGGCTTTAAGCCAAATGTAATGAACTTGTAGGATTTGTTAAGTATTATGTTAGCCCAAGTATGGAAATGGTTAAGTACAATAGAATTAATGAAAGCCCAATGTTTGTTTAATTGCAAGCCCAAAGCTTAAGCTAATCTAATTAAATCTAATCCCAAGCTAAGGCCCAATGGGTTAAAGTGATCCATGGGGCAACCCATGATCATTTGGTAAATCTTGGTGACCAAGTGTTATGGGGAGCAAGTAACTTAGAGGCTAAGTGTTGTAATGACCAAGACATTAATGTGATGGCCAAGTAATTGTTTTGGTTAGCAAGTAAACTTGGGGATTAAGAAATGAATAGTAAGGAGGTTACTAAGGAGGTGGGAGGCCCTATTGACCCTTATGCCCTAACCTAGGATGTCTTATAAATAGAGAGCTTAAGCATTCATTTGTTGGTTGTTAGTTTTTCGTCCAACTTAAGTGGAGAGCTTATTTGGTAGAGAGAATAAGCACATATAAGTTATACTTCCTTTGTAATATTTTCATCCAATAACTTATAGCTTATTGGTTAGAGAGAAAAAGTTACAAAAGCTAGAGAGTTAGCCTTTGAGATTCAAGAAGAAAGAAAGAAGAACAAAGATTTGCCAAGTGTTATCAAAGGGTAAGTAATAATAAACCATGATTTTCTTTCTCTTCCATTGTTAGAGAAGGGGGTAGTGGTAGGATTTGTATGCTAAGAAATGATAAGAATGAATAATTAATGGAATTAAGCCGTATACGTAATGAATAAGTAATGAGAATAAGTTATGAATTCATAAGGAACCTATATGAACATTTCATATGTTTTCTTAATAAGATGGTATGATAATAAAAAGCAAGGATGGTGGTTAAAAGATTAAGTTCATAAGAAGCCATGAGAAATGGAATCAAAGTAATCTATATTTTCATAAGTTACAAACTCACAATGAACTAATAATAACTTATCATGTTTATAAGTTAATGAATCATGTATGTCAAGATATTAGTATAATGGATTGAATCCAATTGAAACGGTTTAAAAATCTCAAGTAACAAAATTTTACCGGAATTAACACGAATGGATGATAATCGTCGAGTTCGTGAAATTCACGGAATGGAAGTCAAATTTTGATATTGAGCTTAGAAACATTGGTTTTCAATGGAGACAAGTCTTATTTGGCATTATAGAGTTGCAGACTCGAAAATGGCTGGATTCCGACTCAGAACGAAGAAACGAGCGTTGAACGTTCACAAACGTTTATCGTTTTCGTTAAAAATGGACTAATAGGTGAAATTTTAGCAAACGAAGTCAAATAGATAAAATTCTTGCATGAACGGATAGAGTACGTAATTTGTGAACCGTAGGCTCTTGAACGAGCCAATTCGGACTTATAACGAAGAAGTTACGAGTCCGGGAATCTCAACTTTTGAAAAATCTGTCCAAGTTTTCTGGTGCACTGAGCTGGCGCCGCGGCGCCAACACAAGACAAATTAGCCCACTCCACTGTGACACCCCCAAATCCGGGTTACCTGACCCCCGAGTTTGGTGTTCACGATCCACAATATAATAACATCTAAGTACCCATTCATATAGAAATAGTAATACATAAGTCATTAACAGAGATTGTTAATACATTAGTCCCAGGTCCGCTAACCTTAACATTACAAACATACCCCTTAGATATACAAAAAGGGTTTACAAACAACATAATAAATATGCTTATTATAACTACTCCAGCATTTTGCCTCGATTCTTCACAGCATCTTTTGCAACTTCGTCCCTAGCTGAAAAGTTTTATTTACCAAGGGTGTGATAAAAATTTGCCCCGCAAGTTAAGATATACAATGAATGTATAAGTATCAGAATAATAGACTATCTATTTTGATAGAATGATACCAAAGTTCGGGGAACTTTGAAATAGCTGAACAAATCGTTAATCAATAATAAGTCTTCTCGTATTCTAGGCAATGCAATAACCTGATAATGAAAGAGTACAACGCTTTCAAAGTTTCTACGATATTCTATTGAATAAACAAGAATCAATTCTACGCAATAACAAAGTGGAATAATTTTGAGATTTATGCTGAGTGATCTCACCAGATCTTTGAACTTATTTTCTCAGGTATCTATCAAAGATTTATTTTGATACATACGCAGGCGTATCAGATAACCATAAAGATTAAATCATACCCCTCTGCAAGTATAACAAGTGATCAGCTTTATTATACCCTATATTATGCATAATACTTAATAGCGCGCAATGGTCGAATATACGACCTAAAATGTTCCCTTTATATAAAAGGTTGTTCTTCTCAGTCTCAAAATCAAGATTTTTGATTTAACAACGAAATACTGTGATTTCAAATTCTATCTACTTATTGATCTAGCCGAAACAATTGGCATCGATCTATCAATATCAATTGATTTCTCTTCTCGTATTTATCAAGTTCTAACAAATGTTTGTCTAGCCAGAATAATTAGCTAAGACATTTCTCCATATAATTTGACAATAAACAGGAATTATCTGTACTGTCAATATTAGTTTCTATAGATATAAATATCCAACAACAGTAATTCTACGAATATATATTTTTTGAATCAGTAATTCAATTTGAATTATTAATCATGCACTAACTGCGAATAATCAACAATAACTTCCCTGGACATGGTATAATTAGCAATAATTAACCATAATAATTGAATGAATATAACTCAAGGTTGAGTTAGGAAACTTGCCTTCCGCGTTGATTACAGCTACACAATAAACTTATATTCGTTCATAAGACCTATAACCAATAATATCGGTCTCACAATTAGCACAATAATTCACAACACACAATACTATAATCTACAATCAAACTTCTCCTAGGCACATTACCACATAATCACATTAATGTTATAACCTATATAAACACTTAACAAGTCTAACTAGTTCGATCTGGTTGGACTTTGGTCTCATCTCGGTGTTCTGGCCACCCTATCCGACAATTAACACATTGATTGTCTAACAATCTTAGTCTCTAAGTTTCAATATTATTTTAGATAAGTCAAATATCGTTTATAATATTTTTCGGAAGCTTTTAATAATTTATAAACAATTATTATAATTTATAATAATTTTTCAAACACTTAAATTATTTCTAAATGATTTATTTATCAAATAATCTTATCATTATTAATATTTAATAATATAAAAATATTAATAACATACTTGTCAAAATAGTAAAGTTATTATTAATAACTTAAAATATTTTTAAATCATTAATATTCTACTTAAATGATTTTTAAAAATCATTTTTAAATCATCACCATTAATATTTAAATATTAATGAAATTATTATCAAAATATTAAAAGTCATTAATTATAACTTAAAATATTTTTAAAACATTTATCTCATTTTTAAATGATTTTTAAATCAATAAAATCATTCTTAATTCATTTATTTAATTTAATAAATAAATAATTTAATATTATTAATATTAATTTATTAATGAGAATTCTACAAAAATATTGAAAATTATATTTTATAATTTAAAATATTTTTTAACACTTTATTCTTAATTAAAATGATTTTTAAATCATTTAAATCATTTTTATCTTATTTATTTAATTTAATAATCAAATAAAGCTAATATTATTAATATTAAATTATTAATAAAAATTCTCCAAAAATATTAAAAGTTACATTTTATAACTCAAAATATTTTTAAATACATTATTCTTATTTAAAATGATTTTTCATAATATTAAATCATTTTTCTCTAATTTATTTAATACACTAATTAAATAAATTAAATACCTCTAATATTTAAATAATTATAAATATTAAAGAAAAAATTGGTCAAAAATTATTTTTCATAATTTAAAATAATTTTTAAAATCATTTTTAATAATTTTTATAATTTATTTCTATTTTTTTATTAATTTCCAGAAAAACAGAAAATTAAATTAATTAAACCATCGCTATAGAGCTTTAGTGACAGAAAGCGTCGCTGTTGGTGTTCTTGAGCTCAAGAACACTGACAGCCGGCAATGCAAGGGATCATGTTTGACCGACCATAAATATCAATCCAAAATGTTTCTGGGAAATCTATAAACATGATCTTGTAGTCTGTATATAGTACTACATTTATCAATTCTTATCTCGATCAAAAAGCAATACAACAAAGAGATCTGGAATCTTAAAGTCCTTGTCAGAATGCTCCTGGGTTTTTTCTGGGTTACCCAAAAACCCAGGCAGCTCGTGGTTCCACTTTCCAGGTCGTTTTAATCTAGGTTCTGTTTACGATTTATGTGATCTAATGGTACCAGTAGGTACTCCTTGTGTCAAGGAACATATTAGAAGCAAAATATCAAATAAACAACAACACATCAGCCAGATTTAATCCGGTCAAATGTTGTCAGAAAACAAGTTCATCCCATTTCTAGGTTTTCCAGAAATTTAAAACGTGATCGAGTGGCATGGTTTGACCACATTCTACTCTCGATATACTGACGATTTGAATGATCTAAAGCAATGTATTTACAGACCATATAACAGGGTATAATCTTGTTAAAACAGAAACATTAAAACACGAACAACCGGACATATATTAAGCCCACAAAATGTTGTCAGACGGATATTTTAAATTTCTGGGTTGCCCAGATTGTGCTTGGTCATGCCCGGTCAACGGGTTTTGACCGATTATAACTTCAAATCAAGACATCTAATGACTTTGATTTCTTTTGCAGAATAAAGACCTCATACCAAGCTACCGATTCAAAACATAAAACAAGAAAAAACATAAACAGACAGAGATCAGTGGCCTCTGACATTTGCTTGTTAGACACCTTTGACTGTTCTTGAGCAGTTTTTGAAAACTTCGTTTTAAAGCCATTTAATGCTATGGATCCATCATGGATCATCATAGATCAACTAAAAACAACTTCTGAAACTGATTTAAACACATAAACACAGAATTTTTCTTAGCAACATGGATCAAAATAGGTTTTCGGGTTTATACCTCTTTGTTCTAAATCTTGATCTTTCATCTCCAATCTGATCTTGGGTTATTAATGGGCTGTTTTAGTGACTGCTCTACTCAAGGAAATTCGAAGATTTGAAGAGAGGAAAAGTTGTTGAGAGCTTGTGTATATAATAAGTAGAATGCTAAACTTTCTCTCTCCTATCTCATATAAATCCTTAGATGCAATGTATGTTGATGTTATAGCTGTCAATGAGAGGCTGGTTGCTGATAATTTAAGCCACCAAGTCAACAATAGTTGGTCACCAACTCTTGATTTGGCAAGATTTACAAGTAATCTAATAAAATATCCATAAATGGCATTTTTGACATTTACAAAATAATTTTAATGGCATTCTTGTCAATTGCACAAACCCTTAGGGTTTAGGATTTGGGTTAGGGTTTAGGGTTTGAACCCTTTAAGGTTTAGGGTTTAAACCCTTTAGGTTTATAATTTAATTTCCAAGATTTTTGAATTTCGGTTTTCAAAATAGAAAATTAATATTCCTAAATTATAATTAGGATTCAATAATTATATTAATATTTCCTAACTATAAAATTCAAACTTGCTAATTAGGATTAATATTCCTAATTAAAATTGCTTAATTTAGCAATTAGGGTTAAAATGGTCATTAGGGTTTATAACCCACGAATTAGGATTTTAATTAAAAATATAAATTTCCTAAATTACAATTAGGGTTTGTAAAGTACAAATTAAAATAACAAAAATATAATTAGGGTTTTCTAATCATATTTAAGTTTAGTACATACATTAAGCTTACTAATTATGATTAGGGTGTCCTAATTTAGGGTTTAAAATTCTCGAATATGAAATTAGGGTTTCTCAGCGTACAATTAGGGTTTCCAATGATACGTTAGGGTTTCTAATCTTGAGATTAGAGTTTTTAATCTCTCATTAGGGTTTATTAATATTAAACCTAACCCGATCAATCATTGATCAATACTACCACACAGTACAAACACGTAATCAATAATATAATTATTTTAATTATATTTTATATCGAATCCCTATCCAGACTTAGGGTTAGGGTTTCTATTCTCCGTTAAGCACAACTCTACTCTATTTTCTCAGTTAATACACAAATTGACCAATTCTCGAGACTCGCATCACAGATACTTGTCGAAAAATTGATAATTAATATTAATATTAATAAAAAAAATTATTCGAAAAATTCGGATTATTCAAAATCCCGGGTTATCACAGCCGCAGCGCCAAAGCAGCCATCAGCCCATGGAGAGTCACGCCGCAGCGCGACATATAACACAGAGACTCGCACCGCGGCGTCGAGTCCGAATTTTTGAGTATTAAGTGGTGACGGCGCAGCGCGGCACCAAGTGCAATAGCCGGCGTCACAACGCCAGCCTTAAAACATAGGCAGACAGGAATGGTTACAAATAGAGTATGAAGGGAAATTGTTTAGCAATAAACTAAGGGACTTAATACAATATTGTTGAGTCATAACTAAACCTCAAGTGTGATCACTTAGAGTTAAAGTAAGTCAATTGAAGATGAACGTAAACGGTATGCAATAAGCGTACTTAATCAATGACGATCGAGTTTCGATTAAATAAACGTATGGACGTTAGTAAGCCGTGAGGAAGGATAATTAACTTGAACCGAATTGTATTAATGAAATAATTTCAATTAAGTTATAGAAAGGAACGAAGTTGGTAAGAATGATGTACATAATGACGTTAAGCCGGAACCAATAAATAACAAATCTAATACGGGATTAGATTGAGAAAAAGGGTAAGATTCTTTAGGAACTATATATGTTCAATCATGATCTAATTTGGTATGTTATGTGGTTATGTGTTGTAGAGACTGTAAAGATTCAAAAAGGGAAAGTAATTATACTGTAGCAGACGCTGAAGGCAAGTTTTTCTTAAACGCTTGTCTAACCTTCGTGTTAGCTAGGTTTTCAAATAAATCAAATTATGAGATGCATGTATGGTTTTGAAGAAAGAGTCGATGCCAGTTTTAACTCGGCTAGACTAATCTTGATAGATTGATTGAACTGTTTACAAGTATTTCAATATAGAATTGCTAACGCTATCCTACACCAACTATTTGGTACGGATTCAAGGTAAGCCTGAATATGAATAAACAAATGTATTTTCATCGAGTATTCGATGGGCACGTGAGGTTGCCACAACTTAAACGTACACACGTTTAATGGATGTAGTGTCGATCAACATAGAGTACTATAGGCTGATCACCTAGAAGTGCTCGTAAGATATGTCGGACTTACGGACTTCGTGCCGGGTAGTCCTTTTCAAAGAAACTATATGACATTCACGTCTTGAAACAGAATTGATGTATTACTGAATATTGTTATGGTAAACTGTTTTGAAGGAAAAGAAACACTATTTTAAGTTATTGATAGTACTTCGTAACTATCATCCAGTTATTGAAGATATACTATTCCTATGTTTCAAGCATGCTTTTAAAATGAAATTGTTGTACTTGCTGAGCTTGTTATGCTCACTCTTGCTGGAACCATATGAATGCAGCTTAGACTGAATGGATTGAAGAATTCGACAAGGATAAGGAGAAGGCTAAAGCGAACTTGTAGATTTCCTATGTAAAAGTATAGGTTTGGAATGATAATATTTGATATTATAACAAGAACAAATGTAACGGTTATAAAGAACCTGGGGAATGATAGTATTGTTTTGGAACATATATAAGACATATTCGTTCTTTTGAGGCATTTCAATTGAATGTTTGTGTGAACTGTAGCACCGTGGAGCACCATATGTTGGGTTGGAAGAGACCCGGATTTGGGGGCGTCACAGGTTGGTATCAAAGCATTAGGTTATAAAACTTAAGGGGGGAAGAACCTTAGGCTAATAACCTCGTTAAGGAAGAGAAGTCCGAAGGAAGTAAACTTAAGCTTTACTTAAGTTGAATGAGTTAATAAGGTATTGAGGAAACTCAGTACCAAAAGATTTAAAAGATGGAAAGTAACCCTAAATAAATTAAATGTGATTTGAGCTTATACTATTTTGTGTTATGTACTAATCAACATGTTATGTGATATTGTAGGATGTCGATCGATAGCTTGATGTATAGAGATATACATGCGGTGAGCAAAGAGCTTGTGAACTGAGTAGAGCCTGTACCCATGCCAGTGGCAGAGGTACCAATAGTGATTTTAGAGGAGTCAAAGACAGAGGAGTACTTTTCTGAGGAAGACTACTCTAAGTGAGAGATGGATATATCATCATACCTTTGTATGATGAGTGATGTGGAGGAAGAAAGAGAGGTAACATCAGTTGAAACGTTGGTACCTACACTAGAGTCATCACCTCCAGATGCAATGGAAGCATTGTATCTGACAGCGCTTGACAAGAATGTGCAACTGAGTGCAGTTGTGCAGAATCAGAATGAAGAGATTAGTGCTCTTTATATAGCGAAGGAGTCTGCAGAAGCAGATTTTGAGTTAGAGCATGATGAGAAGGTGCTCATGATAAATAAGGCTAGGGATTTTAAGAAGGAGATCGATGAGTTTCGTAAAGAACTGAGGGAGAAGAACCGAAAGATAGCACGGATGTCTTACATCTATGAGAGTGCTCATAAGGATTTCAAGCTGAAGGTTGCTTGTTATTCCAATGAGTCAGGACAAACCCGTCATACGATTAGTCGGGATACTTTTGCGACAATTGCGAATGAGAAATACGAGAATTCTGTTATGCATTATTAGAATGTTAGAGTTATAAATATGTGTGTAGTGACGTAAAACCCTCTTTTGTATAACAGGGTAGTCTTTTGTAAATCCCAATTTTTGTGAAGTTCAATTGCGGGATAGAAATGTAATCGCTTTTGGCTATGAACGCAAATTGTAAATAGTTTTAAACTATGAAGAAGTATATGAATATAATGAAGTTTGCATGGAAATGATTTGTTATGGTGCGAGTTGGTATGCGGCAATTAATAATGAAGTAAGTAAATAGATAATAATGAAATTTTATTTATTTTATCAGAAAATGTCATCAAGAAGAAGATAACGTAATAAAGAAGCGAAATCACATAATGATAACCAAGGGTATTAAAACAACCCTATGCAAGAGTTCGTTAATTTATTAACAGCTACATTTAACCAAACCTGGGAAAGAGTACCCCAAAACCTAGAATAATCAGAACGACTACCTTTAAAGAGTTTAGAAGCGTAGGTCAGCCGGAGTTCAAAGGAACAACGGACCTAATAGAGGCCCATACAGGGGTAAAAAAAAGAAATAGAGACTAACCGTGGTAGTTTTATTTTATTATTATTATTTTTTTTATATAGCATACCCATGTGTTCCCAAAGTTTAATTATCAATGTTTTTCATAGTCTAATTCCATTTTCCACATAACTCTCTTTTTATAACCACATTTCCTATTAAGTAATAAAAACACATAACTCTTATACCTACAAGCATTTGTGAACACGTAAGTGCAAACTAAAAGCATCTAAACAACATCTATGGATTACATCATGCAAAACATTATATCTAAGCTTATGTTATCCATTAAACTCAATAATCCTTTACTATTCAAATTCATCATTGGCTAGACATAAATTCCACATAGCTAGAAATGTGGGACATGCAACTAAACATAAAATGCAACTAACATACTAAAACATATCATCATGACTAAAAGTAAAAACATAAAATGCAAACTAAACATGCAAAAATGCAAAATTAAAATTTCAACTAACATGCAAACACTACATGCAACTACCTACTACCCAATACCCCTAAACTTAAATTATTCATTGTCCCAATGAATGAAGGTATAGGGTTAGATGAACTACCTTACTGATCAGCTGCACCACCCTCTTCGGGTGGTGAATCCGGTGGTGGAAATGGCATGGCTGTCCCAAATTCTGGCCACTCGAGTGTAGTACCCTGCTGCACAAACACCTCTGCTAGCGACCTTGTCAATCCTGTAGCAAACGCTGCAAAGTTATCATACATAGCATCGACCTTTCACTCCAACCTTCAGAGATGACGGTCATCATGAGCAGCAGTGGCTTGAGTGGCTTGTGTTGATGGCCTTGCTTCAGTTTCCTGCGTAGACTGTGGTGGAGGCACCGAGGAAACGGGTTGAATGATGAAACCTTTTCCCCTCAGGTATGGCTCACCTCCTGCCCAATCTTCAAATTTGGCTATCGTCGCATGAGTTATATCTTGACTAGGCATTTCCATCTGTTCATCATCCCACTGGACTCCTTGCTGTGCACATAGACTTACAATCACAGACGCATGTGGGATACTTCTCGTAGTGCTCCCCCTCATGTAACGTAACATATTTCGATTAATGAGATAGCCCACATTGATGTATTTGCCTGTGACTATTTCCCACAAAATGATAGCCCTCTCAGTTGTGATTTCATGCTGATGCGTTGAAGGCATAAGCTTCGAACATATGAATAAATTCCAAGCCTTTGCATAGCAATTTAGGGCTGATGCTGGGAAAGTACGAGCCTGATTCG
Source organism: Panax notoginseng (assembly GCA_016801055.1). Taxonomy (NCBI): domain Eukaryota; kingdom Viridiplantae; phylum Streptophyta; class Magnoliopsida; order Apiales; family Araliaceae; genus Panax; species Panax notoginseng. Next base: position 42,938,404 of record CM029018.1, on the reverse strand, counting down.
TTCCTGCTCTACAAGTCCATTGTGTTCCTGGAATGCACAAGTTAGTGAGGACTTCATCCAAATCCATCGCAAAATGCGCCGACTCGACTCAATTATCATTCCCAGTCGGTGGAATGTCGAGTATTTTGAAAACTGCCCTGATTAATTGAGGGGAATAATCAACCTGAACTCCTTGAACCATTGATACACCACTCATAGTATCTTCGGCATTAGCATAAAATTCTCTAACAATATCCATGGGAGCAGGCATAGGTGTTGCAATAAATCCTCCCCATCATCTTTCTCGAATCATATTCCATTGTTGCCCATCCTGTTTCCCAGGCTTAAAGCCTCTTTCCATCATAAACGTCTTTGACACTATTCTATAATACTCTATTTGTGCCTCCAGACTGAGAAATTTTGTATGATCCATAATATCCTCGTCTTGACTGCTGGAAGAAGAAGATGATGATGGAGTGACAGATCGTGCACGCTTAGGACCCATTTGCCATTGATGAAGAAGAAGGAAGCTTGCCTCATATAATCGTGAGTGATATAATCGCTTTACAAAGAACCCCCAAACTTATTTTGCACAAACCCACTGAAGCCCTAGTTTTATCAATGTAGATGCTGAACGTGGGTAGGAGAACTTATGCGATAATCAGGTACTGGAGATGAGACGTTACACCTTTAATTTGGAACGGTTTTGGAAAGGAAGAGTCGTGCTGTGACGCCCCCAAAATAGGTATACAACACCCATTCTGAGTCGCCAAATACATGGTACAGAAAGCAAACTACAACTTCAATAATACAAATGTCGTGCAAAATACGACAACACATACTGTGAGTTTAAATACAAATATTGTCTTCTAGACAATATCCACACTCAAATAAATCCTCATTACAATTATTCAAACACTATTTTACAGAAATAGTGAGGACTGCTAAAACATCTTTCTAGAACCATCACTCCATATCCCGACTAGATCCTGCTATGTTCTCACCTCCTGGGAAGAAAAATGGAACAAAAAGGAAAAAGGTGAGCTCAACTAGCACAGTAAAGAATATTATGACTAAGATAATATACAAACAAATTATCGTTAGTCTTCAACAGGGAAAAATCTGATAGAATATAATCGACAACAAGTTTTAGATCAACAACTGCAGCAGAAACAGCAAACCATTAGAAGAGTCAAGTAGAGAAAGAATTCTACTATCTTCTAAGATTTAAAAGTCCATCATCAATATTTTATCCCTGTAACATCAATTAATAATCATCTTTATCCAAATATTCATCTTTGCACTACAGGCCAAAGATATTCATTTGTATCACCTGTCAGTCATGTTCATCTCAACACCTGTTCATCTTTGCACTACAGGCCAAAGATATTCATCAAGTAATCATACATCTTTGCACTACAGGCCAAAGATATTCAATAATATCATCATTTAGGACTGAGGATGATGAAAAATATCTTAAAGAAAACGAATCCAATGAGACAGAAGGACAAATAGTAGGGATTCGTATAACAGTTTATCCAAGATCAATAATACTTCATAATAATCAATTGTGAAGCAGAATTCAAAAATAAAGATCAAAACATGGATACAATCAAAGATAGTAACCATAATAGACATCTTGGACAAAAAGGAAAAATTTTATTTTTCGGTGAATAGTGCCGTATTCGTGAATAGTACCGTATACGTGAATAGTGCCGTATACATGAATAGTAACCCCGACACAAAAAGTTCTAAATTTGATAAAAACTCATATCAATATTTCAGCATAATGATATTGAAGAAAATAATATCATTTATGAAGAAAATAATATCCCTTACCTCAAGATATCAGTACATCTGGTCGGAATACCAGTATAAGGCTGAAAGAAACTTGCTCTGATGAATAGAAACTCTCAAAGTATCTAAATACTCACAAAATACACTCAATAATCTAGAGAGAGAAAGAGAGAAAACTTGTTTCTAGTGTGATTTTCAATTCTAACTTAGCCCTCTATTTATAGGAAAATTTTAGTAGGTTTGACCTGCAACCTGATGGCTTTACCTGCTACTATTCCCACCCACCACATTTGAAATATAATTCAGCACATTTCTTCACCAACCACAAGTGGGGCCCACCAATTCTAGAATTTTCCATCAAAACGATAAACTCCGAAAATTCAACAATTTCTGAACCAGTCATCTCGTAAAATTCATAATAAATCATACGTTCATTTTTAACGGTTCAAAATTTGTATACATATACTCAACTTATATATGTATAACATATCCAAAAATTATCACGATCCAACGGTCGGATTAAAAATTATAACACCCGCAATATTTCTCAAAAACCCTGATTTGATTTTTAATACCTCCGTTCCGATAAAAATACTGATAAAACACCTCAACATTAACTCCTTCATTTTTAACCACAAAAATATATCCCTCATTTATATCCACATAAAATAAATATTTCCTTATCATATGAATCAATAATTAATTATTCACAAATAATATTACAGAATCACATTTATGACAACCAGGCCGTTCCCAGGAAAGAGGAGGCTTTCCAATAAGGATTTCTCCTTACTGGCGCGCAATTAGATGACCAAACCTCTCCTTAGACAGAACTTTCTAGACATTGCCAATAATGTTATATAATAATATTATTCAAATAATATGAATTATTGATCTGATAATGGAAAATACTGTGCAGCAACAATTATTGAAATAACAATAATATAAAATATCAATGCAACAATTATTGAATCAATAAAATAAAATATTGAACAATAATTACTGTAACAATTATTGAGTAGTGCCTTCTTACGTAATAATCAATAATTGGTGCAATTCCGCGTGCTACTGTATTTTAACCACCGGGTATTCTAACAGTATTAACGGTAACAACTACGCCGTTATTTATACTTGTCGTTTTCTTCATCCAATCGCTTTCCGTTATGGGGCCCACACAAGGCTGCGCCGTCGTACGAATATTCCCCGACAGCAAGAATATTCCACGACCAAACGAATATTCCCCGAAAAAATAAATATTTTATAACCACTTGCTTATTTTGCAAAATTTGCACATTTCACCCATAACCAAAGTATTATATCAAATTAGCCCCTTATTATTCACAATAATATTTAGAGAAAATTTGATTTTATTCATTAATAAGTTGGGGTCTTACAACCTCCCCTCCTTATGAAATTTCGTCCTCGAAATTGACGTACGTACCTGATGTTTCAAAAAGGTGAGGATACCTCGCTTTCATTTCTGATTCCAACTCCCAGGTCATTTCTTCAATAGCATGGTTTCTCCACAAAACCTTAACTTGTGGTATAACTTTCGTGCGTAGGACATGCTCTTTCCTATCCAAGATCTTAACAGGTACCTCCTCGTACGTTAAATCTTCAGCTATCTCGTCTGGTTCTAACTCAATAATGTGGTTCGGGTCTTTAACATATTTACGAAGCATAGATATGTGAAAAACATTATGAACACGAGACATGCTTGGAGGTAATGCGAGTCTATATGCCACATTTCCTATTCGCTCAAGAATCTCAAATGGACCAACAAATCTTGGATTGAGCTTTCCTCTCTTCCCAAATCTTGTAACTCCCTTCCATGGTGCAACACGTAATAATACATGATCCCCAATATTAAATTCCACGTCCTTCCGATGAAGATCCGCATAACTCTTTTGTCGATCCTGTGCCGTTTGTATACGTTGTCGAATCGTTTGGATCTTCTCTGTAGTAATGCGTACCAACTCTGGTCCCAACAATGTTGCTTCACCCACCTCGTCCCAGCATACTGGAGAACGACATTTTCTTCCATACAACGCCTCGAATGGAGCCACACCTATGCTCGCCTGATAACTGTTGTTGTAGGAGAATTCCACCAATGGTAGGTACTTATCCCAACTCCCTTTGAGATCTAGGACACAAAGTCTTAATAGATCTTCAAGAGTTTGAATAGTCCTCTCTGATTGTCCGTCCGTTTGAGGATGGTATGCCGAACTGAATCGTAAATCCGTGCCCATAGCTTTCTGCAAGCTAACCCAAAATCGTGAAGTGAATCTTGGGTCACGATCCGAAACTATGGATACTGGCATGCCATGCAATCTCACAATCTCGTTCACGTACATACTAGCAAGACGTTCAAGGGAATAAGTCTCACGTATCGGCAAGAAATGAGCGGATTTGGTTAATCTATCAACAATAACCCAAATCGCATCTATGCCTTGAGAAACCTTGGGAAGACCCATAACAAAATCCATAGTAATGTGTTCCCACTTCCATTTCGGGATCTCAAGTGGTTGCAATGGACCCTTTGGCACTTGATGCTCCGCCTTTACACGTTGACAAGTTAAACACCTCGAGATAAACTCCGCGATCTCTCTTTTCATATTGCTCCACCAAAATGTATGTCGAAGATCGTGATACATTTTGGTACTCCCAGGATGGATTACAAACGGTGTGTTGTGTGCCTCCATCATTATTCTATGCTTCAAGTCAAAATCGTTAGGAACACAAAGTCTGGAGTTGACTCGAAGTATTCCTTCTTCATCGATTCTTGCTTCTGGAATAGCACCTTCTTGCACTTTCTTCTTCATACGCATCAGCTCCATGTCCGTAGCTTGAGCAGCTTTAACTTTATCGATTAAAGTAGGTTCTACTCGTATATTTGATATCATCATGTGGGTACTTGGAGCCTTCATCTCTATCTCCATCCTTTGTAAGTCATACAAAATGGGCCTTTGTGTTAACAATATTGCACTCGTACCCGCATATGATCTTCTACTCAATGCGTCAGCTACTACGTTTGCTTTTCCAGGATGATATTGGATGATATGATCGTAATCTTTCAACAGCTCGAGCCAACGTTGCTGCCGCATGTTGAGTTCCTTTTGGGTGAAGAAATATTTGAGGCTTTTATGATCTGTATAGATCTCCACTTTCTCCCCATACAGGTAGTGTCTCCAGATCTTCAACGAAAAAATGATTGCTGCCAACTCCAAATCATGAGTAGGATAATTCCTCTCATATTCTTTGAGTTGTCGTGAGGCATAGGCTATGACTTTCCCATGTTGCATGAGAACACATCCTAACCCTTTGCCTGAAGCATCGCTGTAGATAACAAATCCATCCGAACCAGATGGTATTGTCAGAACAGGTGCCGAAATGAGTCTCCTCTTGAGTTCTTGGAAACTTTTCTCGCATTCCTCACTCCATACGAATTTGATATCCTTCCGAGTCAGCTGAGTTAACGGGGTAGCGATTCGAGAAAATCCTTTTACGAATCTTCGATAATAACCAGAAAGCTACGTATTTCGATTACTGACTTAGGTTGCTCTCAACTGTGACTCATATCCCAATCTTGGATAGCACGTCACAATGACACCTATCAGTTTACTACCGCACGTATATGGCGTCCTCTACGGAGAGTCTGGCTTCGGTGCATTCCACAAAGGAAGTCACCAGATAAAGGCTCGGGTACAAACTTCTACCGTTAGGTTTTTAACTCCTGAAGTTCAATAGGAGCCATTCGATATGAGATTTTAGAAGTGAGTTTTGTACCAGATTCAAAGATGATACAAAATTCAATATCACGTGTAGGCCAAGAAATTCTTTAGGAAATACGTCAGGGATTTACTAACAATTCAAATCTGACGTATTTTTATTCAAGTCCATAACATATCTAAGAAAGCTTGACATCCGTTTTTCAATAAACGAATGACTATACGGCTTGATATGAAAGAGTTTAACTTCAATGGTTTGGTTGCTTGAATTTGAATAACAAGTTGCTTAGGAATATGAAAACTAACAACCTTACAAAAGCAATCAATTTGGCATGATGAGTAGTTAACCAATCGATCCCTAAAATCACATCAAAAGTAAGTATCTTTAAAGAGATAAGGTCAACAGGTAATGTGATAGTGCCAACCTGAATCAAGCAAGATTTCTAAACAGTGGATGTAACGAAAGTTTCACCCAACGGAGTTTCAACAGATAAGTTAAAGTCCAATTTCTTCGGAGTCAAGTTTAAACGTTGAGCACAAGCAGGAGAGATAAAAGAATGGGTAGAACCGGTATCTAGTAAGGTATAAACTTTGCAAGAATTTATAATTAACTAACCCGTTATACCTTCGTTCAGGTTCCTCGCGTTTTGGGTAGTCACGACAAACGCTCTTCCAGAAACCGCTGATTTCAACTTATCCGGGACAGCTTTTGGAGTCACCATCCCCGCTGAACTTGGTTTTGCTACAGAACACTCTCGAGCTATATGACCCTCCTTTCCACAGTTATAACATACCTTGGATTGTTGTGGGCAGTTTGGGCTGATATGTCCCTCTTTCCCACATTTGTAACATACGACCGGTGGTCGTTCTCCTCCCCTAGAAACAGTTGATGTTTGTGCTGACGTCTTCACATTATCATTGTTGTACCTTCTCTTCTTGAAATCTCCTCCCGACTAGCTCCTTCTATTATCACGACCACGATTACCACCAGAGTGGTTACCGCTTTTGTCCGAATATTTTCCTCCCTGCTGGTTTTCATTGCTTCGATGACTGCTGCCACCGGTATGACCCTGGTTGTGGTCCCTCGGTTGCACATACTCATTATCTCGCTCTAATAATTGAGCCCTATTTACAATATCTGAATATAAAGAAAATTTATGAGAGATAAGATATTGTCGAATCTCGGGTTTTAGACCTCTCAGAAACATCCTTGTCATTCGTTCCTCATTTTCGACCAAATGAGGTGCAAACCTGGATAACTCTGCAAACTTTGCCTCGTACTGGGACACCGTCATGTTGTTTTGTTCCAGTCGGATAAACTCTACCTCCTTCATATGACGAATACTTTCAGGAAAGTACTTGTCATTGAACAGTTTTTGAAATGTTTCCCAGGACATGTTGAGTGCGTCAGGCTGGGTACGCTTCACAGACTCCCACCAGTAGTCTGCCTCACCGCGGAACATAAAGGTGGCGAATGGAACCTTTTGTTTCTCCGTGCATCCCAAGACATCGAATATCTTGGTAATTTGCTTGACCCACGTTTCCGCCATGATCGGATCCGGCTTTCCCTTAAATTCTGGTGGTCCCAATTCTTTGAATTGCTTAGCTGTGACAAACCGCGCGTTATCATTTCCACCCGTATTCTGCACACGAGTCTCCCTCGTCTGATTTTGCATGAACTGCAAAAAGCTCCTAAACATTCCATCATTCATCGTTTGCTCGGTAACGTTGTTTACAGGAGGAATATTGCCTTCCTGTTGCACGTTCCCCTGGGTGGTGATCAAAGGTGTCTCCACGGTCTGATTTACTCCATTATTAACGTTCTTAGCTGCCATTCTTAAATACTGCCATAAAACAAGGGTTAATAGTCATGTCATATATTATCCCTATACTCTGACCGACCAAATAAACACCAAATAAACTTAGTCAAGTCATACTAGTGAAGGAATTCCCCGTCTCTCCCCTCCTAGTTCTTGTCTCACATCTCAGCCAGGGATCATATCCCTAAGCTCTGATACCAACTGTGACGCCCCCAAAATAGGTATACAACACCCATTCTGAGTCGCCAAATACATGGTACAGAAAGCAAACTACAACTTCAATAATACAAATGTCGTGCAAAATACGACAACACATACTGTGAGTTTAAATACAAATATTGTCTTCTAGACAATATCCACACTCAAATAAATCCTCATTACAATTATTCAAACACTATTTTACAGAAATAGTGAGGACTGCTAAAACATCTTTCTAGAACCATCACTCCATACCCTGACTAGATCCTGCTATGTTCTCACCTCCTGAGAAGAAAAATAGAACAAAAAGGAAAAAGGTGAGCTCAACTAGCCCAGTAAAGAATATTATGACTAAGATAATATACAAACAAATTATCGTTAGTCTTCAACAGGGAAAAATCTGATAGAATATAATCGACAACAAGTTTTAGATCAACAACTGCAGCGGAAACAGCAAACCATTAGAAGAGTCAAGTAGAGAAAGAATTCTACTATCTTCTAAGATTTAAAAGTCCATCATCAATATTTTATCCCTGTAACATCAATTAATAATCATCTTTATCCAAATATTCATCTTTGCACTACAGGCCAAAGATATTCATTTGTATCACCTGTCAGTCATGTTCATCTCAACACCTGTTCATCTTTGCACTACATGCCAAAGATATTCATCAAGTAATCATACATCTTTGCACTACAGGCCAAAGATATTCAGTAATATCATCATTTAGGACTGAGGATGATGAAAAATATCTTAAAGAAAACGAATCCAATGAGACAGAAGGACAAATAGTAGGGATTCGTATAACAGTTTATCCAAGATCAATAATACTTCATAATAATCAATTGTGAAGCAGAATTCAAAAATAAAGATCAAAACATGGATACAATCAAAGATAGTAACCATAATAGACATCTTGGACAAAAAGGAAAAAATTTATTTTTCGGTGAATAGTGCCGTATTCGTGAATAGTGCCGTATTCGTGAATAGTGCCGTATATGTGAATAGTGCCGTATACATGAATAGTAACCTCGACACAAAAAGTTCTAAATTTGATAAAAACTCATATCAATATTTCAGCATAATGATATTGAAGAAAATAATATCATTTAAGAAGAAAATAATATCCCTTACCTCAAGATATCAGTACATCTGGTCGGAATACCGGTATAAGGCTGAAAGAAACTTGCTCTGATGAATAGAAACTCTCAAAGTATCTAAATACTCACAAAATACACTCAATAATCTAGAGAGAGAAAGAGAGAAAACTTGTTTCTGGTGTGATTTTCAATTCTAACTTAGCCCTCTATTTATAGGAAAATTTTAGTAGGTTTGACCTGCAACCTGATGGCTTTACCTGCTACTATTCCCACCCACCACATTTGAAATATAATTCAGCACATTTCTTTACCAACCACAAGTGGGGCCCACCAATTCTAGAATTTTCCATCAAAATGATAAACTCCGAAAATTCAACAATTTCTGAACCAGTCATCTCGTAAAATTCATAATAAATCATACGTTCATTTTTAACGGTTCAAAATTTGTGGACATATACTCAACTTATATATGTATAACATATCCAAAAATTACCACGATCCAACGGTCGGATTAAAAATTATAACACCCGCAATATTTCTCAAAAACCCTGATTTGATTTTTAATACCTCCATTCCGATAAAAATACTGATAAAACACCTCAACATTAACTCCTTCATTTTTAACCACAAAAATATATCCCTCATTTATATCCACATAAAATAAATATTTCCTTATCATATGAATCAATAATTAATTATTCACAAATAATATTACAGAATCACATTTATGACAACCAGGCCGTTCCCAGGAAAGAGGGGGCTTTCCAATAAGGATTTCTCCTTACTGGCGCGCAATTAGATGACCAAACCTCTCCTTAGACAGAACTTTCTAGACATTGCCAATAATGTTATATAATAATATTATTCAAATAATATGAATTATTGATCTGATAATGGAAAATACTGTGCAGCAACAATTATTGAAACAACAATAATATAAAATATCAATGTAACAATTATTGAATCAATAAAATAAAATATTGAACAATAACTACTGTAACAATTATTGAGTAGTGCCTTCTTACGTAAGAATCAATAATTGGTGCAATTCCGCGTGCTACTGTATTTTAACCACCGGGTATTCTAACAGTATTAACGGTAACAACTACGCCGTTATTTATACTTGTCGTTTTCTTCATCCAATCGCTTTTCGTTATGGGGCCCACACAAGGCTGCGCCGTCGTACGAATATTCCCCGACAGCAAGAATATTCCACGACCAAACGAATATTCCCCGAAAAAATGAATATTTTATAACCACTTGCTTATTTTGTAAAATTTGCACATTTCACTCATAACCAAAGTATTATATCAAATTAGCCCCTTATTATTCACAATAATATTTAGAGAAAATTTGATTTTATTCATTAATAAGTTGGGGTCTTACACGTGCCTATTTTGGAGAGAATAATACGCTCTCTGTTATTTCAAATACTAGCAGTTATGGTGCAAGACACGTTTTTAAATCTAAAAAATTTTTCCAAGTCCGGTGTCTCGCGTGGCCGCGCGGTCTTTGAATAGGGAAATGGCATGGGCGCGCGATTGATTTTATTTTCTGGACAACCTTCAGAGCGGGCGCGCGATTGATTTTATTTTCTGGACAACCTTCAGAGCGGGCGCGCGATTTCTCAATGATTTCTTAGCCCGACCGCGCGACCCTGCATCCTGCAATGCCAATCTGCATTCCAAATACCTTAAAACAGTGACGACTTCATTCCACTACGCCTGCACAACACCAATTAACAATATCAAAACATGAATTATTGAATAGACAAGAATGACTATATTAACACCATATGTTTTATGCTATGCTCAACATAATCATGTGCAAATTCATCTCTCATGATATTTATGCAGAATTTATCAACTAACACAACTAACTAAGAAAAACAATCTAAATAGAGTAAACAAAAAATAAAGATAGAAATAATGGGTTGCCTCCCATCAAGCGCTAAGTTATAGTCAATTAGCTTGACTGTCTCTGACTTCTCATGTTGAAGAAAGAATTGAGGTTACTTTTTGTCTGTCAACCTCGTCACCAAAATAATGCTTCAGCCTCTGTCCATTCACTTTAAACAGCTTGTCCGGGAACTTATCGAACACTTCTACCGCACCATGTGGGAAAACTGTTTTCACTGTGAATGGCCCTGACCACCTCAGGAAAAAGTTTAAGTCTGGAGTTGAACAGCAAAACCATTTGTCCCGGCTCAAATACTCTCTCTATGATCTTGCGATCATGCAATTTCTTCACCTGTTCCTTGTATTGCTTAGAGTTTTCATATGCCTGCAATTGGAATTCATCCAACTCATTGAGTTGGAGTAGGCATTTTTCTCCTGCAGCCTTCAAATCAAAATTAAGCTTCCGAATTGCCTAATATGCCTTATACACAAGCTCCATAGGAAGGTGACATACTTTGCTATAAACTAGCTGAAAAGGTGGCATTCCCAACAGAGTTTTATATGCAGTTCTATATGCCCAAACAACGTCATCAAGTTTCAAGGACCAATCCTTTCGTGTGGGGTTCATAACATTTTACAAAATTCTTTTGACCTCTCGATTGGAAACTTCGGCTTGGCCATTGGTTTGAGGATGATAAACTGTAGCAATGCGATGATTAACCCTATACTTAGCCAAGCGGGCTGTGAACTGCCTATTACAAAAATGACCGCCCTCATCCCTAATGATATCCCTTGGAGTCCCAAACCTCGTGAAAATACTCTTTTGCAAAAATCTGAGGACTACTTTGGCATCATTTGTTGGAAGAGCTGCCACTTCCACCCACTTTGACACATAATCAACTGCTAACAAAATGTATAGGTTTCCACATGAAGAAACGAAAGGGCCCATGAAATCTATCCCCCAAACATCAAAAATTTCCACTTTGAGGATAGTGTTCAATGGCATTTCATTTCTTTTCGAAATGTTCCCGACTCTTTGACATCTATCACATCTTTGTACGAAACTGTAAGCATCCTTAAAAATTATCAGGCAGTAGAATCCTGCTTATAGCACTCTAGCCGCTTTTTCCCTCCACCGTAATGACCACCATATAAAGAGGCATGACAATCCTGTAAAATCCCTTCTATCTCACTATATGGGATACACCTTCTTATCATCTGATCAACCCATTGTTTGAATAAATATGGTTCATCCCATATAAACCATTTAACATCATGCAAGAATTTCTTCTTTTGATGACCAACCGAGTCAGAAGGTACCATCTTGCTCACCAAGTAGTTTGTGTAGTCTGCAAACCATGGCACTTCCAATTTTACCACAAACAACTGTTCATCTGGAAAGGATTCATTAATCACGATCTTGTCATCTGTCTTCCCTTCTGGATTCTCTAATCGAGATAAGTGGCCTGCCACTTTGTTTTCAGTTCCCTTTCTATCCTTGATCTCTAAATCAAAATTCTGCAATAGTAATATCCATCTGATCAAACGAGGCTTTGCATCCTTCTTCGCCACTAAGTGTCGAATTACTGCATAATCAGTGTACACTATCACCCTCGTACCAATCAGATATGCTTGAAATTTGTCAAAAGCATACACAACTGCCAATAATTCTTTCTCTGTAGTGGTGTAGTTTAACTGTGCATCAGTAAGGGTCTTGCTAGTATAGTATATCATATGAAAAATCTTTTGCTTTCACTGACCCAAAATAGCCCCCATAACATAATCACTGGCACCACACATCAATTCGAATGGTAGGTCCCAATCCAGTACTGTGATTACTGGTGCTGAAGTTAACCTCCTCTTCAAGTGGTCAAATGCAGACAAGCAATCCTCGTTAAACTTGAACTGTGCATCCTTCTCCAATAAACTGCAAAGTGGTTTTGTTATCTTGGAAAAGTCTTTAATGAACATGCGGTAAAAAGCTGCATGTCCTAGAAAACTTCGAACACCTTTTACTGAAGTTGGTGGCGGCAAATTCCCAATGGTTTCTAATTTAGCTCTGTCTACCTCAAGTCCCTTCTTCGATACTTTATGTCCCAGAATTTTCCTTCTTGTACCATAAAATGGCACTTTTCCTAATTCAATACCAAGTTTGTCTCAACACATCGTCTCAAAACCATGACCAAATTTTCCAGACATAGATCAAATGTATCCCCAAATACTGAAAAATCATCCATAAATACCTCCACATTTTGCTCCACCATATCTGAAAAGATAGCCATCATACATCTCTGAAAAGTTGTTGGGGCATTACAAAGACCAAAAGACATCCTCCTGAAAGCAAAAGTACCATATGGACATGTAAAGGTTGTCTTTTCTTGGTCCTCTGGAGCTATAACAATCTGATTGTAGTCTGAATACCTGTCTAGAAGATAATAGAACTCATGCCCCACTAGTCTATCCAACATTTGATCAATAAACGACAATGGAAAGTGATCTTTCCTTGTAGCTTTGTTAAGCCTGCGGTAATCCATGCAGGCTCTCCACCCCGTCACTATTCTTGTCGGGATCAACTCATTATTCTCATTGGAAATTACGGTCATACCACCTTTCTTAGGTACACATTGTACTGGGCTCACCCATAAACTATCTAAAATCGGAGAAATTGTGCCTGCATCCAGCCATTTCAATACTTCTTTCTTGACCACTTCCTTCATGATCGGATTAAGTCTTCTTTGTTGCTCTACCGAGGGCTTGCTATCATCTTCCAGCAGGATCTTATGCATGCAAAAAAAGGGCTGATCCCTTTTATGTCTGCTATAGTCCATCCAATAGTTGACTTGAACTCTCTAAGAACTCGTAGCAGTTTTTCTTCTTGAAAAGATGTTAGTGCAGAAGAAATAATCATAGGTAACTTTGAATCTTTACTTAAAAATGCATACCTCAAATGGTCTGGAAGTGGTTTCAATTCAAGTTCTGGAGGTGTCTCAAGAGATGGTCTCAATTTCACTGATGATTCTCCAGCTTTCTTCAATGGCTCAACAGGAGTCTTGAATTTTTTGAATTGTGGAATAGTATTAAGAAAGTGCACAAGTTCTTCAATCTCCTCATCATCTAATGCTGAATTTCCAGCCATAACACTTCTCAATGGTTCATGATTCAACAAACTTTTTACTTCATCATTTAGGACCCTGTCCACCAAATCAACCATGAAGCATTCCTCTTCAGCTGTCGGGAATTTCATTTCCTTGAATATGTTGAAAGTAACTTCCTGATCATGAACACGCATTGTGAGTTCCCCTTTCTGAAGGTCTATCAAGATCCTTCTTGTTACTAGGAATGGTCTTCCAAGTATGATTGGTAAACTACTATCTTCTTCATAATCTAAAATGATGAAATCAGCCAGGAAGATGAATTTATCCACTTTTACCAAAACATCTTCATCAATTCCCCTTGGATAAGTGATCGACCTATCAACTAATTGTAACGAAATATTTATCGGCCTTGGGGCCGACAATCCCAACTGATTAAATACTGACAAGGGCATCAAATTGATACTAACTCCAAGATCACATAAACATTTACTGAAGCTCATTTTCCCAATTATACATGGTATTGTGAAACTGCCCGGATCCTTTAGCTTTGGAGGTAATTTGCGTTAAAGCACTGCAATGCATTCCTCCGTCAAGGCCACTATCTCAAAATCTTCTAATCTCCTCTTCCTTGATAAAATACTCTTCATAAACTTTGCATAACTAGGCATCTGTTCCAATGCCTCAGTGAAGGGTATGTTAATCTGCAGCTTTTTAAAAACCTCCAAGAACTTGCTAAACTGCTTGTCTTCCCTCTGCTTATGCAATCTCTGTGGATAAGGAACTGGAGGGTGAACTGGTGGGCTTTTATTCACGGGCTTTTCAACTGAACCTGCTTTATCCTTCTCTTCCTGCTATTGTCCATAATCTTCATCATTTAATTTCTCAACAGAAACATTTTCTGCCTCGCGCGTCCGCTTGTCCTCCCCTTGCAAACATGGCGCGACCGCGCCATGCTGATTTCCTGCAACCAGTTTCCCAGACCTGAGTGTGATTTCCTAACATTTCTCCTTGGATTTGCCTCTGTGGTACTTTGCAATGAACCCTAGGGTCTGTTGTTAAGCATGTTCGCTATCTGACCCATTTGAGTTTCTAAATTTTTAATAGCCACTGCTTGGCTTTTAATCATCACCTTTGTATTTTCCATGCACTTCATCATCATCTCCTCTATTTCTGATTTCTTTTCTTGCCGAGGTGTAGATGGAGTATGATATTGTTGCTGAGAAAATCTAGGTGGATAAGGCGGTCTTGGTGCAAACTGTTGCTGAGCTGACTGTGACTGAAATTGGTTATTTGGTTGAAACTGACTTTGTTGATTGCCTTAGTTATTTAACCAACTGAAGTTTGGATGGTTGTGGTTGTTAGAGTTGTATGTGTTCTAAAATTGACTTTGATCCTTCCTATAGTTGCTCACATATTGCACTGACTCCGAACTGATAGCA
The DNA here is from genome assembly GCA_016801055.1 of Panax notoginseng. Classification (NCBI taxonomy): domain Eukaryota; kingdom Viridiplantae; phylum Streptophyta; class Magnoliopsida; order Apiales; family Araliaceae; genus Panax; species Panax notoginseng. The sequence continues at coordinate 42,923,349 of CM029018.1, read as the reverse complement.
CATTGGTCCGTTGCATGTGACCCTGCACATATCTCACACACAAATGCAACTGTCTTCGCCTTAGTCTCTGTCAACGAATCAATTTTCTTTTCCATGGATGCCATCTGTGCTGACAATTTAGTGATAACATCCACTTTTAATAAACCTGCAACTTTGGGCTGTGGCATTCTAGCTGAAGGATTTTGGAAATCATTAGCTGCCATCGTCTCTATGAGATTATAGGCCTCTTCATAGCTCTTCATCTACATCGCTCCTCCTGCAGCTGCATCTACAACCGGCCTTGACTGCCATCCCAATCCATTATAAAATGTGTTGATACTCATCCAATCCGACATGCCATGGTGTGGACACTTCCTCAGCATTTCCTTATATCTCTCCCAGGTTTCGTATAATGATTCACCCTGTTGCTGCTCAAACTGGGAAATTGCTGTCCTCATCTTTGCATTCTTAGCCATTGGAAAGAATTTAACTAAGAATTTCTGTGCTAGGTCCTCCTATGTGGTGATAGATCCCGGGGGTAAAGAGTGAAGCCAACTTCAAGCTTTATCCCTCAATGAAAATGGAAACAGTCTAAGTCTGATTGCATCCTCTGTCACCCCGTTGTATCTGAAAGTATCACATATTTCAATGAAGCTCAATAGGTGTTCATTTGGATCATCTGTAGCAGCACTCCCAAACTTTACCGAATTCTGTAACATTTGAATAGTGCCCGACTTTATTTTGAAGGTATTAGCTGCTATCGCTGGTCTAACTATACTTGACTACAATCCATTAATATTCGGCATCAAGTAATCTCTTAAAGCCCTGTGCTCATCCCCTTGCTCTTCTCTTTGTTCTGCGGCTGCCATATTAGATGTTGTGGTTTCTAACTCTGCTTGTATATTTCTACGTGCTCTTGATTTCCAACCCCTACCGTTAATGTTATCCTGTAAAGGTGTTAACTCGAGATTGGAGGATGGAGTGCGCATATACTATATGCAAGTACCCGAAACAAAAACAAAAACAAAAATAGAATTGAGACAAGTTTAGAATTGTCTAAGTCATATAATTTAGCTTAAAATTGATGATAATAATAATAAAATTAAACGCCCTTCCCCGGCAACGGCGCCAAAAATTTGTTGCCTCCTTTTTCGTCTTAACAAAAGGACTCTAACTCATGCAAGCTTACATGGGTTAACAAGTAGTACAGAGTAAGAACAATATCGATCCACGGAGAAAGATTTTGAAATTAAACTATCATACACCAATTGTATCACAATTTTTTATATGCTTAAATGAATAGTTCACAATTTTGATTAACCTATACTCAATTACTGAATAAAACACAAGACTAATTTAATGAAATCAAATTTGGAACGAATGGGATTCTCACTTCATTTCATATTTCATCTAAACATTACCCTCATGCAGGATTATACAAGTATCACAGAAAATTAGCCAAGAGCACAAAAGTAGACGTAACCATTTTACAATGCATTATGCCCTGCTTACATAACCTCCACATACAATAGAAATCATGTAATCATCAATAAAACTAAAATCACTATATTTCTATGTGAAATTACAACAATATTGAATTGAAACATAAGTTTTTATAATACTACACATGGTGAAACAATATATTTCTATCTGATTCACGAAATATAAAGCTAAACAATTCAGCCTCATACACGCATGCTATCATGATTACAACCATACTCACATGTCATTTTTCAATTCCATTCAAGTACATAAAATTAATGGTGATCAAACATTCATGCAATCAAATCAATCATAATAGAAATTCCAATGATAAATACAAAATCAAGCAATCAAGCCATTAATTTTAGACTACATATCAAAATCTGTTAGAATCCCATAATGGACTTTAGTTCATTTCTAAACCGAAAGCCATTATGGGATTATAGTAACACATAGAGAATAATTAAAGCAATCAAACGAGAATATAGAATCGATCAAACCCAATTGCAGTTTATGATCCAAAGCGTTGTTCAAATCTCCAGTAGTTTCCAGCAAAATGAAATGAAATATTGTTCAATGATTAATTTCTAAAGAAGATGTAAAAAAAATATTAAGTTTATGCTCAAACCCTTCTTTGGAAAATTCATTCTAAAACTTGGAACCCTCGTTTTTCTGCTCTAAAAAAAACTGATAAAAATAATAATCATCCCGTCTGGTACCAACCAGAGTAGTTTTTATGAACTCAAACACTTCAAATTTTAAATTTAAAATAAAGTCAAATAACAGCTGCAGATGACTCGCGCGGTCGCGTGAGGTCCCAATACAGAATGGGCATGGGCGCACGTGTTTACATTTCTAGCTTCTATAGGCTGATGGCGCTGGCACGCGTGTTCTAGCTTGTTTAGCCGTGCGGCTTCTGTGTCCTGCATACTTATGTTCTGCTGCTGCTTCCTGTGTTCCACATACTTGTTGCTTGCTCTTCCATCATTGTTCTATTTCGTATCTCCACTCAGTCTATTTGCCCAGCCTTGGTTAGAGCCATACCACAATGCCAATGTCGAATCTTGCCGTCTCCTGCATTTCCATACCAGAGGGATTCTAATTACAAGTAATGCAAAATTAACACAAAATGCACTAAAAACACACTAAAATGTACTTGAGATGAGCATAATTCTCGTGAATTGATATCCAATAAGTAGGTATAAAACCTACTTATCAGTGCTATTGAAGCGGCTAACAAAAATACCAAGAAGATCATGCAAAAGATGTCCGCCAACCACAAAGGATGGCCTGACTCGTTGCCTCCAACTCTGTTAGCCTATGGAACATCAATGCGCAATTCCACTGGGGCAACCCCCTACGCATTAACCTATGGGATGGAAGAAGTGCTCTCCATATAAGTGGAAATAGAATCCCTTAGAGTGTTGATAGATGCTAAGCTGGATGAAGACCAATGTGTACAAGATAGGTATCACCAATTGTCTCTAATAGACGAAAGGCGAGCCGCTGCTATCTTCCACGGTCAGTTATATCAACAAAGGATCGCCAGGTCCTACAACAAAAAAGTCCAGCTATAGTAGTTTAAACAACACGACCTGGTTTTGAAGAAGATCATTGACAACCAAGATCAATCTAAGCGAAAAATTTCCCTGAACTGGGAAGGCCCGTTTATTGTCAAGGAGGTATTAACAGGAGGTGCTCTCAGATTACAGGAAATGGATGGAGATGAATTTTCACAGCTTATCAACTCGGACACCATGAAATGATACTATATCTGAGGTTACCATCATACAAACATCCTATTTTTGGATCATCAGATCCCCAGTCATTTCAGGTTTTCTAACCCTTCATTACATACACCTTCTCTTCACACTCGTCTGCCCCATCAGGGATAAACACACTTTTCTAACCAGTAGCCTGGTTTTGGATCACCATATCCTTCTTCCAACTTGGTTTTGAACCCTTACTCAACTTCGGTTATCCCACCAGAGATTAAACCTTTCACACCCGTAGTTTTACCCCACTAGGGATAAGACTTTTCACACCCGCAGTTTGTCTTGTACATGGGATTAAACTTTCTCACCCGCAGTTTGTCCTGAACATGGGATCAAACTTTTCATTGGCTGCCAATCGTCCTGAATATGGGGCGAACTACGCCGACGTGATCTGCTTGATACACGGGAGTACGTAGGTAGCCATATTTTATATGGTCCGGTCGTAATAAAAAAAAACTACAAAAACATTTCTACACCCTTTTCACTACAAAAATAACAAAAACATTCCTACACCCTTTTGCCACATACAACGTTGAACCTCTTACACTAGGTTCGAACTACGCGGACCTGATCTACTCTTCAATAGGAGTACGTAGGTAGCGATTCATGGTTCGGTCTAACCCCCTACCAAAACACAAACACTTGTCAACGGTACTGGGATCATCCTTTAATCCATCACATTTCATCAACTTCAGACCAAAGGGATGGAACTACTGACCTCCCCATGTAAATGGGAGAGTTGGTGACCATCTAAGCTGCGATTAATTCCTCAAAGAGCAACACCAATCCATAAGAGATGGAACTAACTGGGCTCCTCTTAAATAGGAGAACCGACAACCATCTGTGGTGCGGTCAACCTTAGAGAGGAAAGCCACATTCCTCTCCACATCTACATATCGAAACCAGTCCCAAGATACCAAAGATGGTAGGGAATACACACAGATCAACGATCCATTCAGAAATATCCTGAGATTACTCAATGTCCATCCATCAAGGAGGAGTTCAGAATACATCGAGATCATAAGCCCTAAAGTAACAGGAAAATATCAAGCAAGTAGCAATACATAGCTAAAAGGGAATTGATCAAAATATGTTTTCCTGCTATATATAATGCTGTTTGATATATACAATATGAGCTATACATGACAAAATGGCTAAGCTAGTCTGTGCAGGAAAATACAAGCCCATCTATAAATCAGTGTGTATGCGAGCTATCAAGCCCAACAAGGCATCCCTCTTAGAAGAAAGAGGTAACGTTGTGGTCTTTTGCACAAGGGTATCCACACGAGCTAACATATCTACAACCATCTGCATGGTGACACTGTGCTCATCAATTTATGCACTCATCTCTGTAATCATGCCAGTAATAAGGGACCTCACTGTGGTATTATCTGTAATGGCTACATCCCGGGTAGATATAGCTCCATCCCGCTCTACTATCACGACATCTCTGGCTGATCTGGCCTCATCTCGCTCCTCAGTAGCGGCATCTCTATGTACTAATGTCGCGTCTCTCTAATAGAGCGGCATCTCTCCCATCAAGAGCGGTCAACATCAGGGCTCTAGCCTGATCCCTCTCAAAGGTTATCAGATGAAGACTCTGCTCGAACTACTGTGCTGAATGATGGATCACGACACTGCTATTACTGGGAGAATCTACAAGAGCTGCTGGCAACCCAGTGAATGGCTCCTCCTCGGTGGGAGAATCAATGTCCTCTATAGGCTCCCCATCATTAGAATCAATACCCGACACTGTGGATACTTCCGTAGCCGATGAAGTCTCTTTCTCCAACCACATAGAATACTCTGACGAACAGCCCGGATGGCTAACAGAATGATCAACTATCTCACGCTGATCCCATCAAGCATACACCCAAAATCGGTCCTCTGCTGATAGATGGCGAGAAGCTAAGCGCTGACCTAATGCCCCATCAAAAGGATGAAAATCCTGGAACTGGTCAAACTGTGACATCACAGCCAGTGGGTGGTAGGTAGTCATGCCCCTCAAACCAGCCAGAGGGAGATAATCCATGCTCGGAGCGTGAGTAATGAAACTGTATGGTGAGCTGAGCCCTGAACACGGTAGAATGCCAAACGGATCTCTAATCCCTGCCAAGAATACCGACCAAGACATAGCATCTGTACACTCCGATTGCTGAAAGGAGTAAGCCATAGCTATATCATGGGTAAAGCAGTACCCGTGTCGGCAGAAAGTAGCAATCGGTCTCAAGTGTGACATAAACCATACGTATAACATGACCGAACTACCTGTAAAGACCCCTGCAGGGTAAGTACTACAGAACGTGGCCGACCTCAACGTCTCTGCCACGATCATTGGGATAATGGTATGACCCTCCCTGAGAGCTCTCACTGCCATGATGACACCTATATCCATCTCATCCATATACCGTGGCATGTATACATACGCCACTATGCACATCACGAGTACATCCACTCTGGCCAAATGCCACTGATCCTCTGGTGTGGTAAAATCCCCATAATGTTATGTGTAGCTATCCATTGAGCCAAATCGGTCTATCAAAAAATACTGGGATAGTACATGGCCCGATGTAATCTCATCCTCTATTACTCTACACCGTAACCCGATGAGGGTTATGAACTACCGACACATATCTCCGACTGCCATATGAGCGTAAGGTCTATCTAAGGGTAAAAGCATCAAATGCTCGTACTCCTCCAATGTAGGAGTCAACTCCTGGGTACCAAATTGGAAAACCTGTCTGTCCGGCATCCAATGCTCCAGCGTACTCTCTACAAAGCCTGCGGGAACCTGAAACATCAAGAGGGTTCATGGAATGCTGTAATAGCTGATCTATAGTCACCCTATCTGTAGGTGACATACTATCATACGACGACCTCAGACGGGAGGCTACCAACACTAGTAAAGTGTGACCTATGCGGCTGACTGTCGAAGAAGACATCTCTGTAGGCCGTATCATAAGACCATCCAGGGGTTAATGTTGAATATCTCTGGACATACATACATCTGCCTTACATGATAAATGCATGACAAATAACAGATGGAAATATGATGTAGGGAATGGAAAATAGTACATACATTCCTAACTATATCATCATCTACATACATCATCTTTGTACAGCTAAAAATACAGGAAAATGGGGCACAGACGCCCTACTACTAACAGAGGCCTATCAAAAGATATAGCAATAATGGGGCACAACCATCCAATATCTATCAAAGGCCTATCAAAAGAGATATCGAGAATACACATCAGAAGAAGACAATGGCGTCAATATCTACATCATCAATCCAGTCCACCTGATGTATCTTGAGTCACTAGATCTCTATTAATAGGGATGTCAGGCCTATAAAAGGGAGGATCAGCACCGACAAAGACATATGGGTCACCTGAGGGGGCCAGCGCCTGAGCTGGAAGGATCAAAAGTAACTACCTCTGAAGGATCTCTACCCAAGTGCCAGATGAAAAAATGTGCCCGGTCCAACTGCCGGGTCAAACGATCAATCTGTGTCACATGAGTTGGATCTCAGACACAGGTCAGCCAATCCGTCATCATCACGGATCTAGGAACTATATCCCCCATAAACTGAGTGGCGTGGGTCTGGGCTTCAATGGTACGAGGGGACCACCAGTGATGGAACATATCTTAAGTATGTGAACCCTCTAACAAAGTATATCCGTCAATCCCCATCAATGGGATGTCAGCGACGAGTGACTACAACACAGGCCAATAACGCCTGGCAGGAGGCATGATCTGTACACGAATCTCTCTTGTGGTGCTCCTAATAGCACACTCTCCTAAATAGAGCTCCCATCCTCTATCTGTGAAGAGAGGAATCCTACGGGTGGATATCACGTGCTCGACCCTAGTCAGGAATCCAACCTCAAATCCAATGATCAAATGTTCCCCAGAGTAGGGAACCCGAGTGATGACATCAGCTGTAAACAACTCCAACTGTAAGCGACAATGGGTGAAACCCTCCACTACAAGAACCTCTGCCAAAATAGAGTGATGCCATCGCCGTCCTCGTGGATAGGTATCTAAACCTAACATGCTCACAGGACGCAAACATAGAAGCCTCTCATAGGCCCAAAACTGCCAAAACAAAGGTAAAATACATGCTGTCAGTGAATACTCTTAAACCTGTACATGGAAAATCAAAAGAGAAATACTCACTAGCAAAAACGGGTAAAATCCTAGCCAAGTCTCGGTCAAGCCCTGCGAACGCATGTGCATTCCCTTGAGGAAATATGCAAAGGTGTAGGAGCCCCAATCATACTCTCTAATACGGTCCACCTCCCACGTGGCGCTGCTTAAAACGAATGACACCGTAGAAGAGTTATCAGCTATGAAACAACCCCTGATGATAACCAGGAACAATCGCTAAAGATTGTGATCCCTGACTCTCACATCAGCGAGCATGGGCTCACTTAACAGCCCACTCATAGCATCTACGCTCAAAGGACCCATACGGACGATCCTGCCCTTGAGCGCCTCAGTCGCGACTCCCAACAAGGATCTAACGGCAGTAGGGATAATATTCGTCGTACATGGCACTGGCGCCCCTCCAAACTCCATACCGGTTATAAATTGCCAATCCATCGGCGTCATCATCACCTCACAATCCAACAAATAGAGAGACTGATTCTGGTGAAACTAGTGCTCAGACAATGCCTTAAGGTAACCCCAGGGACAACGACGGGGAAGAATGGAAAAGAACGCCCCAAAGCCCCAATCATGCATAATATCTCGGTAATCTAGATGCAGAGCCTGATATAGGGAGTGTATGCTGAACCAGTTCCCTCGAGGCTGTGTATAGTCGGGAACCAACATCACACGCAAATCAATGTCAAAATCATTGCTCCTCCTTAATAGGAAAAAGGAATATTAAATCCAGCGTTTACCTCATTTGCATGCAAGTAAACTGAGGGGTGGCGACTCAAATCACTTAGAAGATCTGGAATAGCCACCTGAATGCCTGGGAAATCCCTACGAGGAATATGAGCAATAGGAGCTGGAGCTGCTATCAGTACATCCTCCTCCTCATCCTCGACATCTGGTACATCAACACGGATAGGACGAATCACTACCTCCGCCAGACGACGAAGCTGTCTAATTGAACGGGGACGAGGCACTTCAGAAGCCCTCCTCTGCACACCTGAAGTGATCCTACGGGAACTACTCGGATGATCCGAATTCATATATCTGGACAACAAGTATGCAAATCACCTCAGAAAGAGTGTGGTATTCTCTAACCTGGAGCTTTTCAAAATGCATTTTATGATTACACGCATACATGCATTATTTTAACATACGTATATAGTAGAGTTAAAAATGCATGACTACTCAATGCCTATATTTTAGAAAAAATTTCCATAGTTTTCTCTATAAATAGGACTATCCATATGCACATAGGCATGACTAGGTGGCCATTCAGTAGTACACCTGCCCACAGTCATATACATACTATATGTAATAAAATGTCAAAGTCATTAATCCATAAGGGTAGCCTAAATACCAGGATTATTTTGCACTATCACCTTTGCTCATTTGTCCTCAAATAGGATAAGAAATAGCAGAAAAATGTGCCAATTTGACTGTTTCAAAAGTTAAATTTTTTCACATCATTATGTTCAGCATGATTTAATACTAACATTTACTATAATGAATATTTTTTATCAAGTCAAATGAGCATGCATATTCACTACTATGTGTTTAAACGCATTTCATATAAAAAGTCATTTTCTAACAGATAGAAACTGGATAAAAGGATAGGCATACGTTACAAGGACAGTGTAGAACACTTGTACGGTGACAGAATTTCCAGAAAGACGCCCGAACTCAGCAGATCTGATGAAGAGCTCTCAGATTTCCTTCGTGGCACACCATAAAATGACTTGAGAAGGCGACTTGCAGCCTTAATAGCCACCCATGGCTGGCCACAGGTCCACCTGTGGCTGCTACAAGTGTACCTGCGGCTCCCCTGGGTGGGGCCCACCCCTCCGGCTTGGTCCAGTTCGAGTTGTAAAGGAGTTCTCACAAGCTGAAAAGGCCAAATCAGTGATAAAAATGCTACGCAATTGAGCAGGATAGCCTGAAATTCTAGTTTTCCCGAGCGAAACTATGTCTTTTCATATCATTCATTGGTATTCGCCCAAATACGTGGTACACTATACCGATAATCTCAATAATTATAAATCACACTCGGCAATACCTCGCAAAGGTCCGATGCCATCAGTTTGGGGTCGCAACTCTAAATATACAGATCCCCAGCAGGGGTGTCACGCATTGTCATCTATTGATGTATAAATCCCCGGTGGGGGTGTAACGCATTTTCATCTGCCAAAGTAAAAGTCCCCGACGGGGGTATCACGCATTTTCATCCGTTGATGTACATGTCAACGATGGTCAAGCAACCTTGACTTTATTTCAGCCGATGGCAGGTAAACCCATCGAAGCATCGGAAGCCATCCGATGATTTCATATGTTGATGCACACATCAACAAAGGTCAAGTAGCCTTGGCATAATCCCCAGTAGGAATTTCATCCGTTGATGTACATTTTAGCAAGAGTCAGGCAATCCTGACAACATAGACTGTTAGCAGTAACTCCGACAGAGCATCCTTATCAGGGAAGACTAATGATGGAATATGTTATAAACATCCTCAATTGACAAAACATATCCCCAGAGAGTCTCTTGTACACGAGAGATACATCTTCAGTGAAAGTCTGAACCACATGTTAAGGGCTTTGGTGATAATCCCAACGTCAACATCCTATAAGTTTATGGTAGCTATGGATTATACGTCCAAACAGTTTATCAAAGTGATCATGAATTGCCCCACTCCCGATAGAAGTCAAGGGGAGCCAGCAATCATCCTACCATGTTGGAGAACAATCCAACAAACCACATACATTTATATCATGCTGCTGTACATTGCATCATGATGATCTTGTTACATTTCAAGTGTCTAGTATTCTTTATCCTATCCATGCCATTGCATTGCATGAATATGATAAAGAGGGGTATCTGTAGACACTCAAAATTTTCTGCATACCTGTTACTAACATTGTAGGAGGGCAGAATTGTCTTTCAGAGATAACCCTGGAAGATAGCTCAGTTCAATCCTAGAGACAACCCTAGGATATTCAGTATTACCATCTTAGAGATAACCCCGAGACATCCAGCTTAGTCCTGGAAATACCACCGAAAGTTTTAACCTCAACCCCGAAAATAACACCGAGAGTTTCAGTTTTAACCTCGGAGATAACCCCGAGGAATGCAGTTCAAATACTAAAAATCACACTGGAGAAGACCGTGTTATCTTAGAAATAACCCCGAGATACTCAGTCTCAGTCCTAGAAATAACACCAAAAAAGGTAGTATCAACCTCAGAGACAACCCCGAGGCATGCAGTTGCAGTTCTAGAGATAACCCCGAAAATGCTTGTTTCAAATCCATGCAATTAGCTTCAACACTCGGCAATGGCCCTGAGGCACTCATTTCCAAAGTTCGGAGATAACCCTGGGAGGTTAGGCATACCTCAGAGATATCCCTAAGGACGATCAACACCTACAACAATCCAATCTCAGAGATAACCCTGAGCAACGACCGCTAAAAATAGCTCAAACCGGAGATAACCCCGGTAAAGGGCAGAACCATCATTTTGCCATCCCAATCCCATATTACATCATCTAAACATTCATTCATACATTCTACACAGCAATGTCCTATAAGAACTAAAGAGCTCCAATCCCGAGTGACTGCTGCATAAGATAGCACACTGGATAGAATTTGAAACTTGAAGACCAAGGTCATGGTCCCATCTTCCTGACTTTATACAATCTCTAATCCCATGTTATTGTGTAGCTCTCGACAACAGCATGCTGTAAAAGGACTTACACACCTTGATCGGATGCCCAGATTAAAGTTCTAAAAGATCGAGCGGACATCACGTTGCACGCATGCACATACTTCGAGACGGCGGGATCCGCAGAACTTGGGGCACTCCGGGCAGCCGCATGTGCATTTGTGGCTACCACAGGTACACCTACTGCTCCCCCCTCTATAAATAGAGGGCTTGGGGCAGCCATTTTACATAGAGAAAAGGTGAGAAAGCCCTGTCCAATTTGCTCTCACACACCATAAACTGAGTACTTTCTCATTTTAAACACTTGTGAGCTTATATATTGTTATATTTTTACTGGCGGGAGCTGAGTGTTCATCCAGTTAAAGTCATTGAAGTCTTCTTTGGCAGTCCATTGTAAGCCTTCTTACACTTTCTAAAGCCTTTCTCCACTACTGTGCACACACAGTTCTTCACGTTGAGAGTCGTGTTTCGTGTGTAAGTCCAAACTTCGGTCTGTGGCTTTTATTTCTTTTTGTATAAATTAGATATATATATATATATATATATATATATATATATATATATATATATATACATATGGACTAACATTATCGAGTTATGCCTCGATTAAGTCTGGATTCACGTCCGGAGCGTTTATTTGCTTATATATATATATACTTATATATATGAACTGTTGTCGAACTCTATTCGATGAGCCTGAATTTTACATCCGGAGCGTTTACTGCTTATATATATATATATATATATATATATATATATATATATATATATATATATATATAGCGACAAATCACTGAAATGATAAATCGAGCCGGGATCGATATATATCATATGCGTTTCTCGCTTATATATATATATATATATATATATATATATATATATATATATTATTTATTTATTTATATTTCTGTCAGGCCTGGAGTTTACTTCGTGGTCTTTTACTACTTTATTTATATTTATTCCCGCCTGGAGTTTACATTTCTGTCAGGCCTGGAGTTAACTTCGTGGTCTTTTACTGTTTTATTTATATTTAGTCCCGCCTGGAGTTTACTTCATGGCAGTTGATCGTTTTTATTGCTTTATTTACATTTCTGATCCCTAATGGAGGTGCTTCGTGGTGATTGATCATGTCTATATATATATATATATATATATATATATATATATATATATATATATATATATATATATATATCGCTTTTATATGTTTACATTTCCGATCCCCCATGGAGGTGCTTCGTGGTGGTTGATCATGTCTGTATATATATATATATTACAGCTTATATATATAATTGCTTACAGTTTTCATATAAATTGCTACATCATGTGAGCCTAGGAATCATGTGATCATAGATTCAATTTACTGAATCTAGATTCGGTTCCCGTGATGAATATTTTCAGCTGTACATGGCTTGTAAATTATTCGCGTTGTTCGAATTTCCTTAGATGGCTCTTATGCCCACAAGGAGTTCGGCATTGCTATGTATATTATTTTCTCGAAGATGTTTTGCATCTCAAAAATAAAAGCAATCAAGCCGAACATTTAATAAAAATGGAAGTATCAAAGACCTCAATTACTATTGAGCACAGGGTTTGAAAAACCTCTTTTTACAAAACATCACTGTTATATCTTGTTAAAGCTGAATTTTATATAAAATTCAAACCCTGTGTATATAGGTGCGAACGAGGCATATCACTAATTCTAAATAACTGCACATTGACCCCCTCACACACATTCATATAACAGTTTAATTGAAAAGTGGCGGTCACCGTGGCAACACGTATGTCGGGGGAGGGGGGGTGCCTAACACCTTCCCTCCGCATAACCAAGTCCCCAGACCCTAATGAATCTTGGTTTCACAGACTCGTTAAGCAGTGTTACATAACTGTTTCAATGTGCAAACCTTTCTTGGTTGTGTTGGTACAACCATTTAAAAAACAACTGGCGACTCTTACAGTCCAATCGTCGACATATAAATGTTGGACCATTTCACAACTCTTTTTTAAACAAATCTCACCTAACACGAGAACACTAAAAGACAAGAACAGAAAAGGGATAAAAAAAATCCTGACGTCGACAATAGGTTCCCGACTGGTGTCGAGCATGTGATGTCCACCCGTCGAATTCCTCTCTTCACAGATGGAGGATGAGAGCTCTATTTGGGAGAACGTGCTATCAGGAGCACCACATGAGAGATTCGTATGCCAATCTATCCTCCTGCCAGGAGTTATTGGCTTGTGTCACAGTCGCCTGTCAGTCCCATTAATGGAAGTTGACGGCTTTACTTTGTTAGAGGGTCCATTTACTCAGGAGGCATTATACAGCTGGTGGTCCCCTCGTACCATCGAAGCCCAGGCCCGTGCCACTCAGTTCATGGGGGATATGGTTCCTGGATCTGTGATGATGACGGATTGGATGGCCTACGTCAGAGATCTTACCCTTTTGACGTAGATTGACATCTTGACCTGGAAGTTGGACCGGGCACATTTTTTCATTTGGCATTTGGGTAGAGATCCTTCCGAGGCAGATACTTTTGATCCTTCTAGCTCTAGGGCTGGCACTTTAGGTGGCCCATATGATTTTGCCGATGCAGATCCTCCATTGTATAGGCCTAATATCCCTCTTGGCGGAGATCCTGTGACTCAGGAGGAGTTACATCAGATGGATAGGATAGACGATGTAGACATCAACACCATTGACTTCTTATAATATATTTCTCGTTATATCTTTTGATAGGCCTATGTTAGATACTGGGTGGCTGTGCGCCATTCTCGTTATATCTTTTGATAGGCCTCTGTTAGTTGTTTGACATTTGTGTCCCATTTCCCAGTATTTTCTAGCTGTACAGAGATGATGTATTAGATGATGATGTACTTAAGAATGTATATGTACTGTTTTTTGTTCCCTACATCATATTGTCGTCTATTATTTATCATGCATTATTTTGTTATGCATATGTATGTCCAAAGATATTTAGTATTGACCCCTGGATGGTCTTATGATACGACCCACATAAATGTCTTCCTCGATAGTTAGCCGCATTGATCACACCCCACCAATATTGGTAGCCTTATGTTTGAGATCATGGTATGATAGTTTATCACCCCCAGATCGGGTGACTATAGATCAGTTGTTGCCGTATTACATACCCCTCCTGATGTTCCAGGTTCCATTGAGCTTTGTAAAGGGCATGCTGGAGCACTGGGTACCGGAGAGGCAGGTTTTCTGATTTGAGACCCAGGAGTTGACTCCCACCTTAGAGGAGTATGAGCGTTTGATGACTTTACCATTGGACAGACCTTGCGCTCAGATGGCTATCGGGGATATGAGCTGACAGTTTATGACCCTCACCGGGTTAAGGCGTAGAGTAGCCTAGGATGATATCACTTCTGGGCATATAGTGTCCCAACATTTTCTGATAGACAGACTTGGCTCATTGGACAGCTATACACAGCACTCCATGGATTTCACCACATCAGAGGATCAGTGGCGTGTTTCCAGAGTAGATATTCTCATGATGTGTGTAGTAGCCTATCTGTACATGCCACTGTACATGGATCATTTAGACATCGGTGTAGTTATGGCAGTGAGGGCTCTCAAGGAGGGGCATACCATTGTACCGATGATTGTGACAAAAACATTGAGATCAACCACGTATTGCCACACCCACTCTGTGGGGGTATTCATAGGCAACTCAGTCTTGCTGTATATGTGGTTCATGTCACACCTGAGACCGATTAGCACCTTCCGACGCCATGGGTATTGCTTTTCTCATGAGGTAGCCATGTCTTACTCCTTTCAGCTGGTGAAGTGTACAGACAGTGTATCTTGGTCGATGTTTCGGGCAGGGATCTAGGATCCATTTGATATTTTGCTGTGTTCAGGGCTTAGCTCTCCCCACAGCTTCATTACTCATGCGCCTGACATATTTTATCTTCCTCTGGCTAGTTTGAGGGGCATGACCACGTATCACCCACTGGTTGGGATGGCACAATTTGACCAGTTTTAGGATGTCCATCCTTTTAAGGGGGCATTGGGTCAGCATTTGTCTTCTCGACATTTATCAGCAGAGGATAGATCTAGGGTGTATGCCTATTGGGCTCAACGTGAGAGGATTGAGTTTTCTGTTAGCCATCTGGGCCGTTCTACAGAGTATTCTGCATGGATGGAGGCAGAGATTATATTGGTTGGGGATGTTCCACTGAGCTGGGGATTGATTCTGATAGTGGGGAGCCCATGGAGGATGTTGAATCTCCCACTGAGGATGAGCTATTTGCTGGATAGGCAGTAGCTCTTGTAGATTCTCCCAGTACGACTACTACTGTGACCCCGCATTCAGTAGAGTATTTAGAGCAGAGTCTGCATTTGATGACATTTGAGAGAGATCAGGCTAGGGCCTTGATGTTGACCGCTCTTACTGGGAGAGATGTCGCTCTAGTTGAGAGAGATAATGCCTTAGCTCATAGAGACACCGCTGTTGCTGAGCGGAATGAGGCTAGATCATCTAAAGATGTCGCTGTTGTTGAGCGGGATGGCGCTATATCTTCCAGAGATGTCGCTATTACAGATAGCACTGCATTGAGGTCTTCCACTACTGGTATCATTGTAGAGATGATCACATATATTGATGAGCATAGTCTCACCATACAGTTGATTGTGGATCTGTTGGCTCGTGTAGATACCCTTGGGCAAGAGCTTATAGCGTTACCCCCTTCTTCTGAGAGGGATGCCATGTTAGATTTAGTAGCGCGCATATAAACTGATTTGTAGATGGGCTTGTATTTTCCTGCACATACTAGCTTAGCCATTTTTGTCATGTATAGTACATATTATATATATCAAATAGTTTTATATATGGCAGGAAAATATATTTTGATTCACTTCCCTTTTAGTTATGACCTATTACTTGCTTGATATCTGTCTGTTTCTCCAGGGCTTATGATCTTGATATATTCTGAACTCCCCCTTGATGGATGGACATTCAGATGTCTCGGGATCTTTCAGAATGGATCGTTGATTTGTGTGTATTCCCCACCCTCTTTTGTGTCTTGGGACTGGTGTATGGAGAGGAGTGTAGCTTTCCTCTCTGAGGTTGACCGCACCACAGATGGTCGTCGGTACTCCTTTGTATGGGGGAGCCCAGGTAGTTCCATCACTTACGGATTGGTGTTTCTCTTTGAGGACTCAACCACAACTTAGATGGTCACCGATTCTTCAATTAGTGAGGAGAAGTCAGGTAGTTCCATCCCTTTGGTCTAAAGCCGATGCAGTGTGGTTTGAAGGATGATCCAAGTACCGCTGACAATTTTTTTTATTTTGGTAGGGGGTGAGACAGAACCATGAATGGCTACCTACATACGCCCATTGGAGAGGGGAGATCAAGTCCGCGTAGTTTGAACCTGCCGTAAAGAATCAAAGTTGTATACGGTGAATAGGGTGTAGAGATATTTTTGTTTTTATTTTTTTTTTGTGGTGAGACCGGACCATAAAAATGGCTACCAACGTACTCCCGTGTATTGGGGAGATTAAGTCTGTGTAGTTCTCCCCGTGTACAGAACAGACTACAGATGAAAAGTTTGATCCTTGGTGGGACAAAACTAAAAGTGTGAAAGGTTTTGAAAAATTAGAATGGAGTGATGGATCTGATGATCCAAAACCAGGCTGCTGGTTAGAAGGTGTGTTTGTCCTTGGTGGGGCAAACATATATGAAGAAAGGTTGTAGTGAAAAGGTTTTGAAAACCCAAATTAACTGGGGATCTTGTAATCCAAACCCAGGATGCTAGTTTACTGGTAACTTCAGACATAGTACCATTTCACGGTGTTTGAGTTGATGAGTTGCAGAAATTCATCGCCATCTATCTCCTGTAACCTGAGGGCACCTCCTGTCAATACCTCCTTGACAACAAATGGGCCTTCCTAGAGCGGGACAAATTTTCCTTTGGATTGATTTTGGTTGGCAAGAATTTTCTTCAAGACCAAGTCATGCTCCTTGAATTATCGTAGCCGGACTTTTCTGTTGTAGGATCTGGGGATCCTCTGTTGGTATAACTGACCATGGAAGATGGAAGCGGCTCGCCATTCATCTATTAGAGACAATTGGTGATACCTATCTTGTAACCATTGGTCTTCATCTAACTAAGAGTCTATCAACACTCTAAGGGATTCTATTTCCACTTCTATGGGGAGCACTGCTTCTGTCCCATAGATTAATGAGTAGGGGGTTACCCTAGTGGAAATGTGCATTGATGTTTTGTAGGCTAACAGAGTCAGAGGCAATAAGTCATGCCATCCTTTGTGATTGGCAGACATCTTTTGCATGATCTTTTTGATATTCTTATTAGCCGCTTCAACAACATCATTCATCTTTGGATGGTAGATGACGGAGTTGAGATGTTTGATGTGGAATTTACTTCATAACTCCTCCATCATGTGATTGTTGAGGTTTTTAGCATTGTCTAACACAATCACCTCTGGTTGTCCATATCGACAAATGACATTATTTTTTATGAAACCAATGATAACTTCTTTAGTAACCCTGGGGAAGGAGGATGCTTCTACTCACTTGGTGAAGTAGTCGATCATGGTGAAGATAAACCGATGACCATTACTGGCTTTAGGCTCAATGGGCCCGATCACGTCCATTCCCCACATTGAGAAGGGCCAAGGCGAGCTCTCTTAGAGGGGCGTGGATAGCATTCCCATAAATTTGGCATTGGTAACATCTCTTGACGTGATGATCACAGTCAGCCTTGAGAGAGAGCCAGTAATGCCCTATTCTTTGGATTTTATTGACTAGTAGAGGGCCGCTCATGTGTGGGTCGCATACTCCACCATGGATTTCATCCATAAGCCTCTAAGCTTGGTCTTTGTCCAAACATCTGAGAAGACTTACTCCTGCATCTCTTTAGTAGAGTGCGTCTCTGCTCAGGTAAAATTTCATAGCCATCCGATGAATCTGCTTTTTTTCAGCCTGACTCACCTCAACGGGTGTAGACCTATCTCGTATATACTCCTTGATATGCTTATACCAAGGGTGTTGGATGGGAGGCAGTTCATCCGATACTTCTCCAATGTAGTTCCCGTAGGCTGGATCCTTTTTCCGGGAAAAGGTGATGCTTTGCATGTTTTCCTTGTCAAGTATGTTGATTAAGGAGGCCTAAGTTGCTAGCGCATCTGTAAAGTCATTCCTATTCCGAGAAATATGTAGGAAGGATATTACTTCAAACTTCGAAGCCATCTGTATAACCTGCCGATGGTAAGGCAACAAATATAGCTCTTTGTTGTGATAGATCCCGATGGTTTGTCTAATTACCAGTTCGGAATCTCCAAAGACAGTTAATCGTCTGATGCCCATTGATTAGGCTAGTTTTAACCCCATGATACAGCCTTCATACTCAGTTGTGTTGTTTGTACTGACAAACTATAATTTGATGGCGACGGGATGCTACTCCCCCGTAATGGATACTAGGACTGCTCCAGCTCCAAATCCTTTCATGTTTATAGCTCCATCAAAATACATCTTCCATGATTGGTGTGTATCGTCCTAATGGTGTTGTTGAACTGTCATTACCCCTTCATCGGGGAAGTAAGTTTCCAAAGGTTTGAAATTCCCTACAAGTGTAGCGGCCAGTTGATCCGTAATTCCTTGACATTTGATAGACTTTTAAGTTACGTAGACAATGTCAAATTGTTGTAGGATCAACTGCCATCTGGACAGTTGACAATTCAACATGGGTTTACTGAACACGTATTTGAGAGGATCCATGCGGGATATGTGATGGGTTGTGTGACCATGGCGATAATGCTGTAATCTCATAGAAGCCCATGCTAAAGCACAACAAGTTTTCTCAATCAGAGTGTACTTATGTTCACTGCTGCTGAATCTTTTGCTGAGGCAATAGATAGCTCTTTCTTGGCCTCTATTGTCTTTCTATCCCAGCATGCAGCCCATGACATTTTCATTGATGGACAGGGGAACACCATCCCTGGGAGGTACCAAAACATGAGCTTTGATTAACTGCTCTTTTATTTCTTTTTGTATATATTATATTTATATATTTATATATATGGACTAACATTATCGAGTTATGCCTCGATTGAGCCTGGATTTAGGTCCGGAACATATATATATATATATATATATATATATATATATATATATATATATATATATATATATATTATATATATGAACTGTTGTCGAACTCTGTTCGATGAGCCTGGATTTTACATCCGGAGCGTTTACTGCTTATATATATATATTTACATTTTTGTTAGGCCTGGAGTTTACTTCGTGGCCTTATACTGTTTTATTTACATTTAGTCCCGCTAGGAGTTTGCTTCGTGGCGGTTGATCGTATTTATTGCTTTATTTACATTTCTGATCCCCCATGGAGGTGCTTCGTGGTGGTTGATCATGTCTCTATATATATATTTACCGCTTTTATATATTTACATTTCCGATCCCCCATGGAGGTACTTCGTGGTGGTTGATCATGTCTGTTTATATATATTTACAGCTTTTATATATATAATTGCTTACAGCTTTCATATAAATTGCTACATCATGTGAGCCTAGGAATCATGTGATCACAGATTCAGTTTATTGAATCTAGATTCGGTTCCCGTGATGGACATTTTCAGATGTACATGGCTTATAACTTATTCGTGCTGTTCGAATTTCCTTAGATGGCTCTTATGCCCACAAGGAGTTCGACATTGCTATGTATATTATTTTCTCGAAGATGGCATCTCGAAAATAAAAGCAATCAAGCCGAACATTTAATAAAAATGGAAGTATCAAAGGCCTCAATTACTATTGAGCACATGGTTTGAAAAACCTCTTTTTACAAAACATCACTGCTATATCTTGTTAAAAACTGAATTTTATATAAAATTCAAACCCTGTGTATATAGGTGCGAACGAGGCATAACACTACTTCTAAATAACTGCACATTGACCCACACACACACGCACACATTCATATAACAGTTTAATTGAAAAGTGGCGGTCACCGTGGCAACACGGATGTCGGGGGTGCCTAACACCTTCCCTCCGCATAACCAAGTCCCCGGACCCTAATGAATCTCGGTTTCACAGACTCGTTAAGCAGTGTCACATCACTGGGTCAATGTACAAACCTTTTCTTGGTTGTGTTGGTACAACCATTTTAAAAACCAACTGGTGACTCTTACAGTCCAATCGTCGACATATAAATGTCGGACCTTTGCACAACTTATTTTTTCAAACAAATCTCACCTAACATGAGAACACCAAAAGACAAGAAAAAAAAAGGGACAAATAAAATCCAGACGTTGATAGGTGGCGACTCTGCTGGGGACTTTCGGTAAGAGGAATTAAGCCGCTATTACAAGCTTTTCAAAACTGTTATATGCTTGTGTGTGGATGTTGCATTTACATTTGATGGATGTGTATGCATGCATTTACTTACTGTACTTAATGCTTTACACTATATCTGCTTGTGATATTAGTGCTTCATACATGTCATCATTTTCACAAAATGGTGAGACACGTTGTATGTGAATGTATGTTGTGTGGTTCCTCCATCAGGAGGATATCCTGTCGGTGTTTGATTACTGGAATCGTAAGAAGACTAATTCCAACGAGGCTCAGGAAAGGCACCACCCAAATTCGCTCCAGTTGAAAGACCGGATTAACTTCCCGTCGAGTAAATTATGATGATTTGGGAACCTTCATGCCAAAAAGCCACGAAAGTAGCCTAAGATAGGTTAGCCTCTGATAAACCAAACGCGGAGGAAAGTCTCTTCATGCTCTCTCATTTCAAAATTACTCATAAAGTAAATTACTTGTAATTTCATTCCATATTAATCTCCATGTAATGAGAAATATAAAGAAATATGTGTACACACATATTTACAAAATATTAACATGTTATCTTGTATTACAAATAGCTAACATCCATTTTGCAGGATAATACTCCTAAAACAGATACGTCATATAACATGTAAACATTTATACATTCCCTGAAACTAAACTACTTCAGTTTTATGCAGGGAAACAATCGGACCTACTACCCGTTCAAAGTCCAAAAAGGCCACGAGCCTACAGCCAATTATGTCTTCATCTGACCAAGCTAATCTTAATCCTGTCTCCCGCGAGGAATTCGACGGATTAAGTAAACAAATCACAGATTTGGCTGTTCTGCTTAAAGAACTGAACCAATCTACTCAGGGTACAAGGATACCCATACATACTGAATCCTCTGCACATGGAGGAACACAAGGTGCAAACAAAGAAGCTCCCGTACCTGATGCTCAGTTAGATACAACCAACAAAATTCATGATATCACCCATCTCAAAGAAGATCCAGACAACGGTGATATCAGAAAGAAAGTCCTTCAAATGGAAGAAACCATCCGTTCTATCAAAGGGATTGGAGAACATGGGAGTGTTTCATATATCGACCTTTGTATATTCTCTGGTGTGCATTATCTAGAGAATTTTAAGACTCCTGACTTTGAAAAGTATAGTTGAAGACTCCTGACTTTGAAAAGTATGACGGGTTAGGAGACCCTTATACCCATTTGAAGGTATTCATTGGAGAACTTGGATCTTATGCCGAGGAAGAGAAGCTCATGATGCAGCTGTTCTAGAAGAGTCTAACTGGAGAAGTCCGTTCGTGGTATACCAGATTAGGCAACTCCAAGATCCCTAGATGGGAGGAGCTAGCTCATGCCTTCCTCAGTCAGTACATCTTCCAGTCTCAGATGGCCCCCGACCGTTACCCAATTACTAAAGTCAGGAAACAAACCAATGAATCTTTCAGAGAGTATGCTCAAAGGTGGAAGCGCCTTGCTGCTCAAGTTGTTCCCTCAATGAATGAGTCAGAAATGGTTATGACCTTCATAGACATACAAGAAGTTCCTTTCTATGAGAGGGTTTTAGCTGGTATTGGCAAACCATTCTCTGAAATGATTAAACATGGGGAGATGGCTGAGATGGGATTAAAGTCAGGAAAGATTCAAGACCTAGTTGCCCTCAAAGCTATTGCTGAGCACATCTAGTCCGAAAATTATGGAAACAACCCCTGGAGGGTCCATAAAAAGAAAGAGGAGGATGTTTCCTTGATACTACAAGGTCAGAAAGGCAGTCAGAATATGCCTATCTAAAGGACAAATTACACTCCCTTTCAAGCACAATCTTCAAACCCTCCATTGCCTAAAGGTGGAGAAGTCAGACGCACTCGAGTGTTCATACCCCTAGGAGACTCACTCAAGAACATTCTCAATCTTCTGACCACTCAGAAGAAAATTACACATCTTCTTCCACCAACCAACCCGAATGGGAGGGTTTCAATGCCACTCGAAAGTGTGCTTATCATGCCGGGGCACCGGGACATGATACTCAAGATTGCTGGGTCTTAAAACATAAGATCCAGGATTTGATCGATAGCGGTGAGATTGTGGTCACCAAGCCCGATCAACCCCATGTGCAAGATAACCCTCTTCCTCAACACAAAGAAGAAGATGTCAATATGATTAATTGGAGCAGTGGACAGAGTTCCAACTTTAATGGTGGATCTTCCCAGACCAGCAAGGATGGTGCTGACAAATGGGATTTTATAAAGTTCCAGTATACGATGGAACGAAAAACGAATGCTCTGCGTGAGCAACTTAACCAATTGGCAGAACTGGTGGTCCATCAGCATCAAGCCACCCGCCAATTATTTTGTCAGGAGCATGCCAGTCTCCTCCCTCTTGTTACAAACACTCCACCGTGCGTCCAAAAAATGAAACACTGGAGGATAAAATTACAAAAAGAGCAAATGCCAAAGCCCATCGGGATTTTTCCAACAAAAGGGAATTTACATACCTAGGCCAACCTATGGAAGAAATACTGTAGATGCTGATAAATGAAGGAAGAATCACAAATCTGCTACCTCCAATCAGCCCACGTTCAAGATGGTTTATTTTCAACGGAGTGTGCCAATATCACTCCCAATCTCGCCGTCACAGCACAGAAGAATGCTGGGCACTTTGCCACCTTATTCAGAATTTAATTGACAACGATGTCCTGCAGATGGCAGACGATGATGCTGTGATACTAGAAAGTGAGGACGTGTTTTGTGACGCCCCCAAAATTAGGTATACATCACCCATCTTCAGTGCGGCAGGTTGAGTACGTTTAATCGATTCCCACCAGTAATCTGCCTCTCCTCGCAACATAAAGGCGGCAAAAGGAACCTTTTGCTCCTCGGAGCATCCCAAGACATCAAATATCTTGGTAATATGCTTTATCCATGTTTCCGCTATAAGTGGTTTTGGCTCTCCCTTAAACTCTGGTGGTCCCAGCTCCTTGAACTGTTTAGCGGTGACCGTCCGAGAGTTTTCAGTGTTTCCACCTATATTTTGGACAGGAGCCGCTCTCGCCTGCTGTTGCATGAACTGCATAAAGTTTCTGAATATTCCATCATTCATCATCTGGTTAGTGTTGTTGTTTGCATGAGGATTGTCACCTTCCTGATGCACATTAGCCTGATTATTGATATGTGGTGAATCAACAGTCGTCTGTGCTCCATTGCTATTCTCAACATTCTCAGATGCCATTTTCAGATACTGCCACAAAATAAAAGTTAATTGATATGTCATATATTATCCTTATATTCTGACCGACCAATTAAATACCATGCAAATAAACTTAGGTAGGTCATACTAGCGAAGGAATTCCCCGTCTCTCCCCTCCTAGTTTTATTCTCACATCTTAGCTAGGGATCATATCCCTAAGCTCTGATACCAACTGTGACGCCCCCAAAATTAGGTATACATCACCCATCTTGGCTCGTCAGATACAAAGTACAGAATACAAATACAACTTACTAATACAACTGTCGTGTACAATACGACAAAACATAAACTGCGAGTTTGAATACAAATATTATCTTCTAGAGAGTATTCATACTCAAAAGGAGTCCTCATTACATTAATTAACACACTATTACATAGAATAGTGAAGACTACTAACTAATACTATCATTCGAACCATCACTCCGTTCCCCGACTTTCCCCAGCTACGTTCTCATTTCCTGAAGAGAACAGTGAAAGAAAGGGTGAGCTCAACTAGCCCAGTAAGAAATATTATGACTAAGATAATGCAGAATAAATTATCATTAGCCTTCAACAATGTTAAACTGATAAAATATAATAGACATCAAGTTTAACTGCAGCGGAACAAGCAATCCATTAAAAGAGTCAAGTAGAAAATAAATTCTACTATCTTTTATGATTTAAAAGGTTTTTCAACACTGTTATCGCTAGGACTTAGCTTAATAAAATAATCCACATCATTGAATCACCTCTGCACTACGGCCAAGGATATTCGTGTATTCATTAATGGTCATGATCATGCCAACAACTGTCCATCAATGCACTACGGGCCAATGAGGACTTTTACCACATCATTTGTAACATTACGGTCATGATTATACCGAATAATTCCTGGTCATAATCATACCAAGTCCATCTATGCACTACAGGCCACAGATGACTTTCAACATTTTATAAACATGAGGATGATGACAATGATATAAGAATTCAATAAAACAAGTTCAAGAATTAATTTATCCAAGAATTAACAACGTCCAAATTGTCAACATGATACTGCTTTGTGGAATAAAATTAAAGAATACTTAGAAGAATATTTTCATGAAAAGATACCGGATGAAACGCAATTATCAAGGATATTCCACAAATTTCATGGAGTATAGAAGTCAAAACTTAACCAACTGAGTATAATAAAGAATGGAATAACAAAAGAAATCACCATGCATACGATAGACCGCACAGACAGGTTATTCCAACAGAATAATAAATAATGGAACCAGGTCCGGCGTAAACGCACAGACAGGATATTCCGACAGAATAATAAATAATGGAACCAGGTCCGGTGTAAAACACACAGACAGGATGTTCCAACAGAATAATAACAAGACGAAACCAGGTCCGGTGTAAAACACACAGACATGATGTTCCAACAGAATAATAATAAAAACGGAACCAGGTCCGGTGTAAAACACACAGACAGGATGTTCCAACAGAATAATAATAAAAACGGAATCAGGTCCGATGTAAAACACACAGACAGGATGTTCCTGCAGAATAATAGAAGAATGTCACCAAGTATAGGGTAGATCCACGTATACAGGTTATTCCAACAGAATAATAAGAAATGGAATAACAACAATTCTCTTCATGAATAAGAAAGAATAACACCCCTTACCGTTTTAAAGACGAGCTGAAATAAGGAAGTAGTTAAGTAGCAGAATACTCTTCTTCTCTCTCTCTATAGTTTCTCTCTATAGTTTCTCTTTCTAGAGTTCAGTGAATTCATAAGAAATAATGAAGGAATGAGCTGCTATTTATAGAAAAATAGAGTGCATAGTAACTAATCCATGAACGGTCTAGATTGATTACTTTAATCTGACGGTCCATATTTAAAGAAAAATCTTTTAAATAAAATATAATATATTCTATTTATAGAATAACTTTAATAAAGTATTTTGTTTTATATAAAAAGATGTTTCTGTTTTATTACGTTAATAATACGAATAAAACAAAATATCATTATCGCTAAATAATTCATATTATTAACTGACAATAATTGAATCAAACTGAGTGACTTCTCACATAAGCATTAATAATCAATACCGTGTGCTACTATGCAACCACACGTATTACTGTACTTTTACTACTGAGTAGTTCAACAGTAACAATGGTAAAACTTCCGTCGTTATTTTTAATAAAATATTTTTGTCGTTTTCTCAATCCGACAATAATTCTATTGTGGGGTCCACCAATAATTGTGCCGTTGTACGAATATTCCTTGTTAAAACGAATATTCCCCGACCAATCAAATATTATATAACAACTTGCGTACTTTGCAAAATTTATAAATATTACCCACAACTATAACATTATATCAAATTAACTCCATAATATTCAAAAATGATATTTATAGAAAATTCATCTTTATTTATAAAAGTTGGGGTCTTACAACCTCCTCTTCTTATGAAATTTCGCCCTCGAAATTAGGGTATGTACCTGGTATGTCGAAGAGGTAAGGATACCTTGATTTCATTTCAGATTCTAACTCCCAAGTCATTTCCTCAACATCGTGGTTTCTCCACAAAACTTTGACCTGAGGTATAACCTTGGAGCGTAGAATATGTTCCTTCTTATCCATGATTTGAACATGAATTTCTTCATACGTCAAATCCTCCGCTATTTCGTCCAGTTCTAACTCAATAATGTGGTTCGGCTCTTCCATATATTTGCGTAACATGGATATGTGAAAAACGTTATGAACACGAGACATACTTGGTGGTAAAGTGAGTCTATAAGCCACAGTTCCTACTCGATCGAGGATTAAAAATGGACCGATGAATCGAGGATTGAGCTTTCCTCTCTTTCCAAATCTCGTAACTCCTTTCCATGGAGCAACACGTAAGAACACATGATCTCCTACATCAAATTCCACGTCCTTTCGATGAAGATCAGCATAACTCTTTTGTCGATCTTGTGAGATTTTTATACGTTGTCGGATCGTTTGAATCTTTTTTGTAGTCATACGTACCAACTCCGGTCCCAACAACGTTGCTTCACCCACCTCATCCCAGCATACTGGAGAACGACATTTTCTTCTATACAATGCTTCGAATGGAGCCATGCCAATACTTGCTTGATAACTGTTGTTGTAGGAAAACTCCACCAATGGTAAGAACTTGTCCCAACTTCCCTTGAAGTCAAAGACACAGAGTCTTAATAGATCTTCAAGAGTTTGAATAGTCCTCTCTGATTGTCCGTCCGTCTGAGGATGATATGTTGAACTAAATCGTAACTCCGTGCCCATAGCGTTTTGTAAACTAACCCAAAATCGTGAAGTGAATGTTGGGTCTCGGTCAGAAACTATGGATACTGGCATACCATGCAGTCTTACAATCTCGTTTATGTACATACGAGCAAGACGTTCAAGTATATAAGTTTCTCGTATCGGTAAGAAATGAGCAGACTTGGTCAATCTATCAACAATGACCTAAATTGCATCAATACCTTGAGAAACCCTAGGAATACCGGTAACAAAATCCATGGTAATGTGCTCCCACTTCCATTCTGGAATTTCAAGAGGTTGAAATGGACCTTTTGGTACTTGATACTCCACTTTGACTCGTTGACAAGTTAGACACCTTGAGATAAACAACGCTATCTCTCTCTTCATATTGCTCCACCAAAATGTATGACGAAGATCATGATATATTTTGGTACTTCCAGGATGGATTGCAAACGGTGTGTTGTACGCCTCCATCATGATTTCATACTTTAAATCAGGGTTGTTAGGAACATAAAGTCTGGAGTTGACTCGAAGTATTCCTTCTTCATCGATTCTTGCTTCCGGCATAGCACCTTCTTGCACTTTCTTCCTCATACGCATCAGCTCCAGGTCTGTAGCTTGAGCAGCTTTAACTTTATCGATTAAAGTCGATTCTACTCGTATATTCTCCATCATCACATGGGTCCCTGGAGTCTTTAACTCTATCTCCATTCTTTGCAAATCACACAAAATGGGCCTTTGTGTTGACAATATCGCACTCGTACTTGCATATGATCTTCTACTCAATGCGTCAGCTACCACGTTCGCTTTTCCAGGATGATATTGAATGGTATGATCATAATCTTTCAACAGTTCAAGCCAACGTCGTTGTCGCATGTTGAGTTCCTTTTGAGTGAAGAAATATTTTAGGCTTTTATGATCCGTAAAGATCTCCACCTTCTCCCCATACAAGTAATGCCTCCAAATTTTAAGTGCAAAGACAACAGCTGCCAACTCTAGATCATGAGTAGGATAATTCCTCTCATATTCCTTGAGTTGTCTTGATGCATAGGCTATGACTTTTCCATATTGCATGAGAACGCATCCCAACCCTTTGCTCGAAGCATCACTGTAGATGACAAATCCCTCCGAGCCAGATGGTATTGTTAGAACAGGTGCTGAAATGAGTCTCCTCTTGAGTTCTTGAAAACTCTGCTCACATTCTTCGCTCCAACCGAACTTTGTATCTTTCCGAGTCAGCTGAGTTAATGGAGTAGCGATTCGAGAAAATCCTTCCACGAATCTCCGATAATAACCAGCTAAACCAAGAAAGCTACGTACCTCGGTCACTGATTTAGGTTGCTCCTAGCTTTGAATAGCTTCAATCTTTGTCGGGTCAACCGATATTCCACGACTTGATACTACGTGCCCAAGGAATGCTACCTCTTCCAGCCAGAACTCGCATTTCTTCAACTTGGCATAAAGTTTGTATTCACGAAGCTTTTGGAGTACCAACCTCAAGTGTTGCTCATGATCTTCACGGCTTTTGGAATAAACAAGGATGTCATCGATAAAGACGACCACAAAGTGATCCAAATATTCCTTGAATACCCTGTTCATCATATCCATGAAGGCAGCAGGAGCATTAGTCAATCCAAAAGACATAACTAAGAATTCATAATGCCCATACCGAGTTCTGAAGGCAGTCTTTGGAATATCCTCAGTTCTAACCTTCAGCTGATGATATCCAGAACGAAAATCGATTTTTGAAAAGAATTGTGCTCCTTGCAACTGGTCAAACAGGTCATCAATACGTGGCAATGGGTACCTATTTTTGATGGTGACATGATTCAACTCCCGATAATCAATACAAAGTCGCATACTCCCATCTTTCTTCTTCACGAACAGAACAGGAGCACCCCAAGGAGAAGTACTAGGACGAATAAAACCAATGTCTAACAATTCCTGCAGTTGGGTCTTTAACTCCTGAAGTTCAATAGGAGCCATTCGATATGGGGCTTTGGAAATGGGTTTTGTACCGGGTTCAAGGTCGATACAAAATTCAATTTCACGCTCTGGGGGTAGGCCAGGAAGTTCTTCGGGAAATACGTCAGGAAATTTATTAAGAACAGAAATATCATTCAAAGCTGACGTACTTTTGTTTAGATCTGTGACATGAGCTAAGAAAGCTTGACATCCGTTTTTCAATAAACGAATAGCTTTATGGCTTGAGATGACAACGATTGATTTTAATGGTTTGGTTGCTTGAATTCGCATAATAGGTCGATTAGGAATATGAAAGCTAATAACCTTACGAAAACAATCAATTTTTGCATGATGAGTAGTTAACCAATCAATCCCTAGAATCACGTCAAATGCAAGTATTTTTAATGAAATAAGATCGACAGGTAATGTGTGGGTACCAACTTGAACCAAACAAGACTTATAAACCGTGGATGTAATGAAGGTTTCTCCCAATGGGGTTTCAACTGCTAAGTCAAAGTCTAATTTCTCCAAAATCAAATTTAATCGATGAGCGTAAGTAGGAGAAATAAAAGAATGGGTAGAACCGGTATCAAATAAAGTATAGACTTCGTTGGAGTTTATGATAAGCTTACCCGTGATGACCTCATTTGGGTTCCTTGCTTTCTGGGAGGTCACAACAAACGCTCTCCCTTGCACTACCGGTTTTGACTTTTCTGGGACGGCCTTTGGTGTCTCCATCTTGGCTGAACTTGTTTTTGGTAAACGACAAAATCGAGCTAAAAGACCTTCTCTTCCACAATTATAACATGCTTTAAACGGCATCGCATAGTTTGGACTGATGTGCCCCTCCCCTCCGCATTTGAAACATATGATAGGTGGTCGTTCTCCTTCCTTAACAACGGGTGCTGGTGTTGACGTCTTTCCATCATTGTTGAATCTCCTCTTCTTGAAATGACCATTCTTATTGTTTTGGCCTTGATTACCACCGAAGTGGTTACCATTTCTGGCATGTTGATTCCCTCCACGCTTGTTGTCACCGCTTCGATGACTGCTTTCACTGGTATTATCATTTTGCCGGCTGCTCTCTTTTGGTTGCGTTGTCTCGTTATCGCGCTCCACCAACTGAGCCCTATTTACAACATCTGAATACAAACACAGTTTATGAGAAACAAGGTGTTGACGTATCTCTGGCTTCAAACCTCTTAAAAACATCCGCGTCATTCTTTCTTTATTATCCACCAGGTGGGACGCAAACCGGGATAACTCCGCAAATTTTGCCTCGTACTGCGACACGGTCATATTATTCTGCTCCAATTTGATGAACTCCACCTCCTTCATATGACGAATACTCTCGGGAAAGTATTTGTCATTGAACAGCTCTTGGAACTTCTCCCAAGACATCTTCAGTGCAGCAGGTTGAGTACGTTTAATCGATTCCCACCAGTAATCTGCCTCTCCTCGCAACATAAAGGCGGGAAAAGGTACCTTTTGCTCCTCGGAGCATCCCAAGACATCAAATATCTTGGTAATCTGCTTTATCCATGTTTTCGCTATAAGTGGTTTTGGCTCTCCCTTAAACTCCGGTGGTTCCAGCTCCTTGAACTGTTAGCGGTGACCGTCCGAGAGTTTTCAGTGTTTCCACCTACATTTTGAACAGGAGCCGCTCTCGCCTGCTGTTACATGAACTGTATAAAGTTTCTGAACATTCCATCATTCATCATTTGGTCAGTATTATTGTTTGCATGAGGATTGTCGCCTTCCTGATGCACATTATCCGATTATTGATATGTGGTGAATCAACAGTCGCCTGTGCTCCATTGTTATTCTCAACATTCTCGGATGCCATTTTCAGATACTGCCACAAAACAAAAGTTAATTGATATGTCATATATTATCCTTATATTCTGACCGACCAATTAAATACCATGCAAATAAACTTAGGTAGGTCATACTAGCGAAGGAATTCCCCGTCTCTCCCCTCCTAGTTCTATTCTCACATCTTAGCTAGGGATCATATCCCTAAGCTCTGATACCAACTGTGACGCCCCCAAAATTAGGTATACATCACCCATCTTGGGTCGTCAGATACAAAGTACAGAATACAAATACAACTTACTAATACAACTGTCGTGTACAGTACGACAAAACATAAACTGCGAGTTTGAATACAAATATTATCTTCTAGAGAGTATTCATACTCAAAAGGAGTCCTCATTACATTAATTAACACACTATTACATAGAATAGTGAGGACTACTAACTAATACTATCATTCGAACCATCACTCCCTTCCCCGACTTGCCCCAGCTACGTTCTCATTTCCTGAAGAGAACAGTGAAAGAAAGGGTGAGCTCAATTAGCCCAATAAGAAATATTATGACTAAGATAATGCAGAATAAATTATCATTAGCCTTCAACAATGTTAAACTGATAAAATATAATAGACATCAAGTTTAACTGCAGCGGAACAAGAAATCCATTAAAAGAGTCAAGTAGAAAATAAATTCTACTATCTTTTATGATTTAAAAGGTTTTTCAACACTGTTATCGCTGGGACTCAGCTTAATAAAATAATCCACATCATTGAATCACCCCTGCACTACAGCCAAGGATATTCGTGTATTCATTAATGGTCATGATCATGCCAACAACTGTCCATCAATGCACTACGGGCCAATGGGGACTTTTACCACATCATTTGTAACATTACGGTCATGATTATACCGAATAATTCCTGGTCATAATCATACCAAGTCCATCTATGCACTACAGGCCACAGATGACTTTTAACATTTTATAAACATGAGGATGATGACAATGATATTAGAATTCAATAAAACAAGTTCAAGAATTAATTTATCCAAGAATTAACAACGTCCAAATTGTCAACATGATACTGCTTTGTGGAATAAAATTCAAGAATACTTAGAAGAATATTTTCATGAAAAGATACTGGATGAAACGCAATTATCAAGGATATTCCACAAATTTCATAGAGTATAGAAGTCAAAACTTAACCAACTGAGTATAATAAAGAATGGAATAACAAAAGAAATCACCATGCATGCGATAGACCGCACAGACAGGTTATTCCAACAGAATAATAAATAATGGAACCAGGTCCGGCGTAAACGCACAGACAGGATATTCCGACAGAATAATAAATAATGGAACCAGGTCCGGTGTAAAACACACAGACAGGATGTTCCAACAGAATAATAACAAGACGAAACCAGGTCCGGTGTAAAACACACAGACATGATGTTCCAACAGAATAATAATAAAAACGGAACCAGGTCCGGTGTAAAACACACAGACAGGATGTTCTAACAGAATAATAATAAAAACGGAACCAGGTCCGGTGTAAAACACACAGACAGGATGTTCCAACAGAATAATAGAAGAATGTCACCAAGTATAGGGTAGATCCACGTATACAGGTTATTCCAACAGAATAATAAGAAATGGAATAACAACAATTCTCTTCATGAATAAGAAAGAATAACACCCCTTACCGTTTTAAAGACGAGCTGAAATAAGGAAGTAGTTAAGTAGCAGAATACTCTTCTTCTCTCTCTCTATAGTTTCTCTCTATAGTTTCTCTTTCTAGAGTTCAGTGAATTCGTAAGAAATAATGAAGGAATGAGCTGCTATTTATAGAAAAATAGAATGCATAGTAACTAATCAATGAACGGTCCAGATTGATTACTTTAATCTGACGGTCCATATTTAAAGAAAAATCTTTTAAATAAAATATAATATATTCTATTTATAGAATAACTTTAATAAAGTATTTTGTTTTATATAAAAAGATGTTTCTGTTTTATTACGTTAATAATACGAATAAAACAAAACATCATTATTGCTAAATAATTCATATTATTAACTGACAATAATTGAATCAAACTGAGTGACTTCTCACATAAGCATTAATAATCAATACCGTGTGCTACTATGCAACCACACGTGTTACTGTACTTTTACTACCGAGTAGTTCAACAGTATCAATGGTAAAACTTCCGCCGTTATTTTTAATAAAATATTTTTGTCGTTTTCTCAATCCGATAATAATTCCGTTCTGGGGTCCACCAATGATTGTGCCGTTGTATGAATATTCCTTGTTAAAACGAATATTCCTCGACCAATCGAATATTATATAACAACTTGCGTACTTTGCAAAATTTATAAATATTACCCACAACTATAACATTATATCAAATTAACTCCATAATATTCAAAAATGATATTTATAAAAAATTCATCTTTATTTATAAAAGTTGGGGTCTTACATGTTTCCTAAAAAGTGGAAGGAATTCGTAGCAGTCATATCTTCTGAGACAGATGCATATACTACCTCACATACAATTCAAAGGAGTTGATAATCATTTGAAAGTGGATGCGCCAGAGCCAATCATCTTGCCATTCAGACCACAATTTCCTGTTGTCAGCCTACAGAAAGTTCCATGGAATTATGGAGGGGTTGAAGGATCCACATGTCACATAACTGCTGCATTGTCGAAGGATAATCCATTGTATCTCCCCCAACGGGTGATGAAGCCTACCATCAAGTCAAAGGGGAAGATTCCCACGGAAAAAGTGGAAGAATTTCTCTGTACTATGGGCCATAATGAAGCCAAGGTGGTTTTAAGCTCAAGAGAATCTCCACATCAAGTTTCCATACTGGACTAAGTTTTCTCTTCTGAAGATCACAAGAAGGTATTGCTCAGGGTTTTGGAAGAAGCCTAATTACCTAAGTCAATAGATGTTGAGAAATTCCAACATCTGGTGGATCACATTTTTAACAACAATGTGATATCTTTCACTGACTATGACATACCTCCCGAAGGGACCAGTCATTGCAAGTTATTGCACATAGCGATTTTATCTTCCGAAAACATGGTGGGAGGTGTTTTGATAGATGGATGGTCATCTTTGAATATCTGTCCTTATGCCACTTTGGTGAAGATGAACATTGATCTCAATCGGATCCGAAGCAGCCATACGATTATCAAAGCTTTTGATGGATCCTGACGAAACTCTGTCAGAGAGATTGAACTACCAGTGGAAATCGGTCCACATATATTTTGCGTGTCTTTTCATGTTCTCAAAATAGATACAGGATACAACTTGCTTTTGGGAAGACCGTGGATTCATATGGCCGGGGCCGTCCCCTCCACTCTACACCAATAACTTAAATATATTATCAACAACAGCCTAGTCACCGTCGACGCTGAGCTGGAATGTCCTGAACAAGGTGACATACCACTCATCAGCTTTAATGCAGAAGTTGAGCTGGTCAGTTTTCATGCCCTGGAGGTGAGCAACACTCATTACCATCTTGTTGGGGTGCCACCTCTTATACCCCAAATTTCTGCCGAAGTAATGTCGGCAAGCCAAGAAATTATTTCATTGGGTTATCAACCTAGACAAGGGTTGGGCAAAGATTATCAAGACATCAAGTGCCCTATCCAAGTTCCCAGTCAAAAAGGGACAGTCGGACTAGGCTATACTGCTAGTTCCAGTAGCAGGAATCCTCATAAGCACAAACAGATTCCTTCAGCTCCAGCCACACGACGATTATCTCCTCCTACAGTTCCTGAGCCTGTACGATCTCCGGTAAAGGTGCCTGCCCATGTAATGGCCATGTTATTTCCCAAGCCGATACTGGTAAAGGGAAAAGAAGTCCTAGTTCCAGATCCAAAAGTGGAAGAAGAGGAACGACGACGTAAATAGGACATCGCCCGGATGATGTCAAACATACGCATCATTGTCCATTATGAACATACAAATCGATACACCCCAGATGATGATTGCCCAGATGTAATGGTCGTCATTCGAGAGAAGGAGGATGATGACAGCCCCTCCATCATTGCAGTCCATTAGGACTTCACCCTTGACAATTGGAGCATCACTCCTTTCATTGGTCGACAAGGGTAAAATGGGCAGAAACTCCTACTGCCTTGTAGATAATAATAACTGCTTACTTTTCTGTACAGTATTAGCAGTTATTTTGTCAGTACATGCTTACACTTTGTATGATTGAATAGTTTCATATATTAAGTGAAATTATATTTTGTTTCAGAACTCTGAATTTAGATGTGCCTATACTTGCTGATAAGGTGCCTCTTCTATACAAAGATTATAACTTTGATGAAAAGTTGAACTCCAACTTGATGGAAATACAAGAGGACATTGACATACCTCAGGAGATCAAAGAATGGGTCAAAGACAAACCTAAACCCAACCTTGATCAAACCACCTCCTTCAATCTCTGAACCTTAGAAAGCCCTAAACTAATCCAGATTGGTACAGACCTCACTCCAAACCAAAGGAATGACATGGTCACTCTATTAACCCAATTCTAGGATGTGTTTGCATGGTCTCATGAAGACATCATTGTCATTCATCGCCTCCCCATCAAAGAAGGATTCAAGCCAGTCAGGCAGAAGCTCAGGCGGTTGAAACCTAAGTGGAGTTTAAAGGTTAAAGAGTAAATTGTGAAACAATTTCAAGCAGACATTATCATGGTGTCTACATACCATGAATGGCTATCTAACATAGTCCCCGTACCTAAACCAGGAGGAAAGGTACGAGTTTATGTTGATTACCGGGACCTAAATAAAGCTTGCTTTAAAGATAGCTTTCCCGTGCCATTTATCCACATTCTCATTGACAATACTGCTCAATATGGCATGTACTCCTTTACTGATTGCTTCGCGGGGTATCATCAGATTATGCTTGCTGAAGAGGATAGTGAGAAAATTAGATTCATCACTCCTTAGGGAACCTTTTGCTACAGACGGTTGTCATTCGGCCTCATCATTGCCGGAGCTACATACCAGTGAGCCATGATGGCTCTTTTCCACGATCTAATGCATAAGTAGATAGAGATCTATATGGATGACATCATTGTCAAGTCCTGAAGGGAGGAAGACCACCTAGACCATCTCAGAAAGCTCTTCAACAGGTTGCGTAAGTATAACTTGAAGTTGAATCCAGCCAAGTGCTCCTTTGGCATTAAATCAGGGAAGTTTCTAGGATTCTTAGTTAGCCACAAGGGGATTGAACTGGATCCCACCAAAATTCAGGCCATCACGGAAATGCCCATTCCTTAAACAGAGAAGGAAATACGGGGATTTTTAGAAAGAATCAACTTCATCAGCAAGATCATTTCCCAACTCACAGTAACCTGTGAGCCTATTTTAAGTTGTTAAGGAAGAATTCCTCCATTAAATGGAATGATGAGTGCCAGAAGGCCTTCCTTACAATCAAAGAGCAGCTAGTCAAAGCTCGTGTTTTGGTACCACCCAGGGATGATGTTCCCTTGTTCATGTACCTGTCCATAAGTGACAATGCCATGGGCTGCACGCTGGGACAAAAAGACGATAGAGGCCAAGAGCGAGCTATCTACTACCTCAACAAAAGATTCAGTAATAGTGAACACAAGTACACTCTGATTGAGAAGACTTGTTGTGCTTTAGCATGGGCTTCCATGAGGTTATATCATTACCTCCATGGTCACCCAACCCATCTCATATCCCGCATGGATCCTCTCAAGTACGTGTTCAGTAAACCCGTACGTGTTAAATTATCGATTGTCTAGATGGCAATAGATCTTACAGCAATTTGACATCGTATACGAGACACAAAAGTCCATTAAAGGTCAAGGAATTGCGGATCAACTGGCTGTCGCACCTTCAGGGGATTTCAAACCCTTGGAAACATACTTCCCCGATGAAGGGGTAATGGCAATTCAGCAACACCATCAGTATGATGCATACCAAACATGGAAGATGTATTTTGATGGAGCTGTGAATATGGAAGGTTCTGGGGCTGGAGCAGTTCTAGTTTCCGTTACGAGGGAACATCATCCCGTCGTCGTCAAATTGTAGTTTTCCAGCACCAACAACACAACTGAGTATGAAGGCTTTATCATGGGGCTAAAACTTGCCCAATCAATGGGCATCAGACGGTTAACTGTCTTTGGAGATTCCGAGGTAATCAGACAAACCACAGGAATATATCACACCAAAGGTCTACGCTTGCTGCCTTACCATTGGTAGGTTCTACAGATGGCTTCGGAGTTTAAAGAAATATCCTTCCTCCACATTCCTCAGAATAGGAATGATTTTGCGGATGCGCTAGCAACCTTGGCTTCCTTGATCAACATACGTGACAAGGAAGACATGCCAATCCTCACATTTGCCCAACAAAAGGCTCTAGCCTATGGGAATTACATTGGAGAAGTATCGAATGAGCTACCTCCCATCCAACACCCTTGGTATTAGCATATCAAGGAGTACTAGTAAGATGGATCTACACCCGCTGAGGTGAGCCTGACTTAAAGAAGGTGGATCCATTGACTGGCTATGAAATTTTACCTGAGCGGAGATGCACTCTATAAAAGAGATACAGGATTAGGTCTCCTCAGATGTCTGGACAAGGACCAAGCTCAGAGGCTCATGGATGATATCCATGATGGAGTATGTGGCCCACATATAAGCGGCCCCCTACTTGTTAGGAAAATCCTCAGAATAGGGCATTACTGGCTCTCTCTCAAGGCTGATTGTGAGGATCACGTCAGGAGATGTTATCAGTGCCAGATTTATGGGAATGCTATCCACGCCCCTCCGAGGAAGCTCCACAATATGAGTTCACCTTAGCCGTTCTCAATGTAGGGAATGGACGTGATCCGGCCCATCGAGCCCAAAACCAGTAATGGGCATCGGTTTAACTTCACCATGATCGACTACTTCACCAAGTGGGTGGAAGCAACCTCTTTCCCCAGGGTTACCAAAGAAGTCATCATTACTTTCATCAGAAATAATATCATTTGTCGATATGGACAACCAGAGGTAATTGTACCAGACAATGCTAAGAATCTTAACAACAGAATGATGGAGGAGTTGTGCAGTAAATTCCACATCAAACATCTCAACTTCGTCATCTACCGTCGAAAGATGAATGGTGCTTGTTGCCTCCTTTTTCGTCTTAACAAAAGGACTCTAACTCATGCAAGCATACATGGGTCAACAAGTAGTACAAAGTAAAAACAGTATCGATCCACGGAGAAAGGTTTTAAAATTAAACTATCATACACCAATTGTATAACTATTTTTTATATGATTAAACAAATAGTTCACAATTTTGATTAACCTATACTCAATTACTGAATAAAACACAAGACTAATTTAATGAAATCAAATTTGGAAAGAATGGGATTCTAACTTCATTTCATATTTCATCGAAACATTACCCTCAGGCAAAATTATACAAGTATCACGAAAAATTAGCCAAGAGCACAAAAGTAGACGTAACCATTTTTTAATGCATTATGCCCTTCTTACATAACCTCCACATACAATAGAAATCATGTAATCATCAATAAAACCAAAATCACTATATTTCTATGTGAAATTGCAGCAATATTGAATTGAAGCACAAGTTCTTATAATACTACACACGGTGAAACAGTATATTTCTATTTGGTTCACGAAATATAAAGCTAAACAATGCAGCCTCATACACGCATGCTATCATGATTACAACCATACTCACATGTCATTTTTCAATTCCATACAAGTACATAAAATGAATGGTGATCAAACATTCATGCAATCAAATCAATCATAATAGAAATTCCAATGATAAATACACAATCAAGCAATCAGGCCATTAATTTTAGACTACATATCAAAATCCGTTAGAATCTCATAACGGACTTTAGTTCATTTCTGAACCGAAAGCCATTATGGGATTATAGTAACACATGGAGAATAATTAAAGCAATCGAACGAGAATATAGAAACGATCAAACCCAATTGCAGTTTATGATCGAAAGCGTTGTTCAAATCTCAATAGTTTCCAGCAAAATGAAATGAAATATTGTTCAATTAATAATTTCTAAAGAAGATGTAAAAAAAATATTAAGTCTATGCTCAAACCCTTCTTTGGAAAATTCGTTCTAAAACTTGGAACCCTCGTTTTTCTCCTCTAAAAAAAACTGATAAAAATAATAATCATCCCTTCTGGTACCAACCAGAGTAGTTTTTATGAACTCAAACACTTCAAATTTCAAATTTAAAATAAAGACATATAACAGCTGCAGATGACTCGCGCGGCCGCGCGAGGTCCCAATACAGAATGGGCGCGGGCGCGCGTGTTCCAGTTTGTTTAGCCGCTCGGCCGCGCGGCTTCTGTGTCCTGCATATTTGTGTTCTGTTGCTGCTTCCTGTTGTTCCACATGCTTGTTGCTTTCTCTTCCATCATTGTTCAGTTTTGTATCTCCACTCAGTCCATTTACCTAGCCTTGGTTAGATCCATACCACAATGCCAATGTCGAATCATGCTGTCTCCTGCATTTCCATACCAGAGGGATTCTAATTACAAGTAATGCAAAATTAACACAAAATGCACTAAAAACATACTAAAATGTACTTGAGATTAGCCTAATTCTTGTGAATTGATATCCAATAAGTAGGTATAAAACCTACTTATCAAATACCCCCAAACTTGAACTATTGCGTGCCCTCAAGCAATGCGTACTTCATAAAACACTGAAAATGCAACTACATGCTATGCAACTAGATTACGAAGCAAATGAGTCCCACATTTTTCCAGCCAGAATAGAATTCCAATCCAAAATGCCTCAGCGAATTATCCAGATTCAGGAATAAAAGTTCAAACTAATCCATAGACATAATATCATACACTCAAGTAATCCATATATGCTATAAAGATGCTGTGTGTGTGTTATGTTCACCAAAACTTGACTAAAGCAAAGGATACACATGCTAAATTACTCAAAACAGAAAATTACAGTCTAAATCAAGATTTATGTAGACTAAGTCATTAAAGACTATTCTAACATATCAATACAAATAAAGGTTCAACAATGGGTTTAAACTGCTTTATTTCTACTCACGAGGGCGATTTTCGCTCTTTTTCGCGGTGTTTATTGCTATTTTTTTATACACATGGCTGTGAAATGCCTCATTCCATTGGGCTAACAGTGTTACCCCTTAGCGAGCTTTCAACCAACGACTCCCAGACCATAAAAGACCTTAGGGCGCTAGGTTTAAAGACAATCCCCTTGGGCGTACTTGCTCAAGTAACAAAGGCCCCGAAACAAGACTAACCATGGTAGTTTTATTTTATTATTTTGTTTTATATAGCATACCCATGTGTTCCCAAAGTTTGATTATCAATGTTTTTCATAGTCTTATTCCATTTTCCACATAACTTTCTTTTTAAAACCACATTTCCTATTAAGCAATAAAAACGCATAACTCTTATACCTACAAGCATTTGTGAACATGTAAGTGCAAACCGAAAGCATCTAAACAACATCCATGGATTACATCATGCCAAACATTACATCTAAGCTTATGTTATCCATTAAACTCAACAATCCTTTGCTATTCAAATTCATCATTGGCTAGACATAAATTCCACTTAGCTAGAAATGTGGGACAAGCAACTAAACATAAAATGCAACTAACATACTAACACATATCATCATGACTAAAAGTAAAAACATAGAATGCAAACTAAACATGCAAAAATGCAAAATTAAAATTTCAACTAACATGCAAACACTACATGCAACTACCTACTACCCAATACCCCTAAACTTAAATTATTCATTGTCCCAATGAATGAAGGTATAGGGTTAGAAGAACTACCCTACTGATCAGCTGCACCACCCTCTTCGGGTGGTGAATCTGGTGGTGGAAATGGCATGGTTGTCCCAAATTTTGGCCACTCGAGTGTAGTACCTTGGAGAACAAATGCCTCCACTAGCGACCTTATCAATCCTGTAGCAAATGCTGCAAAGTTATCATACATAGCATCGACCTTTCGCTCCAACCTTCGGAGATGACGATTATCATGAGCAACAGTGGCTTGAGTGGCTTGTGTTAATGGCCCTGCTTCAGTTTCCTGCGTAGACTGTGGTGGAGGCACCAAGGATGCGGGTTGAAGGATGAAACCTTTTCCCTTCGGGTGTGGCTCACCTCCTGCCCAATCTTCGAATTTGGGTATCGTAACATGAGTTATATCTTGACTAGGCATTTGCATCTGTTTATCATCCCACTGGACTCCTTACTATGCACATAGACTTGCAATCACAGACGCATGTGGGATACTTCCCGTAGTGCTCCCCTTCATGTAACGTAACATGTTCCGATTAATGAGATAGCCCACATCGATGTATTTGCCTGTGACTATTCCCCACAAAATGATAGCCCTCTTAGTTGTGATTTCATGCTGATGCATTGAAGGCACAAGCTTCACACATATGAACAAATTCTAAGCCTTTGCATAGCGATTTAGGGCTGATGCTGGGAAAGTACGAGCCTGATTCATTCCTGCTCTGCAAGTCCATTCCATTCCTGGAATGCACAAGTTAGTGATGACTTCATCCAAATTCGTCACAAAACTGGAAGAGTCGACCCAATTATCATTCCCAGTAGGTGGAATGTCGAGTATTCTAAAAACTGCCCTGATTAATTAAGGGGAATAATCAACTTTAACTCCTCGAACCATTGATACACCACTCATAGTATCTTCGGCATTAGCATAAAATTCTCAAACAATACCCATAGGAGCAGGCATAGGTGTTACAGTAAATCCTCCCCATCCTCTTTCTCGAATCATATTCCATAGTTGCCCATCCTGTTTCCCAAGCTTGAAGCCTCTTTCCTTCATAACCGTCTTTGACACTATTCTATAATACTTTGTTTGCGCCTCTAGACTGAGAAATTTTGTATGATCCATAATATCCTCGTCTTGACTGCTGGAAGAAGAAGATGATGATGGAGCGACAGATCATGCACGCTTAGGACCCATTTGCAATTGATGAAGAAGAAGGAAGCTTTCTTGATGTAATCGTGAGTGATATAATCGCTTTACAAAGAACCCCCAAACTTATTTTGCACAAACCCACTGAAGCCCTAGTTTTATCAATGTAGATGCTGAACGTGGGTAGGAGAACCGATGCGATAATCAAGTACTGGAGATGAGGCGTTGCACCTTTAATTTGGAACAGTTTTGGAAAGGAAGAGTCGTCCCTATTTTGGAGAAAATAATACGCTCTGTGT
The DNA here is from genome assembly GCA_016801055.1 of Panax notoginseng. Lineage (NCBI taxonomy): Eukaryota > Viridiplantae > Streptophyta > Magnoliopsida > Apiales > Araliaceae > Panax > Panax notoginseng. The sequence goes on along the minus strand of CM029018.1, from coordinate 42,881,308 downwards.
TATTTCAAATACTAGCAGTTATGGTGCAAGACACATTTTTAAATCTAAAAAAATTTTCCAAGTCCGTTGTCTCGCGCGGCCGCGTTGTCTTTTGAATAGGGAAATGGCGCAGGCGCGCGATTGATTTTATTTTTTGGACAACCTTCAGCACGGGCGCGCGATTTCTCAATGCTTTCTTAGCGCGACCGTGCGACCCTGCATCCTGTAATGCCAATCTACATTCCAAATACCTTAAAACAGTGACGACTTCATTCCACTACATCTGCATAACACCAATTAACAATATCAAAACATGAATGACTGAATAGACAAGAATGACTATCTTAACACCATATGTTTTATGCTATGCTCAACATAATCATGTGCATATTCATCTCTCATGATATTTATGCAGAATTTATCAACTAACACAACTAACTAAGAAAAATAATCTAAAAGAGTAAGCAAAAAATAAAGATAGAAATAATGGGTTACCTCCCATCAAGCGCTAAGTTATAGTCAATTAGCTTGACTGTCTTTGACTTCTCATGTTGAAGAAAGAATTGAGGTTACTTTTTGTCTGTAAACCTCGTCACCAAAATAATGCTTCAGCCTCTGTCCATTCACTTTAAATGGCTTGTCCGGGAACTTATCGAACACTTCTACCGCACCATGCGGGAAAACTGTCTTCACTGTGAATGGCCCTGACCACCTTGATTTGAGCTTCCCAAGAAAAAGTTTAAGTCTGGAGTTGAACAAAAAAACCCTTTGTCCCGGCTTAAATACTCTCTCTATGATCTTGCGATCATGCCATTTCTTCACCTTTTCCTTGTATAGCTTGGAGTTTTCATACGCTTGTAATCAGAATTCATCCAACTCATTGAGTTGAAGTAGGCATTTTTTTCCTGTAGCCTTCAAATCAAAATTAAGCTTCCGAATTGCCCAATATGACTTATGCTCAAGCTCTATAGGAAGGTGACATGCTTTGCCATAAACCAGCTGAAAAGGTGAAATTCCCAACGGAGTTTTATAAGCAATTCTATATGCACAAACAACGTCATCAAGTTTTAAGGACCAATCCTTTCGTGTGGGGTTCACAACTTTTTCCAAAATTCTTTTGACCTCTCGATTGGAAACTTTGGCTTGGCCATTGGTTTGAGGATGATAAGCTATAACAATGCGATGATTAACCCCATACTTAGCCAAGAGGGCTGTGAACTGCCTATTACAAAACTGACCACCCTCATCGCTAATGATAGCCCTTGGAGTCCCAAACCTTATGAAAATACTCTTCTGCAAAAATCTAAGGACTACTTTGGCATCATTTGTTGGAAGAGCTGCCACTTCCACCCACTTTGACGCATAATCAACTGCTAACAAAATGTATAGATTTCCACATGAAGAAACGAAAGGGCCCATAAAATCTATCCCCCAAACATCAAAAATTTCCACTTTGAGGATAGTGTTCAATGGCATTTCATTTCTTTTTAAAATATTCCCAACTCTTTGACCTCTATCAAATCTTTGTACGAAACTATAAGCATCCTTGAAAATTATCAGCCAGTAGAATCCTGGTTGTAGCACTCTAGCCGCTATTCGCTCTCCACCGTAATGACCACCATATAAAGAGGCATGACAATCCTGCAAAATCCCTTCTATCTCACTATATGGGATACACCTTCTTATCATCTGATCAACCCATTGTTTGAACAAATATGGTTCATCCCATATAAACCATTTAACATCATGTAAGAATTTCTTCTTTTGATGACCAACCAAGTCAGAAGGTACCAACTTGCTCACCAAGTAGTTTGCGTAGTCTGCAAACCATGGCACTTCCGCTTTTACCATAAACAACAGTTCATCTGGAAAGGATTCATTAATCACGATCTTGTCATCTGTCTTCCCTTCTGGATTCTCTAATCGAGATAAGTGGTCTGCCACTTGGTTTTCAGTTCCCTTTCTGTCCTTGATCTCTAAATCAAACTCCTACAATAGTAATATCCATCTGATCAAACGAGGCTTTGTATCCTTCTTCTCCACTAAGTGTCGAATTGCTGCATGATCCGTGTACACTATCACCCTCGTACCAATCAGATATACTAGAAATTTGTCAAAAGCATACACAACTGCCAATAATTCTTTCTCTGTAGTGGTGTAGTTCAACTGTGCATCAGTAAGGGTCTTGCTAGCATAGTATATCATATAAAAAATATTTTCCTTTCGCTGACCCAAAACAGCCCCCACAACATAATCACTGGTATCACACATCAATTCGAATGGTAGGTCCCAATCCGGTGATGTGATTATTGGTGCTGAAGTTAACCTCCTCTTCAAGTGCTCAAATGCAGACATGCAATCCTCGTCAAACTTGAACTGTGCATCCTTCTCCAATAAACTGCAAAGTGGTTTAGTTATCTTGGAGAAGTCTTTAATGAACCTGCGGTAAAAACATGCATGTCCTGGAAAACTTTGAACACCTTTTACTGAAGTTGGTGGCGGCAAATTCTCAATGGTTTCTAATTTAGCTCTGTCCACCTCAAGTCCCTTCTTCGATACTTTATGTCCAGATTTATTCCTTCTTGTACCATAAAATGGCACTTTTCCCAATTCAATACAAAGTTTGTCTCAACACATATTCTCAAAACCATGACCAAATTTTCCATACACAGATCAAATGAATCCCCAAATACTGAAAAATCATCCATAAATACCTCCACATTTTGCTCCACCATATTTGAAAAGATAGCCGTCATACATCTCTAAAAAGTTGCTGGGGCATTATAAAGACCAAAAGACATCCTCCTAAAAGCAAAAGTACCATATGGATATGTAATGGTTGTCTTTTCTTGGTCCTCTGGAGCTATAACAATCTGATTATAGTTTGAATACCTGTCCAGAAGACAATAGAACTCATGCCCCGCTAGTCTATCCAACATTTGATCGATAAACGACAATGGAAAGTGGTCTGTCCTTATAGCTTTGTTAAGCCTACGGTAATCCATGCAGACTCTCCACCCTATCACTGTTCTTGTTGGGATCAACTCATTATTCTCATTGGAAATCACGGTCATACCACCTTTCTTCGGTACACATTGTACTGGGCTCACCCATGAACTATCTGAAATCAGATAAATTATGCCTGCATCCAACCATTTCAATACTTCTTTCTTGACCAGTTCCTTCATGATCAGATTAAGTCTTCTTTGTTGCTCTACCGAGGGCTTGCTATCATCTTCCAGTAGGATCTTATGCATGCAAAAAGAAGGGCTGATCCCTTTTATGTCTGCTATAGTCCATCCAATAGTTGACTTGAATTCTCTAAGAACACGTAGCAGTTTGTTTCCTGAAAAGATGTTAGTGCAGAAGAAATAATCACAGGTAACTTTGAATCTTTACTTAAAAATGCATACCTCAAATGGTCTGGAAGTGGTTTCAATTCAAGTTCTGGAGGTGTCTAAAGAGATGGTTTCAATTTCACTGATGATTCTCCAACTTTCTTTAATGGCTCAACAGGAGTCTTGAATTTTCTGAATTATGGAATAGTATCAAGAAAGTGCACAAGTTCTTCAATCTCCTCATCATCTAATGCTGAATTTCAAACCATAACACTTCTCAATGGTTCATGATCCAACAAACTCTTTACTTCATCATTTAGGACCTTGTCCACCAAATCAACCCTGAAGCATTCCTCTTCATCTATCGGGAATTTCATTACCTTGAATACGTTGAAAGTCACTTCCTGATCATGAACACGCATTGTGAGTTCCCCTTTTTGAACGTCTATCAAGGTCCTTCCTGTGACTAGGAATGGTCTTCCAAGTATGATTGGTATACTCCTATCTTCTTCATAATCTAAAATGATGAAATTAGCCGGGAAAATGAATTTATCCACTTTTACAAAGCATCTTCAACAATTCCCCTTGGATAAGTGATCGACCTGTCAGCTAACTGTAACAAAATATTTGTCGGCCTTGGGGCCGGCAATCCCAACTGATTAAATACTGACAAGGGCATCAAATTGATGCTAGCTCCAAGATCACACAAACATTTACTGAAGCTCATTTTCCCAATTATACATGGTATTGTGAAACTGCCCAGATCCTTTAGCTTTGGAGGTAATTTACATTGAAGCACTGCATTGCATTCCTCCGTCAAGGCCACTGTCTCTAAATCTTCTAATCTCTTCTTCCTTGATAAAATACTCTCCATGAACTTTGCGTAACTAGACATCTGTTCCAATGCCTCAACGAAGGGTATGTTAATCTGCAGCTTTTTAAAAACCTCCAAGAACTTGTTAGACTGCTTGTCTTCCCTCTGCTTATGCAATCTCTGTGGATAAGGAACTGGAGGGTGAACTGGTGGGCTTTTATTCACGGGCTTTTCAACTGAACCTGCTTTATCCTTCTCTTCCTGCTGTTGTCCATAATCTTCATCATTTGATTTCTCAACAGACACATTTTCTGCCTCGCGCGGCCGCGTGTCCTCCCCTTGCAAACATGGCGCGACCGCGCCATGCTGATTTCCTGCAACCAGTTTCCCAGACCTTAGTGTGATCGCTTGACATTGCTCCATCCCTTCTCTTCTTAGATTTGCCTCTATGGTACTTGGCAATGAACCCTAGGGTCTGTTGTTAAGCATGCTCGCCATCTGGCCCATTTGAGTTTCCAAATTTTTAATAGTCACTGCTTGGCTTTTAATCATCACCTCTGTATTTGCCATGTACTTCATCATCATCTCCTCCATTTCTAATTTCTTTTCTTGCCGAGGTGCAGATGGAGTATGATATTGTTACTGAGAAAATCCAGGTGGATAAGGTGGTCTTGGTGCAAACTGTTGCTGAGCTGACTGTGACTGAAATTGGTTATTTGGTTGAAACTAACTTTGTTGAACTGAAGTTTGGATGGTTGCGTTTGTTAGAGTTGTATGTGTTCTGAAATTGACTTTGATCCTTCCTATAGTTGCTCACATAGTGCACAGACTCCGAACTGATAGCACATTGGTCCATTGCATGTGACCCTGCACATATCTCACACATAAATGCAACTGTCTTCGCCTTAGTCTCTGTCAACGAATCAATTTTCTTTGCCATGGATGCCATTTGTGCTGAAAATTGAGTGATAGCATCCACTTCTAATAAACCTGCAACTTTGGGCTGTGGCATTTTGGCTAAAGGATTTTGGAAATCATTAGCTACCATTGTCTCTATGAGATTATAGGCCTCTTCATAGCTCTTCGCCTATAGCACTCCTCCTGCAGCTGCATCTACAATCGGCCTTAACTGTTATCCCAATCCATTATAAAATGTGTTGATAGTCATCCAATTTGGCATGCCATGGTGTGGACACTTCCTCAGCATTTCCTTATATCTCTCCCAGGCTTCATATAATGATTCACCCTGTTGCTGCTCAAACTGGGAAATTGTTGTCCTCATCTTTGCAGTCTTAACCATTGGAAATAATTTGGCTAAGAATTTCTGTGCTAGGTCCTCCCATGTGGTGATAGATCCCGGGGGTAAAGAGTGAAGCCAACTTCTAGCTTTATCCCTCAATGAAAATGGAAACAGTATAAGTCTGATTGCATCCTTTGTCACCACATTGTATCTGAAAGTATCACATATTTTAATGAAGCTCAATAGGTGTTCATTTGGATCGTCTGTAGCAGCACCCCCAAACTGTACTGAATTTTGCACCATTTGAATAGTGCCCGACTTTATTTCGAAGGTATTAGCTGCTATCGCTGGTCTAACTATACTTGACTGCAATCCATTAATATTTGGCATCGAATAATCGATCAAACCCAATTGCAGTTTATGATCCAAAGCGTTGTTCAAATCTCCAGTAGTTTCTGGTAAAATGAAATGAAATATTGTTCAATGATGAATTTCTAAAGAGGATGTAAAAAAAATATTAAGTTTATGCTCAAACCCTTCTGTGGAAAATTCGTTCTAAAACTTGGAACCGCCATTTTTCTCCTCTAAAAAAATTGATAAAAATAATAATCATCCCTTCTGGTACCAACCAGAGTAGTTTTTATGAACTCAAACACTTCAAATTTCAAATTTAAAATAAAGTCATATAACAGCTGCAGATGACTCGCGCGGCCGCGCGAGGTCCCAATACAGAATGGGCGTGGGCGCGCGTGTATACATTTCTAGCTTCTAAAGGCTGATGGCGCGGGCACGCGTGTTCCAGCTTGTTTAGCCGCGTGGCCGCGCGACTTCTGTGTCCTGCATACTTATGTTCTGCTACTGCTTCCTGATGTTCCACATACTTGTTGCTTGCTCTTCCATCATTGTTCAGTTTCATATCTCCACTCAGTCTATTTGCCCAGCCTTGGTTAGAGCCATACCACAATGCCAATATCGAATCATGTCGTCTCCTGCATTTCCATACCAGAGGGATTCTAATTACAAGTAATGCAAAATTAACACAAAATGCACTAAAAACACACTAAAATGTACTTGAGATGAGCATAATTCTCGTGAATTAATATCCAATAAGTAGGTATAAAACTTACTTATCAGTGCTATTGAAGCGGATAAAAAAAACACCAAGAAGATCATGCAAAAGATGTCCACCAACCACAAAGGATGGCCTGACTCGTTGCCTCCAACTTTGTTAGCCTACGGAACATCAATGCACACTTCCACTAGGGCAACCCCCTACGCATTAACCTATGGGTTGGAAGCAGTGCTCCCCATAAAAGTGGAAATGGAATCCCTTAGAGTGTTGATAGACACTCAGCTAGATGAAGACCAATGTGTACAAGATAGGTATCACCAATTGTCCCTAATAGACGAAAGGCGAGCCGCTGCTATCTTCCACGGTCAGTTATATCAACAAAGGATCGCCAGGTCCTACAACAAAAAGGTCTAGCTATAGTAGTTTAAACAACACGATTTGGTTTTGAAGAAGATCATTGACAACCAAGATCAATCTAAGGGAAAATTTTCCCCGAACTGGGAAGGCCCGTTTATTGTCAAGGAGGTATTGACAGGAGGTGCTCTCAGACTACAGGAAATGGATGGCGATGAATTTCCACAGCTTATCAACTCGGACACCATGAAATGGTACTATATCTGAGGTTACCATCAAACAAACATCCTGGTTTTGGATCATCAGATCCCCAGTCACTTTAGGTTTTCTAACCCTTCATTACATACAACTTCTCTTCACACTCATCTGCCCCATCAGGGACAAACACACTTTTCTAACCAGCAGCCTGGTTTCGAATCGCCATATCCTTCTTCCAACTTGGTTTTGAACCCTTACTCAACTTCGGTTATCCCACCAGGGATTAAACCTTTCACACCCGCAGTTTTACCCCAATAGGGATAAGACTTTTCACACCCATAGTTTGTCCTGTACATGGGATTAAACTTTCTCACCCGCAGTTTGTCTTGAACATGGGATCAAACTTTTCATTGGCTGCCAATCGTCCTGAATATGGGGCGAACTACGCTGACCTGATCTCCTTAATACACGGGAGTACGTAGGTAGCCATATTTTATATGGTCCGGTCGCAATAAAACAAAAACTACAAAAACATTTCTACACCATTCTCACTACAAAAACAACAAAAACATTCCTACACCCTTTTTGCCACATACAACGTTGAACCTCTTACACCAGGTTCGAACTACGTAGACCTGATCTCCTCTTCAATAAGAGTACGTAGGCAGCCATTCATGGTTCGGTCTAACCCCCTACCAAAACATAAACACTTGTCAACGGTACTGGGATCATCCTTCAATCCATCACATTTCATCGGCTTCAGACCAAAGGGATAGAACTACCTGACCTCCCCATGTAAACGGGAGAGTCGGCGACCATCTAAGCTGCAGTTCATTCCTCAAAGAGCAACACCAATCCATAAGATATGGAACTAACTGGGCTCCTCTTAAATAGGAATACCGGCAGCCATCTGTGGTGCGGTCAACCTTAGAGAGGAAAGTCACACTCCTCTCCACATCTACATACCCAAAACCAGTCCCAAGATACCAAAGATGGTAGGGAATGCACACAGATCAATGATCTATTCAGAAATATCTTGAGACAACTCAATGTCCATCCATCAAGTAGGAGTTCAAAATACATCGAGATCATAAGCCCTAAAGTAACAGGAAAATATTAAGCAAGTAGCAATGCATAGCTAAAAGGGAAGTGATCAAAATATGTTTCCTTGCTATATACAATGCTGTTTGATATATACAATATGAGTTGTACACGACAAAATGGCTAAGCTAGACTGTGCAGGAAAATACAAGCCCATCTATAAATCAGTGTATATGCGAGCTATCAAGCCCAACATGGCATCCCTCTCAGAAGAAGGAGGTAACGCTATGGTCTCCTGCACAAGGGTATCCACACGAGCTAACAGATCTACAACCATCTGAATGGTGACACTGTGCTCATCAATTTATGAACTCATCTCTGTAATCATGCCAGTAGTAAGGGACCTCACTGTGGTATTATCTGTAACGGCTACATCCCAGGCAGATATAGCTCCAACCCGCTCAACTATCATGACATCTCTAGCTGATCTGGCCTCATTTTGTTCCTCAATAGCGGCATCAATATACACTAATGTCGCGTCTATCTAATATTGCGGTATCTCTCCCATCAAGAGCGGTCAACATCAGGGCTCTAGCCTGATCCCTCTCAAAGGTTATCAGATGAAGACTCTGCTCGAAATACTGTGCTAAATGATGGATCATGGCACTGCTATTACTGGGAGAATCTACAAGAGCTGCTGGCAACCTAGTAAATGGCTCCTCCTCGGTGGGAGAATCATTGTCCTCTATAGGCTCCCCATCATCAAAATCAATACCCGACACTATGGATATTGCCGCAGCCGATGAAGTCTCTGTCCCCATCCACGCAGAATACTCTGACGAACAGCCCGGATGGCTAACAGAAAGATCAGCTATCTCACGCTGATCCCACTAACTATACACCCGGAATCGGTCCCCTGCTGATAGATGGCAAGAAGCTAAGCGCTGACCAAATGCCCCATCAAAAGGATGAAAATCCTGGAACTGGTCAAACTATGACATCACAGCTAGTGGGTGGTAGGTAGTCATGCCCCTCAAACCAGCCAGAGGGAGATAATCCATGCTTAGAGCGTGAGTAATGAAACTGTAGGGTGAGCTGAGCCCTGAACACGGTAGAATGCCAAACGGATCTTTAATCCCCCAAGAATACCGACCAAGACATAGCATTTGTACACTTCGATGGCTAAAAGGAGTAAGACATAGCTATACCATGGGTAAAGCAGTACTCATGTCGGCGAAAAGTACCAATCGATCTCAAGTGTGACATAAACCATACGTATAGCATGACCAAACTACCTGTAAAGACCCCTGCAGGGTAGGTACTACAGAACGTGGCCGACCTCAACGTCTCTACCACGATCATCGAGATGATGGTATGGCCTTCCCTGAGAGCTCTCACTGCCATAATGACACCTACGTCCATCTCATCTATATACTGTGGCATGTATACATACGCCACTATGCACATCACGAGTACATCTACTCTGGCCAAATGCCACTGATCCTCTGGTGTGGTTAAATCCCCAGAATGTCGTGTGTAGCTGTCCATTAATCCAAATCGGTCTATCAGAAAATACTAGGATAGTATATGGCCAGATGTAATCTCATCCTCTATTACTCTATGCCGTAAACCGGTGAGGGTCATGAACTGCCGGCGCATATCTCCGACAGCCATATAAGCGCAAGGTCTATCTAAGGGTAAAAGCATCAAACGCTCGTACTCCTCCAATATAGGAGTCAACTCTTGGGTACCAAATTGGAAACCTGTCTGTCCGGTATCTAATGCTCCAACATACCCTCTACAAAGCCTGCGGGAACCTGAAACACCAAGAGGATCATGGAATGCTGTGATAGCTGATCTACAGTCACCCTATCTGTAAGTGACATACTATCATACCACGACCTCAGACGGGAAGCTACCAACACTGGTAAAGTGTGATCTATGTGGCTGACTGTCGAAGAAGACATCTCTGTAGGCCGTATCATAAGACCATCCAAGGGTCAATGTTGAATATCTTTGGACATACATACATCTGCATAACATGATAAAAGCATGACAAATAATAGATGGCAATATGATGTAGAGAGTGGAAAATAGTATATACATTCCTAACTATATCATCATCTACATACATCATCTCTGTACAGCTAAAAATACAAGGAAATGGGGCACAAACGCCCTACTACTAACAGAGGCCTATCAAAAGATATAGCGAGAATGGGGCACAACCACCCAATATCTAACAGAGGCCTATCAAAAGAGATAATGAGAATACATATTAGAAGAAGACAATGGTGTCAATATCTACATCATCAATCCAGTCCACCTGATGTATCCTGAGTCACCGGATCTCAATCAACAGGGATGTCAGGCCTATACAAGGGAGGCTTAGCACCGACAAAGCCATATGGGTCACCTGAGGGGCCAGCGCCTGAGCTGGAAGGATCAAAAGTATCCACCTCTGAAGGATCTCTACCCAAGTGCCGGATGAAAAAATTTTCCGGTCCAACTATCGGATCAAACGATCAATCTGTGTCACATGAGTTGGATCTCGAACACAGGTCAGCCAATCCGTCATCATCACGGATCCAGGAACTATATCCCCCATAAACTGAGTGTCGCGGGTCTGGGCTCCAATGTTACGAGGGGACCACCAGCAATGGAATGTATCTTGAGTATGTGAACCCTCTAATAAAGTATATCCGTCAATCCCCATCAATGGGATGTCATCGACGGGTGACTGCAACACAGGCATGATCGATACACGAATCTCTCATGTGGTGCTCTTAATAGCACGCTCTCCTAAATAGAGGTCCCATCCTCTATCCGTGAAGAGAGGAATCCTACGGGTGGATATCACGTGCCTGACCCTAGTCGGGAATCCATCCTCAAATCCAATAATCAAATGTTCCCCAGAGTAGGGAACCCAAGTGATGATATCAGCTGTCAACAGCTCCAACTGTAAGCGACAATGGGTGAAACCCTCCGCTACAATAACCTCCACCAAAATGGAGTGATGCCATCGATGTCCTCGTAGATTGGTATCTAAACCTAACACGCTCATAGGACGCAAACATAGAAGCCTCTCATAGGCCCAAAACTACCAACACAAAGGCAAAACACCTGCTATTAGTGAATACTCTTAAACCTGTACATGAAAAATCAAAAGAGAAATACTCACCAGTTGAAACGGGTAAAATCCTAGCCAAGTCTAGGTAAAGCCCTGTGAACGCATGCACATTCCCTTGAGAAAATATACAAAGGTGTAGGAACCTCAATCATACTCTCCAATATGGTCCACCTCCCATGTGGCACTGATTAAAGCGAATTACACCGTAGAAGAGTTATCAGCTACGAAACAACCCCTGATGATAAACAGGAACAATCACTGAAGAATGTGATCCCTGACTCTCACATTAGCGGGCATGAGCTCACTCAATACCCCACTCATAGCATCTACGCTCAAAGGACCCATACGGACGGTCCTACCCTTGAGTGCCTCAGTCGCGACTCTCAATAAGGATCTAACGGCAGTAGGGGTAATATTTGCCGTACATGTCACTGGCACCCCTCCAAACTCCTTTCTGATTATAAATCGCCAATCCATCGGCGTCATCATCACCTCACAATCTAATAAATAGAGAGACTGAGTCTGGTGAAACTAGCACTTAGACAATGCCTTTAGGTAACCCCAGGGACAACGACGGGGAAGAATGGAAAAGAACACCCAAAAGCCCCAATCATGCATAATACCTTGGTAATCTAGATGCAGAGCCTGATACAGGGAGTGTATACTAAACCAGTTCCCTCAAGGCTGTGTAAAGTTGGGAACCAACATCACATGCAAATTAATGTCAAAATCTTTGCTCCTCCTTAATAGGAAAAAGGAATATTAAATCTAGCGTTTAACTCATTTGTATGCAAGTAAACTGACGGGTGGTGACTCAAATCACTTAGAAGATCTGGAATAGCCACCTGAATACCTGGGAAATCCCTACGAGGAATATGAGCAATAGGAACTGGAGCCGCTATCGGTACATCCTCCTCCTCATCCTCGACATCCGGTACATCAACACGGATAGGATGAATCACCGCCTCCGCCAGACGATGAAGCTGTCTAACTGAACGGGGACGAGGCACTTCAGAAGCCCTCCTTTGTACACCTGAAGTGGTCCTACGGGAACTACTCGGATGATTCGGATCCATATATATAGAAAATAAGTCTCCAAATCACCTCAGAAAGGTTGTGGTATTCTCTAACCTGGAGCTTTTCAAAATGCATTTTATGATTACATGCATACATGCATTATTTTAACATACGTATACAGTAGAGTTAAAAATGCATGACTACTCAATGCCTATATTTTTGAAAAATTTGTCATAGTTTCCTCTATAAATAGGACTATCCATATGCACATAGGCATGACTAGGTGGCCATTCAGTAGTACACCTACCCACAGTCATATACATACTATATGTATTAAAATGTCAAAGTAATCAATCCATAAGGGTAGCCTAAATACCAGGATTACTTTGCACTACCGCCTTTCCTCATTTGTCCTCAAATAGTATAAGAAATAGCAGAAAAATGTGCCAATTTGACTGTTTCAAAAGTTAAATGTTTTCACATTATTATGCTCAGCATGGTTTAATACTAACATTTACTATGTTGAGTATTTTTTATCAAGTCAAATGAGCATGCATATTCACTACTATGTACTTAAACGCATTTCATATAAAAAGTCATTTTCCAACGGATAGAAACTGGAAAAAAGGACAGGCATACGTTACAAGGACAGTGTAGAACACTTGTACGGTGACATAATTTCTAGAAAGACGCCCGAACTCAGCAGATTTGATGAAGAGCTCTCAGATTTTCTATGTGGCACACCATAAAATGACTTGAGAAGGCAACTTGCAGCCTTAATAGCCATCCACGGCTGGCTGCAGGTCCACCAGCGGCTACCACAGGTGTACTTGTGGCTCCCCTGGGTTGGGCCACCCCTCCGGCTTGGTCCAATTTGAGTTGTAAAGGAGTTCTCACAAGATGAAAAGGCCAAATCAGGGATAAAAATGCTACGCAATTGAGCAGGATAGCCTGAAATTCTAGTTTTCCCGGGCTAAACTGTGGCTTTTCATATCATTCATTGATATTCACCCAAACACGTGGTACACTATTCCGATGATCTCAACAATTATAAATCACACTCGGCAATACCTCACAAAGGTCCGATGCCATCAGTTTGGGGTCGCAACTCTAAATGTATAGATCCCCGGCAGGGGTGTCACGCATTGTCATCTATTGATGTACAAATCCCTGGTGGGGGTGTCACACATTTTCATCTGCCAAAGTAAAAGTCCCCGGCGGGGGTATCACGCATTTTCATCCGTTGATGTACATGTCAACGAAGGTCAAGCAACCTTGACTTTATTTCAGCTGATGGCAGGTAAACCCATCGAAGCATCGGAAGCCATCTGATGATTTCATCTGTTGATGCACACGTCAACAAAGGTTAAGCAGCCTTGGCATTATCCCCAGTAGGGATTTCATCCGTTGATGTACATTTTAGCAAGGGTCAGGCAATCCTGACAAGACAGACTGTTGGCAATAACTCTGACATCCTCATCAGGGAAGACTAATGATGGAATATGTTATAAACATCCTCAATTAACAAAACATATCCCCACGGAGTCTCTAGTACATGAGAGATAAATCTTCAATGAAACTCTGTACCAAAGGTTAAGGGCTTTGGTGATAATCTCAACGTCAACATCCTTGAAGTTTATGGTAGCTATGGATTATACGTCCAAACAGTTTATCAAAGTGGTCATGAATCGCCCCGCTCCCGGTACAAGTCAAGGGGAGCCGACAATCATCCCACCATGTTAGAGAACAATCCAACAAACCACACACATTTACATCATGCTGCTGTACATTGCATCATGATGATCTTGTTACATTTCAAGTGTCTAGTATTCTTTATCCTATCCATACCATTGCATTGCATGAATATGATAAAGAGGGGCATCTGTAGACACTCAAAATTTTTTACATACCTGTTACTAACATTGCAGGAGGGTAGAATCGTCTTTCAAAGATAACACTGGAAGATAGCTCAGTTCAATCCTAGAGACAACCCTAGGATATTCAGTATTACCATCTCAGAGATAACCCCGAGACATCCAGCTTAGTCCTGGAAATACCACCAAAAGTTTCAACCTCAACCCCGAAAATAACATCGGGAGTTTCAGTTTTAACCTCGGAGATAACCCCGAGGAATGTAGTTCAAATACCGAAAATCACACTGGAGAAGACTGTGTTATCTCAGAGATAACCCCGAGATACTCTGTCTCAGTCCTAGAAATAACACCGAAAAAGATAGTATCAACTTCAGAGATACCCCGAGGCATGCAATTGCAGTTCTAGAGATAACCCCGAAAATGTTTGTTTCAATTCCATGCAATCATCTTCAACACTCGGCAATGGCCCCGAGGCACTCATTCCCAAAGTTTGGAGATAACCCTGGGAGGTTAGGCACACCTCAGAGATAACCCTAAGGATGATCAACACCTACAGCAGTCCAATCTTAGAGATAACCTTGAGCAACGATCGCTAAAAATAGCTCAAACCGGAGATAACCCCGGTAAAGGGCAGAACCATCATCTTGCCATCCCAATCCCATATTGCATCATCTTAACATTCATACATACATTCTACACATCAATGTCCTGCAAGAACTAAAGAGCTCCAATCCCGAGTGACTACTGCATAAGACAGCACACTGGATAGAATTTGAAGCTTGAAGACCAAGGTCATGGTCCCATCTTCCTGACTTCGTACAACCTCTAATCCATTGTTATTGTGTAGCTCTCGACAACAGCATGCCGTAAAAGGTCTTATACACCTTGATCGGATGCCCAGATTAAAGTTCTAAAAGTTCGAGCGGACATCACGTTGCACGCATGCACGTACTTCGAGACGGCAGGATCCGCAGAACTCAGGGCAACCCGGGCAGCCGCAGGCGCATTTGCGGCAACCGCAGGTACACCTACTGCTCCCCCCTCTATAAATAGAGGGCTTGGGGCAGCCATTTTACATAGAGAAAAGGCGAGAAAGCCCTGTCCAATTTGCTCTGAACACACCATAAACTGAGTGCTTTCTCATTTTAAACACTTGTGAGCTTATATATTGTTATATTTTTACTAGCGGGAGCTAAGTGTTCATCCATTTAAAGTCATTGAAGTCTTCTTCGGCAGTCCATTGTAAGCCTTTTTACACTTTCTAAAGTCTTTCTCCACTACTGTTCACACACAGTTCGGCACGTTGAGAGTCGTGTTGCGTGTGTATGTCCGGACTTTGGTCTGTGGCTTTTATTTCTTTTTGTGTGTATATATATATATATATATATATATATATATATACTTATATATATGAACTGTTGTCGAACTCTATTCGATGAGCCTAGATTTTACATCCAGAGCGTTTACAACTTATATATATATATATATATATATATATATATATATATATATATATATATATATATATATATATTTCTGTCAGGCCTAGAGTTTACTTCGTGGTCTTTTACTGCTTTTGTGAGACCCCAGATTTTATGAATAAATATTTAATTTTCTCGAAATAATTATGGTGTGGATTTGATATAATATTATAGTTGTGGGTATTATTTATAAATTTTGCAAAGTAAGCAAGTTGTTTTAAAATATTCGTTTGGTCGGGGAATATTCTTTTTGTCGGAGAATATTCGTACGACGGCACAATCATTGGTGGACCCCACAACAGAAGTATAGTCGTAGTTAGAAAACGACAAAATTATCTTTCTATAAAAATAACGGCTGAGGTGTTACCGTTAAAACCGTTAAAACTGTTGAACTACCCGGTAGTAAAAGTACAGTAATACGCGTGATTGCATAGTAGCACACGGTATTGATTATTGATGCTTACGTGAGAAGTCACTCAGCTATACTCAATTATTGCTACAGTAATTGCTGCATCATATCTCTTAAATTATTGTCATAGTATCATCTGTATAATATGTTATATTATTAAATCAATAATTGAGAAGTTGTGGTAAGTTTGGTTATTTTTATGGGTGGCCATATGTCATCATCTAAGAGTCTCTTCGTTAATAGTAATTACCGTCGTCAATAGTAATTACCGTCGTCAATAGTATTTACCTTGGTCAATAGTATTTACCTTGGTCAATAGTAATTACCTTCGTCAATAGTATTACCTTGGTCAATAGTATTTACCTTCGTCAATAGTATTTACCTTGGTCAATATTATTTACCTTGGTCAATAGTAATTACTTTCGTCAATAGTAGTTGTCCCTTCAATATTACCAAGAGTCATTTGACCCTTCGTTAAGACCAAGAGTCATTTGACCCTTCGTTAAGACCAAGAGTCATTTGACCCTTCGTTAAGACCAAGAGCCACCCTCAGTTTTTCTATAAATAGAGGCCTAAGGCTTCATTATTTTTCACGAATTCATTCAAGCTATAGAGAGAGAAAGTATAGAGAGAATAAGAGAGAGAGAATAAAAGTACTCTGCTACTTCACTTTTTTAATATCCAGTTCTTTTAAGGTAGGGAATATTATTTCTTTTATATTCATGAAGATAACTTCTTTTATTCCATTCTTTATTATTCTGTTGGAATAACCAGTATACGCGGTCTACCCTATTCTTGGTGACATTCTTCTATTATTCTGTTGGAACATCATGTCTGTGTGTTTTACACCGGACCTGGTTCCATTTTTATTATTATTCTGTTGGAACATCCTGTCTGTGTGTTTTACACCGGACCTGGTTCCGTCTTGTTATTATTCTGTTGGAATATCCTGTCTGTGTATTTTACACCGGACCTGGTTCCATCATTTATTATTCTGTCGGAATATCCTGTCTGTGCGTTTACGCCGGACCTGGTTCCATTATTTATTATTCTGTTGGAATAACCTGTCTGTGCGGTCTATCGCATGCATGGTGATTTCTTTTGTTATTCCATTCTTTATTGCACTCAGTTGGTTAAGCTTTGACTTCTATACTCCATGAAATTTGTGGAATATCCTTGATAATTGCGTTTCATCCAGCATCTTTTCATGAAAATATTCTTCTAAGCATTCTTGAATTTTACTCCACAAAGCAGTATCATGTTGACAATTTGGACGTTGTTAATTCTTGGATAAATTAATTCTTGAACTTGTTTTATTGAATTCTTATATCATTGTCATCATCCTCATGTTTATAAAATGTTAAAAGTCATCTGTGGCCTGTAGTGCATAGATGGAGTTGGTATGATTATGACTAGGGATTATTCTGTATAATCATGACTGTAATATTATAATTGATGTGGTAAAAGTCCTCATTGGCCCGTAGTGCATTGATGGACAGTTGTTGGCATGATCATGACCATTAATGAATACACGAATATCCTTGGCCATAGTGCAGGGGTGATTCGATGATGTGGATTATTTTATTAAGCTGAGTCCCAGCGATAAAAGTAATGAAAAACTTTTTAAATCATAAAAGATAGTAGAGTTTATTTTCTACTTGACTCTTTTAATGGATTGCTTGTTCCGCTGCAGTTAAACTTGATGTCTATTATATTTTATCAGTTTAACATTGTTGAAGACTAATGATAATTTATTCTGCATTATCTTAGTCATAATATTTCTTACTGGGCTAGTTGAGCTCACCCTTTCTTTCACTGTTCTCTTCAAGAAATGAGAACGTAGCTGGGGCAAGTCGGGGAACGGAGTGATGGTCCAAATGATAATATTAGTTAGTAGTCCTCACTATTCTATGTAATAGTGTGTTAATAAATGTAATGAGGACTCCTTTTGAGTATGAATACTCTCTAGAAGATAATATTTGTATTCAAACTCACTGTTTATGTTTTGTCGTATTGTACACGACAGTTGTATTAGTAAGTTGTATTTGAATTTTGTACCATGTATCTGGCGACCCAAGATGGGTGATGTATACCTGATTTTGGGGGCGTCACAGTTGGTATCAGAGCTTAGGGATATGATCCCTGGCTAAGATGTGAGAATATAACTAGGAGGGGAGAGATGGGAAATTCCTTCGCTAGTATGACCTACCAGTATGACCTACCTAAGTTTATTTGGTATTTAATTAGTCGGTCAAAGTATATGAATAATATGTTATATGTTAATTAACCCTTGTTTTGTTGCAGTATTTGCAAATGGCATCCGAAAATGTTGAGATAATCAATGAAGCACATGAGACCATTGAATCACCAACGATTAATGCTCAGGGTAATGTGCAACCAGAGGATAATAATCCTCATGAAAACAATAACACCGATGAAATGGTGAATGATGAGATGGTCAGAGGCCTTATGTAATTCATGTAACAACAAAATAACTCTCGGTTGGTCACCGCTAAACAGTTCAAGGAGCTAGGACCACCAGAGTTTAAGGGAGAGCAAAAACCACTTATAGCGGAAACATGGATAAAGCAGATCACCAAGATATTTGATGTCTTGGGATGCTCCGAGGAGCAAAAGGTTCCCTTTGCCACCTTTATGTTGCGTGAAGAGGCAGATTACTGGTGGGAATCTATAAAACGTACCCAGCATGACGCACTCAAGATGTCTTGGGAGAAGTTCCAAGAACTGTTCAATGACAAGTACTTTCCCGAAAGTATTCGTCACATGAAGGAGGTGGAATTTATCAAGTTGGAGCAAAACAACATGACCGTGTCGCAGTACGAAGTCAAGTTTGCCGAGTTGTCCCGGTTTGCGTCCCACTTGATGGATAATGATGAGCGAATGACGCGAATGTTTTTGCGAGGTTTGAAACCTGAGATACGTCAACATCTTATTTCTCATAAACTGTGTTTGTATTCAGATGTTGTGAATATGGCTCAGTTAGTTGAGCGCGATAATGAGTCAACGCAACCAAAAGAGAGCAGTCGACAAAATGATAATACCAGTGAGAGCAGTCATCGAAGTGGTGACAACAAGCGTGGAGGGAATCAACATGCCAAAAATGGTAACCACTTCGGTGGTAATCATGGCCAGAACAATAAGAATGGACATTTTAAGAAGCAAAAATTCAACAATGATGGAAAGACGTCAGCACCAGCAATCGTTGTTAAGGATGGAGAACGACCACCTATCATATGTTTCAAATGCGGAGGAGAGAGACATATTAGTCCAAACTGCGTGATGCCGTCCAAGGCATGTTATAATTGTGGAAGAGAAGGTCACCTAGGCCAATTTTGTCGTTCACCGAAGACAAGTTCAGCTAGGATGGAGGCACCAAAGAATGTCCCAGACAAGACAAAGCCAGTAGTTTAAGAGAGAGCGTTTTTTTCCGTGACGAGGAACCTGAATAAAATTATCACGGGTATGTTAGTCATAAACTCTTGCGAAGTCTATACCGTGTTAGATACCGGTTCTACTCACTCTTTTATTTCACCTAGTTGTGTTCAATGTTTGAACTTAACTCCGGAGAAGTTAGACTTTGATTTATCTGTTGACATTCCGTTGGGAGAAACCTTTGTTACCTCCACTATTTATAAATCTTGTTCAAATCAACACTTTCACGTTACCTGTTGATCTTATCTCTTTGAAAATACTTGCATTGATGTGATTTTTGAAAACGATTGGTTAACTGCTCATCATGCTTTTCGTAAGGTTGTTAGCTTTTATATTCCTAACCAACCTATTATGCGAATTCAAGTAACCAAATCACTAAAGTCAATCATCGTCATATCAAGCCATAAGTAAAAATCCCCGTTCCTTTCGTTGTTGACTTCCTGGTGTGGAATGCACCGAAGCTAGACTTTCCGTAGGAGACGTTGTAAATGACGATGGCAAGTTGATAGGTATCAATGTGACGTGTTATCCAAGTCTTGGATGAGGGTCACAGTTTTGAACGATATTTCTATTGTTAATAAATTTCTTGACATATTCTTGAAGACTTCTTAGCCTACCCCAGAGCGTAAAATTAAATTTTGTATTGACCCCAGTACAAAACCCATTTCTTAAACCCTCAAATATTTCTTCAACTAAAACGTATGTATTATACGCCAAAGACGTTGGCTCGAGCTGTTGAAGATTACGATCGTATCATTCAATAACATCGTGGAAAAGCGAACGTGGTAGCTGACGTGTTGAGTAGAAGATCGTATATGTTTACGAGGGCGATGTTGTTAAAATAAAGACTCATTTCGTATAACTTACAAATGACGAAGATAGAGTTAAAGACTCGAGGGACCCATATGAAGATAACGAATATACGAGTAAAATCGACTTTAATCGATAAAGTTAAAGCCGCTCAAGCTACATACTCGGAGCTGATAAATGTGAAGAAGAAGGTTCAAGAGAGCGTTATTCTAGAAGCAAGAATCGACGAAGAGAGGAAATCTCAACTCTCGATTTAATTGGCCCATTTGAAATCCTCGATGAAGTAGGAACTGTGGCTTATAGACTCGTTTTACCGCCAAGCATGTCGTGTGTTCATAACGTTTTTTTTTCACGTATCGATGTTACGTAAATATGTGGACGGCCCGAACAACATTATTAATTTAGCACCGGACGAGATAGCGGATGATTTAATGTTTGAGGAGATACGTGTTAAAATCTTGGATAAGAAGGATCATATTCGACGCTCAAAGGTTATACCTCAAGAGTTAAAATTTGAAGTGAAGTCAATGTATCCTCACCTGTTCGGCATACCAGGTATGTACGTAAATTTCGAGGGCAAAATTCCATAAGGAGGAGAGATTGTGAGACCCCAGATTTTATGAATAAATATTTAATTTTCTCGAAATAATTATGGTGTGGATTTGATATAATATTATAGTTGTGGGTATTATTTATAAATTTTACAAAGTAAGAAAGTTGTTTTAAAATATTCGTTTGGTCGGGGAATATTCTTTTTGTCGGGGAATATTCGTACGACGGCACAATCATTGGTGGACCCCACAACAGAAGTATAGTCGTAGTTAAAAAATGACAAAATTATCTTTCTATAAAAATAACGGCTGAGGTGTTACCGTTAAAACCGTTAAAACTGTTGAACTACCCGGTAGTAAAAGTACAGTAATACGCGTGGTTGCATAGTAGCATACGGTATTGATTATTGATGCTTACGTGAGAAGTCACTCAGCTATACTCAATTATTGCTACAGTAATTGCTGCATCATATCTCTTAAATTATTGTCATAGTATCATCTGTATAATATGTTATATTATTAAATCAATAATTGAGACGTTGTGGTAAGTTTGATTATTTTTATGGGGGGCCATACGTCATCATCTAAGAGTCTCTTCGTCAATAGTAATTACCGTCGTCAATAGTAATTACCGTCGTCAATAGTATTTATCTTGGTCAATAGTATTTACCTTGATCAATAGTAATTACCTTCGTCAATAGTATTTACCTTGGTCAATAGTATTTACCTTCATCAATAGTATTTACCTTGGTCAATAGTATTTACCTTGGTCAATAGTAATTATTTTCGTCAATAGTAGTTGTCCCTTCAATATTACCAAGAGTCATTTGACCCTTCGTTAAGACCAAGAGTCATTTGACCCTTCGTTAAGACCAAGAGTCATTTGACCCTTCGTTAAGACCAAGAGCCACCCTCAGTTTTTCTATAAATAGAGGCCTAGGGCTTCATTATTTTTCACGAATTCATTCAAGTTATAGAGAGAGAAAGTATAGAGAGAATAAGAGAGAGAGAGAATAAAAGTATTTTGCTACTTCACTTTTTCAATATCCAGTTCTTTTAAGGTAGGGAATATTATTTCTTTTATATTCATGAAGAGAACTTCTGTTATTCCATTCTTTATTATTCTGTTGGAATAACCAGTATACGCGGTCTACCCTATACTTGGTGACATTCTTCTATTATTCTGTTGGAACATCCTGTCTGTGTGTTTTACTCCGGACCTGGTTCCGTTTTTATTATTATTCTGTTGGAACATCCTGTCTGTGTATTTTACACCGGACCTGGTTCCGTCTTGTTATTATTCTGTTAGAATATCCTGTCTGTGTGTTTTACACCGGACCTGGTTCCATCATTTATTATTCTGTCAGAATATCCTGTCTGTGCGCTTACGCCGGACCTGGTTCCATTATTTATTATTCTGTTGGAATAACCTGTCTGTGCGGTCTATCGCATGCATGGTGATTTCTTTTGTTATTCCATTCTTTATTGTACTCAATTGGTTAAGCTTTGACTTCTATACTCCATGAAATTTGTGGAATATCCTTGATAATTGCGTTTCATCCAGTATCTTTTCATGAAAATATTCTTCTAAGTATTCTTGAATTTTACTCCACAAAGCAGTATCATGTTGACAATTTGGACGTTGTTAATTCTTGGATAAATTAATTCTTGAACTTGTTTTATTGAATTCTTATATCATTGTCATCATCCTCATGTTTATAAAATGTTAAAATTCATCTGTGGCCTGTAGTGCATAGATGGACTTGGTATTATTATGACCAGGGATTATTCGGTATAATCATGACTGTAATATTATAAATGATGTGGTAAAAGTCCTCATTCGCCCGTAGTGCATTGATGGACAGTTGTTGGCATGATCATGACCATTAATGAATACACGAATATCTTGGCCGTAGTGCAGGGGTGATTCGATGCTGTGGATTATTTTATTAAGCTGAGTCCCAGCGATAAAAGTGATGAAAAACTTTTTAAATCATAAAAGATAGTAGAGTTTATTTTCTACTTGACTCTTTTAATGGATTGCTTGTTCCGCTGCAGTTAAACTTGATGTCTAATATATTTTATAAGTTTAACATTGTTAAAGACTAATGATAATTTATTCTGCATTATCTAAGTCATAATATTTCTTAATGGGCTAGTTGAGCTCACCTTTTCTTTTACTGTTCTCTTCAGGAAATGAGAACGTAGCTGGGGCAAGTCGGGGAACGGAGTGATGGTCCGAATGATAGTATTAGTTAGTAGTCCTCACTATTCTATGTAATAGTGTGTTAATAAATGTAATGAGGACTCCTTTTGAGTATGAATACTCTCTAAAAGATAATATTTGTATTCAAACTCACAGTTTATGTTTTGTCGTATTATACACGACAGTTGTATTAGTAAGTTGTATTTGAATTTTGTACCATATATCTGGCGACCTAGGATGGGTGATGTATACCTGATTTTGGGGGCGTCACAGCTTTATTTATATTTAGTCCTGCCTGGAGTTTACTTCAAGGCGGTTGATCGTATTTATTGCTTTATTTATATTTCTGATCCCCCATGGAGGTGCTTCGTGGTGGTCGATCATGTCTCTATATATATATTTACCGCTTTTATATATTTACATTTTCGATCCCCTATGGAGGTGCTTCGTGGTGGTTGATCATGTCTGTATATGTACTTACAGCTTATATATATAATTGCTTACAGGTTTCATATAAATTGCTACATCATATGAGCCTAGGAATCATGTGATCACATATTCAGTTTACTGAATCTATATTCGGTTCCCGTGATGGATATTTTCAGCTGTACATGGCTTGTAAATTATTCGCGTTGTTCGAATTTCCTTAGATGGCTCTTATGCCCACAAGGAGTTCGGCATTGCTATGTATATTATTTTCTCGAAGATGTTTTGCATCTCGAAAAAAAAAAGCAATCAAGCCGAACATTTAATAAAAATGGAAGTATCAAAGGCCTCAATTACTATTGTGCACAGGGTTTGAAAAACCTCTTTTTACAAAACATCACTGCTATATCTTGTTAAAGCTGAATTTTATATAAAATTCAAACCCTGTGTATATAGGTACGAACGAGGCATAACACTAATTCCAAATAACTGTACATTGACCCCCCCCACACACATTCATATAACAGTTTAATTGAAAAGTGGCGGTCATCGTGGCAACACGGATGTCGGGGGGGGGGGGTGGTGCCTAACACCTTCCATCCGCGTAACCAAGTCCCCGGACCTTAAAGAATCTTGGTTTCACAGACTCGTTAAGCAGTGTCACATAACTATTTTAATGTGCAAACCTTTTCTTGGTTGTGTTGGTACAACCATTTAAAAAATCAACTAGCGACTCTTACAGTCCAATCGTCGACATATAAATGTCGGACCATTTCACAACTTTTTTTTAAACAAATCTCACCTAACATGAGAACACCAAAAGACAAGAACAGAAAAGGGACAAAAAAATTCCTGACGTTGACAATGGGTTCCCGACTGGTGTCGAGCATGCGATTTCCACCCGTCAGATTCCTCTCTTCACAGATGGAGGATGGGAGCTCTATTTGGGAGAACGTGCTATCAAGAGCACCAGAAGAGAGATTCGTATGCCGATCTATCCTCCTGCCATGAGTTATTGGCCTGTGTCGCAGTCGCCTGTCAGTCCCATTAATGGGAGTTGACGGCTTTACTTTGTTAGAGGGTCCATTTACTCAGGAGGCATTATACAGCTGGTGGTCCCCTCATACCATCGAAGCCCAGACCCGTGCCACTCAGTTCATGGGAGATATGGTTCCTGGATCTGTGATGATGACGGATTGGATGGCCTACGTTAGAGATCTTACTCTTTTGACGTAGATTGAAATCTTGACCTGGCAGTTGGACAGAGCACATTTTTTCATTTGGCATTTTGGTAGAGATCCTTCCGAGGTGGATACTTTTGATCTTTCTAGCTCTAGGGCTGGCCCTTCAGGTGGCCCATATGATTTTTCCAGTGCAGATACTCCATTGTATAGGCCTAATATCCCTCTTAGCGGAGATCCAGTGACTCAGGAGGAGTTACATCAGATGGATATGATAGATGATGTAGACATCAACACCATTGACTTCTTCTGATATATTTCGCGTTATATCTTTTAATAGGCCTATGCTAGATACTGGGTGGCTGTGCGCCATTCTCGTTATATCTTTTGATAGGCCTCTGTTAGTTGTTTGGCATCTGTGCCCCATTTCCCAATATTTTCTAGCTGTACAGAGATGATATATTAGATGATGATGTACTTAGGAATGTATATGTATTGTTTTCCATTCCCTACACCATATTGCCGTCTATTAATTATCATGCATTATTTTGTTATGCATATGTATGTCCAAAGATATTCAGCATTGACCCCTGGATGGTCTTATGATACGACCCACATAGATGTCTTCCTCGATAGTTAGCCGCATTGATCACACCCCACCAGTATTGGTAGCCTCATGTTTGAGATCATGGTATGATAGTTTATCACCCCCAGATCGGGTGACTGTAGATCAGTTGTTACCGCATTCTATACCCCTCCTGATGTTCCTGGTTCCATTGGGCTTTGTAGAGGGCATGCTGGAGCACTGGGTACCGGAGAGGCAAGTTTTCTGATTTGAGACCCAGGAGTTGACTCCCACCTTAGAGGAGTATAAGCGTTTGACGACTTTACCATTGGACAGACCTTGCGCTCAGATGGCTATCGGGGATATGAGCCGACAGTTTATGACCCTCACCGAGTTGAGGCGTAGAGTAGCCTAGGATGCGATCACTTCTGGGCATGTAGTGTACCAACATTTTCTGATAGACAGATTTGGCTCATTGGACAGCTATGCACAGCACTTCGGGGATTTTACCGCATCGGAGGATCAGTGGCATGTTTCCAGAGTAGATATTCTCATGATGTGTGTAATAGCCTATCTGTACATGCCACTGTACATGGATCATTTAGACATCGGTGTAGTTATGGCAGTGATGGCTCTCAAGGAGGGGTATACCATTGTGCCAATGATTGTGGCAGAGACATTGAGATCAGCCATGTATTGCCACACCCATTCTGTGGGGGTATTCACAGGCAACTCAGACTTGCTGTATATGTGGTTCATATCACACCTGAGATCGATTGGCACCTTTCGACACCACGGGTATTGCTTTTCTCATGAGATAGCCATGTCTTACTCCTTTCAGCTGGCGAAGTGTATAGACACTACATCTTGGTCGGTGTTTCTGGCAGGGATCGAGGTTCCATTTGATATTTTGTTGTGTTCAGAGCTTAGCTCTCCCCACAGCTTCATTACTCATGCACCTGGCATGTATTATCTTCCTCTGGCTGGTTTGAAGGGCATGACCATGTATCACCCACTGGCTGTGATGGCACAGTTTGACCAGTTTTAAGATGTCCATCCTTTTGGGGGGGCATTGGGTCAGCGTTTATCTTCTCGGCATTTATCAACAGAGGATAGATCCAGGGTGTATGTCTATTGGGCTCAGCGTGAGAGGGCTGAGTTTTTTGTTAGCCATTCGGGCCATTCTATAGAGTATTCTGCATGGATGGAGGCAGAGATTACATTGGTTGGGGATGTTCCACCGAGCTGAGGATTGATTTTGATAGTGGGGAGCCCATGAAGGATGTTGAATCTCCCACTGAGGATGAGTTATTTGCTGGATTGGCAGTAGCTCTTTTAGATTCTCCCAGTACGGCTGCTACTGTGACCCCGCATTCGACAGAGTATTTAGAGCAGAGTCTGCATTTGATGACACTTGAGAGAGATCAGGCTAGGGCCTAGATGTTGACCGCACTTGTTGGGAGAGATGTCACTCTAGTTGAGAGAGATGATGCCTTAGCTCATAGAGACACCGCTGTTGCTGAGCGGGATGAGGCCAGATCATCTAGAGATGCCGCTATTGTTGAGCGGGATGGCGCTATATCTTCCCGAGATGCCGCTATTACAGATAGCACTGCATTGAGGTCTTACACTACTGGTATCATTATAGAGATGAGCACATATATTGATGAGAATAGTGTCACCATGCAGTTGACTGTGGATCTGTTGGCTCGTGTAGATACCCTTGGGCATGAGCTTATAGCGTTACCCCCTTCTTCTGAGAGGGATGCCATGTTGGATTTAATAGCGCACATATACACTGATTTGTAGATGGGTTTGTATTTTCCTGCACATACTAGCTTAACCATTTTTGTCATGTATAGTATATATTATATATATCAAACAGTATTATATATGGCAGGAAAATATATTTTGATTCACTTCCCTTTTAGTTATGCCCTATTACTTGCTTGATATCTTCCTATTTCTCCAGGGCTTATGATCTTGATGTATTCTGAACTCCCCCTTGATGGATGGACATTGAGATGTCTCAGGATCTTTCAGAATGGATCGTTGATCTGTGTGTATTCCCTACCCTCTTTGGTGTCTTGGGATAGGTGTATGGAGAGGAGTATGGCTTTCCTCTCTGAGGTTGACCGTACCACAGATGGTCATCAGTACTCCCTTGTATGGGGGAGCCCAGGTAGGTCCATCACTTACGGATTGATGTTTCTATTTGAGGACTCAACCATAACTTAGATGGTCACTGATTCCTCCATTAGTGAGGGGAAGTCAGGTAGTTCCATCCCTTTGGTCTAAAGCCGATGCAGTGTGGTATGAAGGATGATCCAAGTACCGCTGACAAGTTTTTATGTTTTGGTAGGGGGTGAGACCGAACCATAAATGGCTGCCTATATACTCCCATTGAAGAGGGGAGATCAGGTCCGCGTAGTTTGAACCTGTTGTAAAGAATCAAAGTTATATACGGTGAAAAGGGTGTAGAGATGTTTTTGTTTTTGTTTTTTTTTGTGGTGAGACCGGACTATAAAAATGGCTGCCTACGTACTCCCGTGTGTTGGGGAGATCAAGTCTGTGTAGTTCTCCCCATGTACAGGACAGACTATAGATGAAAAGTTTGATCCCTGGTGGGGCAAGATGAAGATATGAAAAGTTTTATCCCTGGTGGGACAAAACTAAAAGTGTGAAAGGTTTTGAAAAACTAGAATTGAGTGATGGATCTGATGATCTGAAACCATGCTATTGGTTAGAAGGTGTGTTTTCCCTTGATGGGGTAAACGGATATGAAGAAAGGTTGTAGTGAAAAGGTTTTGAAAACCTGAATTGACTGGGGATCTGGTAATCTAAACCCAAGATGCTAGTTTACTGGTAACTTCAGACATAGTACCGTTTCACGGTGTCTGAGTTGATGAGTTGTAGAAATTCATCGCCATCTATCTCCTGTAACCTGAGGGGACCTCCTTTCAATACCTCCTTGGCAACAAACGGGCCTTCCTAGCGCGGGGAAAATTTTCCTTTGGATTGATCTTGGTTGTCAAGAATTTTCTTCAAGACCATGTCATGCTCCTTGAATTGTCGTAGCCGGACTTTTCTATTGTAGGATCTGGCGATCCTCTGTTGGTATAACTGACCATGGAAGATGGAAGCGGCTCGCCATTCATCAATTAGAGATAATTGGTGATACCTATAAACACTCTAAGGGATTCTATTTCCACTTCTATGGGGAGCAATGCTTCTATCCCATAGATTAATGAGTAGGGGGTTACCCCAGAGGAAATGTGTATTGATGTTCTGTAGGCTAATAGAGTCAGAGGCAATAAGTCAGGCCATCCTTTGTGATTGGCGGACATCTTTTGCATGATCTTTTTGATATTCTTATTAGCCGCTTCAACAGCACCATTCATCTTTGGATGGTAGATGACGGAGTTGAGATGTTTGATGTGGAATTTACTTCATAACTCCTCCATCATGTGATTGTTGAGGTTTTTAGCATTGTCTAACACAATCACCTCTGGTTGTCTATATCTACAAATGACATTATTTTTTATGAAACCAATGATAACTTCTTTAGTAACCCTGGGGAAGGAGGATGCTTCTATTCACTTGGTGAAGTAGTCGATCATGGTGAAGATACAACGATGACCATTACTGGCTTTGGGCTCGATGTGCCCGATCACGTCCATTCCCCACATTGAGAAAGGCCAAGGCGAGCTTAAAATATGGAGCTCTCTTGGAGGGGCGTGGATAACATTCCCATGAATTTAGCATAGGTAACATCTCTTGACATGATCATCACAGTCAGCCTTGAGAGAGAGCCAATAATGCCCTGTTCTTAGGATTTTCTTGACAAGTAGAGGGCCACTCATGTATGGGTCGTATACTCCACCATGGATTTCATCCATAAGCCTCTGAGCTTGGTCTTTGTCCAGACATTTGAGAAGACTTACTCCTGCATCTCTTTTGTAGAGTGCATCTCCGCTCAGGTAAAATTTCATAGCCATTCGATGAATCCGCTTTCTTTCAGCCTGACTTGCCTCAGCGGGTGTAGATCCATCTCGCATATACTCCTTGATATGCTTATACCAAGGGTGTTGGATGGGAGGCAGTTCATCCGATACTTCTCCAATGTAGTTCCCGTAGGCTGGAGCCTTTTTCCGGGCAAAGGTGATGCTTGGCATGTTTTCCTTGTCAAGTATGTTGATTAAAGAGGCCAAAGTTGCTAGCGCATCTGCAAAGTCATTCCTATTCCGAGGAATGTGTAGGAATGATATTTCTTCAAACTCCGAAGCCATCTGTATAACCTGCCGATGGTAAGGTAACAAATATACCTCTTTGGTGTGATAGATCCCGGTGGTTTGTCTAATTACCAGTTCGGAATCTCCAAACACAGTTAACCGTCTGATGCCCATTGATTGGGCTAGTTTCAACCCCATGATACAGCCTTCATACTCAGCTGTGTTATTTATGCTGACAAACTGTAATTTGATGGCGACGGGATGCTGCTACCCCGTAATGGATACTAGGACTACTCCAGCTCCAAAACCTTTCATGTTTATAGCTCCATCAAAATACGTCTTCCATGATTGGTGTGTATCGTCCTAATGGTGTTGTTGAACTCTCATTACTCCTTCATCGGGGAAGTAAGTTTCCAAAGGTTTGAAATCCCCTACAAGTGTAGCGGCCAGTTGATGCGCAATTCCTTGACATTTGATTGACTTTTGAGTTACGTAGACAATGTCAAATTGTTGTAGGATCAACTGCCATCTGGACAGTCGACAATTCAACATGGGTTTACTGAACACGTATTTGAGAGGATCCATGCGGGATATGAGATGGGTTGTGTGACCATGATGATAATGCTGTAATCTCATGGAAGCCCACGCTAAAGCACAACAAGTTTTCTCAATCAGAGTGTACTTGTGTTCACTGCTGCTGAATCTTTTGCTGAGGTAATAGATAGCTCTTTCTTGGCCTCTATTGTCTTTCTGTCCCAGCATGCAGTCCATGGCATTTTCATTGATGGACAGGGGAACACCATCCCTGGGAGGTACCAAAACATGAGCTTTGATTAGCTGTTCTTTTATTTCTTTTTGTATATATTATATTTATATATTTATATATATGGACTAACATTATCGAGTTATGCCTCGATTGAGCCTGGATTTACGTCTGGAGCATTTATTTACTTATATATATATATATATATATATATATATATATATATATATATATAGCGACAAATCGCTGAAATGGTAAATCGAGCCGGGATCGATATATATCCTGTGTGTTTACCGCTTTTATATATATATTTATATTTACATTTCTGTCAGGCCTGGAGTTTAATTTGTGTCTTTTTACTGCTTTATTTACATTTAGTCCCGCCAGGAGTTTGCTTCGTGGCGGTTGATCGTATTTATTGCTTTATTTACATTTCTGATCCCCCATGGAGGTGCTTCGTGGTGGTTGATCATGTCTCTATATATATATTTACCGCTATTATATATTTACATTTCCGATCCCCCATGTAGGTGCTTTGTGGTGGTTGATCATGTCCATTTATATATATTTACAGCTTTTACATATATAATTGCTTACAGCTTTCATATAAATTGCTACATCATGTGAGCCTATGAATCATGTGATCACATATTCAGTCTACTGAATCTAGATTCGGTTCTCGTGATGGACATTTTCAGCTGTATATGGCTCATAAATTATTCGCGTTGTTCGAATTTCCTTAGATGGGTCTTATGCCCACAAGGAGTTCGACATTGATATGTATATTATTTTCTCAAAGATGGCATCTCGAAAATAAAAACAATCAAGTCGAACATTTAATAAAAATGGAAGTATCAATGGACTCAATTACTATTGAGCACAGGGTTTGAAAAACCTCTTTTTATAAAATATCACTGCTATATCTTGTTAAAACTGAATTTTTCTATAAAATTCAAACCCTGTGTTTAATACTGCATAACACTACTTCCAAATAACTGCACATTGACCCACACATACACACACACATTCATATAACAGTTTAATTTAAAAGTGGCGGTCACCGTGGCAACATGGATGTCGGGGGTGCCTAACACCTTCCCTCCGCATAACCAAGTCCCCGGACCCTAATGAATCTCGGTTTCACAGACTCGTTAAGTAGTGTCACATCACTGGGTTAATGTGCAAACCTTTTCTAGGTTGTGTTGGTACAACCATTTAAAAAACCAACTGGTGACTCTTACAGTCTAGTCGTCGACATATAAATGTCGGACCTTTTCACAACTTGTTTTTTCAAACAAATCTCACCCAACATGAGAACACCAAAAGACAAGAACAAAAAAGGGACAAATAAAATCCCGACGTTGACAGGTGGCGACTCTGCTGGGGACTTCCGGTAAGAGGACTTAAGCCGCTATTACAAGCTTTTCAAAACTGTTATATGCTTGTGTGTGGATGTTGCATTTACATTTGATGGATGTGTATGAATACATTTACTTAATGTACTTAATGTTTTACACTATATCTACTTGTGATATTAGTGCTTCATACATGTCATCATTTTCACAAAATGGTGAGACACGTTGTATGTGAATGTATGTTGTGTAGTTCCTCCATCAGGAGGATATCCTGTCAGTGTTTGATTACTGGACTCGTAAGAAGACTAATTCCAACGAGGCTCAGGAAAGGCACCACCCAAATTCGCTCCAGTTGAAAGACCGGATTAACTTTCTGTCAAGTAAATTACGATGATTTGGGAACCTTCATGCCAAAAAGCCACGAGAATAGCCTAAGATAGGTTAGCCTCTGATAAACCAAACGCGGAGGAAAGTCTCTTCATGTTCTCTCATTTCAAAATTACTCGTAAAGTAAATTACTTGTTATTTCATTCCATATTAATCTCCATGTAATGAGAAATATAAAGAAATATGTGTACACGCATATTTACAAAATATTAACATGCTATCCTGTATTACAAATAGCTAACATTCGTTTTGTAGGATAATACTCCTAAAACGGATACGTCATATAACATGTAAACATTTATACATTCCCTGAAACTAAACTACGTCAATTTTATGCAAGGAAACAATCGGACCTACTGCCCGTTCAAAGTCCAAAAAGGCCACAAGCCTACAGCCAATTCGACGGATTAAGTAAATAAATCACATATTTGGCTATTCTGCTTAAAGAACTGCACCAATCTACTCAGGGTACAAGGATACCCATACATACTGAATCCTCTGCACATGGAGGAACACAAGGTGCAAACAAAGAAGCTCCCGTACCTGATTCTCAGTTGGATACAACCAACAAAATTCATAATATCGCCCATCTCAAAGAAGATCTAGACAACGGTGATATCAGAAAGAAAGTCCTTCAAATGGAAGAAACCATCCGTTCTATCAAAGGGATTGGAGCACATGGGAGTGTTTCATATGCAGACCTTTGTATATTCCCTGGTGTGCATTATCCAGAGAAGTTCAAGACTCCTGACTTTGAAAAGTATGACGGGTTAGGAGACCCTTATACCCATTTGAAGGTATTCATTGGAGAACTCAGATCTTATGCCAAGGAAGAGAAGCTCATGATGCAGCTGTTCCAGAAAAGTCTAACTGGAGAAGCCCATTCGTGGTATACCAGATTAGGCAACTCGAAGATCCATAGATGGGAGGAGCTAGGTCATGCCTTCCTTAGTCAGTACAACTTCCAGTCTCAGATGGCCCCTGACCGATACCAAATTACTAAAGTCCGGAAACAAACCAATGAATCTTTCAGAGAGTATTGTCAAAGGTGGAAGCGCCTTGCTGCTCAAGTTGTTCCCTCTATGAATGAGTCAAAAATGGTTATGACCTTCATAGACATACAAGAAGCTCCTTTCTATGAGAGGGTTTTAGCTGGTATTGGCAAACCATTCTCTGAAATGATTAAACATGGGGAGATGGCTGAGATGGGATTAAAGTCAGGAAAGATTCAAGATCTATCTGCCCTCAAAGCTATTGCTGAGAACATCTAGTCCGAAAATTATGGGAACAACCCCCGGAGGGTCCATACAAAGAAAGAGGAGGATTTTTCCTTGATACTACAAGTTCAGAAAGGCAGTCAGAATATTCCTATCCAAAGGAGAAATTACACTCCCTTTCAAGCACAGTCTTCAAACCCTCCATTGCCTAAAGGTGGAGAAGTCAGACGCACTCAAGTGTTCACACCCCTAGGAGACTCACTCGAGAACATTCTCAATCTTCTGACCACTCAGAAGAAAATTACACATCTTCTTCTACCAGCCAACCCGAATGGGAGGGGTTTCAATGCTACTCGAAAGTGTGCTTATCATGTCGGGGCACCGGGACATGATACTCAAGATTGCTGGGCCTTAAAACATAAGATCTAGGATTTGATCGATAGCAGTGAGATTGTGGTCACCAAGCCCGATCAACCCCATGTGTAAGACAACCCTCTTCCTCAACACAAAGAAGAAGAGGTCAATATGATTAATTGGAGCAGTGGACAAAGTTCCAACTTTAATGGTGGATCTTCCCAGACCAGCAAGGATGGTGCTGACAAATGGGATTTTACAAAGTTCCAGTATAGGATGGAACGAAAAACGAATGCTCTGCGTGAAGTAACTTATCCAATTGGTAGAACTGGTGGTCCATCAGCATCAAGCCACCCGCCAATTATTTAGTCAGGAGCATGCCAGTCTCCTCCCTCTTGTTACAAACACTCCACCGCGTGCTCCAGAAAATGAAACACTAGAGGATAAAATTGCAAAAAGAGCAAATGCCAAAGCCCGTCGGGATTTTGCCAACAAAAGGGAATTTACATACATAGGCCAACCGATGGAAGAAATACTACAGATGCTGATAAATGAAGGAAGAATCACAAATCTGCTACCTCTAATCAGCCCGCGTTCAAGATGGTTTGTTTTCAATGGAGTGTGCCAATATCACTCCCAATCTCGTGGTCACAACACAGAAGAATGTTGGGCACTTTGCCACCTTATTCAGAATTTAACTGACAGCGATGTCCTGCAGATGGCAGACGATGATGCTGTGATACTAGAAAGTGAGGACGTATTTCGTACAAAGTGGAAGGAAGTCGTAGCAGTCATATCTTCTGAGACAGATGTAGATACTCCCTCACATACAATCTAACCAATTCAACTCAAAGTAGTTGATAATCCTTTGAAAGTGGTTGCGCCAGAGCCAATCATCTTGCCATTCAGACCACAATTTCCTATTGTCAGCCTACAGAAAGTTCCATGGAATTATGGAGGGGTTGAAGGATCCACATCTCACATAACTACTGCATTGTCGAAGGATAATCCACTGTATCTCCCCCAACGGGTGATGAAGCCTACCATCAAGTCAAATGAGAAGATTTCCATGGTAAAAGTGGAAGAATTTCTCCGTACTATGGGCCATAATGAAGCCAAGGTGGTTTTAAGCTCAAGAGAAGCTCCACATCAAGTTTCCATATTGGACTAAATTTTCTCTTCTGAAGATCACAATAAGGTATTGCTCATGGTTTTGGAAGAAGCCTAATTACCTAAGTCAATTGATGTTGAGAAATTCCAGCATCTAGTGGATCACATTTTAAACAACAATGTGATATCTTTCACTAACGATGATATACCTCCCGAAGGGACCAGTCATTGCAAGCTGTTGCACATAGCGGTTTTATCTTTCGGATACATGGTGGGAGGAGTTTTGATAGATGGAGGTTCATCTTTGAATATCTGTCCTTATGCCACTTTGGTGAAGATGAACATCAATCTCAATCGGATCTGAAGCAGCTATACGATTATCAAAGCTTTTGATGGATCCCGATGAAACTCTATCAGAGAGATTGAACTGCTAGTGGAAATCGGTCCATATACATTCTGCGTGTCTTTTCATGTTCTCAAAATAGATACAGGATACAACCTGCTTTTGGGAAGACCGTGGATTCATATGGCTGGGGCCGACCCCTCCACTCTTCACCAATAACTTAAATACATTATCAACAACAGCCTAGTCACCGTCGATGCTGAGCCTAAATGTCCTAAACAAGGTGACATACCACTCATCAGCTTCAATGCAGAAGTTGAGCCGGTCACTTTTCATTCCCTGGAGGTGAGCAACACTCACTACCATCCTGTTGTGGTACCACCTCTCATACCCCATATTTCTGCCGAAGTAATGTCGGCAAGCCAAGAAATTATGTCACTGGGTTATCAACCTGGACAAGGGTTGGGCAAAGATTATCAGGACCTCAAGTGCCCTATCCAAGCTCCCAGTCAAACAAGGATAGCCGAACTAGGCTATACTGCTAGTTCCAGTAGCAGGAATCCTCATAAGCACAAACAGATTCCTTCAGCTCTAGCCACATGATGATTATCTCCACCTACAGTTCCTGAGCCTGTACGGTCTCCGGTAAAGGTGCCTGCCCATGTAATGGCCATGTTATTTCCCAAGCCGATACTAGTAAAGGGAAAAGAAGTCCTAGTTCCAAATCCAAAAGTGGAAGAAGAGGAACGAAGACGTAAATAGGACATCGCCCGGATGATGTCAAACATACGCATCATTGTCCATTATGAACATACAAATAGAAACACCCCAGACGATGATTGCCCAGACGTAATGGTCGTCATTCGAGAGAAGAAGGATGATGGCAACCCCTCCATCATTGCAGTCCATCAGGACTTCACCCTTGACAATTGGAGCAACACTCCTTTCATTGGTCGACAAGGGTAAAATGGGCAGAAACTCCTTCTGCCTTGTGGATAATAATAACTGCTTACTTTTCTATACAGTATTAGCAGTTGTTTTGTCTGTACATGCTAACACTTTGTATGATTGAACAGTTTCATATATTAAGTGAAATCATATTTTATTTTAGGACTCTGAATTTAGATGTGCCTATACTTGCAGATAAGGTGCCTCTTCTACACAATGATTGTAACTTTGATGAAAAGTTGGACTCAGACTTGATGGAAATACAAGAGGACATTGAGATACCTCAGGAGATCAAAGAATGGGTCAAAGACAAACCTAAACCCAACCTTGATCAAACCACCTCCTTCAATCTCGGAACCTTAGAAAGCCCTAAACTAATCCAGATTGGTACAGACCTCACTCCAAACCAAAGGAATGACATGGTGACCCTATTAACCCAATTCCAGGATGTGTTTGCATGGTCTCATAAAGACATGGTGGGTTTGTCCACTGACATTGTTATTCATTGCCTCCCCATCAAAGAAGGATTCAAGCCAGTCAAGTAGAAGCTCAGGCGAATGAAACCTGAGTGGAGTTTAAAGGTTAAAGAGGAAATTGTGAAATAATTTCAAGCATGCGTTATCATGGTGTTTACATACCCTGAATGACTATCTCACATAGTCCCCGTGCCTAAACCAGGAGGAAAGGTGCGAGTTTGTGTGGATTACCGGGACCTAAATAAAGCTTGCTTTAAAGATAGCTTTCCCGTGCCATTTATACACATTCTCATTGATAATACTGCATAATATGGCATGTACTCCTTTACTGATTGCTTTGCGGGGTATCATCAGATTATACTTGCTGAAGAGGATCGTGAGAAAACTGCATTCATCACTCCTTGGGGAACCTTTTGCTACAGACGGTTGCCATTCGGCCTCATCATTGCTGGAGCTACCTACCAGCGAGCCATTATGGCTCTTTTTCACGATCTAATGCATAAGGAGATAGAGATCTATGTGGATGACATCATTGTCAAGTCCCAAAGGAAGAAAGACCACCTAGACCGTCTCAGAAAGATCTTCAATAGGTTGCGTAAGTATAACTTAAAGTTGAATCCAGCCAAGTGCACCTTTGGCATTAAATCAGGCAAGTTGCTAGGATTCTTAGTTAGCCACAAGGGGATTGAACTGGATCCCACCAAAATTCAGGCCATCACAAAAATGCCCATTCCTCAAATAGAGAAGGAAATACGGGAATTTTTAGGAAGAATCAACTTTATCAGGAGGTTCATTTCCCAACTCACAGCAACCTGTGAGTCTAGTTTTAAGTTGTTAAGGAAGAACTCCTCCATGAAATGGAATGATGAGTGCCAGAAGGCCTTCCTTGCAATCAAAGAGCAGCTAGTCAAAGCTCGTGTTTTGGTACCACCCAAGGATGATGTTCCCTTGTTCATGTACCTATCCATAAGTGACAATACCATGGGATGCACGCTGGGACAAAAAGACGATAGAGGCTAAGAGCGAGCTATCTACTACCTCAACAAAAGATTCAGCAGCAGTGAACATAAGTACACTCTGATTGAGAAGACTTGTTGTGCTTTAGCATGGGCTTCCATGAGGTTACAACATTACCTCCATGGTCACACAACCCATCTCATATCCCGCGTGGATCCTCTCAAGTACGTGTTCAGTAAACCCGTGTTAAATTATCGATTGTCTAGATGGCATTTGATCCTACAGCAATTTAACATCGTCTACGTGACACAAAAGTCCATTAAAGGTCAAGAAATTGCGGATCAACTGGCCGCCGCAGCATCAGGGGATTTCAAACCCTTGGAAACATACTTCCCCGATGAAGGGGTAATGGCAATTCAGCAACGCCATCAGTACGATGCACACCAAACATGGAAGATGTATTTTGATGGAGCTTTGAATATGGAAGGTTCTGGGGCTGGAGCAGTTCTAGTATCCGTTATGGAGTAACATCATCCCGTCGCCGTCAAATTGTAGTTTGCCAGCACCAACAACACAGCTGAGTATGAAGGCTTTATCATAGGGCTAAAACTTGCCCAATCAATGGGCATCATACGGTTAACTATCTTTGGAGATTCTGAGGTAATCAGACAAACCACAGGAATCTATCACATCAAAGGTCTACGCTTGCTGCCTTACCATCAGCAAGTTCTACAGATGGCTTCGGAGTTTGAAGAAATATCCTTCCTCCACATTCCTCGGAATAGGAATGATTTTATGGATGCGCCAGCAACCTTGGCCTCCTTGATCAACATACATGACAAGGAAGACATGCCAACCCTCACATTTGCCCAATAAAAGGCTCTAGCCTATGGGAATTACATTGGAGAAGTATCGAATGAGCTACCTCCCATCCAACAACCTTGGTATTAGCATATCAAGGAGTACTTGTAAGATGGATCTACTGTGACACCCCCAAATCCAGGTTCTCTAACCTCAGATTCGGTGCTCACGATCTATCATCATCATAAGTATTCTATAACTATTACGAAATAATAAACATACATTGTTCATTATAATAAAGTCTCATAACACAGTCCCAAGGTCTCCATAACCTTAACTTTAAATACACCATTTATCATACAAATAGTTTACTTAAGAAATTCCATCATATAATAACTAAATTGACATTCATTCTAAATTACTCCTGGATCTTGCCCTTGCCCTTGTCCTTCGTGTTGGATCCTTCGGGCTTAACTGAAATAGATGTCATGATATAGCAAGAGTAAGCAACTAATTTGCTTCACAAGTTTATATAGACAAGGGAGATATATCATGACTTAGAAAGAAATATTACGTTCAATGTTCAACAATAATATAAGATTGTGAAGGAACATGAATTAATAATCAACAATTGAATATTCGATAATTGAATAACACGAACTGAGTGGTTTTGAATAACCATGAACATTTGCTAAGGTGCTCAGTGATTAAACTGGACCTCTTAATAAGTTTTGGTATTCAAGGGGATCAACCTTTCATACCTCGTGATTTATGCATAAACACTTAATAATCCGGCATTGATATCATGCCTTCAAATTCGTCCTTTTCTCAGTCAAGAGTTCTTACTATATCAATTTAATAAGAACAATTATTTAAAACACATTTGATTTAACAAATTTAGACATGCTTGATCTAGCTGATACAATTAGCATAGATCTATTTCATAAACAGTTCATAAATGAAGAACTTTAATTTAATTCACAGTTCAATAGCAGTAGAACGGAATTCAATTGCACAAAGTACGATTTTCAATAATCAATATAGACGTGAATAATCATCAATAATTATTCACTAACATGTTTTGAAAATAATAACTCGAGCTTGAGTTAGGAAACTTGCCTCGATCGTAGGTTACGGCTACGAAATTAAATTTCTATCCACTATGCAGTTAAATTATCTTCCTTTGAGAGACCTATAATTAATCTTTCGATTAGTTAAAGCATATCATACATAGATATTATACATTACATTTAGTTCTTATAAACATTATCCTGTCTAGATAGTGTTACTATTAATTAACGACTACCTTTTATTCACATAATATTATTAACTTAGATAATATTTAATTCACCTTCTAGTATTATTGGTTTACTAATAATACTTTTATTCACTTACTAATATTATTATCATCTTAGTAATATTTCAATACTTTACTAATATTTTATTCACTTACTAATATTATTAATCATTTAATAATATTTTATTCATTTACTAATGGTATTATATTTAATAACATTTTATTTAATCTCGAATATTATTATTTAATAATATTTTAATCATTTAATAATAATACTTTAATCTAATATTATTAATCTTTTAATAATATTTTACTCTAGGATTAATATCTTAATCTAATATTATTAATTATTTAATAATATTTTAATAAAATTTTAATCTTAATATTTTTATTTAATTAACAACATCATATTATAATATTATTAATATTATAATAATATTCCAATGATTTACTAAATTAATAAACAATTTATTCTAATTGTTCATCCTTTATTAACCTCTTATTTAATATCCATAAAAGGTCATAAATAATATTTATTATTATAAATTACCAAAATTCCCTAAAATGGTTATGATATAATATATTATGAGCATTCAAGCATAAAAATTATATTTTTCTCATCAAAGACATCATTTAACCATTTATTTCTTTTTATTCATAACTTAACTATTTTTTTTTTTTTTGGAAACATAGCAAACTGATTCCAAAAATTCTCAACTTCTGGATTTTGATAGAATATGAACCAATAATGATCTCCTAATTTTTCTGGAATTTTAGAAATTGATTTACTATTTTTAAAGTGCCCAAAATACTCGGATCTTGCTCTATTTTTAATAAATTGAGTTTTGCTCAGAAAATTCTAAACTTTTCAGGGTATGCTCTCTTAACATATATGAAGCCACTGTAAAAATTTTGAAATTTTCCAGTGTATACACAGTGAGATATTCGAAGGTTAATATTTCGGAGTCCTTTACGGAAATAGTCATTACGCATAATATATAACTCGAAACATGTTCGTTCTTTTTCCTGCATGTACATAACTTCTCAAGGTACCTCTGTGATGTTTTCCAGATTTTTAAAAGACAAGCAACTAACCGAAACAGCCTCATGAAAAATGGATCAGTAGCTGATTTAAGGTTTTTAAAGCCTCAACATGCAAAGTGGACT
Organism: Panax notoginseng; assembly: GCA_016801055.1. Lineage (NCBI taxonomy): Eukaryota > Viridiplantae > Streptophyta > Magnoliopsida > Apiales > Araliaceae > Panax > Panax notoginseng. The sequence goes on along the minus strand of CM029018.1, from coordinate 42,840,762 downwards.
GTTTTGGGAAAAATAGTCTCAAAGGTTTCAAAACTTGCTAGATTTGTGTTCTATAACTTGGGTTTACTACATAACTCATGTATCTAGCACTCCCCTTCGACGGATCACAATTCCAAGTTATAAAACTTGAGTTACACAAGATGTAGTGGAAGAAAAACAAGAGTTTTCACCCTTGGAGAACATATGCTCATTTTCTTCCTCTAAGTCTTTGATCTAACACTCAAGATACTTAGTTCCATACATGATGATATGTAGAACTAGTGTATCTTGAGTATTTGTACATAACCCCATCAAAACTCAAGCTAGCAAAACAAAGTAAAAGAAGAAGGTGAAGGTAAATTATACCTTGACTTAGTTGCTACCTTTCTTGATTTTCCAAAGTAAGTAATAAAATTAGGAGGCATGAACAACTAGCACTCCTATCTCTTCTCTCTATAGCCGAAACCCTCTCTCTCTTTTCTCTCTTTGAAGTTGGCTAGCTTGGGAGCAAAAGATAGAAGAAGAAGATGGAGAGAAAATGAGATGTTGGAAGAATGAAAATATGTTTACAAAAATGAAATGGGCAATTCACTAATAATCCTCCCATAACTATTTTGTTGTCCATTGGGTAAAAACTTTGTATTATTATTTCCATTAGGCTAGACATGATTAAATGTGCATAATGGAGTGGCAACCAATGGGAGCTTGACAACATTGTCCTTATGTTTAATAATTTCTACTAATGGACAAGTTAGCTTAATTATTCCACTTAGGATCCTCTAGCCCATAATATCCTCCATTTAGCTTTTATTTTAAATGCCCAATTTTGATTAATCAAATGTCTAGAATACCCCTAATCAAGTGGGCTAAGTGTTGGATTGTATTTTATTTTCTTTGGGCTTCTCCTTTAATTGTTTTGGGCTATGTACTAAACATAGTCTAGCAATTTTAATAATGTTACCCAATTTGATTATTTAGGGCTTCCATTTCCAATCATATGAAGTTTAATTACTTATACATGTGACTTTATCTCATAACCTAATTAGATTTACAAGAATTAGGTTTAAAATTATTAGTCACTTGAAATACTAAGTTTACCCACTGAAGTTAGTATACATATTAAATACTAATTTTTTCGTATTACCATAACCCTTAGGTTATTTAATAGTCTTACCTAATGTTTAATTAGGTTACGAAGCTTTCATTTTATGAAATCTGTAAATGCATGTATCCATAACTATAGTATATATGTTAATTGACCCATGCATCACTTCACATGTGTTGTCACATATTAAATCCTTATGTAACACAAGGTTAAAAAATCCATAATGTACATACATATATAGTGACTTAAAATTCACGGTTATTACATCTACACCCGCTGAGGCAAGCCCGACTGAAAGAAGGCAGATCCATCGACTGGCTATGAAATTCTACCTGAGCGGAGATGCGCTCTATAAAAGAGATGCAGGATTAGGTCTCCTCAGATGTCTGGACAAGGACCAAGCTCTGAGGCTCATGGATGCGATCCATGATGGAGTATATGGCCCACACATGAGCGGCCCCCTACTTGTTAAGAAAATCCTCAGAACAGGGCATTACTGGCTCTTTCTCAAGGTTGACTGTGTGGATCACGTTAGGAGATGTTATCAGTGCCAGATTCAGGGGAATGCTATCCACGCCCCTTCGAGGGAGCTCCACAATATGAGTTTGCCTTGGCTCTTCTCAATGTAAGGAATGGACGTGATCAGGCCCATCGAGCCCAAAGCAAGTAATGGGCATCGGTTTATCTTCACCATGATCGACTACTTCACCAAGTAGGTGGAAGCAGCCTCTTTCCCCAGGGTTACGAAAGAAGTCATCATTGCTTTCATCAGAAATAATGTCATTTATCGATATGGACAATCAGACAATGCTAGAAACCTTAACAACAGAATGATGGAGGAGTTGTGCAGTAAATTCCACATCAAACATCTCAACTCCGTCATCTACCGTCTAAAGATGAATGGTGCTTGTTGCCTCCTTTTTCGTCTTAACAAAAGGACTCTGACTCATGCAAGAATACATGGGTCATCAAGTAGTACAAAGTAAGAGCAGTATCGATCCACGAAGAAAGGTTTTAAAATTAAACTATTATACACCAATTGTATCACTATTTTTATATGCTTAAACGAATAGTTCACAATTTTGATTAACCTATTCTCAATTACTGCATAAAACACAAGACTAATTTAATGAAATTAAATTTGCAAAGAATGGGATTCTAACTTCATTTCATATTTCATCAAAACATTACCCTCATAAAGGATTATACAAGTATCACGGAAAATTAGCTAAGAGCACAAAAGTAGACGTAACCATTTTTTAATCCATTATGCCCTGCTTACATAACCTCCACATAAAATAGAAATCATGTAATCATCAATAAAACCAAATCACTATATTTCTATGTGAAATTGCAGCAATATTGAATTGAAGCACAAGTTCTTATAATACTACACACGGTGAAACAATATATTTCTATCTGGTTCACGAAATATAAAGCTAAACAATTCAGCCTCATACATGCATGCTATCATGATTACAACCATAGTCATATGTCAATTTTCAATTCCATACAATTACATAAAATGAATGGTGATCAAACATTCATGCAATCAAATCAATCATAATAGAAATTCCAATGATAAATACACAATCAAGCAATCAGGCCATTAATTTTAGACTACATATCAAAATTCGTTAGAATCCGATAATGGACTTTAGTTCATTTCTGAATCGAAAGCCTTTATGGGATTATAGTAACACATGGAGAATAATTAAAGCAATCGAACGAGAATACAGAATCGATCAAACCCAATTGCAGTTTATGATCCAAAGTGTTGTTCAAATCTCCAGTAGTTTCCAGTAAAATGAAATGAAATATTGTTCAATGATTAATTTCTAAAGAAGATGTAAAAAAATATTAAGTCTATGCTCAAACCCTTCTTTGGAAAATTCATTCTAAAACTTGGAACCCTCGTTCTTCTCCTCTAAAAAAACTGATAAAAACAATAATCATCCTGTCTGGTACCAACCAGAGTAGTTTTTATGAACTCAAACACTTCAAATTCCAAATTTAAAATAAAGTCATATAACAGCTGCAGATGACTCGCTCGGCCGCGCGAGGTCCCAATACAAAATGGGCGCGGGCGCGCATATATACGTTTCTAGCTTCTATAGGCTGATGGCGCGAGCGCGCGTGTTCCAGCTTGTTTAGTCGTGCCGCCGCGCGACTTCTGTGTCCTGCATACTTGTGTTCTGCTGCTGCTTCCTGTTGTTCCACATGCTTGTTGCTTTCTCTTCCATCATTGTTCAGTTTCGTATCTCCACTTAGTCTATTTGCCTAGCCTTAGTTAGATCCATACCACAATGCCAATGTCGAATCATGTCGTCTCTTGCATTTCTATACTAGAGGGATTCTAATTACAAGTAATGAAAAATTAACACAAAATGCACTAAAAATACACTAAAATGTACTTGAGATGAGCATAATTTTCGTGAATTGATTTCTAATAAGTAGGCATAAAACCTACTTATCAAATACCCCCAAACTTGAACTATTGCTTGCCCTCAAGCAAAGCGTACTACATAAAACACTGAAAATGCAACTACATGCTATGCAACTAGATTACGAAGCAAATGAGTCCCACATTTTTCCAACCAAAATAGAATTCCAATCCAATATGCCTTAGTGAATTATCCGATTCAAGAATAAAACTTCAAACTAATCCATAGACATAATATCATACACTCAAGTAATCCATATATGCTATAAAGATGTTGTGTGTGTGTGTGTGTTATGTTCACCAAACCTTGACTAAAGCAAAGAATACACATGCTAAATTACTCAAAATAGAAAATTACAGTCTAAATTAAGATTTATGTATACTAATGCATCAAAGACTATTCTAACATATCAATACAAACAAAGGTTCAACAATGGGTTTAAATTGATTTATTTCTACTCACGAGGACGATTTTCACTCTTTCTCGCAGTGTTTATTGCTATTTTTTTTATACACATGGATGTGCAATGCCTCATTCCATTAGGCTAACAGTGTTACCCCTTAGTGAGCTTTCAACCAACGACTCACAGACCATAAAAGACGGGCGCTAGGTGTAAAGACAATTCCCTCGAGCGTACTTGCTCAAGTAACAAAGGCCCCAAAACAAGACTAACAATGGTAGTTTTATTTTATTATTATTAATTTTTTTTATATAGCATACCCATGTGTTCCCAAAGTTTTATTATCAATGTTTTTCATAGTCTAATTCCATTTTCCACATAACTCTCTTTTTATAACCACATTTCCTATTAAGCAATAAAAGCGTATAACTCTTATACCTACAAGCATTTGTGAACATGTAAGTGCAAACCGAAAGCATCTAAACAACATCCATGGATTACATCATGCAAAACATTATATCTAAGCTTATGTTATTCATTAAACTCAACAATCCTTTACTATTCAAATTCATCATTGGCTAGATATACATTCCACATAGCTAGAAATGCGGGTCATGCAACTAAACATAAAATGCAACTAACATACTAACACATATCATCATGACTAAAAGTATAAACATAAAATGCAAACTAAACATGCAAAAATGCAAAATTAAAATTTCAACTAACATGCAAGCACTACATGCAACTACCTACTACGCAATACCCCTAAACTTAAATTATTCATTGTCCCAATGAATGAAGGTATAGGGTTAGAAGAACTACCCTATTGATCAGCTGCACCACCCTCTTCGGGTGGTGAATTCGGTGGTGGAAATGGCACGGCTGTCCTAAATTTTGGCCACTCGAGTGTAGCACCATGCTGCGCAAACGCCTCCGCTAGCGACCTTGTCAATCCCGTAGCAAACGCTGCAAAGTTATCATACATAACATTGACCTTTCGCTCTAACCTTCAAAGATGAAGGTCATCATGAGCAGCAGCGGCTTGAGTGCCTTGTGTTGATGGCCCTGTTTCAATTTCCTGCGTAGACTGTGGTGGAGGCACCAAGGATGCGGGTTGAAGGATGAAACCTTTTCCCCTAGGGTGTGGCTCACCTCTTGCGTAATCTTCAAATTTGGCTATTGTCGCATGAGTTATATCTTGGCTAGGCATTTGCATCTGTTCATCATCCCACTGGACTCCTTGCTGTGCACATAGACTTGCAATCACAGACGTATGTGGGACACTTCCCGTAGTGCTCCCCCTCATGTAACGTAACATGTTCTGATTAATAAGATAGCCCACATCGATGTATTTGCCTGTGACTATTCCCCACAAAATGATAGCCCTCTCAGTTGTGATTTCATGTTGATGCATCGAAGGCACAATCTTCGCACATATGAACAAATTCCAAGTCTTTGCATAGCGATTTAGGGCTGATGCTGGGAAAGTAAGAGCCTAATTCGTTCCTACTTTGCAAGTCTATTGCGTTCCTGGAATGCACGAGTTAGTGATGACTTCATCCAAATCCATCGCAAAACGGGCAGACTCGACCCAATTATCATTCCCAGTCGGTGGAATGTCAAGTATTCTGAAAACTGCCCTGATTGATTGAGGGGAATAATCAACTTAAACTCCTCGAACCATTGATACACCACTCATAGTATCTTCGGCATTAGCATAAAATTCTCGAACAATACCCACAGGAGCAAGCATAGGTGTTGTAGTAAATCCTCCCCATCCTCTTCTCGAATCATATTCCACAGTTGCCCATCCTGTTTCCCAGGCTTGAAGCCTCTTTCCTTCATAAACGTCTTTGACACTATTCTATAATACTCTGTTTGTGCCTCCAGACTGAGAAATTTTGTATGATTCACAATATCCTCGTCTTGACTGTCGAAAGAAGAAGATGATGATGGAGCGACAGATTGTGCACGCTTAGGACCCATTTGCAATTGATGAAGAAGAAGGAAGCTTGCTTGATATAATCGTGAGTGATATAATCGCTTTACAAAGAACCCCCAAACTTATTTTGCACAAACCCAGTGAAGCCCTAGTTTTATCAATGTAGATGCTAAACGTGGGTAGGAGAGCCGATGCAATAATCAAGTACTGGAGATGAGGCGTTGCACCTTTAATTTGGAATGGTTTTGGAAAGGAAGAGTCGTGCCTATTTTGGAGAGAATAATACGCTCTCTATTATTTCAAATACTAGCAGTTATGGTACAAGACACGTTTTTAAATCTAAAAAAATTTTCCAAGTCCATTGTCTCGCGCGGGAAATGGCATGGGCGCGCGATTGATTTTATTTTCTGGACAACCTTCAGCACAGGCGTGCGATTTCTCAATGCTTTCTTAGTGCAACCACACGACCCTGCATCCTACAATGCTAATCTGCATTCCAAATACCTTAAAACAGTGACGACTTCATTCCACTACACCTGTACAACACCAATTAACAATATCAAAACATGAATGCCTGAATAGACAAGAATGACTATCTTAACACCATATGTTTTATGCTATGCTCAACATAATCATGTGCAAATTCATCTCTCATGATATTTATGCAGAATTTATCAACTAACACAATTAACTAAGAAAAGTAATCTAAACAGAGTAAACAAAAAATAAAGATAGAAATAATGGGTTGCCTCCCATCAAGCGCTAAGTTATAATCAATTAGCTTGACTGTCTCTGACTTCTCATGTTGAAGAAAGAATTGAGGTTACTTTTTGTCTGTAAACCTCGTCACCAAAATAATGCTTCAGCCTCTGTCCATTCACTTTAAACGGCTTGTCCGGGAACTTATCGAACACTTCTATCGCACCATGCGGGAAAACTATCTTCACTGTGAATGGCCCTGACCACCTTGATTTAAGCTTCCTAGGAAAAAGTTTAAGTTTGGAGTTGAACAGCAAAACCCTTTGTCCCGGCTCAAATACTCTCTCTATGATCTTGCGATCATGCCATTTCTTCACCTTTTCCTTGTGTAGCTTGGAGTTCTCATACGTCTGTAATCAGAATTCATCTAACTCATTGAGTTGAAGTAGGCATTTTTCCCCTACAGCCTTCAAATCAAAATTAAGCTTTCGAATTGCCCAATATGCCTTATGCTCAAGCTCTATAGGAAGGTGACATGCTTTGCCATAAACCAGCAGAAAAGGTGACATTCCCAACGGAGTTTTATATGTAGTTCTATATGCCCAAACAACGTCATCAAGTTTCAAGGACCAATCCTTTCGTGTTGGGTTCACAACTTTTTCCAAAATTCTTTTGACCTCTCGATTGGAAACTTTGGCTTGGCCATTGGTTTAAGGATGATAAGCTGTAGCAATGCGATGATTAACCTCATACTTAGCCAAGAGGGCTGTGAACTGCCTATTATAAAAATGATTGCCCTCATCGTTAATGATAGCCCTTGGAGTCCCAAACCTCGTGAAAATACTCTTCTACAAAAATCTGAGGACTACTTTGGCATCATTTGTTGGAAGAGATGCCACTTCCACCCACTTTGACACATAATCAACTACTAACAAAATGTACAGATTTGCACATGAAGAAACGAAAGGGCTCATGAAATCTATCCCCCAAACATAAAAAATTTCCACTTTGAGGATAGTGTTCAATGGCATTTCATTTCTTTTCGAAATGTTCCCGACTCTTTGACATCTATCACATCTTTGTACGAAATTGTAAGCATCCTTTAAAATTATCAGCCATTAGAATCTTGCTTGTAGCACTCTAGCAGCTATTTTCTCTCCACCGTAATGATCACCATATAAAGAGGCATGACAATCCTACAAAATCCCTTCTATCTCACTATATGGGATACATCTTCTTATCATCTGATCAGCCCATTGTTTGAACAAATATGGTTCATCCCATATAAACCATTTAACATCATGTAAGAATTTCTTCTTTTGATGACCAACCAAGTCAGAAGGTACCATCTTGCTCACCAAGTAGTTTACGTAGTCTGCAAACCATGGCACTTCCCCTTTTACCACAAATAACTATTCATCTTGAAAGGATTCATTAATCACGATCTTGTCATCTGTCTTCCCTTTCGGATTCTCTAATCGAGATAAGTGGTCTGCCACTTGGTTTTCAGTTCCCTTTATGTCCTTGATCTCTAAATCAAACTTCTGTAATAGTAATATCCGTCTGATCAAACGAGGCTTTGCATCCTTCTTTGCCACTAAGTGTCAAATTGCTGCATGATCCGTGTACACTATCACCCTCTTACCAATCAGATATGCTCGAAATTTGTCAAAAGCATACACAACTGCCAATAATTCTTTCTCTATAGTGGTGTAGTTCAACTGTGCATCAGTAAGGGTCTTGCTAGCATAGTATATCATATGAAAAATCTTTTCCTTTCGCTGACCCAAAATAGCCCCCATAACATAATCACTGGCATCACACATCAATTCGAATGATAGGTCCCAATCCGGTGCTGTGATTACTGGTGCTAAAGTTAACCTCCTCTTCAAGTGCTCAAATGCAGCCACGCAATCCTCGTCAAACTTGAACTATGCATCCTTCTCCAATAAATTGTAAAGTGGTTTAGTTATCTTGGAGAAGTTTTTAATGAACCTGCGGTAAAAACCTGCATGTCCTAGAAAACTTCGAACACCTTTTACTGAAGTTGGTGGCGGCAAATTCTCAATGGTTTCTAATTTAGCTTTGTCCACCTCAAGTCCCTTCTTCGATACTTTATGACCCAGAATTATTCCTTCTTGTACCATAAAATGGCACTTTTCCCAATTTAATACCAAGTTTGTCTCAACACATCTTCTCAAAACCATGACCAAATTTTCCAGACATAGATCAAATAAATCCCTAAATACTGAAAAATCATCCATAAATACCTCCACATTTTGCTCCACCATATCTGAAAAGATAGCCATCATACATCTCTGAAAAGTTGACGGGGCATTACAAAGACCAAAAGACATCCTCCTGAAAGCAAAAGTAGCATATGGACATGTAAAGGTTGTCTTTTCTTGGTCCTCTGGAGCTATAACAATCTAATTGTAGTCTGATTACCCGTCCAGAAGATAATAGAACTCATGCCCTGCTAGTCTATCCAACATTTGATTGATAAATGGCAATGGAAAGTGATCTTTCCTTGTACCTTTGTTAAACCTGCGGTAATCCATGCAGACTCTCCACCCCATCACTGTTCTTGTCGGGATCAACTCATTGTTCTCATTGGAAATCACGGTCATACCACCTTTCTTGGGTACACATTGTACTGGGCTCACCCATGAACTATCTGAAATTGGATAAAATATGCTTGCATCCAGCCATTTTAATACTTCTTTCTTGACCACTTCCTTTATGATCGGATTAAGTCTTCTTTGTTGCTCTACCGAGGGCTTGCTATCATCTTCCAGCATGATCTTATGGATGCAAAAAAAAGGGTTGATCCCTTTTATGTCTGCTATAGTTCATCCAATAGCTGACTTGAACTCTCTAAGAACTCGTACCAGTTTTTCTTCTTGAAAAGATGTTAGTGCAGAAGAAATAATCACATGTAACTTTGAATCTTTACTTAAAAATGCATACCTCAAATGGTCTGAAAGTGGTTTCAATTCAAGTTCTGGAGGTGTCTCAAGAGATGGTTTCAATTTCACTGATGATTCTCCAGCTTTCTTCAATGGCTCAACAGGAGTCAAAAATTTTCTGAATTATGGAATAGTATCAAGAAAGTGCACAAGTTCTTCAATCTCCTCATCATCTAATGCTGAATTTCCAGCCAAAACATTTATCAATAGTTCATGATCTAACGAACTCTTTACTTCATCATTTAGGACCCTGTCCACCATATCAACCCTGAAGCATTCCTCTTCATCTGTCGAGAATTTCATTGCCTTGAATACATTGAAAGTAACTTCCTGATCATGAACACGCATTATGAGTTCCCCTTTCTGAACGTCTATCAAGGTCCTTCCTGTGACTATGAATGGTTTTCCAAGTATGATTTGTATATTCCTATCTTCTTCATAATCTAAAATGATGAAATTAGCCGGGAAGATGAATTTATCCACTTTTACCAAAACATCTTCAACAATTCCCCTTGGATAAGTGATCGACCTGTCAGCTAACTGTAATGAAATATTTGTCCGGCTTGGGGCCGGCAATCCCAACTGATTAAATACTAATAAGGGCATCAAATTGATACTAGCTCCAAGATCACACAAACATTTACTGAAGCTCGTTTTCCCAATTGTATCCTTTAGCTTTGGAGGTAATTTGCTTTGAAGCACTGCACTGCATTCCTCCGTCAAGGCCACTATCTCAAACTCTTATAATCTCTTCTTCCTTGATTAAATACTCTTCATGAACTTTGCATAACTAGGCATCTGTTCCAATGCCTCAGCGAAGGGAATGTTAATCTGTAGCTTTTTAAAAGCCTCAAAGAACTTACTAAACTTCTTATCTTCCCTCTGCTTATGCAATCTCTGTGGATAAGGAACTGGAGGGTGAACTGGTGGGCTTTTATTCACGGGCTTTTCAACTGAACATGCTTTATCCTTCTCTTCCTGCTATTGTCTATAATCTTCATCATTTAATTTCTCAACAGACACATTTTTTACCTCGCGCGGCCGCGTGTCCTCCCCTTGCAAACATGGCGCGATCGCGCCATGCTAATTTCCTGCAACCAGTTTCCCAGACCTTAGTGTGATCGCCTGACATTACTCCTTCCCTTCTCTTCTTGGATTTGCCTATATGGTACTTGGCAATGAACCCTGGGGTCTGTTGTTAAGCATGCTCGCCATCTGACCCATTTGAGTTTCCAGATTTTTTATAGCCACTGCTTGGGTTTTAATCATCACCTCTGTATTTGCCATGTACTTCATCATCATCTCCTCCATTACTGATTTCTTTTCTCGCTGAGGTACAGATGGAGTATGATATTATTGCTGAGAAAATCCAGGTGGATAAGGTGGTCTTGGTGCAAACTGTTGCTGAGCTGACTGTGACTGAAAGTGGTTATTTGGTTGAAACTGACTTTGCTGATTGCCTCGGTTATTTGACCAATTGAAGTTTGGATGGTTGCGGTTGTTAGAGTTGTATGTGTTCTAAAATTGACTTTGATCCTTCCTATAGTTGCTCACATATTGCACAGACTCCGAACTGATAGCACATTGGTCCGTTGCATGTGACCCTGCATATATCTCACACACAAATACAACTGTCTTCGCCTTAGTCTCTGTCAACGAATCAATTTTCTTTGCCATGGATGCCATCTGTGCTGACAATTGAGTGATAGCATCCACTTCTAATAAACCTGCAACTTTGGGCTGTGGCATTCTGGCTGAAGGATTTTGGAAATCATTAGCTGACATCGTCTCTATGAGATTATAGGCCTCTTCATAGCTCTTCACCTATAGCGCTCCTCCTGCAGCTGCTTCTACAATCAGCCTTGACTACCATCCCAATCCATTATAAAAGGTGTTAATAATCATCCAATTCGGCATGCCATGGTGTGGACACTTCCTCAGAATTTCCTTATATCTCTCCCATTCTTCATATAATGATTCACCCTGTTGCTGCTCAAATTGGGAAATTGATGTCCTCATCTTTGCAGTCTTAGCCATTGGAAAGAATTTGGCTAAGAATTTCTGTGCTAGGTCCTCCCATGTGGTGATAGATCCCGGGGGTAAAGAGTGAAGCCAACTTCTAGCTTTATCCCTCAATGAAAATAGAAACAGTCTAAGTCTGATTGCATCCTCTGTCACCCAGTTGTATCTGAAAGTATCACATGTTTCAATGAAGCTCAATAGGTGTTCATTTGAATCGTCTGTAGCAGCACCCCCAAAATGTACCGAATTCTGCATCATTTGAATAGTGCCCAGCTTTATTTCGAAGGTATTAGCTGCTATCGCTGGTCTAACTATACTTGACTACAATCCATTAATACTCGGCATCGAATAATCTCTTAAAACCCTGTGCTCATCCCCTTGCTCTTCTCTTTGTTCTGCGGCTGCCATATTAGATGTTGTGGTTTCTAACTCTGCTTGTATTTTTCTACGTGCTCTTGATTTCCAACCACTACCGTTAATGTTATCTTGTAAAGGTGTTAACTCAGGATTGGAGGATCGAGTGCGCATATACTATATGCAAGTACCTAAAACAAAAACAAAAACAAAAATAGAAATGAGACAAGATTAGAATTGTCTAAGTCATATAATTTAGCTTAAAATTGATGATAATAATAATAAAATTAAATGCCCTTCCCCGGCAACGGCGCCAAAAACTTGTTGCCTCCTATTTCGTCTTAACAAAAGGACTCTAACTCATGCAAGCTTACATGGGTTAACAAGTAGTACAGAGTAAGAACAATATCGATCCACGGAGAAAGGTTTTAAAATTAAACTATCACACACCAATTGTATCACTATTTTTTATATGCTTAAACGAATAGTTCACAATTTTGATTAACCTATACTCAATTACTGAATAAAACACAAGACTAATTTAATGAAATCAAATTTGGAAAGAATGGGATTCTAACTTCATTTCATATTTCATCTAAACATTACCCTCATGCAGGATTATACAAGTATCACAGAAAATTAGTCAAAAGCACAAAAGTAGGCATAACCATTTTTCAATGCATTATGCCCTGCTTACATAACCTCCACATACAATAGAAATCATGTAATCATCAATAAAACCAAAATCACTATATTTCTATGTGAAATTGCAGCAATATTGAATTGAAGCACAAGTTCTTATAATATAACACACGGTGAAACAGTATATTTCTATCTGGTTCACGAAATATAAAGCTAAACAATTCAGCCTCATACACGCATGCTATTATGATTACAACCATTCTCACATGTCAATTTTCAATTCCATACAAGTAAATAAAATGAATGGTGATCAAACATTCATGCAATCAAATCAATCATAATAGAAATTCCAATGATGAATACACAATCAAGTAATCAAGCCATTAATTTTAGACTACATATCAAAATCCGTTAGAATCCCATAATGGACTTTAGTTCATTTCTGAACCGAAAGCCATTATGGGATTATAGTAACACATGGAGAATAATTAAAGCAATCGAACGATAATATAGAATCGATCAAACCCAATTGCAGTTTATGATCCAAAGCGTTGTTCAAATCTGCAGTAGTTTCTTGCAAAATGAAATGAAATATTGTTCAATGATTAATTTCTAAAGAAGATGTAAAAAAAATATTAAGTTTATGCTCAAACCCTTCTTTGGAAAATTCGTTCTAAAACTTGGAACCCTCGTTTTTCTCCTCTAAAAAAACTGATAAAAACAATAATCATCCCGTCTAGTACCAACTAGAGTAGTTTTTATGAACTCAAACACTTCAAATTTCAAATTTAAAATAAAGTCATATAACAGCTGCAGATGACTCGCGCGGCCGCGCGAGGTCCCAATACAGAATGGGTATGGGCGTGCGTGTATACATTTCTAGCTTCTACAGGCTGACGGTGTGGGCGTGCGTGTTCTAGCTTGTTTAGCCGCGCGGCTTCTGTGTCCTGCATACTTGTGTTCTGCCCCGCTCCCGGTAGAAGTCAAGGGGAGCCGGCAATCATCCCACCATGTTAGAGAACAATCCAACAAACCACATACATTTACATCATGCTGCTGTACATTGCATCATGATGATCTTGTTACATTTCAAGTGTCTAGTATTCTTTATCCTATCCATGCCATTGCATTGTATGAATATGATAAAGAGGGGCATCTGTAGACACTCAAAATTTTTTGCATACCTGTTAATAACATTGTAGGAGGGCAGAATCGTCTTTCAGAGATAACCCTAGAAGATAGCTCAATTCAATCTTAGAGATAACCCTGAGATATTCAGTATTACCATCTTAGAGATAACCCCGAGACATCCAGCTTAGTCCCAGAAATACAACCGAAAGTTTCAACCTCGGAGATAACCCAGAGGAATGCAGTTCAAATACCGAAAATCACACTAGAGAATACCGTGTCATCTCACAGATAACCCCGAAATACTCAGTCTCAGTCCTGGAAATAACATCAGAAAAGATAGTATCAACCTCGGAGACAACCCCGAGGCATGCAGTTGCAGTTCTAGAGATAACCCCGAAAATGCTTGTTTTAAATCCATGCAATCAGCTTCAACACTCGGCAACGGCCCCGAGGCACTCATTCCCAAAGTCCGAAGATAACCCCGGGAGGTTAGGCACACCTCAGAGATAACCCTGAGGACGATCAACACCTGCAGCAGTCCAGTCTCAGAGATAACCCTGAGCAACGACCACTAAAAATAGCTCAAACCGGAGATAACCCCGGTGAAGGGCAGAACCGTTATTTTGCCATCCCAATCCCATATTGCATCGTCTCAACATTCATACATACATTCTACACAGCAATGTCCTACAAGAACCAAAGAGCTCTAATCCCGAGTGACTACTGCATAAAACAGCACACCAGATAGAATTTGAAGCTTGAAGACCAATGGCATGGTCCCATCTTCCTGACTTTATACAATCTCTAATCCCATGTTATTGTGTAGCTCTCGACAACAGCATGCCGTAAAAGGTCTTATACACCTTGATCGGATGCCCGAATTGAAGTTCTGAAAGTTCGAACGGACATCACGTTGCACGCATGCACGTACTTCTAGACGGCAGGATTCGTAGAACTCGGGGCACCCCGGGCAGCCGCAGGTGCATTTGCAGCTACCGTAGGTACACCTACTGCTCCCCCCTCTATAAATAGAGCACTTGGGGCATCCATTTTATATAGAAAAAAGGCGAGAAAGCCCTGTCTAATTTGCTCTGTACACACTATAAACTGAGTTCTTTCTCATTTTAAACACTTGTGAGCTTATATATTGTTATATTTTTATTGGCGGGAGCTAAGTGTTCATCCATTTAAAGTCATTAAAGTCTTCTTTGGCAGTCCACTGTAAGCCTTCTTACACTTTCTAAAGCCTTCCTCTACTACTGTGCCCACATAGTTCTGCACGTTAAGAGTCGTGTTGCGTGTGTATGCCCAGACTTTGCTATGTGGCTTTTATTTCTTTTTGTATATGTATTATATATATATATATATATATATATATATGGACCAACATTATCGAGTTATGCCTTTATTGAGTCTGGATTCACATCCAGAGCGTATATTTGCTTATATATATAATTATATATATGAACTATTGCCGAACTCTATTCGATGAGCCTGGATTTTACATCTGGAGCGTTTACTGCTTTTATATATATATAGCGACAAATCACTGAAATGATAAACCGAGCCGGGATCGATATATATCATGTGCATTTCTCGCTTATATATATATATATATATATATATATATATATATATATATATATATATTTCTGTCAGGCCTGCAGTTACATCAGATGGATGGGATAGATGATGTAGACATCAACACCATTGACTTCTTCTAATATATTTCTCGTTATATCTTTTGATAGGCCTATGTTAGATAATGGGTAGCTGTGCGCCATTCTCATTGTGAGGACCCCAAATCTAGGTACTTGAAACCCAAACTCGGTTCTTCACGATACCATTTCTATGAGTGGAATAATACTAATAATAATAACAATAATATAAAAGATCAAATTAATTTACATAATTATCAGAGTCTAGCTCCCAAGTACGTAACCTTTAAACATTCATTACAACCCATGATAGATAATATATATATCATAATTGTCTTAATAACATTAAACTATTACATAACATAGTAATTCGTTCATTCAGCAACCTTCCCTTTTCCTTTGTTCTTAGCAGAGTTCTCTGGTCGTTCGCACTTAGCTGAAAACATTTAAATTAAGCAAGGATGAGCATTTGAGTGCCCAGCAAGCAATAGCAATTATATATATAAGCTGAAAGGATTTAAATATTTTCTTTGTACTATTCTTCTACAACAAGTCAATAGTTGTGAAGTATTCTGAACCGATAATAATAACATAACAACTCTCTTTCAAATTTTTGAAACTACATAATGACTATATCTGGGGTTATGGTGACATGCCATGAACATTATTTTCATTTTTTAAAAAAGGTTAAACAGAAATTCATCTGTAAACCGTCATAACTTACGGGCACGGGGGTGATCAGCCCGTTATGCCCTGCATTGATCAATACTACATTGCTAGAACGATATTATCGTTCATCCTTTGTCCGCCGGAGCGCATAAAAATTTTCCCGTGTAGGGATGTTCATATCTGTCTGGGTTCTAAATCAAAGGTTTTATCTTGTTCACAATAATCTATAATTCAATATATCTGTATACGGGTAATTGACAAAGGTATATCAACATGTGATTAAATACAATGATTATCCAAGTGGGGACACTTGTTTAACCATTTATAGAAATTAACGAACAGAATATATATATCCGAATTATCGTATACTAACATGTTGATATTCAATGAGCTTATATAATATAAAGTTCATAATCTGTACAATAATAATATAGTTTAGAAACATTCTTACTCACATCCATTGCATAAAGAAAATGCAAAGGTTAAATACTTGCCTGAAGCGCTGCTTACAACTTGTAATTAAGATCTATCGCTTATCTCACGACCTATCATTAATAAGATAGTTCGTTCGATTAGAACAATATACTATAACACGTAATACTGCTTATTGCAGTCAGCACATACCCTAATCACATTGACATATAAATTTAACAACCACTGAATCACAAATAATCACTTATCTAATCACATTATCTAAGTGCAGATCAATTTCTGAAATATGTCAGTCTACCGACAATTTTATCGGGTAATTATCGAGTCTAAGACTCTATTTTATAACTTAACATCAGTACGTATCAGTCATTTTATTTTTAAATGACTCAATATAATTTTAAAACATTTATTATAATTTATCTTAAATTTTTAAACATCGGAATCATATTTAAATGATTAAAATACTAATCAATTCTATTATCATTAATATTTAATTAGTATTAAACTATTAATGAAATTATTTCCAAAATTTTAAAGTTATGTATAATAACTCAAAATACTTTTAAAGTATTAATATTACCCTTAAATGATTTTTAAAATATTTAAAATCATTTTTAAATAATTATCATTAATATTAACGTATTAATGTTTCATTTATCAAAATATTAAAAGTCATTATTCATAACTTAAAATATTTTTAATTTATTTATATCCCTTTTAAATGATTTTTAAAGTAATAAAACCATTTATAAACTATTTAATATAATTATTAAATACATTTATTATCATAAGTAATAACTTAATAATCATTAATATTTAATTATTAATGAAATTATCCTTTAAATATTAAAAGTTATATTTTATAACTTAAAATATTTTTAAACACTTTATTTTCATTTAATATGATTTTTAATATAATAAAATCATTTTTAATTAATTTATTTAATTCATTTAGTAAATAAATTAATTACCATTAATATTAATTTATTAATAAAATTTATCAAAAAAATATTAAAAGTCATTAAAAATAACTTAAAATATTTTCTTATATCATAATATAATTTTTAATGATTTTTCTAATATTAAAATCATTTTTAAATAATTTATTTTATATTATAATTAAATAAATTAAATACTTTTAATATTCTAAAAATATTAAATATTTATGAAATATATTAAAAACTAATTTTCGGAATTTTTTATAATTTTTAATAATTTATTTTGTATTTTTAATAATTTAAAACTAATTTTTTTCTATTTTTTATTAATTTCTGGAAAATAGAATATTATCTGTCGCTAAAGACAACCTATAGCGACAGAACCGTCGCTATAGGTGTTCTTCATGTTCTTGGCCAAACCCAGAAATGCATAGTCAGTTTCCGAGTTGCTTACTTTGACCAATCATAATCTAGTATGTGTTGTGTTTCTGGGTATTTTGTTGATCAGAGAATGTAGTACAAATACAAGACTACTCGATCCAACAAAGAACATCATCAAACCATGCATAACTAACGAGATCTGAAGCGTTGAACAAGCTGTCAGAGCTGTTCTTCATTTTCTGGGCTACCCAGAAATGAAGAACAGTTCGACTGGCTCGTTTTGGGCTTCCACAACTTGTGATCTAGGTGCGTTTTTAGCGATTTAAGAGGTCTAACTTGTAGAACACATGTAAGTCTAGAGATCCATTACATAAAATCAACAAAACAACAACACAATACCAAGATCTTGTCCGGTCAAACGTTGTCAGAAACCACGCTCATGAACTTTCTGGGTTACCCAGAAAGTTCATCCGTGAAGTTTCTGCCTAGTTTGACCATCCTCCAATTCCTGTATGATCATGATATAAGCTATCTAAAAGCATCACGATGTAGTATAACTACTATACTATAACTTAGATAACAAAACAACAACAAAAATCCAACAACCTACCAGATCTAGATCCTTAAATATATGGTCAGACCTTGAAAACCCATTTCTGGGTTACCCAGAAACGGTCTGGTCATGGTCGGTCAACGACCTTTGACCACGAATAACTTGTAATCTGTTGAAGCTATGACCTTGATTCAACTTTTAGACTAAAGAACACATACACGACTACAACTAAAAGCTTTCAAAACACGTAAATCTCTACAGATCACCAAGATATAAGGACTGACATTCACTGTCAGAGAACAAAAATTTATTTTCCCAGATTTTGCAAATCTTCAAATCCGAGCCTCTAGATGTTATGGATCTAACATCTAGCAACCCAGATCATCCCTAGACACCTTATATAACATGTTTAACACAAAAAAATTATCATCTAACACAGAATCGTTGGACAGAAATTCTAGGGTTCGTTCATACCTTTCTTTGAAAAATTTCTGATTTTGTGTTGCTGATCTGTTTATGGTAAACGTGGGGCTTTGATTTGGGACTAATATACTTGTGTATTTTGATGGTTAGAGAGAGAGAGAGAGAGCTTAGTTTGAGTGTTATGAAAAATGTAAGTAACAAATGTTATTTCTCTCTCTTCCAATCTATAAATAGAAGTGTATGGTGCATGTATGGCTGAAATGTGTGGCTAATCTACTGAGATTTTTGAGCATGTGGAGTAATCTAGAGTTGGTGAACAACTCCAATCTTGGCAAGATACACAAGTAAGCTAAATAAATAAAAATTACACATAAGGGCATTTTTGGAACTTGGGCTTGATAATTTAATGGCATACTTGTAATCATGCAAACCCTTAGAGTTTAGGGTTTGGGTTAGGGTTTAGGGTTTGAGCCATTTTAGCAAAAGTCTAGGATTTCTAATTTAGGGTTTGCTCAAAATAAAATAAAAGTTTAATAACTTTTAGTTTCTAAAATTTTAAAATTAGAATTTTCTAATTATGATTATTTTTATAATTACCTTATACAGGAACATTAGGGTTTAAATCATATAATTATCATTAACTTTGCTAAAATAGCAATCAGGGTTTACAAATGGTAATTAAGTTTTATAATTTCTAATTAGGGCTACTAATTATAGAAATTAGGGTTTCTAGAAATTAATATTTCAAAATGTTAACTAGGGTTTACCTAATTATGCATAAAATCACATAACATCGCTACATAATAATCTCGAACTCATAATTGAGTTTCAAACTAGGGTTTAACACTTAAAATAGGGTTTTTAATAAATTTATTAGGGTTTCTAAAACTTTAATTAGGGTTTACCTAATTAATCACTTAATACACAACATAAAACATATAACATAGTTATAAAACAGTCTTAAGCTCACAATTGATTTTCAATTTAGAGTTTTCCCTAAGTAAAATTAGGGTTTAACCAATTAATACTAGGGTTTTGAAATTAAACACCATAATTGACCAATTATCATCAATACGTACATGCAGTACATATTCATAGCACTGAAAAATCAAAATATAATTAATATTATATTATTATTCTCATACCTTGGCAATAATCCAAAATTAGGGTTTGGATACCATATCTGATTTATTCTTCCTATTTAACCTTAATAATTAAGATAAAATAATTAACTTAATAACCTGTACTAAAATTCATATAATAAAATAATTATTATATTTATTCTAAAAATCACTCCATATATTATTTAAATAATATATGATTATATATTTTCATGGAAAATAATTATTAAAATATTTCTACCATAAATTAATTATTATAATTATATACTTTTTAATAATCAATAATTTTAAAATAAATTCATTTGTAAATAATTATGTAATAAATATATTTTTACTTACCACATAAATACATATACACATAATCTTGTACAAATCCTCATCCTTAATAAAAAAAAATTTATTCACAAAATTTCTTATTTATTTACATAGAAAATATCGGGTTGTTACATTCACCCTCCCTTATAAAGATTCCGTCCCCAGAATCACCGTTTTAAAACCTATACCTACACGGTCACATAGCGTACACAATCATTGTAAGTAAATCTCGATCAACTTTGATCGAACTTTTTTTTTAACTATTCACATGAAGCTTGTCTTTCTGATTACACAGAAAAATTGGTTTCTAACAGAACTCAAATTCCTCCTCAAAATTTCTTTATAAAATAATTTTACTATATATAGGAAGATCATGCATAAGAAAATGAAAAGGCATATGAATAATACCTGGAGTTCCAGTGCCAGCTGCTGTCGTATCCTGAACTGTCATGTTGTAGACCCTTGCCGTAGATTTTGTTGGCTTGCTTGACGAAGTCGGTCCCGTGATTGCTAACGTTCCGCTGCCAGTGCCCATGTTCACACTTCCTGTCTCCACCCTCCTTTTTGGACAATCTTTCACCCTGTGCTCTGTCGATCCGCATATAAAACATCCACTATTCATCCTAGGATTGGGGCAGTTGGGAGAAATATGGCCCTCCTGCCCGCACTTATAGCAAACAAATTTTCCTTGCAAACACTCCCCCGAGTGATTCTTCCCACATGTCTTACATGGCACTATCTGTTTCTTAACACCTTCCTGTTTCACTTGTACACTTGCAAAACTGTTCACCTTTCTCTTACTATCTCCACTCCTGCTCCCACTATTAATTTCCACCTTCCTAGCTCCTTCTATCTTACCCTTATTCTTCCTCTCCTTATTGTAAAGGCTCATGGCCTCACTTCCCTCCTCAGCTATGATCGCTTTCTCCATGAGTGCTGCAAATGTAGGAATTTGCAACACCGCCACTTTGTTATAGAGCCAGGGTTTCAACCCCAGCTCAAACCTTCTAGCTTTCCTAGCCTCCGTATCAACTTGATGCGGAGCAAACCTAGCTAACTCATTAAATTTGGCGGCGTATTCAGACACCGTCATATTCTCCTGCTTCAACTCTAAAAATTTAACCTCCATCCTCGCCTGCATACTTGGTGAAAAATAATTTTCGAAAAATAAAGTTTTAAATCTATCCCATGTGACTACACCTTCTCCTGCCCTAGCCTGATTCGCTTCCCACCAAAAATTTGCTTCCCCCTTCATCATGTAAGTGGCAAAAGCAGTTTTCTGCCCCTCATCTACCCTAGCTACCATAAACACTTTTTCAATTTCCTTAACCCAAGTTTGAGCTTCTACAGGGTCAGTTGTACCTTTGAATTCTGGTGGTCCTACAGCCTTAAAGTCTTTGAAGTTCGCTAAGCGGTTGCCCGACTGGTTTTCAGTGACCGGTATTCCGTGTTGCATAGCCTGAGCTATCATGTTCGCAAATTGCCGCATCGGATCTGGTTGTTGTTGTCCCTCAACGTTGTTGACAGATTCCTCTGCCCTTTGATTGCGAGTTCGACGTCTTGGCGGCATTATCTGATTGAAAAAAATCATAATTTAACTTACATTCTAAACCTTATCACATAAGTTTAATATTTTAAACTTATTTCATCATTTCTCAAACATAGATTCATATTCATTTAACGAATATTTTACATAGCACAAAATGCTTTGAACTTCAGCTATCCCTTTATGACCACAAAAGTCAGGATTTACAGTCTTGACTTAATACAAAAGTTAGAAACATTACATTACACAAACATACTTATCATATGCATTACATTAAACACTCTTACACAACAGAACCTATACTATCTATTTATTACACCTTTTCCTTGGACATTCTCTCGCCTGATGACCTTCTATACCACAGACATAGCATGCTCCTTTTTTGTAGTTAGGACAGTACGGAGTGGTATGTCCTTCATAGCCGCAAAGATAACATATTCTTTTCCATTTCTTCTTATTGGATTTTCCTAAGTCATGGTCTTCTATCTTTCTTTTCCCCTTCTTATCTGGAGCTGCGCACGATGTGCTGCTTGTGGCTCCCATCTGACCAATTTGGATTTTAAGCTTATCTTGTCCTTCCAATATTTCTATTAACGGTTGACGCAACTGACTATTCAACAGCCTTTCTATCTCCCACAGCCTTTCCAGAGAAGAAACCTTGTTCTTCAGATTCTGCACCTCTGTTGATGCTTGATTAGCTCCAACTTTAGTGTCTGAATCGCTATCTGTCAGCTCCACCATCTCCGGATCTGGTACTATATTTTCTATAATAACCACATCTTCTGAATTATTTTCATTGTGAGCCTCTATTTCAGTTATCGACTTCGATATTGGCTCCTTCTTTACGATCCGAGGGTAATCGAATCCTTTTTCACCTGACATCTACACACATAAGTTATCCTAATTAGCATATAGTATATACACACAACAAATAAGAGTTTTATACAAGTTATCTTTTATTTAGTTTGACGATGAATTTAGTCAATTCATCTCTTTTTAAACTCTATATGAGTTATTTATATTTTCAACGTTTCCCTCTGTTCTAAGGTTATAGCCTAAGGTCGAGCCCACCTAAGGTTTCTAACCCTATAGCTCTGATACCAACCTGTGAGGACCCCAAATCCAGGTACTTGAAACCCGAACTCGGTTCTTCACGATACCATTTCTATGAGCGGAATAATACTAATAATAATAACAATAATATAAAAGATCAAATTAATTTACATAATTATCAGAGTCTAGCTCCCAAGTACGTAAACTTTAAACATTCATTACAACCCATGATAGATAATATATATATCATAATTGTCTTAATAACATTAAACTATTACATAACATAGTAATTCGTTCATTCAGCAACCTTCCCTTTTCCTTTGTTCTTAGCAGAGTTCTCTGGTCATTCGCACTTAGCTGAAAACATTTAAATTAAGCAAGGATGAGCATTTGAGTGCCCAGCAAGCAATAGCAATTATATATATATATATATAAGCTGAAAGGATTTAAATATTTTCTTTGTACTATTCTTCTACAACAAGTCAATAGTTGTGAAGTATTCTGAACCGATAATAATAACATAACAACTCTCTTTCAAATTTTTAAAACTACATAATGACTATATCTAGGGTTATGGTGACATGCCATGAACAGTGTTTTCATTTTTTTAAAAAGGTTAAACAGAAATTCATCTGTAAACCGTCATAACTTACGGGCACGGGGGTGATCAGCCCGTTATGCCCTGCATTGATCAATACTACATTGCTAGAACGATATTATCGTTCATCCTTTGTCCGCCGGAGCGCATAAAAATTTTTCCGTGTAGGGATGTTCATATCTGTCTGGGTTCTAAATCAAAGGTTTTATCTTGTTCACAATAATCTATAATTCAATATATCTGTATACGGGTAATTGACAAAGGTATATCAACATGTGATTAAATACAATGATTATCCAAGTGGGGACACTTGTTTAACCATTTATAGAAATTAACGAACAGAATATATATATCCGAATTATCGTATACTAACATGTTGATATTCAATGAGCTTATATAATATAAAGTTCATAATCTGTACAATAATAATATAGTTTAGAAACATTCTTACTCACATCCATTGCATAAAGAAAATGCAAAGGTTAAATACTTGCCTGAAGCGCTGCTTACAACTTGTAATTAAGATCTATCGCTTATCTCACGACCTATCATTAATAAGATAGTTCGTTCGATTAGAACAATATACTATAACACGTAATACTGCTTATTGCAGTCAGCACATACCCTAATCACATTGATATATAAATTTAACAACTATTGAATCACAAATAATCACTTATCTAATCACATTATCTAAGTCCAGATCAATTTCTGAAATATGTCAGTCTACCGATAACTTTATCGGGTAATTATCGAGTCTAAGACTCTATTTTATAACTTAACATCAGTACGTATCAGTCATTTTATTTTTAAATGACTCAATATAATTTTAAAATATTTATTATAATTTATCATAAATTTTCAAACATCGGAATCATATTTAAATGATTAAAATACTAATCAATTCTATTATCATTAATATTTAATTAGTATTAAACTATTAATGAAATCATTTCTAAAATTTTAAAGTTATGTATAATAACTCAAAATACTTTTAAATTATTAATATTACCCTTAAATAATTTTTAAAACATTTAAAATCATTTTTAAATAATTATCATTAATATTAACGTATTAATGTTTCATTTATCAAAATATTAAAAGTCATTATTCATAACTTAAAATATTTTTAATTCATTTATATCCCTTTTAAATGATTTTTAAAGTAATAAAACCATTTATAAACTATTTAATATAATTATTAAATACATTTATTATCATAAGTAATAACTTAATAATCATTAATATTTAATTATTAGTGAAATTATCCTTTAAATATTAAAAGTTATATTTTATAACTTAAAATATTTTTAAACACTTTATTTTCATTTAATATGATTTTTAATATAATAAAATCATTTTTAATTAATTTAATTAATTTATTTAATTCATTTAGTAAATAAATTAATTACCATTAATATTAATTTATTAATAAAATTTATCAAAAAAATATTAAAAGTCATTAAAAATAACTTAAAATATTTTCTTATATCATAATATAATTTTTAATGATTTTTTTAATATTAAAATCATTTTTAAATAATTTATTTAATATTATAATTAAATAAATTAAATACTTTTAATATTCTAAAAATATTAAATATTTATGAAATATAATAAAAATAATTAAAAACTAATTTTCGGAATTTTTTATAATTTTTAATAATTTATTTTGTATTTTTAATAATTTAAAACTAATTTTTTTCTATTTTTTATTAATTTCCGGAAAATAGAATATTATCTGTCGCTAAAGACAACCTATAGCGACATAACCGTCGCTATAGGTGTTCTTCATGTTCTTGGCCAAACCCAGAAATGCATAGTCAGTTTCCGAGTTGCTTACTTTGACCAATCATAATCTAGTGTG
The DNA here is from genome assembly GCA_016801055.1 of Panax notoginseng. NCBI lineage: Eukaryota > Viridiplantae > Streptophyta > Magnoliopsida > Apiales > Araliaceae > Panax > Panax notoginseng. The sequence goes on along the minus strand of CM029018.1, from coordinate 42,815,518 downwards.
TGTTGTGTTTCTGGGTATTTTGTTGATCAGAGAATGTAGTACAAATACAAGAGTACTCGATCCAACAAAGAACATCATCAAACCATGCATAACTAACGAGATCTGAAGCGTTGAACAAGCTGTCAGAGTTGTTCTTCATTTTCTGGGCTACCCAGAAATGAAGAACAGTTCGACTGGCTCGTTTTGGGCTTCCACAACTTGTGATCTAGGTGCGTTTTTAGCGATTTAAGAGGTCTAACTTGTAGAACACATGTAAGTCTAGAGATCCATTACATAAAATCAACAAAACAACAACACAATACCAAGATCTTGTCCGGTCAAACGTTGTCAGAAACCACGCTCATGAACTTTCTGGGTTACCCAGAAAGTTCATCCGTGAAGTTTCTACCTAGTTTGACCATCCTCCAATTCCTGTATGATCATGATATAAGCTATCTAAAAGCATCACGATGTAGTATAACTACTATACTATAACTTAGATAACAAAACAACAACAAAAATCCAACAACCTACCAGATCTAGATCCTTAAATATATGGTCAGGCCTTGAAAACCCATTTCTGGGTTACCCAGAAACGGTCTGGTCATGGTCGGTCAACGACCTTTGACCACGAATAACTTGTAATCTGTTGAAGCTATGACCTTGATTCAACTTTTAGACTAAAGAACACATACACGACTACAACTAAAAGCTTTCAAAACACGTAAATCTCTACAGATCACCAAGATATAAGGATTGACATTCACTGTCAGAGAACAAAAATTTATTTTCCCAGATTTTGCAAATCTTCAAATCCGAGCCTCTAGATGTTATGGATCTAACATCTAGCAACCCAGATCATCCCTAGACACCTTATATAACATGTTTAACACAAAAAAATTAACATCTAACACAGAATCGTTGGACAGAAATTCTAGGGTTCGTTCATACCTTTCTTTGAAAAATTTCTGATTTTGTGTTGCTGATCTGTTTATGGCAAACGTGGGGCTTTGATTTGGGACTAATATACTTGTGTATTTTGATGGTTAGAGAGAGAGAGAGCTTAGTTTGAGTGTTATGAAAAATGTAAGAAACAAATGTTATTTCTCTCTCTTCCAATCTATAAATAGAAGTGTATGGTGCATGTATGGCTGAAATGTGTGGCTGATCTACTGAGATTTTTGAGCATGTGGAGTAATCTAGAGTTGGTGAACAACTCCAATCTTGGCAAGATACACAAGTAAGCTAAATAAATAAAAATTACACATAAGGGCATTTTTGGAACTTGGGCTTGATAATTTAATGGCATACTTGTAATCATACAAACCCTTAGGGTTTAGGGTTTGGGTTAGGGTTTAGGATTTGAGCCATTTTAGCAAAAGTCTAGGATTTCTAATTTAGGGTTTGCTCAAAATAAAATAAAAGTTTAATAACTTTTAGTTTCTAAAATTTTGAAATTAGAATTTTCTAATTATGATTATTTTTATAATTACCTTATACAGGAACATTAGGGTTTAAATCATATAATTATCATTAACTTTGCTAAAATAGCAATCAGGGTTTACAATTGGTAATTAAGTTTTATAATTTCTAATTAGGGTTACTAATTATAGAAATTAGGGTTTCTAGAAATTAATATTTCAAAATGTTAACTAGGGTTTACCTAATTATGCATAAAATCACATAACATCGCTACATAATAATCTCGAACTCATAATTAAGTTTCAAACTAGGGTTTAACACTTAAAATAAGGTTTTTAATAAATTTATTAGGGTTTCTAAAACTTTAATTAGGGTTTACCTAATTAATCACTTAATACACAACATAAAACATATAACATAGTTATAAAACAGTCTTAAGCTCACAATTGAGTTTCAATTTAGAGTTTTCCCTAAGTAAAATTAGGGTTTAACCAATTAATACTAGGGTTTTAAAATTAAACACCATAATTGACCAATTATCATCAATACGTACATGCAGTACATATTCATAGCACTGAAAAATCAAAATATAATTAATATTATATTATTATTCTCATACCTTGGCAATAATCCAAAATTAGGGTTTGGATACCATATCTGATTTATTCTTCCTATTTAACCTTAATAATTAAGATAAAATAATTAACTTAATAACCTGTACTAAAATTCATATAATAAAATAATTATTATATTTATTCTAAAAATCACTCCATATATTATTTAAATAATATATGATTATATATTTTCATGAAAAATAATTATTAAAATATTTCTACCATAAATTAATTATTATAATTATATACTTTTTAATAATCAATAATTTTAAAATAAATTCATTTGTAAATAATTATGTAATAAATATATTTTTACTTACCACATAAATACATATACACATAATCTTGTACAAATCCTCATCCTTAAGAAAAAAAAAATTTATTCACAAAATTTCTTATTTATTTACATAGAAAATATCGGGTTGTTACACTCATTATATCTTTTGATAAGCCTCTGTTAGTTGTTTGGCATCTGTGCCCCATTTCCCAGTATTTTCTAGTTATATAGAGATGATGTATTAGATGATGATGTACTTAAGAATGTATATGTACTGTTTTCCATTCCCTACATTATATTGTCATCTATTATTTATTATGCATTATTTTGTTATGCATATGTATGTCCAAATATATTCAGCATTGACCCTGGATGGTCTTATGATACGACCCATATAGATGTCTTCCTCAATAGTTAGCCGCATTGATCACACCCCGCCACTATTGGAAGCCTCATGTTTGAGATCATGGTATGATAGTTTATCACCCCTAGATCGGGTGACTGTAGATTAGTTGTTGCCGCATTCTATACCCATCCTGATGTTCCAGGTTCCATTGGGCTTTGTAGAGGGCATGCTGGAGCACTGGGTACCGGAGAGGCAGGTTTTTCGATTTAAGACCCAGGGGTTGACTCCCACCTTAGAGGAGTATGAGCGTTTGACGACTTTACCATTGGACAGACCTTGCGCTCAGATGGCTATCGAGGATATGAGCCGACAGTTTATGACCCTCACTGGGTTGAGGAGTAGAGTAGCCTAGGATGAGATCACTTCTGGGCATGTAGTGTCCTAACGTTTTCTGATAGATAGATTTGGCTCATTGGACAGCTATGCGCAGCACTCTGGGGATTTCACCACATCGGAGAATCAGTGGCGTCTTTCTAGAGTAGATATTCTCATGATGTGTGTAGTAGCCTATCTTTACATGCCACTGTACATGGATCATTTAGACATCGGTGCAGTTATGGCAGTGAGGGCTCTCAAGGAGGGGCATACCATTGTACCGATGATTGTGGTAGAGACATTGAGATCAGCCACGTATTGCCACACCCATTCTATGGGGGTATTCACAGGCAACTTAGTCTTACTATATATGTGGTTCATGTCACACCTGAGACCGATTGGTACCTTTCGACGCCACGGGTATTGCTTTTCTCATGAGATAGCCATGTCTTACTCCTTTCAGCTGGTGAAGTGTACAGACACTGCATCTTGGTCGATGTTTCTGGCAGGGATCGAGGATCCATTTGATATTTTACTGTGTTCAGGGCTTAGCTCTCCCCACAACTCATGCACCTGGCATGTATTATCTTCCTCTGGCTGGTTTGAGGGGCATGACCACGTATCACCCACTGGCTGTGATGGCACAGTTTGACTAATTTTAGGATGTCCATCCTTTTGAGGGGGCATTGGCCCAGCGTTTGTCTTCTTGACATTTATCAGCAGAGGATAGATCTAGGGTGTATGCCTATTGGGCTCAGCGTGAGAGGGCTGAGTTTTCTGTTAGCCATCATGGCCGTTCTACAGAGTATTCTGCATGGATGAAGGCAGAGATTATATTGGTTGGGGATGTTCCACCGAGCTGGGGATTGATTCTTATAGGGGGGAGCCCATGGAGGATGTTGAATCTCCCACTGAGGATGAACTATTTGCTGGATTGGCAGTAGCTCTTGTAGATTCTCCCCGTACAACTACTACTGTGACCCTGCATTCAGCAGAGTATTTAGAGCAGAGTCTACATTTGATGACATTTGAGAGAGATCAGGCAAGGGCCTTGATGTTGACCGCTCTTGCTGGGAGAGATGTCGCTCTAGTTGAGAGAGATGATGCCTTAGCTCATAGAGACACTGTTGTTACTGAGCGGGATGAGGCCAGATCATCTAGAGATGCCGCTGTTGTTGAGCGGGATGGCGTTATATCTTCCCGAGATGTCGCTATTACAGATAGCACTGCATTGAGGTCTGACACTACTAGTATCGTTGTATAGATGAGCACATATATTGATGAGCATAATGTTACAATGTAGTTGATTGTGGATATGTTGGCTCGTGTAGATACCCTTAGGCAGGAGCTTATAGCGTTACCCCCTTTTTTTGAGAGGGATGCCATGTAGGATTTAATAGCGCGCATATACACTGATTTGTAGATGGGTTTGTATTTTCCTGCACATACTAGCTTAGCCATTTTTGTCATGTATAGTACATATTATATATATCAAACAGTATTATATATGGCAGGGAAATATATTTTGATTTACTTCCCTTTTAGTTATGCCCTATTACTTACTTGATATCTGCCTGTTTCTCCAAGGCTTATGATCTTGATGTATTCTGAACTCCCCCTTGATGGATGGACATTGAGATGTCTCAGGATCTTTCAAAATGGATCGTTGATCTGTGTGTATTCCCTACCCACTTTGGTGTCTTGGAACCAGTGTATAGAGAGGAGTATGCCTTTCCTCTCTGAGGTTGACCGCACCACAGATGGTCGTCGGTACTCCTTTGTATGGGGGAACCTAGGTAGTTCCATCACTTACGGAATGGTGTTTCTCTTTGAGGACTCAACCGCAACTTAGATGGTCATCGATTCTTCCATTAGTGTGGGGAAGTCAGGTAGTTCCATCCCTTTGGTCTAAAGCCGATGCAGTGTGGTTTGAAGGATGATCCAAGTACCGCTGACAAGTTTTTGTGTTTTGGTAGGGGTGAGACCGAACCATGAATTGCTGCCTACGTACTTTCATTGAAGAGGGGAGATCAGGTTCGAGTAGTTTGAACCTGTCGTAAATAATCAAAGTTTTATACGGTGAAAAGGGTATAGAGATGTTTTTGTTTTTTTTGTGGTGAGGTCGGACCATAAAAATGGCTGCCTACGTACTCCTGTGTATTGGGGAGATCAAGTCTGTGTAGTTCTCCCCATGTATAGGACAGACTACAGATGAAAAGTTTGATCCCTGGTGGGACAGGATGAAGATGGAAAAGTTTTATCCCTGGTGGGACAAAACTAAAAGTGTGAAAGGTTTTAAAAAACTGGAATTGAGTGATGGATCTGATGATCCGAAACCAGGCTGCTGGTTAGAAGGTCTGTTTATCCTTGATGGGGCAAACAGATATGAAGAAAGGTTGTAGTGAAAAGGTTTTGAAAACCTGAATTGACTGGGTATCTGGTAATCCAAACCCAGGATGCTAGTTTACTGGTAACTTCAGACATAGTACCGTTTCACTGTGTCTGAGTTGATGAGTTACAGAAATTCATTGCCATCTATCTCTTGTAACCTGAGGGCACCTCCTGTCAATACCTCTTTGACAACAAATGGGCCTTCCTAGCGCGGGGCAAATTTTCCTTTGGATTGATCTTGGTTGTCAAGAATTTTCTGTGAGAACCCCAAACTCAGGTACTTGAAACCCGAACTCGGTTCTTCACGATACCATTTCTATGAGCAGAATAATACTAATAATAATAACAATAATATAAAGATCAACTTAATTTACATATAATCAGAGTCTAATCCCAAGTACGTAACCTTTTAACATTCATTACAACCCATGATAGATAATATATGTCATGCTTGTCTTAATAATATCAAACTATTATATAACATATTAATTCGTTCATTCAGCAACCTTTCCTTTTCCTTTGTTCTTAGCAGAGCTCTCTGGTCGTTCGCACTTAGTTGAAAACATTTAAATTTAAGCAAGGATGAGCATTTGAGTGCCCAGCAAGTAATAGCAATTATATATATAAGATGAAAGGATTTAAATGTTTTCTGTGTACTATTCTTCTACAACAAGTCAATAGTTGTGATGTATTCTGAACCGATAATAATAACATAACAACTCTCTTTCAAAATTTTGAAACTACATAATGACTATAACTTGGGTTATGGTGACATGCCATGAACATTGTTTTCATTTTCAAAAAGGTAAAATAGAAATTCATCTGTAAACTGACATAACTTACGGGCACGGGGGGTGATCAGCTCGTTATGCCCTGCATTGATCAATACTACATTATAAGAACGATAGGATCGTTCACTCTGTTCCACCTTGGGTGCATAAAAAGTTTTCCCGTATAGGGATGTTCATACTTGTCTGGGTTCCAAATCAAAGGTTTTATCTTGTTTCAACAATAATCTATAATTCAACATATATATATATATATATATATATATATATATATATATATATATATATATATATATATATAGGGTAATTGACAAAGGTATATCAACATGTGATTAAATACAATGATTATCCAAGTGGGAACACTTGTTTAACCATTTCTAGAAATTAACGAACAGAATATATATATCTGAATTATCATATACTAACATGTTGATAATCAATGAGCTTATATAATATAAGGTTAATAATTTGTACAGTAATAATATAGTTTATAAACATTCTTACTCATGTCCATTGCATAAAGAAAATGCAAAGGTTAGATACTTGCCTGAAGCGCTGCTTACAGTATGTAATTTAGATTTATCGCTTATCTCACGACCTATCATTAATTAGATCATTCGTTCGATTAGAACAACATACTATAACACATAACACTGCTTATTGCAGTCAGCACATACCCTAATTACATTGGCATATAGATTTAATAACCATTGAATCACAAATAATCACTTATCTAATTAAATTATCTAAGTCCAGATCAATTTCTAAAATATGTCGGTCTACCGACGACTTTTTCGGGTAATTATCGAGTCTAAGACTCTTTTCTGTAACTCAATATCCGTACGTATCAGTCATTTTATTTTTAAATGACTTAATATAATTTTAAAACATTTATTATAATTTATCACGAAATTTTAAACATCGGAATCACATTAAAATGATTTAAATACTAATCAATTCTATTATCACTAATATTTAATTAGTACTAAACTATTAATGAAATCATTTCCAAAATATTAAAGTTATTTATAATAACTTAAAATATTTTTAAAGTATTAATATTACCCTTAAATGATTTTTAAAACATTTAAAATCATTTCTAAATAATTATCATTATTATCAAAGTATTAATGTTCTATTTATCAAAATATTAAAAGTCATTATTCAACTTAAAATATTTTTAATTCATTTCTATCCCTTTTAAATGATTTTTAACTTAATAAAATCATTTATAAACTATTTATTTAATATAACTATTAAATAAATTTAATATCATTAATAATAACTTAATAATCATTAATATTAAATTATTAATGAAATTATTCTTTAAATATTAAAAGTTATGTTTTATAACTTAAAATATCATTAAATACCTTATTATCATTTAAAATGATTTTTAAAATAATAAAATCATTTTTAATTAATTTATTTAATTCATTTAGTAAATAAATTAATTACCATTAATGTATAAATATTAATGAAATTTATCACAAAATATTAAAAGTTATTAAAAATAACTTCAAATATTTTCTTATATCATAATATAATTTTTAATGATTTTTCCAATATTAAAATCATTTTTAAATATTTTATTTAATATTATAATTAAATAAATTAAATATTTTTAATATTCCAAAAATATTAAATATTTATGATATATATTTAAAATAATTAAAAACTAATTTTCGGAATTTAAAATAATTTTTAATAATTTATTTTGTATTTTTAATAATTTAAAACTAATTTTTCTATTTTTTATTAATTTCTGGAAAAATAACTAATATCTGTCGCTAAAGACCACCTATAGCGACAGAACCGTCGCTATAAGTGTTCTTCATGTTCTTGAGCATTCATAAGGCAGTTTCGTGGGTGCTACTTTGACCAAGAATCGTGCATGGTGTAATGTGTTTCTGGACATGTTGTTGATCAGATCATGTAGTATAAATACAAGACTACGTGATCCAACATTAAACATCATCAAATAATGCACAACCAAAGAGATCTAAGGGCCTAAATAAGCTGTCAGTGTGACGCCCCCAAAACAGGTCCAATCCACCCAACCCATTCTGAGTCGCCAAATACATGGTACAGAAACAACTACAACTTTATTAATACATTTGTTATGCAAAATACGACAACACATATACTGTGAGTTTAAATACAAATATTGTCATCTAGACAGTATTCATACTCAATTAAGTCCTCATTATACTTATTGATACACTATTTTACAAAATAGTGAGGACTACTAAAATAACTATCTTGAACCATCATTCCACACCCCGACTAGTTCTCGCTACATTCTCGCCTCCTGAGAAGAAAATGGAACAACAAGGAAAAGGGTGAGCTCAACTAGCCCAGTAAAGAATATTATGACTAAGATAATATTCAACAAATTATCGTTAGTCTTCAACAGGGAAAAATTTAATAGAATACAATAGACAACAAGTTTTAATTCAATATTCGCAGCGGAAAATAATAAATCATAGAGAAGTTACGTAGAGAATGAAATCTACGATTATCTATGAATTTAAAAGCCCATCATCAACATTTTATCCCTGTAACATCAATCAATAAATATCTTGAATCAAATAGTCATGTTTGCACTACAGGCCAAAGATATTCATCATCAGTTGGTCATGTTCACCTCAACACCTGTTCATCTTTGCACTACGGGCCAAAGATATTTATCAGAAATTATTCATCTTTGCACTACAGGCCAAAGATATTCAGTTATATCATCATTTAAGACTGAGGATGATGAAAAACATTTTAAAGAAAACGAATCCAGTGAAGCAAAATAACAAATATTAAGGATTCGTATTTCGATTTATCCATGTCTAAAAATATCTTATCATAGTGAAGTAAAATTCAAGAATGATCAAAACATGGATACAATCAAAGCTAGTATCCAGAATAGATATTTGGATGAAAAGAAGGAAATTTTATTTTTCGGTGAATAGTAACTCGTGAATAGTAACTCGTGAATAGTAACTCATGAATAGTAACCCCGACATGAAAAGTTCCAAATTTGATAAAAATTCAGATCAATACTTCGACATAATGATATTGAAGAAAATAATATCATTTAAGAAGAAATAACATCCCTTACCTCGGAAAAGACGGTACTTCTGACTGGAATACTAGATATAGTGCTGAAGGAAACTTGCAAGGTAAAGCAACACTCAAAGTATCAAATACTCACAAGAATACGCTCGTTATAGAGAGAGAAATAGAGAAAAACTTGTGTTTCTGGTGTGATTTCAATTCTAACCTAAGCACCCTATTTATAGGAAAATGCTTAGAACACCAAAGCAGAAAATTTAATATAATAATAATATATTTATCAAATTTTCCTTAGCCCACCTCTAGACATCTGATCTCAGCCCATTTATATCACATGTTAGCCCACTTAAATGCCAAAAAAATGTTTTTCTTCAAAATAATAAATAAAACTTCCAAAAATTAATTTTTTCGGAACTTCAGAACTTCAATAATTCATAATAAATAGTCCTTTTATCAGAAAATTTGAATCTCGCGTGTTTTTATAGGAAATTCAATTCTCTACAACTTTCCAGAAGAAAGTTTTTCCAAATTCCAAACAGAAATTGATCGAAATTCACAAACGGGCGATTTTACAGTCAATAATAAATTTTCGGTCAAGAATTGTGTCCACCAACACACAAAACATGTGTTAATCATTTAATGCCACAAAAATACTCTTCCTCCTCATATACTCATATATTCTATATTTATTATAAAAATACCACCATCAATATATTATTAAAATAATATATTTAAATGATTTATTTTATCAGAAAAAGATAAAATATTAATTTTCAACAATTGTCACATTAAAATTTTTCTCTATCTATATCCACATAAAATCACTATTTTCCTCATCATATAAATCAATAATTAATTATACACAAATAATATTACAGAACCACAATACTGGCAACCAGGCAGTTCCCAGGAAAGAGGGGGCCTTCCAATAAGGATTTCTCCTTACTGGCGCGCAATTAGATGACCAAACCTCTCCTTAGACAGAACTTTCTAGACATTGCCAATAATGTTATCTAATAATATTATTCAGATAATATGAATTATTGCTCCGATAATAAAAAATACTGCGTAGTGATAATTATTGAAACAACAGTAATATAAAATATCAACGCAGCAATTATTGAATCAATAAAATAAAATATTGAACAGCAATTACTATAACAATTATTGAGTAGTGCCTTCTTACGTAAGCATCAATAATTGGTGCAATACCGTGTGCTACTGTGCAACAACGCGTATTACTGTGTTTTAACCACCGGGTATTCCAACAGTATTAACGGTAACAACTACGCCGTTATTTATAAACAACTTATTTTTGTCGTTTTCTTCATCCAATCGTTTTCTGTTATGGGGCCCACACAAGGCTGCGCCGTCGTACGAATATTCCCCAACAACAAGAATATTCCACGACCAAACAAATATTCCCCGACAACAATGAATATTTTATAACCACTAAAATATTTGCGCATTTTACCCATAACTAACCACATTAATCAAATCAACTCTTACTATTTCAGAATAATAAATAGAGGAAATTAAATTTCATTTATTAATAATTTGGGGTCTTACAGTCAGAGGCTGTTCATCACGTTCTGGGCTGCCCAAAAAAATCTGGTCAATGCCGATCAACGATCTTGGTGGACTTATTCCGGTTAATCGGTTTACGTCACAGGTGTTCTAGACGTCGGGATTTGTAGAAAACCCAACATAGTACAAGTTGTGAGCATGTATAATGTCTAAACATAATTTAGATGCAAGATCTAAGTAAAATAAAAAACTTGTCAAGCCACTGCCTAAACTTTATGGGTTACCCAGAAAGTTAAGCTTAACGGTCAACGAGGTTTGACCAATTACTACGATCGATCTGAGGCTTTATAAGGTTATAAAGTGCTTGGAACTTGTAATACACATGACCAATCACTACAAGAATCGTGCATGGTGTAATGTGTTTCTGGACATGTTGTTGATCAGATCATGTAGTATAAATACAAGACTACGTGATCCAACATTAAACATCATCAAATAATGCACAACCAAAGAGATCTAAGGGCCTAAATAAGCTGTCAGTGTGACGCCCCCAAAACAGGTCCAATCCACCCAACCCATTCTGAGTCGCCAAATACATGGTACAGAAACAACTACAACTTTATTAATACATTTGTTATGCAAAATACGACAACACATATACTGTGAGTTTAAATACAAATATTGTCATCTAGACAGTATTCATACTCAATTAAGTCCTCATTATACTTATTGATACACTATTTTACAAAATAGTGAGGACTACTAAAATAACTATCTTGAACCATCATTCCACACCCCGACTAGTACTCGCTACATTCTCGCCTCCTGAGAAGAAAATGGAACAACAAGGAAAAGGGTGAGCTCAACTAGCCCAGTAAAGAATATTATGACTAAGATAATATACAACAAATTATCGTTAGTCTTCAACAGGGAAAAATTTAATAGAATACAATAGACAACAAGTTTTAATTCAATATTCGCAGTGGAAAATAATAAATCATAGAGAAGTTACGTAGAGAATGAAATCTACGATTATCTATGAATTTAAAAGCCCATCATCAACATTTTATCCCTGTAACACCAATCAATAAATATCTTGAATCAAATAGTCATCTTTGCACTACAGGCCAAAGATATTCATCAGTTGGTCATGTTCACCTCAACACCTGTTCATCTTTGCACTACGGGCCAAAGATATTTATCAGAAATTATTCATCTTTGCACTACAGGCCAAAGATATTCAGTTATATCATCATTTAAGACTGAGGATGATGAAAAATATTTTAAAGAAAACGAATCCAGTGAAGCAAAATAACAAATATTAAGGATTCGTATTTCGATTTATCCATGTCTAAAAATATCTTATCATAGTGAAGTAAATTTCAAGAATGATCAAAACATGGATACAATCAAAGCTAGTATCCAGAATAGATATTTGGACGAAAAGAAGGAAATTTTATTTTTCGGTGAATAGTAACTCGTGAATAGTAACTCATGAATAGTAACCCCGACATGAAAAGTTCCAAATTTGATAAAAATTCAGATCAATACTTCGACATAATGATATTGAAGAAAATAATATCATTTAAGAAGAAATAACATCCCTTACCTCGGAAAGACGGTACTTCTGACTGGAATACTAGATATAGTGCTGAAGGAAACTTGCACCGTAAAGCAACACTCAAAGTATCAAATACTCACAAGAATACGCTCGTTATAGAGAGAGAAATAGAGAAAAACTTGTGTTTCTGGTGTGATTTCAATTCTAACCTAAGCACCCTATTTATAGGAAAATGCTTCGAACACCAAAGCAGAAAATTTAATATAATAATAATATATTTATCAAATTTTCCTTAGCCCACCTCTAGACATCTGATCTCAGCCCATTTATATCACATGTTAGCCCACTTAAATGCCAAAAAACATTTTTCTTCAAAATAATAAATAAAACTTCCAAAAATCAATTATTTCGGAACTTCAGAACTTCAATAATTCATAATAAATAGCCCTTTTATCAGAAAATTCGAATCTGGCGAGTTTTTATAGGAAATTCAATTCTCTACAACTTTGCAGAAGAAGTGTTTCCAAATTCCAAACAAAAATTGACCGAAATTCACAAACGGGCGATTTTACAGTCAATAATAAATTTTCGGTCAAGAATTGTGTCCACCAACACACAAAATATGTGTTAATCATTTAATGCCACAAAAATACTCTTCCTCCTCGTATACTCATATATCCCACATTTATTATAAAAATACCACCATCAATATATTATTAAAATAATATATTTAAATGAATTATTTTATCAGAAAAAGATAAAATATTAATTTTCAACAATTGTCACATTAAAATTTTTCTCTATCTATATCCACATAAAATCACTATTTTCCTCATCATATAAATCAATAATTAATTATACACAAATAATATTACAGAACCACAGTACTGGCAACCAGGCAGTTCCCAGGAAAGAGGGGGCTTTCCAATAAGGATTTCTCCTTACTAGCGCGCAATTAGATGACCAAACCTCTCCTTAGACAGAACTTTCTAGACATTGCCAATAATGTTATCTAATAATATTATTCAGATAATATGAATTATTGCTCCGATAATAAAAAATACTGCGTAGTGACAATTATTGAAACAACAGTAATATAAAATATCAACGCAGCAATTATTGAATCAATAAAATAAAATATTGAACAGCAATTACTATAACAATTATTGAGTAGTGCCTTCTTACGTAAGAATCAATAATTGGTGCAATACCGTGTGCTACTGTGCAACAACGCGTATTACTGTGTTTTAACCACCGGGTATTCCAACAGTATTAACGGTAAACAACTACGCCGTTATTTATAAACACCTTATTTTTGTCGTTTTCTTCATCCAATCGTTTTCTGTTATGGGGCCCACACAAGGCTGCGCCGTCGTACGAATATTCCCCAACAATAAGAATATTCCACGACCAAACAAATATTCCCCGACAACAATGAATATTTTATAACTACTAAAATATTTGCGCATTTTACCCATAACTAACCACATTAATCAAATCAACTCTTACTATTTCAGAATAATAAATAGAGGAAATTAAATTTTATTTATTAATAATTTGGGGTCTTACAACCTCCCCTCCTTTTGAAATTTCGTCCTCGAAATTGACATACGTACCTTGTGTTTCGAAAAGATGAGGATACCTCGCTTTCATTTTCGTTTCCAACTCCCAGGTCATTTCCTCAATAGCATGGTTTCTCCACAAAACTTTAACTTGTGGTATGACCTTCGTGCATAGGACATGCTCTTTCCTATCCAAGATCTTAACAGGTATCTCCTCGTACGTTAAATCTTCAGCTATCTCGTCTGGTTCTAACTCAATAATGTGGTTCGGGTCTTTCACATATTTACGAAGCATAGATATGTGAAAAACGTTATGAACACGAGACATGCTTGGGGGTAACGCGAGTCTATAGGTCACATTTCCTACTCGGTCAAGAATCTGAAATGGACCAATAAATCGTGGATTGAGCTTTCCTCTCTTCCCAAATCTTGTAACTCCTTTCCATGGAGCTACACGTAATAATACATGATCCCCAATATCAAATTCCACGTCCTTTCGATGAAGATCCACATAACTCTTTTGTCGATCCTGTTCCGTTTGTATACGTTGTCGAATCGTTTGGATCTTCTCTGTAGTAATGCGTACCAACTCTGGTCCGAACAATGTTGCTTCACCCACCTCGTCCCAGCATACTGGAGAACGACATTTTCTTCCATACAACGCCTCGAATGGAGCCACGCTTATGCTCGCCTGATAACTGTTGTTGTAGGAGAATTCCACCAATGGTAGGTACTTATCCCAACTCCCTTTGAGATCTAGGACACAAAGTCTTAATAGATCTTCAAGAGTTTAAATAGTCCTCTCTGATTGTCCGTCCGTTTGAGGATGGTAAGCTGAACTAAATTGTAAATCCGTGCCTATAGTTTTTTTTTTGCAAGCTAACCCAAAATCTTGAAGTGAATCTTGGGTCACGATCCAAAACTATGGATACTGGCATGCTATGCAACCTCACAATCTCATTCACGTACATACTAGCAAGACGTTCAAGGGAATAAGTCTCCCGTATCGGCAACAAATGAGTAGACTTGGTTAATCTATCAACAATCACCCAAATAGCATTTATGCCTTGAGAAACCGTAGGAAGACCCGTAACGAAATCCATGGTAATGTGTTCCCACTTCCATTTCGGAATCTCAAGTGGTTGCAATGGACCCTTTGGCACTTGATGCTCCGCCTTTACACGTTGACAAGTTAAACACCTCGAGATAAACTTTGCAATCTCTCTCTTCATATTGTTCCACCAAAATATATGTCGAAGATCACGATACATTTTAGTACTACCAGGATGGATTGCAAATGGTGTATTGTGTGCCTCCATCATGATCTTGTACTTCAAATCAGAATCGTTAGGAACACAAAGTCTGGAGTGGACTCGAAGTATTCCTTCTTCATTGATTCTTGCTTCTGGAATAGCACCTTCTTGCACTTTCTTCTTCATACGCATCAGCTCCGGGTCTGTAGCTTGAGCAACTTTAACTTTATCGATTAAAGTTGGTTCTACGCGTATACTTGACATCATCGCACTCATTCCTGCATATGATCTTCTACTCAATGCGTCAGCTACCTCGTTTGTTTTTTTTTCCAGGATAGTATGATCGAAATCTTTCAACAGCTCGAGCCAACGTCGGTGTCGCATGTTGAATTCTTGGAAGCTCTTCTCGCACTCCTCGGTCCATTCAAAGTTCGTATCTTTTCGAGTCAGCTGAGTTAATGTAGTAGCGATTCGAGAAAATCCTTTTACAAATCTCTGATAATAACCAGCTAAGCCTAGAAAGCTATGTATTTCGATTACTGACTTAGGTTGATCTCAACTGTGACTCATATCCCAATCTTGGATAGCACGTCACAATGACACCTATCAGTTTACTACCGCACGAATATGGCGTCCCCTACGGAGAGTCTGGCTTCAATGCATTCCACAAAGGAAGTCACTAGATAGAGGCTCGGTTATCAACTTCTATAGTTGGGTTTTTAACTCCTGAAGTTCAATAGGAGCCATTCGATATGAGATTTTAGAAATGGGTTTTGTACCGGGTTCAAAGTCGATACAAAATTCAATATCACGCTCTGGGAGTAAGCCAAGAAATGCTTCAGGAAATACGTCAAAATTTTTACTAATAATAGAAATATCATTCAAATCTGACGTATTTTTGTTCAAGTCCATAACATAGCTAAGAAAGCTTGACATCCATTTTTCAATAAACGAATGACTTTACGGCTTGATATGAAAGAGTTTGACTTCAATGGTTTGGTTGCTTGAATTTGAATAACAGGTTGCTTAGGAATATGAAAACTAACAACCTTACGAAAGCAATCAATTTTGGCATGATGAGTAGTTAACCAATCAATCACATCAAAAGCAAGTATCTTTAAAGAGATAAGGTCAACAGGTAATGTGATGGTGCCAACTTGGATCAAACAAGATTTATAGGATGTAACGAAAGTTTCTCCTAATGGAGTCTCCACAGATAGGTCATAGTCTAATTTCTCCGGAGTCAATTTTAAACATTGAGTATAAGCAGGAAAGATAAATGAATGGGTAGAACCGGTATCTAATAAGGTATAGACTTCGCAAAAATTTATAATTAACTAACCCGTGCTAACTTCATTCGGGTTCCTCGCATTCTGACCAGTCACGAAAAACGCTCTTCCAGGAACCGTTGACTTTTACTTTTCTGGGACAACTTTTTGAGTCACCGTCCCTGCTGAACTTGGTTTCGCTGCCGTACAATCTCGAGCGATATGTCCTTCCTTTCCACAGTTATAACATACCTTAAACTGTTGTGGACAGTTTGGGCTGATGTGTCCTTCTTTTCCGCACTTATAGCATATAACCGGTGGTCGTTCTCCTCCCTTGGAACCAGTTGCTGCTGGTGCTGACGTCTTCGTATTGTCATTGTTGAATCTCCTCTTTTTAAAATCTCCTCCCGACTCGCTTCTTCTATTTTTATAGCTATGATTACCACCAGAGTGGTTGCCGCTCTTGTCCGTATTCTTCTTTCTCCGCTGGTTATCATTGTTCTGATGATTGCTGTCACCGGTATGATCCTGGTTGTGGTCTCTCGATTGACCGTACTCGTTATCTCGCTCTAATAATTGAGCCCTGTTGACAACATCTGAATAGAGAGAAAATTTATGAGAAATGAGATATTGACGTATGTCGGGTTTCAAACCTCTCAGAAACATCCGCGTCATACGTTCCTCATTCTCCACCAAATGAGGTGCAAACCTGGACAACTCTGCAAATTTCGCCTCGTACTGGGACACCGTCATGTTATTCTGCTCCAGTCTAATAAACTCTACCTCCTTCATATGACGAATACTTTCAGGAAAGTACTTGTCATTGAATAGTTTCTGAAATGTCTCCCAAGACATGCTGAGTGCGACTGGATGGGTACGCTTCACAGATTCCCACCAGTAGTCTGCCTCGCCACGGAACATAAAGGTGGCGAATGGAACCTTCTGTTCCTCCGTGCATCCCAAGACATCAAATATCTTGGTAATTTGCTTGACCCATGTCTCCGCCTTAATCGGATCTGGCTTTCCCCAGAATTCTGGTGGTCCCAACTCTTTGAACTGCTTGGCTGTGACCAGCTGTGCATTGCCATTGTTTCTTCCTATATTTTGAACAGGAATCTCCTTCGTCTGGTTTTGCATGAACCACAAAAAGCTTCTAAACATCTCATCGTTCATCGTCTGCTCATTGGTGTTGTTCACAGGAGGAACATTGCCAGCCTGTTGCACGTTCTCCTCGTTGGTGAGTACATGTGTCTCCACGGTTTCATTTACTCCACTGTTAACATTCTCAGTCGACATTCTCAAATACTGCCATAAAATAAGGGTTAATTTAACAAATTGACAAATCACATAATATTCCTATATTATGACTGACCAACAAATAAGCTTAGGTAGGACACACTAGCGAAGGATTTACTCGTCTCTCCCCTCCTAGTTCTATTCCCCGATCTCTGCCAGAGATCATATCCCTAAGCTCTGATACCAACTGTGACGCCCCCAAAACAGGTCCATTCCACCCAACCAATTCTGAGTCGCCAAATACATGGTACAGAAACAACTACAACTTTATTAATACATTTGTTGTGCAAAATACGACAACACATATACTGTGAGTTTAAATACAAATATTGTCATCTAGACAGTATTCATACTCAATTAAGTCCTCATTATACTTATTGATACACTATTTTACAAAATAGTGAGGACTACTAAAATAACTATCTTGAACCATCATTCCACACCCCGACTAGTTCTCGCTACATTCTCGCCTCCTGAGAAGAAAATGGAACAACAAGGAAAAGGGTGAGCTCAACTAGCCCAGTAAAGAATATTATGACTAAGATAATATTCAACAAATTATCGTTAGTCTTCAACAGGGAAAAATTTAATAGAATACAATAGACAACAAGTTTTAATTCAATATTCGCAGCGGAAAATAATAAATCATAGAGAAGTTACGTAGAGAATGAAATCTACGATTATCTATGAATTTAAAAGCCCATCATCAACATTTTATCCCTGTAACATCAATCAATAAATATCTTGAATCAAATAGTCATGTTTGCACTACAGGCCAAAGATATTCAATATTCATCAGTTGGTCATGTTCACCTCAACACCTGTTCATCTTTGCACTACGGGCCAAAGATATTCATCAGAAATTATTCATCTTTGCACTACAGGCCAAAGATATTCAGTTATATCATCATTTAAGACTGAGGATGATGAAAAACATTTTAAAGAAAACGAATCCAGTGAAGCAAAATAACAAATATTAAGGATTCGTATTTCGATTTATCCATGTCTAAAAATATCTTATCATAGTGAAGTAAAATTCAAGAATGATCAAAACATGGATACAATCAAAGCTAGTATCCAGAATAGATATTTGGATGAAAAGAAGGAAATTTTATTTTTTGGTGAATAGTAACTCGTGAATAGTAACTCATGAATAGTAACCCCGACATGAAAAGTTCCAAATTTGATAAAAATTCAGATCAATACTTCGACATAATGATATTGAAGAAAATAATATCATTTAAGAAGAAATAACATCCCTTACCTCGGAAAGACGGTACTTCTGACTGGAATACTAGATATAGTGCTGAAGGAAACTTGCAAGGTAAAGCAACACTCAAAGTATCAAATACTCACAAGAATACGCTCGTTATAGAGAGAGAAATAGAGAAAAACTTGTGTTTCTGGTGTGATTTCAATTCTAACCTAAGCACCCTATTTATAGGAAAATGCTTAGAACACCAAAGCAGAAAATTTAATATAATAATAATATATTTATCAAATTTTCCTTAGCCCACCTCTAGACATCTGATCTCAGCCCATTTATATCACATGTTAGCCCACTTAAATGCCAAAAAATGTTTTTCTTCAAAATAATAAATAAAACTTCCAAAAATTAATTTTTTCGGAACTTCAGAACTTCAATAATTCATAATAAATAGTCCTTTTATCAGAAAATTTGAATCTCGCGTGTTTTTATAGGAAATTCAATTCTCTACAACTTTGCAGAAAAAAGTTTTTCCAAATTCCAAACAGAAATTGATCGAAATTCACAAACGGGCGATTTTACAATCAATAATAAATTTTCGGTCAAGAATTGTATCCACCAACACACAAAACATGTGTTAATCATTTAATGCCACAAAAATACTCTTCCTCCTCATATACTCATATATTCTACATTTATTATAAAAATACCACCATCAATATATTATTAAAATAATATATTTAAATGAATTATTTTATCAGAAAAAGATAAAATATTAATTTTCAACAATTGTCACATTAAAATTTTTCTCTATCTATATCCACATAAAATCACTATTTTCCTCATCATATAAATCAATAATTAATTATACACAAATAATATTGCAGAACCACAATACTGGCAACCAGGCAGTTCCCAGGAAAGAGGGGGCCTTCCAATAAGGATTTCTCCTTACTGGCGCGCAATTAGATGACCAAACCTCTCCTTAGACAGAACTTTCTAGACATTGCCAATAATGTTATCTAATAATATTATTCAGATAATATGAATTATTGCTCCGATAATAAAAAATACTGCGTAGTGATAATTATTGAAACAACAGTAATATAAAATATCAACGCAGCAATTATTGAATCAATAAAATAAAATATTGAACAGCAATTACTATAACAATTATTGAGTAGTGCCTTCTTACGTAAGAATCAATAATTGGTGCAATACCGTGTGCTACTGTGCAACAACGCGTATTACTGTGTTTTAACCACCGGGTATTCCAACAGTATTAACGGTAACAACTACGCCGTTATTTATAAACAACTTATTTTTGTCGTTTTCTTCATCCAATCGTTTTCTGTTATGGGGCCCACACAAGGCTGCGCCGTCGTACGAATATTCCCCAACAACAAGAATATTCCACGACCAAACAAATATTCCCCGACAACAATGAATATTTTATAACCACTAAAATATTTGCGCATTTTACCCATAACTAACCACATTAATCAAATCAACTCTTACTATTTCAGAATAATAAATAGAGGAAATTAAATTTCATTTATTAATAATTTGGGGTCTTACAGTCAGAGGCTGTTCATCACGTTCTGGGCTGCCCAAAAAAATCTGGTCAATGCCGATCAACGATCTTGGGGGACTTATTCCGGTTAATCGGTTTACGTCACAGGTGTTCTAGACGTCGGGATTTGTAGAAAACCCAACATAGTACAAGTTGTGATCATGTATAATGTCTAAACATAATTTAGATGCAAGATCTAAGTAAAATAAAAAACTTGTCAGACCACTGCCTAAACTTTATGGGTTACCCAGAAAGTTAAGCTTAACGGTCAACGAGGTTTGACCAATTACTACGATCGATCTGAGGCTTTATAAGGTTATAAAGTGCTTGGAACTTGTAATACACATGACATACTATAATCTGGATACAAATATTCATCCTAACAACGTTCCAGAAACAAATCAAGGCCGGTCAAAGTCACGGCCAGAACATGTTCTTCAGTTTTCTGGGTTACCCAGAAAACTGATTTTGTGTTCGGTCAACGAACTTTGACCCAGAAAACTGATTTTGTGTTCGGTCAACGAACTTTGACCATGAACAACTTTTGATCTACAGATGCAATGATCATGAACCCACTTGCAGATTACTAACAACATTACAGACTACAACTTCAGACCTTTAAATCACCAAAACAATAAACGAGCACAGATCTACAAGGCCTGACATTCACTGTCAGACAACGAAAACACAAATTTCCAGATTTTTTAAAACTTCAAATCTGAGCCTCTAGATGTTATGGATCTAACATCTAGTAACCCAGATCATCATTATACACTATAAACAACATATTCTAACACTTAATCATAACATCTAACACAGATTTTTGGACAGAAATTTTATAGTTTGTTTATACATTCAAATGAGCAATTCTTGATTCTATGTTTCTGATTTGGTTATGGTGAACGTGGGGCTTGCTTCTTGACTGATATTATGAAATAATTTTGGAGGTTTGGGGCTTGAGAGAAAAGGTTTGAGTGTTGTGAAAAATGTAAGTAACAAATGCATTTTCTCTCTCCTTCAATCCTTAAATACGTAACAAGGTGCATGAATTGGCTGATGTAGGTGACTTGTTGTTGTTATTTTGAGTACATGGGGTGGTTGAAGTGGTTCAACCACTCAACCTATTGTCAAAACCTATTTGTTAGCCAAATAATGCAACTAGGGGCATTTTTGTCATTTGGTAAATCATTTAAATGGCAGATTGTAATCTTGACAAACCCTTAGGGTTTAGGGTTTGGGTTAGGGTTTGGACCATTTTAGGGTTTAAAAATAATTTTCTAAAATTTCCAATTTAGGGTTTGTAATAATAAAATAAAATAATAAATTTTAGTTTCTAAAATACAAAATTAAGGTTTCTTAATTAATTAGATTTTTAATTACTTAACACCTTACTAATTAGGTTTAAGATACATTAATTAACATTAAGCTTTCCAAATCAACAATTAGGGTTTACAATATAAATATTAAGGTCTTCTAGAAATTAACATTTCTAAATATTAATTAGGGTATACCTAATTAATCAAAAAGTCATATAATACGTAACATGCATGCATATATAACACAGTTATATAACAGTGTCGAGCTCATCCTGAGTTTTAAATTAGGGTTTTCATTTATCAATAAGTTAATTATTGATTTAAGGTTTCTAATTTACGAAATAAGGGTTTTAATTTATAATTAATATTTCCTATAATTAGGGTTTTCCTAATAGCATCCAATATTTATAATACACATCATACACCACATAACATAGTTTCTTAACAGATTTTAAAGTCTCATATGACTTCGAAATTAGGGTTTATCAGTAATACTAGGGTTTTGTCATATAACGTCATAATTGACCAACCATTATCGGTCCACGTATACAGTACATATTAATAGCACTGAAAAATCAAAATATAATTAATATTATATAATTATTATCATACCTTGACAATAATCCAAAATTAGAGTTTGGATTCCATATCTGATTTATCTGTCATATTTAACCTTAATAATTAAGATAAAATAGTTAACTTAATAACCTGTACCAAAATTCATATAATAAAATGATTATTATAATTATTCTAAAAATCACTTCATATATTATTTAAATAATATATGACTATATATTCATGGAAAATAATTAATAAAACATTTCTACCATAATTCAATTATTATTAGAATATACTCTATAATAATCAATAATTCTAAAATAAAATTACTTGTAAATATTTATGTAAATAACTATATTTTTATTTACCACTTAAATACACATACACATTATCTTGTACAAATCCTCATCCTTAAATAAATAAATAAAAAATTTGTACGCAAAATTTCTTATTTATTTATGTTGAAAATATCGGATTGTTACATTTTCTTCAAGACCAAGTCATGCTCCTTGAATTGTCGTAGCCGGACTTTTCTGTTGTAGGATTTGGCAATCCTCTGTTGGTATAACTGACCATGGAAGATGGAAGTGGCTCGCCATTTATCTATTATAGACAATTGGTGATGCCTATCTTGTAACCATTGGTCTTCATCTAACTAAGCGTCTATCAACACTCTAAGGGATTCTATTTTCACTTCTATGGGGAACACTGCTTCTATCCCATAGATTAATGAGTAGGGAGTTACCCCAGTGGAAATGAGCATTGATGTTCTATAGGCTAACAGAGTCAGAGGCAATAAGTCAGGCCTTCCTTTGTGATTGGCGGACATCTTTTGCATGATCTTTTTGATATTCTTATTAGCCGCTTCAACAGTACCATTCATCTTTGGATGGTAGATGACGGAGTTGAGATGTTTGATGTGGAATTTACTTCATAACTCCTCCATCATGTGATTGTTGAGGTTTTTAGAATTGTCTAACACAATCACCTCTGGTTGTCCATATCGACAAATGACATTATTTTTTATGAAACCAATGATAACTTCTTTAGTAACCCTGGGGAAGGAAGATGCTTCTACTCACTTGGTGAAGTAGTCGATCATGGTGAAGATAAACCGATGACCATTACTGGCTTTGGGCTCGATGGGCCCGATCACGTCCATTCCCCACATTGAGAAGGGCCAAGGCGAGCTTATACTATGGAGCTCTCTTGGAGGGGTGTGGATAACATTCCCATGAATTTGGCATTTGTAACATCTCTTGACGTGATCATCACAGTCAGCCTTGAGAGAGAGCCAGTAATGCCCTGATCTTAGGATTTTCTTGACAAGTAGAGGGCTACTCATGTGTGGGTCGTATACTCCACCATGGATTTCATCCCATAAGCCTCTGAGTTTGGTCTTTGTCCAGACATCTGAGAAGACTTACTCCTGCATCTCTTTTGTAGAGTGCGTCTCTGCTCAGGTAAAATTTCATAGCCATCCGATGAATCTGCTTTCTTTCAGCCTGACTCGCCTCAGCGGGTGTAGATCCATCTCGCAGATACTCCTTGATATGCTTATACCAAAGGTATTAGATGGGAGGCAGTTCATCCGATACTTCTCCAATGTAGTTCCCGTAGGTTGGAGCATTTTTCCGAGCAAAGGTGATGCTGGGCATATTTTCCTTGTCAAGTATATTGATTAAGGTGGCCAAAGTTGCTAGCGCATCTGCAAAGTGATTCCTATTCCGAGGAATGTGTAGGAAGGATATTTCTTCAAACTCCGAAGCCATCTGTATAACATGTCGATGGTAAGGCAACAAATATAGCTCTTTGGTGTGATAGATCCCGGTGGTTAGTCTAATTACCAGTTCAAAATCTCCAAAGACAGTTAACCATCTGATACCCATTGATTGGGCTAGTTTCAACCCCATGATACAACCTTCATTCTCAGCTGTGTTGTTTGTGCTGATAAACTGTAATTTGATGGCGACGGGATGCTGCTCCCCTGTAATGGATAATAGGACTACTCCAGCTCTAAAACCTTTCATGTTTATAGCTCCTTCAAAATACATCTTTCATGATTTGTATGTATCGTCCTAATGGTGTTGTTGAACTGTCATTACCCCTTCATCGGGGAAGTAAGTTTCCAAAGGTTTAAAATCCACTACAAGTGCAGCGGCCAGTTAATCCGTAATTCCTTGACATTTAATAGACATTTGAGTTACATAGACAATGTCAAATTGTTGTAGGATCAACTGCCATCTGGACAGTCGATAATTTAACATGGGTTTACTGAACACGTATTTTAGAGGATCCATGCGGGATATGAGATGGGTTATGTGACCATGGCGATAATGATGTAATCTCATGGAAGCCCATGCTAAAGCACAACAAGTTTTCTTAATCAGAGTGTACTTGTGTTCACTGCTGCTGAATCTTTTACTGAGGTAATAGATAGATCTTTCTTGGCCACTATTGTCTTTCTATCCCAGCATGCAGCCCATGGCATTTTCATTGATGGACAGGGGAACACCATCCCTGGGAGGTACCAAAACATGAGCTTTGATTACCTGCTCTTTGATTGTAAGGATGGCTTTCTGACACTTATCATTCCATTTCATGGAGGAGTTCTTCCTTAACAACTTGAAGATAGGCTCACAGGTTGCTGTGAGTTGGGAGATGAATCGGGTGATGAAGTTGATTCTTCTCAAAAATCCCCATATTTCCTTCTCTGTCTGAGGTATGGGCATTTCTGTAATGGCCTATATTTTGGTGGGAGCAAGCTTAATCCTTTTGTGGCTGACTAGGAAACCTAGCAACTGGCCTGATTTAACACCAAAGGCGCACTTGGCTAGATTCAACTTCAAGTTGTACTTACGCAACCTATTGAAGAGCTTTTTGAGATGATATAGGTGGTCTTCCTCCCTTCGGGACTTGACAATGATGTCATCCACGTAGATTTCTATCTCTTTGTGCATTAGATCGTGGAAAAGAGCCATCATGGCTCGCTGATAGGTAGCTCCAGCATTGATGAGCCCGAATGACAACCGTCTGTAGCAAAAGGTTCCTCAAGGAGTGATGAATGCAGTTTTCTCACGATCCTCTTCAGCAACCATAATTTGATGGTACCCATCAAAGCAATCAGTAAAGGAGTACATGTCATACTGAGTTGTATTGTCAATGAGTATGTGGATGAATGGCACGGGAAAGCTATCATTGAGCCAAGCTTTGTTCAGATCCCTATAATCTACACAAACTCCCACCTTCCCTCAAAGTTTAGGCATGGGGACTATATTGGATAGCCACTCAGGGTATGTTGACACCATGATGATGCCGACTTGAAATTGTTTCACAATTTCTTCTTTAACTTTCAAACTCCACACAGGTTTTAATCGCCTAAGCTTTTGATTTACTAGCTTGAATCCCTCTTTGATGGGGAGGTGATGAATGACAATGCCAGTGAACACACCAACCATGTCTTCATGAGACCATGCAAACACATCCTGAAATTGGGTCAATAGACTAACCATGTCATGCCTTTGGTTTGGAGTAAGGTCCGTACCAATCTGGATTTGTTTGGGATTTTTTGAGGTTCCCAGGTTAAAAGAGGTGGTTTGATCAAGATTTGGGTTGTGTTTGTCTTCAACCCATTCTTTGATCTCTTGAGGTATCTCATAGTCCTCTTGTATTTCCATCAAGTCTGAGTCCAACTTTACATCAAAGTTACAGTCCTTGTGGAGAATAGGCACCTCATCAGGAAGT
The DNA here is from genome assembly GCA_016801055.1 of Panax notoginseng. Taxonomy (NCBI): domain Eukaryota; kingdom Viridiplantae; phylum Streptophyta; class Magnoliopsida; order Apiales; family Araliaceae; genus Panax; species Panax notoginseng. The sequence continues at coordinate 42,789,395 of CM029018.1, read as the reverse complement.
TTAGGTACATCTAACTTTAGAGTCCTAAAACAAAATGCTTTCACTTAATATATGAAACTGTTCAATCATACAAAGTGTTAGCATGAAAATTACAAACACAGTTGCTAATATTGTACAACAAAAGTAAGCAGTTATTGTTATCTACAAGGCAGAGGGAGTTTCTGCCCTTTTTACCCTTGTCAGCAAATGCAAAGAGTGTTGCTCCAATTGCCAAGGGTGAAGTCCTGATGGATAAAAGTGATGAAGGGGTTGTTATCGTCCTCCTTCTCCTGAATGATGACCATAATGTTTGGAAAATCATCATCTGGGATGTCTTTGTTCATACCCTCCGTATGGACCAGGACGCGTAGGTTTGATAACTGCCTTGCAATGTCTTGTTTACGCCCCCGATCCTTTTCCTCCATTTCGGGGTTTGGAATCAGGACTTCCTTTCCTTTGACCGGTACTGGCTTAGGAAACAGCATGGCCACCACATGGGCAGGAACCTTTACTGAAGGTCGTAGAGGCTCAGGTTCTGTAAGTTTAGGCAATCGCCTTGAAGATGAAGGAACCTATTTGTGCTTGTTAGGGCTCCTGTAACTGGACCCAGGAGAATAGCCTAGTCTGGCTGTCCCTGTCTGACTGGGAACTTGTATTGGGCGCTTGATGCCTTGATGATCCTTTCCTAACCCTTGTCTAGGTTGAAAACCCAAGGATATCATCTCTTGACTTATTGACATTACCTCGATAGAAACTCTGGGTATTAGAGGTGGCGCCCCAATGGGTTGATAGTGAGTGTTGCTCACCTCAATGGCATGGAAGTTGACAGGCTCAACTTCTGCATTGAAACTGGTATGTCACCTTGTACATGACATTCTGACTCAGCATTAACAGTGACTAGGCTACTGTTAATGATGTATTTGAGCTGCTAATGGAGGGTGGACGGGACGGCTCTAGCCATATGAATCCATGGTCTTCCCAAAAGTAGATTATATACTGTAGCTATCTTGAGCACATGAAAGGGTACATAGAATGTATGTGGACCAATCTCCACAAGTAGTTAAATCTCTCCGACAACATTTCGCCGGGATCCATCAAAAGCTTTGATAATTGTATGGCTGCTTTGGATCCTGTTGATATTGATATTCATTTTTTCCAAGGTGGTGTATGGGCAGATATTTAAGGATGACCCTCCATCTATCAGAACTCCTCCCACCACATATCCAGAGGATATAACTGCTGTGTGCAATAGTTTGTAATGACCCATCCCTTCGGGAGGTATGTCATCCTCGGTGAAGGATATCACATTACTGTTGAAAATGTGATCAACTAGATGATGGAATTTTTCAACATCCACTATTTTTGGAAAGTGGGCTTCTTCTAAGACTCTCAGTAAGACCTTTCGGTGATCCTCTGAGGAGAAAACCAAGTCCAGTATAGAAATCTATTGTGGAGCTTCTTTCAAGCTTAAAACCACCTTGGCTTCATTATGTCTCATAGTACGGAGGAATTCTTCAATCTTCTCCATAGGAACTTTCCTCTTTCACTTGATGGTAGGCTTCATCACCCGTTGGGGAAGATACAGTGGATTTTCTTTCAACACTGCAGTAGTTATATCAGATGTGGGCCCTTTAGCCTCTCCATAATTCCATGGCACTTTTTGTAGGCTGACAACAGGATACTATGGCCTGAATGGCAATATGATTGGCTCTGGTGCAGCCACTTTCAAAGGGTTTTCAACACCTTTGAGTGAATAGGTTGAATTGTAAGTGGTGTGGCAGCCAAGTCTCCCTCAGAGGATATAACTGCTATAACTTCCTTCCATTTGGTAGAAAATGTGTCCCCACTCTCAAGTAATACAACGTCACTGTCTGTCATCTGTAGGACACCGCTGTCAATTAGGTTCTAAATAAGATGGTGGAGTGCCCATTATTCTTCAGTGTTGTGATCGCGAGATTGGGAGTGGTATTGACACACTACGTTAGGATCAAACTGTCCTGAGCATGGACTGATTAGAGGTAGCAGAGTTATGATTCTTCCCTCATTGATCAGCATTTGTAATATCTCTTCCATCGGTTGTCCTAAATAGGCTAATTCCCTTTTGTTGGCGAAGTCCCGACAGGCTTTAGCTTTTGCTCTGTTTGTAATTTTATCCTCCAGTGTTTAACTATCTGGAGCAAGTGGTGGGGTACTTGGAATAAGAGAAAGGAGGCTAGCCTGCTCCTGACTAAATAATTGACGTGCGACTTGGTGTTGATGAACCACCAGTTCTGCCAATTGATTGACTTGCTTGCCAAGAGCCTTCCTTTTCTGTTCCATCATAAATTGGAACTGTGCAAAATCCCATCTGTTAGCACTATCCTTGCTGTTTTGGGGTGAACCACCCACATAGTTGGAGCTCTATCCACTACTCCAGTTAATCATGCTAACCTCCTTTTCCTTGTGTTAAGGAAGAGGGTTGTCTTGAACATGAGGCTGGTCAGGTTTGGTCACCACAATCTCACCATTGTCAATTAAATCATGGATTTTATGCTTAAGGGCCCAACAATCCTGCGTGTCATGGCCTGTCACTTTAGCATGGTAAGCACATGTTTTGCTTGCATTGAAACCCTTCCCACTTGGATTGGCTGGTGGAAGAAGATGGGTAATTTTCTTCTGAGCTGTGAGAAGTTTGAGAATGCTTTCGAGTGAATCCCCTAAAGGGTGTGAACACTCGGGTACGTTTGACTTCTCCACTTTTTGGCAATAGAGGGTTTGAAGATTAAGCTTGAAAAAGGGAATAGTTTCTCCTCTGAATATGCATGTTCTGATTGCCTTATTATCCTTGTAGTATCAAGGAAACATTCTCCTCTTTCTTCTTATGGACCCTCTGGGGGATATTTCCATAACTTCCAGACTGGATACGCTCAGCTACAGCTTTTAGAGCTGTAAGGTCTTGAATCTTCCCAGATTTCAATCCCATCTCAACCATTTCTCCGTGTTTGATCGTTTCAGAGAATGGTTTACCTATGCCAGCTAAGACCCTCTCATAAAAGGGAGCTTCTTGAATGTTTATGAATGTCATCACCATTTCAAACTCATTCATAGACGGAATAACTTGAGCAGCTAGACGCCTCCATCTTTGGGCATACTCTCTGAAAGACTAATTGACTTGTTTCTTGACCTTGGTAATTTGATACCGGTCTGGAGCCATCTGAGTTTGGAAACTGTACTGACTGAGGAAAGCGTGGGCTAACTCCTCCCAGCTATGAATCTTGGAGTTGTCTAATCTAGTGTGCCATGCTCTGGCTTCTCCAGTCAGACTTTTTTGAAATAGCTGCATTCTAAGCTTTTCATCCTCGGCATAAGATCCGAGCTCTCCAATGAATACCTTTAAATGTGTGTAAGGATCTCCCAATCCATTATATTTTTCAAAATCGGGAGTCTTGAACTTTTTCAGATAATGAACCCCAGGGAAGATACAAAGGTCTGAATATGAAACACTCCCGTGTGCTCCAATCCCTTTGATGGACCGAATGGTCTCTTCCATTTGTAGGACTTTCTTCTTAATATCAACAGTGTCTTAATCTTCTTTTGGATGGGTGATTTCAGGGGTTTTTTTGGTTTTGTCCAACTGAGACTCAGGTACTGAAATTTCTTTGTCCAGACCCTGGGTTCCTCTGTGTAGAGGATTCTGTATGTATGGGTATTTATGGACCCTGAGTGGACTTGTGTAGTTCTTTGAGCAGAACAACCAATTTTGTAATCTGATTACTTAACCCTTCGAACTCCTCACGAGAGACAGAAGTATGATTAGACTGGTCAGATGTAGCCATGCATGGCTATAGGCTTAATGCCTTTTTGGATTTTGAACGGGTAACAGAACCAATTGCTTCCCTATAAAAAGACTTATGTAGTTTAGTCTTAAGGAATGTAGGAAATGTTACATGCTATGTAATGTGTCCTTTTAGGAGTATTATCCTACAAAACAGAGGTCAGTTGTTTAAATGACAGTATAGCATGACAGGTTTTGATATGAAAGGGAATGCATTTACACATATTCCTTTATTTTTTCCATTACATTGAGATTGACATGGAAATGAAATTACAAGTAATTGAAATGGGAATGTATAAAGAGACTTCCCTCCGCATTTGGTTTATCAAAGGCTGACCTATCTTAGGCTACTCTCGTGGCTTTTTGGCATGAAGGTTCCCAGATCATCGCAATTTAATCTACGGAAAGTTAATCCGGTCTTTCAACTGGAGCTAATCTGGGTGGTGCCTTTCCTGAGCCTCATTGGAATTAGTCTCCCTACAAGTCCAGTAATCAAACACCGACAGGATAGCCTCCTGGTGGAGGGACCACACATCATACATTTACATACAATGTGTCTCACCGTATGAAAATGATGACATGAGCGTAGCACTAATATCACAGGCAGATATAGTGCGAAGCACTAAGTGCAGTAAGTAAAATTCATTCGTACACATTTATTCAATGTAAATGCAACATCCACACACAAGCAGATAAAAGTTTTGAAAAGCTTTAATAGCGGATTAAGCCCTCTTACTGGATGTCCCCAGTAGAGTTGCCACATGTCGACGTAGGGATTTTTAATTGTCCATTTTCTGTTCTTGTCTTTTGGTGTTCTCATGTTAGGTGAGATTTGTTTGAAAAAATAAGTTGTGAAAAGGTCCAACATGCATATGTCGACGATTGGACGGTAAGAGTCGCCAGTTGGTAGTTTTGAATGGTTGCACCAACTCAACTGAGAAAAGGTTTGCACATAGACCTAGTGATGTGACACTATTTAACTGGTCTGTGAAATCGAGATTCGTTAGGGTCCGAGGGCTTGATTAAGCGGAGGGAAGGTGTTAGGCACCCCCCGATTTCCGTGGTGACATGGTTACCGCCACTTTTCAATTTAAACTTTTATCTGAATGTGTGTGTATGGGTCTATGTGCAGTTGTCTGGAAGCAGTGCTATGTCTCGTTTGCTCCTATATACAAAGGGTTTGAATTTTGTACAAAAGTTCAATTTTAACGAGATATATTAATGATGTTTTGGAAAACAGGTTTTTCAACCCCTTGTGCTCAATAGTAATTGACGCCTTTGATACTTTCATTTTATTATGTGTTCGGCTTGATTGCTTTTATTATTTTCGAGATGCAAAGTATCTTCGAGAAAATAAGATACATAGCAGTGCCAAACTCCTTGTGGGCATGAAATTCATCTAAGGAAATTCAGACACTCTGAATAATTTACAAGCTGGTTGTAGCTGAAAATGACCATCACGGGAACCGAATCTAGATTCAAGAACTGAATATGTGATCACATGATTCTTAGGCTCACATGATGATACAGTATGTATAAAAGCTGTAAACAGTTATATATATATATATATATATATATATATATATATATATATATATATATATGAACAATCAACTGCCACGAAGTAAACTCCAAGCAGAACGTGAAATGTATATATATATAAAAGCGGTAAACGCTCTGAATATTATATTCGGGCTCAATATATATATATATATATATATATATATATATATATATATATATATATATATATATATATAAGCAATAAAAGCCACGGATCGACGATCCGGGCATACGCACACAACACGAATCTCAACATGAATAACTGTGTGTGAATGAAAGTGGAGAAAGGCTTTAAGAAATCTGAGATGTCTTACAGTGGGCTGCCAAGAAGACTTCAGATAGCTTTAAATGAATAAATACTCAGTTTCCACCGGTAAAATATAGCAAAACACAAGCTCACAGGCGTTTGGAAAGAGAAAGCACTTAGTTTAAAGTGCATACAGAGCAAAATGAGCAGGGCTTCCTCGCCTTTTCTCTTTTCAAAATGGCCACCCTAAGCCCTATATTTATTGAGGGGGAGCCGCAGGTGTACCTGCGACTACCCAAGGTGTCCTGGGCTCCGTGGGCCCCACCATCTCGAAGTACGTGCACGCATGCATCATATTTGTCCGCTTGAACCTTCATAACTTTCAATCCGGGCATCCGATTAAGGCGTATAATACATTTTCGAAATGCTGTTGTCGAGAGCTACACAATGACATGAGATAAGAGGTTGTACGAAGCCGAAAAAATTGGTCCATGACTAGATCTTCAAGTCTTCAAATTCTATCAAGTGTGTTGTCTTGTGTAGTAGTCACCCGGGATTTGAGCTATGGTTCTTATGATACACTTCTGTGTAGAATGTGGTGTAAAATGATGTTGAGATGACATGAATGTGGGATCGAGGTGGTAAAATGATGATTTTGCCCCTCACCAGGGTTATCTCTGAGATTGGGCTGCTGTAGGTACTGAATGTCCTTAGGGTTATCTCTAAGGTGTGCCTGACCTCCTGGGGTTATCTTCGAGGTTAGAACTAAGCACCTCGGGGTTATCTCCAAGGTTGAAGCTGACTTCTGGAAATTAAAATGGACTTTTTCGGGGTTATCTTCGGAACTGCAACTGCATACCTCGACGTTGTCTCCGAGGTTGGAACTGAATCTCTAAGGGTTGTCTCTGGGACTGAAACTGAGTATCTCGGGGTTGTCTCCGAGATAGAAAACCGAGTATCCCGGGGTTGTCTCTGGGGTTGAGCTGATTTGATTTCCAGGGTTATCTCTTGAAAACGATTCTGCTCTACTGCAAAGGTTAGCAACATCAATGCAAAATTTTCAGTGTTTACAGAATGTTTCGTTGATTCCGATGACGGAATCCTTATAAGGGGGGACAGATGTGACAACCAAGATTTTCAGAAATTATTAAATAAGAATTTAATAAATAAAATTCTTATTATGAGATGTATCTATTTTAGATTATGTGGTTTGGTGGGTTGAAATTTAATATGCACGAGGTTTAATAGTTAATTTAACTATCAGAGAAATTAAACGGAATTGTTATGAAAATGAAATTAACTATATTATATTAGTTAGTTTAATTAAGTTGAAATTATAATATGAAATAAGATAAATTGATTGTTATGCCTTATTGGCAATGGAATTTTTATGAATTAATATCATAAATAATGTGAGTAATTCACTTAATTTAAAAAGTGAATTAATATAATTGTTCTAATAAAATAAGAAGGTAATATATTGCATGAAAATGTACTATGTTAATGTATTACGATAGTGAATTTCATAAATAGTTAACTATTTATTAAATAAAATAAATATTTTAGTTGAAATATTTATGGAATAAAATGAATATTCGATGGAAATTATTAGAGAATAATTTATTTAAGTACGATAATATTGATTAAATGATTTTATAATCAGTGCATACTTTATTATGCTAATGGAATGGAAATATTCTAATTTAATTAAATAATTAAATTAGAGGATTAATGATTTGTTAAACAAATTATAATTATATTAGCTAATGAAATATTTTGTTGGCAAAATACAGATTATAATTTAATTGGGTAATGTGTGACATGAGTACTATAGGATAAGAGAATTATAAAAATAAAATAGAAAGTGTTTTAAAGTGTGTCAACCAAACAAGGTCTTATGACATTTGGTATATTGTAACTGCTGAGACCCTTAATTTATTTGAGCATAAACCGTTTGCCAGTTTTTATGCTACGCATTATTTTGCTAAGTCTAATAACAGAGAGAATGGGGAGCTTTATAGAGGGTTTGAGAGATAGAGAAATTTCCTATGGAATAAGAAGAGAAATCATGATAATCAAGAGGGAAGAAGAGGTGTAATCAAGGCTTCCTAATCATCTTCTAACCAATCTCAAGAAGAAATTAAAGGTAACAACTTGATTGTAAAATCTATTGTGTTCTTATATATAGTTCTCTGTAAATTGATTTTGGTAGAGGATTTATTAAGAATTGATGATATACTTGTTAATAGATGTGTATAATCTGGTATATAACCTCTATAATGGGTTTTGTAGTAATCAGATTGGTGTAAATATGTTAAAAGATAAAGAATTTGAGTTTTTGCATAATATATACAAGATGGCTTATTTCAGACCCAAAATTGATGATTAAATCATGTGATAAACTTTAAATTGATGATAGTTTGTATTAATACATTGAGAAACGAAAAGAATGCAAGTGGAATGAATCTTTTTGGTCAAGAAACAAATTCGTAGTGAATGAATTTGATAGATATGTTTAAAACATGATAATATAGCATGAACACTGAATTGAAGTGTTATAATTATTCTGTAGATGAGTTTCTAATGTTGATAATAAAATGAATTTCTAATGTTGTTGAAGTGTTATAATTATTCTGTAGATGAGTAGTTTCAGAGTTTTACGAGTTCAAAGAGTCGAAAACCAACTAATTCTGACTTAAAATGAAGAAGTTATGAAGATTTGAAGTATGTGCATAAAAACATAGCAAAATTTGGAATCTGGGCAAAACCGAGCACGGGCGCGCATCCCATGAGTGTGGGCACACAGCTGGGAATTGCTAGAGAGCATGGGAAAACTAGAAATATGAAGGAAATGGGCGCGGCTGTGCCCATTGTGTGGCAGGTGTGACTGCTTTGACCTATTTTAGTAAAATAGGCATAACATTTTCATACGGACTCTGATTGAGGCGATTCAAGATGATACGGAACGAGAACGAATAGAACTACAACTTACATTCTTTAAGTTATTCAATTTGAGGTCGTTAGAAGTAGTCAAAATGGTTATTTTTGAGACTGATGTGTATTAGGAGGCAATCGGAGGGCGTCAGGCATGCACGTATGCAAGTGTAGTGCTTCTGACGATAAAATATGTTGTTCTAAGTTATAAAACATTAATATCAGTAAATATAATGATGTATAACATTAATAAATGATGTATTTGATAAGTTGTATAAGCATACTAAGCATGCACAAGAGAGACAAATCGGGCGTGTGACGAACGAACGTCAAAACGACATAACAAGTGCTAATGAAAGTAAAAAGTGTTTTAAGTCAAATGAAATGAACATTATATGATATGAAATGGAGTCAATATAAAACCAATAAGGAGTCCTAGCAAGACTTAAACACTTGAATGAACTTTGGGTGTCACCTAAGAAGAAATATAGTGAGATATAAGTCGAAAGTTAACACAATCAAATTGAACATTGTGTATTGATAGTAGGAAGGGTTATAAGATATAGAGTAAAGTTTACATTATAACTATTATGCGATGCTATGTGACTAATAATTGATGTGCATGATCAAATAATGGTGTAGGACACGTGAAGTACAGATAGCTGTAAGTTGTTAAACAGTTATTGGTAAACAATGATCGATGCAAGTCTTTCAGTTCCTATTTACTATGTGAATTTGAAGATGAACTGTTTTAAATCTTTATTACAAATAGCATGATGTGCTATATATGTTGAAAGTATGAAACATTATAGTCAATTTATGACTACGTTAGTTGAGTAAAGAATGTTGATTGAGTAAGGAACTCAATCTTTATACTTATTATGAGAACTGCAGCATGTATGTTATATTAGTCTAATGATTATAAGATGTATGTTGAGCATGTTATTTATGTGCCACGTGTTGCATAAAAACTATTAGATTTGCTGAGTTGTCGAGCTCAACCTTGCAAATAACCATTTTTGCAGGTTAAGAAGTCAAAGTAACACTATGTGCTACTTGAAAGACATGAATTAGATGTAATGCTTGAAGATTTATATACTTTGGCTGAGTTGTTAATGTTTTCGAACCATGAATAAGGTTCCGGATAATGTATTTGATAATGTATGATGTTTAATAGATGTTGAGGTGTAAAGTAGGGTATTGAAGCTGGTTATAAGTTTTAGTTTATAATAACTCCGATGAAGCGATCCATAAAATAAATTTGAATAAAAAATATTTAATAATAAAGGTTGTGATTCAGGGGAGTAAAGAAAGTAGACAGAAAAGTAGAAATTATTCCGCATTTTATTAATTGTAGCATTGAATAATGATGTAAAATCAGAAGTTAGATGTATTGTTAAAGACCGAAGTCGAGAGTTTAAATGTATAAATTTTGGGGTCGTTACAGTTGGTATCAAAGTTGTAGGTTATAAACCTTAGGTAGGAGTACCTTAGGCTATAATCTTAGAGAAGGAAGTTAAAGATAATGAAATAATAAACTCAGATAGAGTTTAAGTGATAAGAAATAAATTTTGAAATTTATAATAAGAGGTTAAAATATATACGGGAAAATTCAAAGAAGAATCTTGAGGTATTTAAAAGATATGAATATGAAGTTACCCGACTCCAGTAATAATATGTTAAGTGTTTAAATAGACGATGTCTACAAGATGAAGATGATTAAGATAATAAGAATGAACTCAAATAGAGTTTATTTGATGAAAATTCAAAGAATGCTTATGAAATAAGTTAAGATAATATGAATAGGTTCAAAGAAGAACCTGAAAAGTCAAAATATCAGGGAACTCCTGATTTGGATAATCAAAAGACAACATGATTAGAGAGAGAGGAAGATCATAAAACTTAAACGATCAAAAATAGAAGAAGAATCATAAGGGAAGATGATTGTAGAATAAGATCACGACGTGATCCGATTAAGTTTTAAAATAACAAATGCTCTGTAATGACTGAATGGTTATAGCTTGATGCTATAACGAGAAGGTACTATGAAATAGTATGAGGAAAACTCACAAGGAGTTATAAATGATGAGGTACGAAAAATTCGTATCAAGCAAAGAACAAGTTAAGAGTCAGATAGAGTTAGGTGAGATTTTAATTGAGGACTCATGTGATGGCTGAGTGGTACAAACCTTTGTATGGGTGAGGGTTTTGTGCTTGCACTCAGTTTATCACATTGATAATCATTAGAATGTTGGTGTCGCGCTATCAATGTATATGTGGTGAAAAGGTGATTCTTTTCTCATGTGTATATTTGATAGTTAGAAACTATTAAGATTAGTCAAATATTATTATGATTAGGTGCGAGTTCTTAAAACTCATACTTATGGTAAGTTGATGACTCATAATCATATGTATGTTTTTGAACCCCTAAGTATATGGATAGTCCCTGATGGGTTCTTGGACTATGTATTGCTAGGATAAGTTCCTAAACTCATATTATTATGGCAAGTTCCTGAACTTCCAATGTGTGGTAAGTTTGATGAACTATATTGAGGGTATATGAAGATTGTAAGTTAAAATACAAGAATATTTAGTATAAGAGCATTGGTGGTGCCAGAAATAAAACGAATTAGTAAGTAATGAAGTTGATGGAGAGAATTAGATATTCCACATCTTCTAGCATTGCAAGATTTTCTAAATTTATTGAATTCGTGTTGATGTTTGCACTTCTATTTGGTAGAAAAACATTGGATCAAATGATGGAACCAATGAGTTTTAAAAACTATATCGTTATTCATATGCCTATGCTAATTATTTCGGCTAGACAAAAATGATTTAAAAAATATCAAAATGTATTTGTTTTTTTTTCATAGTCATTAAGACATCACTAAACATGATGCTGATATGACAAACGAGAAAGTCATCAATGCAATTAAACCTGGTGTTGGATGTGATCATAGGATCGTCAGCCCACTATAGTATGATGTAGCATGACGAAGTCATATACTGACTGAATCCTAACCATACTATTAAAGTACTACGGTATCTTGACCATCATAAAAATAATTTTTGGTTTTCTTTAAACTAAGAAAAATATGCCACATGAATTGGCTAAAATTATTTCGATTGATGTCTAAATTGTTGTTAGAAGTCTATGCTATTTGATTCAGCTAGACAAATATTGTAAGATGTTTATGTAGTTCAAGTTTTTCTGGAGAAGTTATACTAAACCAAATTGTTTTGGTGTGGATTTTGTTGAGAAGTTGAAGTGAACAACCCTTTTATAGGGGATTATTATGATAACCTGAAAATTTATAAAATCTTGAATGATTAGAATAAAGGTTAAAGAATAAAACCTAAAAGAGAATTTGAGGATTTATTTTAAATTTTTAAGAAGAACCTATATGGTTTCTTAATTGAATGAGAATAAAGAAATATGGGTTACAAAATTTTAAAACCCTAGAAATGAATTAATATTTACTTAAAGGAATATCAAGAATAAAGTATTATGATACCTATAAATTCGATGTGAACTGAATAGTCTAAGAAATGTTATATAAGTACATATGGAAATTTTATTAAAGAGATAAGATTTCACATGAGGAGATACTATGAGGTTAATATATATATATATATATATATATATATATATATATATATATATATATATATATATATATATATAGTAAGGTGTTATATATATTTTAGCAGGAGAAATGATGAATTAAGTTGACTGATATAAGGATCAAGATAAAACTATGTTAGTAATTAACATAGCTTGATCATTGGCCTTGACTGACAAATAAGAATTTGAATAAGTATAAAATCGTTAGTTAATACGATTAGCAATATGAATGGAGTAATTTAAAACTCAAAATTTGAGTTAGAGATAGAATTTTGAAGCACGAACTTCTTGGTTGCGTCCGAAACGTCAAGTTTAGTCAGAATGGACAATAAACACAAAATGTGTAAGGGTTGACTTTTTGGTCAAAGTCAACAGTTGACTTTTTATAGAGAAAAGTTAAAATTAGTGTGAGAAGTGAAATATGTTATGATTATGTGAATAACATGCTATAATATTTAAAGGAAGTCTCACTAATAAGTTAAATAAGTTAGTGAACTAACCTAAGTATTTTATTAATCTAGAAAATAGATGTAAGGTGTTAAACCCTAATTAAATACTGAATAAACTTGAATAAGACAAGTCTAATTGGGCTATGTGAGTGAATTAATATTATTAATGAATAATAATATAGGAATATTAATAATAATGAGCATAAGCTCAAGAGATAATAATGAAAAAAATAATAATAATAATTAAACAAGCCCAATTATATTTTTATTGTGGGACTTATAGATAAAATTAATTTCAGGGCAATTGGTTTATTAGATTAGCCCAAGAGGTCATGTATAAGATAAATATAATAATGACCCAATTGAATTAATGGGGAAGCCCAAGTTCAAATTTTTAGTAAGCATGATAATAAAAGTGCAAGCCCATTAAACATGTAATTGCAAGCCTAATTGTTAAGCCCACTTGGAGAGGTTATTATAGTCATTAACTAAGCTAGCTAATAAAAACAAAATTGGTGAATGAAGAGGCATGTGGCCGAAAATTAGAGGAGTGTGAAAAGAAGTGGAATGTAATGATTAAGTAGCTTTAGTAGGTAAACAACTTCTTTAGTTGACAACTTATTATTTGGATAACACACTAGGTATTTCTTGCAAGACATCTTTGCTATGATGAGAGAGTAGGTAAGATATGGATGATATGCAATCTAATCCTTTGGATTATGCTAGCAAATTTAGGATATCAATTTTATTCTCATTTTATTTGCTAGAGAAAAAAAAAGAATAGAGGGAGAAAAGGAAAATACTAGAGAGAAAGAGAGGATCTCGTGGGGAAGAAGAAGAAGAAAGGAAGAGGGCCTAAGTTCATGTACCCAGGATTTATAACATACTTTGGGTATAAAAGGAAGGAGGCTAAAAAGTCAAGGTACAAAAAAATTTAAATTCTAGACTTTATTTTCTTTTCTTTTTATGAATTTGATGGAGAAAAGGGTTTTTGATTTAGAAGTTCAAACCCCTATAATATATGTGTTTTTCATGAATTTAAGTATGGATCTACCCATAATGGGTGTTGATTTGGTTTGAATTAAAAAAGAAAAGAAAATTAATTTTTCTAGTTTTGAAAACCTAACTTTTGAGTGATTTGAAAATTCACCGTTTTTGATCTATGCATTCATTTCTTGATCCGTCGAAGAGAGGTGCTAGATATATGTGTTGACTAGTAAACCCAAATGGTAGAACTCAAAAATCACGTTTCTAAAAGACGTGGTGTTGATTTTGGTGAAAACAGTCCCGTTTTCTTAAAACTATTTTGGATCAGTCTAAAATGGGGGTATTTTTGTCCACTTTTTGCGCTTTAAAAAATCAGGAAAAATTTGGAGTGTTAATAACGGAAGTTATAAAGGTTGTGTAAAAATTTGAGAATTTTTGGCCATATGGTTTGAGAGTTACAGATTTTACGGTGAAGGGCTATTTTTATGAAGCCACCCGAATAACTCTCTGTGTATAAGTCTAAAAATTATAAAATATTTACTGGAAGTACATGTGTATAACAGGAACATACTGTAAAAATTACAGAATTTTTGGAGTTAATATCGATTTATGAAAAATCTGAGAATATTTGGCTATTATGGACTATTTAAAAATAGTAGATGCATTTTAAAATTTTCGAAAAAAATATATGTTCAATATGGAACTATATTCTGTCAAATCTCAGAAAAGAAGTATTTTTGGGACTGATTTGGTATTTTTTATCTAAATGATGATAAATGGATATATGGATTTAATTAAATATATGATGTCCAAAAATATGAAAAATACGATTTATGACTTGAGACCCTTGAGCATGGCTTATGCAGATTTTTGATGAAATTTTGGGTCGGGTGTGAAGTGTTATGATGTTTATGGCATTTCAGAATGTTTAATGAGTTAATTAAGGAAATGAAAACAATTGAAATAAATTGTTTATTAATGTGATTAATGACTTAAATTACTGTTATATGGTTAATAATATTGGATTAATGTATTATTAGTAGTATTTGACTGGAATGTTATTAAAAGGTTAATAACCTTAGTGTAAAATATTATTACATAATTAATAATATTCGACGGGAGATTAAAATAAGAGATTTATGTTATTTTTCAATATACTTGTTGAAATTGGTATTCAATGAACTATATTATACTTGTAATAGACTAAAATGAGAATTCAGGGTGCTGAATTAGATTTTGGATTGCTGAAATAATATCAGTCTGCTGAAATATTTCGTGGTCTGCTGGAATAGAAATTTCAGGATGCTGAAATGTAATCCGGTTTACTTAAATGATATTTCAGTTTACTGAAAGGTTATCTAGCTTACTAAGCTAACATAAACAATGGAAAACTTATAAGTATAAGTTATAAGTGATGAAAAGATTATCAAAGTATAATGATAACACTAAGACTAAGGTGTAATGTCTAATACTTAACTTTGTGAGTGAAGGTTAGACACGTTAATATAAGATGATGATATTATAAGTAAGTAAATGAATATGGTGTTAAGACTATCTAATATTTGATGATGTGATTAAGTGTTAGATAGTATTATGGAATAAGGTATTATATGCTAATTGAAAGATCAATCTTATACCCGATAAGTCTTTTCAAAAAAGAGAATAAATTAAATTGCGTAGCGGTAATCGACTATGCAAGAAAGTTTCCTTAACTCAAACTCGAGTTATATTACAAAGCATGTTAGTGAATGATTATTGATGATTATTCACGTCTAAACTGATTATTGATTCGCACTTAGTGCATATTGCATATGTTCATCAGGTATGAAAGGCTGATCACCTTCATTACCCTAAGGTTCAGATAAAGTTATTCTTGGTCCTTGTTGACTTTAAGCATTATTGATTCAGTCATTCAATTATTGACATCTTGATTCATGCTCCATCACAATTATTAAATTGTTAAAAACTTGAAAGCTTATTATTCTTTCAATCATGATATATCTTTTTGAATTTAAACTTGCTAGGCAAAGTAGTTGCTCACCCTTGCTATATCATGATAATAAATTTCAGATAAAGGCGAAGGCTTGAATAAGGACAGAGACAAAAGCAAAATACAGTAATAGATTGTTATAAGAATAACTATTTAGTTATCTTATTGTAAACCTTTGTAATTTTGAAGGTATGTATTCAGTTAAGGTTAATAAACCTAGGAAAATATTATAGAATTATGTAAAATAAACAATACATGTTTATTTGTTCTGCATTAGATGATAGAATATGTATGATGATGAAATATTGTAACGTACCAAGTCCGAGGTTCTTGGGACCCAAATTTGGGTCGTCACAGGTTGGTATCAAAGTTGTAGGTTATAAACCTTAGGTAGGGGTACCTTAGGCTATAACCGCAGAGATGATAAGGAATAAACTCAGATCGAGTTTAAGTGATAAGAAATGAATTTAGAAAATTTATTATTAAGTAAAGAGAAAGATAAAGAAGATTCAAAGAAGAATCTTGAAAAGCTATAAGGATAAGAATCTGGAGTTACCTGACTCCAGTAATAAAAATGAAATGTGATAATAAATAGACGATGTTTATAAGATTAAAAGTATAAATAAAATCATAATATAATATGATTAAAGAGAAGAATAAGAAGATCGTAGTATAACACGATCGTAGGTATAAGGTGAAATGATTTCAAAATAAGATCACGACGTGATCAGATTAAATTGTTGAATAACATATGATATGTTAAGTGATTGGTATGATATAGCTTGATGCTATAAAAAGAAGGTACTATGAAATGGTACATTGTAAACTCAAAAAAAGAGTGACAAATGTTAAGATGCGGATTAAAGAAAATTCGTATTAAGAAAAGAGAAAGTTAGAATTGTGTAGGATTTCAATTGAGGACTCATGTTAGCAGCTGAGTTGTATGATTCGTTGTATGGGTGAGGAATTTGTACTTGGTTTTAGAATCACTTAGCTTCCTGGTCGATATAGTGGTTAGGTTGACAAATTCTTTGTATGGGCGAGGATTTGTCCGCTTAGCTTCGTATATTGATTAGTGGTCGAGTTTGGTTCGACAACCACTTAGTTTTTGGTACTGAAAATCATTGAAATGTCTGTGTCGCGCTATTTGCTATATACCTGTTGAGAAGGTGATTCTTTTCTAAGGTGTATAATAGATAGGTAGGGTATAGTTAGAGAATATAAGGTTAAGTACGAGTTCTTAAAACTCATACTTATGGTACGTTCGTGACTCGTGATTATATGAAATGTATATGAACCCTTCAGCGAATGGACGCCAAAAGTCTAACTAGGACAAGTTCTTAAACTCATATGATTGTAGCAAATTCCTGAACTCATAATGCGTGGTAAGTTTGATGAACTGGGTATAGTTATGTGTGAATGGAGAATTGAGGATTATAGGAATAGTCGAGAAAGTGAACTTGTTGGTGGAAGCATAGGTATTCCAAATCTTCTAGCTATGCTAGATTTCAAATTTTTGACATCAAGCTAAATTCGCACTGATGTGCATTTAAAAATGAATTTTTGTTATCCTCAACACATAGTGACAAGTGTGTAGGTGTGGACTTTGAGCCACTAACACATCGTTACCTGTTGTGGCATGATGACATCAAAGGTGATTTTTAATAGGTTTGAATTGTTTAAAGAAGAGTCTATGCTAATTGATTTGGCTAGACAAAAATAATTTGAATTAGCAAAATGTATTTTTATAATATTAATGCATCATGCAACCTGGTGTAGAGATGATAAAAACGATGGAGTCATCAATGCAGTATTACTTAGTGTTGGATACGATCTAAGGATCGTCAGCCCACTATGGTATAATGTAGTATGACAAAGTCACCAAATGACGGAATCCTCAAACGGACTGTAACACAGTGCGGTATCATGACGTCATAAAATAATTTTTAAGAATTTAAAGGTAAATTATTGCCAACTGAATTTGGGTAGTAATGTTTCGATTGAAATTCGAATTATTTGATATACGTCTAAGCTATTTAATTCAGCTAGACAAATTTTTATGAAAATTCAAAGTATTTTTGAAAAGTTATCCCAAACCAAATTGTTTTGGTTAGGAATCCTATGATAAGACTGAGGTGAACTATGTTGATTGGATAAAATAATCCAATCTAGTAGCATAATTATTCGCTAGACATGATTGATACGTTATGCATGACGTAAGAGTACGATAGACTAATCACCTAAAGTACTAGCAACGGTAGTTTACCTTCTTTGTGATTATAAACATACCTAGTAATTTACTGTTTTGCGATATAAATATCGTTAAAACTATGTGTTCATAGTCTATATGACCCCTCAGCATGATTTGAAAAATTTTAACTCCTTAGACTGAAGACATGGAAGAATGTGATAGTAGCAGAGCTCCTCATAGTAGGAAGCAAGATGTACTCATTAAATTGAGCATGAAATCAAGTAAAGGTTAATTTCAAAATCTAGTTTTGATGAATAAAAGGAGTGGTCATTAGTAGACTGAAATTTTGAGGACGAAATTCTTAGAAGAAGGGAGGAATGTGATAACCTGAAAATTTATAAAATCTTGAATGATTAGAATAAAGGTTAAGGAATAAAACCTGAAAGAGAATTTGAGGATTTATTTAAAATTTTTAAGAAGAACCTATATGGTTTCTTAATTGAATGAGAATAAAAAAATATGAGTTACAAATTTTCAAAACCCTAGAAATGAATTAATATTTACTTGAAGGAATATCAAGAATAAGGTATTACGATACCTGTAAATTCGATGTGAACTGAATAGTCTAAGAAATGTTATATAAGTACATATGCAAATTTATTAAGGAGATAAGATTTCACATGAGAAGATGCTATGAGGTTAAATGAAGATGAGTATATGTATAGAAATATGTATATTTAGTAAGGTGCTATATATATATATATATATATATATATATATATATATATATATATATATATATATATATTTAGCAAGAGAAATGATGAATTAAGTTAATGATATAAGGATCATGATAAAACTATGTTAGTAATTAACATAGCTTGATCGTTGGCCTTGACTGACAAATAAGAATTTGAATAAGTATAAAGTTGTTAGTTAATACGATTAGTAATATGAAGGGAGTAATTTAAAACTCAAAATTTGAGGTAGAGATAGAATTTTGAAGCACAGACTGCTCGGTTGCGTACGGAACGTCAAGTTTAGTCAGAATGGATAATAAACACAAAATGTGTAAGGGTTGACTTTTTTTGTCAAAGTCAACAGTTTACTTTTTATGGAGAAAAGTCAAAATTAGTGTGAGAAGTGAAATATATTATGATTATGTGAATAATATGCTATAATATTTAAAGGAAGTCTCACTAATAAGTTAAATAAGTTAGTGAACTAACCTAAGTATTTTATTAATCTAGAAAATAGATGTAAGGTGTTAAACCCTAATTAAATACTGAATAAACTTGAATAAGACAAGTCTAATTGGGCTATGTGAGTGAATTAATATTATTAATGAATAATAATATAGGAATATTAATAATAATGAGCATAAGCTCAAGAGATAATAATGAAAAAATAATAATAATAATTAAACATGCCCAATTATATTTTTAGTGTGGGACTTATAGATAAAATTAATTTAGTAGCAATTGGTTTATTAGATTAGCCCAAGAGGTCATGTATAAGATAAATATAATAATGACCCAATTGAATTAATGGGGAAGCCCAAGTTCAAATTTTTTGTAAGCATGATAATAAAAGTGCAAGCCCATTAAACATGTAATTGCAAGCCCAATTGTTAAGCCCACTTGGAGAGGTTATTATAGTCATTAATTAAGCTAGCTAATAAAAACAAAATTGGTGAATGAAGAGGGCATGTGGCCGAAAATTAGAGGAGTGGGAAAAGAAGTGGAATGTAATGATTAAATAGCTTTAGTAGGTAAACAACTTTTTTAGTTGACAACTTATTATTTGGGCAACACACTAGGTGTTTCTTGCAAGACATCTTTGCTATGATGAGAGAGTAGGTAAGATATGGATGAGATGCAATCTAATCCTTTAGATTATGCTAGCAAATTTAGGATATCAATTTTATTCTCATTTTATTTGCTAGAGAAAAAAAAAGAATAGAGAGAGAAAAAGAAAATACTAGAGAGAGAGAGAGAGAGGATCTCGTGGGAAAGAAGAAGAAGAAAGGAAGAGGACCTAAGTTCATGCATCCAAGATTTATAACCTACTTTCGATATAGAAGGAAGGAGGCTAAAAAGTTAAGGTACAAAAAAAAATTAAATTCTAGACTTTATTTTCTTTTCTTTTTATGGCTTTGATGGAGAAAAGGGTTATTGATTTGGAAGTTCAAACCCCTAAAATATATGTGTTTTCATGGATTGAAGTATGGATCTACCCATAATGGGTGTTCATTTGGTTTGAATCAAAAAGAAAAGAAAATTAATTTTTCTAATTTTGAAAACCTAACTTTTGAGTGATTTGAAAATCCACCGTTTTTGATCTATGCATTCGTTTCTCAATCCGTCAAAGAGAGGTGCTAGATATATGTGTTGACTAGTAAACCCAAATGGTAGAACTCAGAAATCACGTTTCTAAAAGTCGCGGTGTTGATTTTGGTGAAAACAGTCCCGTTTTCTTAAAACTGTTTTGGATCAGTCTAAAACGGGGGTATTTTCATCCACTTTTTGTGCTTTAAAAATTCTGGAAAAATTTGGAGTGTTAATAACAGAAGTTATGAAGGTCGTGTAAAAATTTGAGAATTTTGGCCATACAGTTTGAGAGTTATGGATTTTACGGTGAATGGCTATTTTTATGAAGCCATCCGAATAACTCTCTATGTATAACTCTAAAAATTACAAAATATTTACTGGAAGTACATGTGTATAACATGAACATACTGTAAAAATTTTAGAATTTTTGGAGTTAATATCGATTTATGAAAAATCTTATAATATTTGGCTATTATGGACTATTTAAAATTAGTAGATGTATTTTAAAAATTTCAAGAAAAATATATGTTCAATATGGAACTATATTCTATCAAATCTCAGAAAAGAAGTATTTTTGGGACTGATTTGGTATTTTTCATTTAAATGATGATAAATGGATAAATGGAATTAATTAAATATATGATGTCTAAAAATATGAAAAAAATATGTTTTATGACTTGAGACCCTTGAGCATGGCTTATGCAGATTTTTGATGAAGTTTTGGGTCGGGTGTGAAGTGTTGTGATGTTTATGGCATTTTAGAATGTTTAATGAGTTAATTAAGGAAAGGAAAAATAATTGAAATAAATTGTTTATTAATGTGATTAATGACTTAAATTATTGTTATATGGTTAATAATATTGGATTAATATATTACTAGTAGTATTTGACTGGAATGTTATTAAAAGGTTAATAACCTTAACGTAAAATATTATTACATAATTAATAATATTCGACGGAAGATTAAAATAAGAGATTTATGTTATTTTTCAATATAATTGTTGAAATAAGTATTCAATGAACTATATTATGCTTGTAATAGAAGAAAATGAGAATTCAGGGTGCTGAATTGGATTTTGGATTGCTGAAATGGTTTCAGTATGCTGAAATATTTTGTGGTCTGCTGAAATAGAATTTTCAGGATGCTGAAATAGAAATTTCAGGATACTGGAATGCAATCCGGTTTACTGAAATGATATTTCAGTTTACTGAAAGGTTATCTAGCTTACTAAGATAACATATAAAATGGAAAACTTATAAGTATAAGTTATAAGTGATGAAAAGATTATCAAAGTATAATGATAACACTAAGACTAAGGTGTAATGTCTAATACTTAACTTTGTGAGTGAAGGTTAGACACGTTAATATAAGATAATGAGATTATAAGTAAGTAAATAAATATGGTATTAAGATTATCTAATATTTGATGATGTGATTAAGTGTTAGATAGTATTATGGAATAAGGTATGATATGCTAATTGAAAGATCAATCTTATACTTGATAGGTCTTTTCAATAAAGAGAATAAATTAAATTGCGTAGCGGTAATCGATTATGCAGGCAAGTTTCCTTAACTCAAACTCGAGTTATATTACAAAGCATGTTAGTGAATGATTATTGATGATTATTCACGTCTAAACTGATTATTGATTCTCACTTAGTGCATGTTGCATATGTTCATCAGGTATGAAAGGCTGATCACCTTCATTACCCTAATGTTCAGATAAAGTTATTCACGGTCCTTGTTGACTTTAAACATTATTGATTTAGTCATTCAATTATTGACATCTTGATTCATGTTTCTTCACAATTATTAAATTGTTTAAAACTTGAAAGCTTATTATTCTTTCAATCATAATATATCTTTATTGAATTTAAACTTGCTGGGCAAAGTAGTTACTCACCCTTACTATATCATGATAATTAATTTTAGATAAAGGCGAAGACTTGAAGAAGGACAGAGACAAAAGAAAAATATAGTAATAAATTGTTATAAGAATAACTATTTAGTTATCTTATTGTAAACCTTTGTAATTTTGAATGTATGTATTCAGTTAAGGTTAATAAACTTGGGAAAATGTTATAGAATTATATAAAATAAACAATATATGTTTGTTTGTTCCACATTAGATGATAGAATATGTATGATGATGAAGTACCGTAATGTACCAAGTCCGAGGTTCTTGGGACCCGAATTTGGGGGCGTCACAATTATATTACGCGAAATCGTTAAAATGATTGTGCATAAAACATTGTACGAAGGGTTGATTCCCCTGAGTACGAGAAGAAATGTCCATATAGTCTTATGACTGTTAAAGGTTCAAGTTGAGATACTTGAGAACCTGGGGACGTAGTTCAAGGTCTTGTGACCCCTCAGCGTGATTTGAGAATCTTTTAAATTCCTGAGTTATTCATACTGCTTCCTAATTATTGAGCAATTGTGGAAGATTATTGTTATTCTGAAGGGTGAATGTGGCAAAGAGGATATTCCTTAGAAAAGAGTAATTTATGGAAACATGACATGCGATGATGAGTAAATTGAGGAAACTCTAATAATTCCAAGAAAGAAATGAAATTTTGAAAAGAAAAAGGATGAAGTTATCTAAAGAAAATGTGAAATTCTTAGAAAAGAAAAATGTAAAGAATGCGATAATTTCTTTTTAAGAAATATCTTTAGAGGAGGAAGTGGTCATAGAACCCACTAAATGAATAAAGGGTTAACGTAAAATTTATTCTGATAAATCGAATGAACGAAGATTAGTAAATAAAAATTTCAATGACGAAATTCTTAGAAGAATGGGTGAATGTAATGTCCCGAGAGTTTGAGAATTGAGTATATGATAAAGATTCTTAGAAAATGGTAATGAATGGGTTAAAGAATATATAATACTCAAATATAATTGAGTTTAAGCAAAGGTTGTGAAGTAAACTCTATAAGAGTTTGTTGTGAAAAGCAAATGTAGTAGGAAATATAAAGCCTATATTAAGATAATGTGTTGAGTGGTTCAACGATAAATTTTGAAAAGGGATTTGGTAAAAATCGAGTAAGGAATGTTTTGTTGATTCTGATGACGGAATCCTTATAAGGGGGGAAGGATGTGACAACCCAGATTTTAAAAAATTATTAAATAAGAATTTAATAAATAAAATTCTTATTTTGAGATGTTTCTGTTTTAGATTATGTGGTTTGGTGGATAGAAATTTAATATGCATGAGGTTTAATAGTTAATTTAACTATTGAAGAAATTAAACAGAATTGTTATGAAAAGGAAATTAACTATATTATATTAGTCAATTTAATTAAGTTGAAATTATAATATGAAATAAGATAATTTGATTGTTATGCCTTGTTGGCAATGGAATTTTTATGAATTAATTTCGTAAATAATGTGAGTAATTCAGTTAATTTAAATAGAGAATTAATATAATTATTTTAATAAAATGAGAAGGTAATATATTGCATGAAAATGTACTACGTTAATGTATTACGATAGTGAATTTCATAAATAGTAAAATATTTATTAAATGAAATAAATATTTTAGTTGAAATATTTATGGAATAAAATGAATATTCGATGAAAATTATTAGAGAATAATTTATTTAAGTATGATAATATTGATTAAATGATTTTATAATAAGTGCGTACTTTATTACGCTAATGGAATGGAAATAGTCTAATTTAATTAAACAATTAAATTAGAGGATTAATGTTTTGTTAAACAAATTATAATTATATTAGCTAATTAAATATTGTGTTGGCTAAATAAAGATTATAATTTAATTGGGTAATGTGTGACATGAGTACTATAGGATAGGAGAATTATAAAAATGAAATAGAAAGGGTTTTATAGTGTGTCAATCAAATAAGGTCTTATGACCTGTGGTATATTGTAAATGCTGAGACCCTTAATTTATTTGAGCGTAAACCGTTTGTCAGTTTTTATTTTACGCATTATTTTGCTAAGTCTAATAACAGAGAGAAAGGGGAACCTTATGAACGGTTGGAGAGATAGAGAAATTTTCTGTGGAATAAGAAGAGAAATCTTGAGAATCAAGAGGGAAGAAGAGGTGTAATCAAGGCTTCCTAATCATCTTCTAACCAATCTAAAGAAGAAATTAAAGGTAACAACTTGGTTGTAAAATCTATTTTGTGTTATTATATATACTTCTCTGTAAATGGAGTTTGGTAGAGGATTTACTAAGAATTAATGATATACTTTTTAATAGATGTATATAATATGGTATATAACCTCTGTAATAGATTTTGTAGTAATCGGATTGGTGTAAATATGTTAAAAGATAAAGAATTTGAGTTTTTGCATAATATGTACAAGATGGCTTATTTTAAACCCAAAATTGATGATTAAATCATGTGATAAACTGTAAATTGATGATAGTTTGTATTAATACATTGAGAAACAAAAAGAATGCAAGTGGAATGAATCATTTTAGTCAAGAAACGAATTCGTAGCGAATGAATTTGCTAAATGTTTTTAAAACGTGAAAATATTGCATGAACACTTAATTGGAACCTTTAAAGTGAATTTGTAATGATGTTGAAGTGTTATAATTATTTTGTAGATGAGTAGTTCAGAGTTTAACGAGTTCAAAGAGTCGAAAACCAACTAATTCTGACTTAAAATGAAGAAGTTATGAAGATTTTAAGTATGTGCATAAAAATATTGTAAAATTTGGAATCTAGGCGAAGCTGAGCACGGGCGCGCTGCCAATGAAGTCGGGCACGCAGCTGGGAGCTGCTAGAAAGCATGGCCGCACTGGAAATGTGAAGGAAATAGGCGCGGTCGCGCCCATTGTGTGACTGGTGTGACTACTTTGACCTATTTTAGTAAAATAGGCATAACATTTTCATACGGACTCAGATTGAGGCGATTCAAGATGATCCGGAATGAGGAACAATAGACCTACAACTTTGGTTCTTTAAGTTCTTCAATTTGAGGTCGTTAGAAGTGGTAAAAATGGTCATTTTGAGGACAAATGTGTATTAAGAGGCAATCAGAGGGCGTCAGGCATGTACGTATGCAAGTGTAGTGCATCTGACGATAAAATATTGTTCTAAGTTATAAAATATGAATATTAATAAATATAATGATGCATAACATTAACAAATGATGTATTAGATAAGTTGTATAAGCATACTAAGCATGCACAAAAGAGACAAATCGAGCGTGTGACGAATGAACGTCGAAACGCCGTAATAAGTGTTAATGAACGTAAAAAGTGTTTTAAGTCAAATAAAATAAACATTATAAGATATGAAATGGGGTCAATATACAATCAATAAGGAGTCCTAGCAAGACTTAAACACTTGAATGAACTTCGGGTGTGACCTAAGAAGAAATATTGTGAGATATAAGTTGAAAGTTAACACAATCAAATTGAACATTGTATATTAATAGTAAGAAGGGTTATGAGATATAGAGTAAAGTTTACATTACAAGTACTATGCGTTGCTATGTGACTAATAGTTGATGTGCATGATTATATCATTATGTAGGGCACGTGAAGTGCAGATAGCTGGACGCTGTTAAACTGTTATTGTTAAACAACGATCAAGACAAGTCTTTCAGTTCCTATTTACTATGTGAATTTGATGATGAACTGTTTTAAATCATTATTACATAGAGTATGATGTGTTATATATGTTGAAAGTATGAAACGTTAGTCAATTTATGACTACGTTAATTGAGTAAAAATTTTGATTGAGTAAGGAACTCAATCTTTATACTTGTTATGAGAACTGTAACATATATGTTATATTAGTCTAATGATTATAAGATGTATGTTGAGAATGTTATTTATGTGCTATGTGTTGCATGAAAATTATTAGATTTGCTGGGCTGTTGAGCTCAACCTTGCAAATAACCATTTTTGCAGGTTAAGAAGTCAATGTAAGACTATGTGCTACTTGAAAGACATGAATCAAATGTAATGCCACTACTACAAATTACTAAATAGACAACGCTTAAACCACAACGTTTTTTATAAAAACGTTGTGGTATTTTTTTTCACAACGTTTTTAAAAAAAACGTTGTAGATATATATGCAAAAACGTTATCTATTTAAAAGGACATTTTTTTGTTTTAATTAGATAACATTTTTTAAAATAAACGTCATGTATATAAAAAACACGGAGCAATTGATAAAAACACGGAAGCCCAAAATTTGAAATTAAAACAGGACAATACTTTCTTCTCTCTCCTATCGGTACTAATTTCGCTCTATGATGGAACTAAGCGGGTGCCAAATCTGAAATCTCGATTCCTCACTCCTCAGCCTCTTGCTTCTCGGTTGTGGCCTCTCTTCCCCGTCGTCGTCCCTCTCTTCCACCGTCGCCGTCCCTCTGCTTTTCTCTCTCAAGCTTGGTACGTTTTCCCCCAATTATATTTTTCCCTAAATATAACCCTAGGAAGAATTCTTCTAAAATTTCAGTCATACACTGGTCTCTTCTACTTCTTCCTACTCTACCTCAAGCAGCGCCAACGCTCTCGCTCTGAACCTCCTCCGCCGACGCCGGAGCTGCCGTTAATCGTCGAGCTTTCTCCTAGGCTGAATAGAGTTCTGTCTCGCTCCCTTCTCTCTCCGAGAGCCTCCAGTGGACCAGCCCACGTATCTTCTAGAGCTAATTCTATTGCTAAACAAGCTGATAACCCATATTATGTTCGATTGAATTGGGTTTCTGAGGACTCTTTCGATGAGTTAAATAACCCAGATGGTTTTTTCAAATTCAAATTGTCGGAGCTAGAGAAATCGGACGTATGGCCAGAAACGGTGTGTTTTCCCGGAGAAGATGGTCGGAATTTTCTCCATCAGATTCTCATGATGTTCACGTTCTTGCTGTGGATTATAGTCTCATTGATCGGAAGGTGATTGAACGCTTGCTCAAAATCACCTCTTGCAAAGGTACTACTACAACATGCTTTTTCATATTCATTTTTCTCTCCTCTCTCTGTTTTTTTTATAAAAAAGAAACAATCTGTATTATATATATATATATATATATATATATATATTGCAATGGAATATGTATAGAACATTTCTGAATGTTTTGTGGTTACAGTAACTGCGATTGATAGTGGAAGGAGGGCTCTGCAATTTTTAGGATTGGATGAAGAAAAGAGCTCTGTTGGTTTTGATGTAAGTAAGATAAGATTGTTATAAATTGAAAATTTTAAAATTCATTTTGAATCTTATAATCAAAGATTATTAGTAATTTGAGTGCTCTCTTCTCTGGGTTTGGTTTTAGGGTCTGAAGGTGGATATGATAATTACAGACTACTGTATGCCTGGAATGACCGGTTATGAGTTGCTCAAAAAGATCAAGGTTTGTGTGTTTTCATATTAGTAATTTTTACTCCATATGAAAAGAATTTAAATTTATGTATTAATAAAAAAAATCCCTCCGTGTATGTTTTTCAGGGATCATCTACTTTTAGAGAGGTGCCAGTTGTGATCAAGTCATCGAAAACGTCTTGGCACGGATCGATAGGTAAACAATATCTCTGCTTTTATTTTTAATTTGAATGAAGAAACTGGAGTAGAAAGAAAGGGGAAAGTGTGTAACGATTAAAGGATTACATGTTTGGTGAGGACAAATTAGTGAATGAAGATCGAGGGATGAACATTTATAACATTACTAACCTTTTACAGGAGTTATTTTTTTGTCTTGTGAAGCATTTTTCTACACAGATAATAATTTGTATTTCGGATCTCACAGGTTCAAGAAGAGATATGATTTTCCCTTTAAGGATGAACTTCCAGCTGAAAGTGCTTAAACATATGGAAAGCAGTTGTCATGCTAATTTATCTTTTACCATTTTAAGTGGCCTTTTAACAAATGCTTCCCCTTCTAAAGATAGATGACATATTGATTCTTTGACTTATTATTTTGCTATGATTTTTGTGCCATATGCTAGGATAAACTTTTGAAGTCTGCCCCAAACAAGCATACTGATAAAGGGATTCTTGCTGAGCATAAGAAGCAAGAGAGAGAAGCAGCAAAGCAAGGGAAACAACCATTTTATTTGAAGAAATGTAATGCTCTTTTCTCTCTCTCTCTCTCTCTCTCTTTATGCGTGCATGTGTGTGTAACACACACATAGAGGCCTCATTTGACTATACTTGTTTGAACTCTGAATGGTGAAATTTTTATATTCTCTCTTAAGTTATGGTTGTGTTGCACTACATATGTAACTGTCCTGTGTCTGCTGTTGGCATCAAGTATCCATGCTGAAAATATCCTTCAGATGTAACTGAAAATTAGCTTAATCCTTTGTGCTTTTATAGCCTGCGGAATCACTGAATGCTGTGAGGAAGAGATGGGTTCTAGCAGTCGTGCCCCTTACAGTGTTCTATAGTTATAAGGCCACAAAATGTGTTCCTACACTTTCAGGTGGAAGAAAATATGCTTATTTTGTTATCTTCTACAGTTTCATTCATGAAAAAAATCATAAGAGAGGTTTTCAAGTTTAAATTCAAATTATATGATATGATGGGTTAAGACGATTTATTGTTAGCATGTCATAATGGATGTTAGTTCTGTTTCAGGTTATGCCTTACAGCACTGGCTGCAAAACTCCACTGTCCAACTTTGAAGCTAATTCTAATTATAAGGTTTGTAGACGAAAGTGTCTTGCTTGCTCAACTACTTGTACCACTATTACTTATAGCAATAGTTGAAATGTGTTTACGAAATGTTTTAATTGCTGTTAATTATTGTAGTTGGTGCTGAAATTGAATCCCTTTTGAATTTTGTGATAACAACAAATTGAATCCCTTCTTGTTTGTAGATGGATAGTAAATATGATCTTGTATACTTTATGGGTGCTTGAATAATATATTGTCTTTCAAGAATTAAGTATGTTGATGATCTTGTATACTTTGAGGCTGTTGATGAGTACTTGGACCTTGTTGAGTATAATTCATGCCAAGACTATCAGTTCACTACTGAACAGTATAACGATAATCAGCAGCGGCAACATGGTGTTCCACATAAGAGCTATGGAGGTGATAGTGTTGTGCCGGTTCAGTGTGAAAAGGCAAAAATTCATCAGTTTCCGCAGCAGCAACAGAATTTTCAGTTGGAGATGGATTATGAAACCTCAAACATAGGGTATTGTTACCCCGGTTCACTTAGTCACAGTGTAAGTTGATTCCTCACTATATCAGTATTTCTGCATTTTATAACATTAATTCTTAGCCTATATATGCTGCTGCTGCCTTTTATAGTTAAATACTTGGGATTGGGCTCTTGGATTTGCGGCTTTATGATATTTATGTCTAAAACAAATGTTATACTTCTTATAGCAGCACTAAAAATCAAGTTTACTTTTGAGGTTGTTATATTTACGTTTAGATCTGTACATGTCTATTAATATCCTTCTGCCTGTTCATGTGGTATAGTAGGACATTGGCCTTGATTATTGAACCTACTATACTGCTAGTAGCTAGCTTTGAGGAACAGATTCTAGATAATAAGGCTCCTTCCTTGGCCTATTATTCGATTTGATTCCATGATAGTTTATCAAGCTATAAATTTGTCCATATGTTTACTGTTATCTTGTTTCTACCATGCAGCACATTACAATTCTTGCTGGAAACAAAACATTAGAGCTTCTTGTACCTGCATTTAATGTAATCAATGGAGGTTCACATGCAGGCAACAAACTAGCAATGCAGGAATTTATGATTCTCCATGTATTTACTTATTTTTCTGTGTATATAGGATTTCTAGGTTGTACAGTCAGTATCCAAGAATTACATTTTTTGGGTAGTACTCGTTTGGTTGAGTGATTATATGGATATTTTGGTATATATTTTGTGGATGTAGTAATTTGAAACTGTAAAAGAATAGTATTATTGGGATGTATTTTAAATGGTTGATACATTTTGGCTATATATTATGGCATTAGCATATTGCAAGTGTATTGGTAATATAGGTGAACCACATCTTTTTTTTTCTTTTTTCTTTTTTATCTACAACGTTTAAAAAACGTTGTCTGATATACTAAACAACAACGTTTTTATTCATAAAAAGTTGTGGAATCATACCTACTACAACGTTTTTAAGCATCTGTTAATTTTTGAAAAACAAATCTACAACGTTTTTTTCCTAAAAAACGTTGTGTATTGTGCTTAACTACAACATTTTTAAAACGTTGTGTAAGGGTGTCAAATAGATGACACCCTTAACCACGACGTTTTCCTGACTGAAACCACAACGTTTTTTCCGCGTTATCTATTTACTGTTTTCTGGTAGTGTGCTTGAAGATTTATATACTTTAGCTGAGTTGTTAATGTTTTCGAACCATGAATAAGATTCTAGATAATGTATTTGATAATGTATGATGTTTAACAGATGTTAACTTATAAAGTAGGGTATTGAACTTGGTTGTAAGTTTTAGGCTATAATAACTCCGATGAAGCGATTCATAAAATAAATTTGAATACAAAATATGTAATGATAAAGGTTGTGATTTAGGGGAGTAAAGAATGTAGACAGAAAAATTTAAATTATTCCACATTTTATTAATTGTAGCATCGAATAATGTTGTGAAATCAGAAGTTAGATGTATTGTTAACGACCGAAGTCGAGAGTTTAAATTTATAAATTTTAAGGTCGTTACAAGAATACTTTTGATATCTGTCTTGAGAATCTGGTCATGGTTTTAAAACGATGTATGGAAACTAACCTTGTACTGAACTGGGAAAAGTGCCACTTTATGGTAGAAGAGGGAATTATTCTTGGGCACAAGGTCTCTGCGAAAGGGTTGGAAGTTGACCGGGCAAAGCTAGATACAATTGAAAATCTTCCACCTCCGACTTCAGTTAAGGGAATTCAAAGTTTCCTTAGACATGCCGGATTCTACCGCAGGTTTATTAAGGATTTCTCTAAGATTGCAAAACCATTATGCAGTCTACTAGAGAAAGATGCAATTTTCAGTTTTGATAAAGAATGTATGAAAGCGTTTGAGCAGTTGAAAAAGAAATTGACAACAGCTCCCGTGATTGTAGCACTGGATTGGACAATGTCGTTTGAGTTAATGTGTGATGCTAGCGATTATGCGGTAGGGGATGCTTTAGGTCAACGCCGAGAAAAGATATCTTATACCATATATTATACAAGTAAAATCCTCGCGGATGCTCAATTGAACTATACGACCACTGAGAAGGAGTTACTTGCGGTTGTGTACGCCTTTGATAATTTCAGAGCATATTTAATAGGAACAAAGGTGGTGGTATACACGGATCACTCATCGATTCGTTATCTGATCTCAAAGAAGGATACAAAGCCTAGACTTATTAGATGGATTCTACTCTTTCAAGAGTTTAATTTGGAAATCAAGGATAGGAAGGGGACAGAAAATCAAGTGGCTGATTATCTTTCAAGGTTCGAAAATCCAGACAAGGACATAGTGGATAGGTGTTTTATGAATGAGTTATTTTCGGATGAGCAACTATTTGGAGTAAATTCTAAATTTCCATGGTATGTAGATTTTGCTAATTACTTGGTGAGTAAGATCTTTCCCCCTGATTTGACATGTAAACAGAAAAAGAAATTCCTACATGATGTCAAGTGGTATATGTGGGATGAGCCTTATCTCTTTAGACAGTGTGCAGATAAGTTGATTCGTAGATGTGTGCCTTATAATGAAGTTAATTACATCTTGCATGCATGCCATGCATCTGCATATAGGGGACACTACGGGAGTGAGCGGATAGCGGCAAAGGTACTTCAGGCTGGATTTTACTAGCCAACTATATGCCCACCAATTTGTAAAAAGCTATGATAGATGCCAAAGGGTGGGTAATATTTCAAAAAGGAATGAAATGCCGCTCAACACAATCATGGAAGTCGAGATTTTTGATGTATGGGGGATGGACTTCATGGGACCTTTTCCGCCTTCATATAACAACTTATACATTCTGCTAGCTGTGGATTATGTATCAAAATGGGTTGAAGCTGTGGCACTCCCTACAAATGATGCCAAAGTGGTTTTGAAGTTTCTACAGAAAAACATCTTCACAAGGTTTGACACGCCGAGAGCAATCATAAGTGACGAATGAAGTCAATTCTGCAATAGGTTCTTTACAGCTCTCTTCGCAAATACAGAGATAATCACAGGGTTGCAACAACATATCATCCCCATACTAGTGGCCAAGCCTAGGTTTCTAATCGAGAGGTGAAACAGATTTTAGAGAAAGTGGTGAATCCGAACAGAAAGGTCTAGTCTCTAAAGTTAGACGACGCTTTATGGGCTTATCGAACAACATACACGACACCAATTGGAATGTCTCCGTATCAACTGGTTTACAGGAAATCGTGTCATCTACCAGTGGAACTTCAACACAAAGCGTATTAGGCCATTCAAAAGCTTAATTTCGATCAAACAGATGCAGGCGAAAAGAGACTTCTACAACTGAATGAGCTGGACGAGTTTCATTTGCAAGCTTACGAAAACTCGAAGCTGTACAAAAAAAAGGTCAAGAAGTGGCACGATCAGAAGATTATGCAGAGAAAGTTTAAACCAGGACAATCTGTGTTATTGTTTAACTCAAGACTGAGGTTATTCCCCGAAAATCTCAAATCACGATGGTCGGGGCCATTTACTATCAAGACAGTCTTCCCACATGGCACCGTTGAACTCTACAGCAAGAATCCACTTGAAACGTTCAAAGTCAACGGGCAGCGTCTAAAGTATTATTGGGGTGGCGACATCGACAATCAAGCCACTGCAATCACTCTTGCCGATGCACCATGAACATGGAGTAGTCAGGCTGAAAGACTCAAAAATAAGCGCTCATTAGGAGGCAACCCAAATTTTATTAACTAATACAGTATTTTTGTTTCACGTTATTCAATTTATAGTTTAATCAATAATTTAGTATTACTTAGTTCATCTATGTGCAATTCGTAGTTAACTAGTTAGTAATTTTCAGTAATTTTCATCATGCTCGCTCAAACTCCATGGAATTATCTTATATTTTTGGGTTTTAATGGATTTCAGGTACTTATGATGAAGTTGAGCATGTACACGGGGCAAAGTAGCTGAAAAATTGAAGTTGTGCAAAAAAGGGACCCCCACCCCGGCGGGCATTTCCACCGCCTGACACACCCGCCCCGGCGGGGGTGTTCTCGTGATATGCCCGCCCCGGCGGGCCTTTGTAGGTCATTTACCCCTCGCCCCGGCGGGTGTACGGGAAATCTGAAAATTTTTAAACACTGCAGAACATGATCTTTCCCACTCTTATCTTCCTTAACAAAACTTAGCCATTTCCTACAGCGACAAAATCCCCCAATAACCCTCAATCTCACATTAATTTCTCCCACTACTATCATTCTATATAAATTAAACCCTAAATCCATTCAATTCCACAGCATTCTCCATCCAATTCTCTGAATTTCAACACCAAAAAGCTAGGGTTTTCTAAGGGCCCGGTTTGCAGCAAGGAAATAAGGCAAAATTCATCAATTGATCGATCAATCACTTCACTATCATCATACAGTTGGGGAAAATCACTGTGGGTAAGACATTCTCTTTAATTTTTCATCATAGTTGGATTTTAATTATAAATTTTGGGATTTTGTGAGTGTGGTGCATATCAAGTGTTTGTGTTATTGCCAAAGCCAAGTTCGGGGGATTAGTTGACTTCAGTAGTGATATCATGGCACCAAAAAATCCTTCTAAGCGCCAAATGGGCGAAGGTTCATCACCACCGACCCACATTTATGACAAGCGCAAGTTTGTTAGTGCCGGTGCAGCTGATAAGTATGACTACCTCATGCCCAAAACACTGACACCAGGGAGGGGTTTGAGGACGGATGCCTTTGATGGACAGATATCGAGGAAGATTCAGGAACAGGGGTGAGAGGTATTCACAGATGATTCAGATCCTGCTATTGTGAATGTTGTCAAGGAGTTCTATGCCAATGCCGAGGACAAAGCACCATATGTGGCATTTGTGCGGGGAAAATAAGTGCCTTTCAGTCCTACGACAATGAATGAGTATAACAGTGTCCGAGCCCTTGCAGTGTGCCAATATGTACAGTTACGTAACTGTAATCCAGATTATGACCAGATCCTTGCAGAGATATCTAAACCTGGCACTATTTGTGCTAAAGGGAGAAAGTGTGGCACCCTTTTCATGAGCAAGGATTTGAGCCTATACGGTAAAATCTGGTATGCATTTTTATGTGCAAAGCTATTTCTTTCAATGCATACCAGTGAGGTTACAAAGGAAAAGGTGTTGCTCCTATATGCCATAGTGAAAGATTTCGACATTGACATCGGTTCAATCATCAGTTTCTCAATTCGACGTTGTCTGCGCGGGCCATTTCCAGGAGGAGTGCCACACCCTTCACTTATTTGTGGGTTGTGTAGGCAGTCTGGCATTCGATGGTCAGGTGACGAGACTGTGCAGCAGCCCCTCCAGCTTTTTGACTCCAAGATGATTGCTCGATACAATGTATGGGCTAGAGGGGAATCGCATCCTCGAGGTTTGGGCTTTGTGTTTCCAGATGCTGCTGAGGAGGAGGAGGCAGGGGATACCTCTGAGGATGATGAGTTCAGAGATGATGAGGTGACTGGTGAGGGGGAAGCTGTGGGGAGTAGTAGATCGACCAAATACATGTTCTTTACCCAATTCCGTAGTCTTCAGAGGCATCTTGATGAGAGAGATAAAGCAGCTGATAGATAGATGAAAAGACTGGCGGCAAGGTAGGATCACATGTTCAATTCAATGAAAAATTCCTTTGCTTCATTGAATGAAGCATTGCAAAGATTGAATCCAGGTGCTGTGGAGCAGTTCTAGTTCCAGACTCCAGAGCCTAAGCCACAATACCCTCCATCTGATTCTGATGTGGAGGAGTACTTTTCAGTCCTTATTCCACTGCCACCTCCACCACCACCGCCACCACCACCACAGGCTTAGCATATTACAGGGAAGTCCTTTGTTCCTTTAATGTAATATTTTTACAATGAGGACATTGTAAGTGTTAAGCTTGGGGGAGTTTAGATATCTGTTTTTGTTTTATGTTGGTTTTTTTTGTTAAAGTATGTTTAGTTTTCATATGTTAATTTAGTTAGTCATGTGTGACTCCCCCAAATTTGGGTACTTCATTCCCACACGATTTGGTGTTCACTTTCTAATCATACATTTCTAACTACCCAAACATAATAAAATTTAAACAATAAAACTTTCCATTAAAGGGTTACATCATTAAATCGAATAAAATCCCAGGTCATCTAACCTTACACATTCATCAATTTTGGCAAAGTAAATAATTACATCACAGTAGTTAAAATAAAGTTTGTCATCAAAAAGTCAATAAATTTACAAGTCTTCAACACTTGTTCATTTTTCCTTTCCCTTTGTTAGTGGTAGGTTCATCGACCTTCTCAACCTTAGCTGCAATGGTTATATATGCAAGAGTGAGCAAAACAAATGCTCACTTAAAATGACAATGAATAATAACAACATAATAACTGCCAATGAATAAGCTCAATAAAACTGAATGTTATTCTTTATCATTAATAATCAAGAACTGAAATCAAAATTTGAAATATATCTTAGGGTCACAAGACCACGAACTATGTCCAAGGTTATAAGTATTCTTTCAACTTAAACCTAAATAATCACGAGACTATATGGACTCCCCGTACTTAGGGTGATCAGCCTTTCGTACCATGTATTGTGCACAAACATCTAAATGCTTCGCATAAATAATCCCCTATAATAGGGTTGTTCTTCTTAGTTTTAGAGTACAAGTCCGCACCAAAGTAAGTTTGGTTTGGATAAGCTTCAAGGGTAACAGCATGATATGGAATAGTCAATAACAACATAATATGGAATAGTCATGAATCATAGGTGAATCAACATTATATATCGAAGTCATGCTTAGAAATAAACTTGAAAGCATAAGCATTGAATAATATAATAAATCTTGCTTGAACAATATTAAGCTAAGGCTATAATCTTGCTTAATAACAGAATTGAGTTATTGAACATGTATAATTGATAACAAGCTGAGAAACAAAACTTGCTCATCATAAAAATAATGGAATTCAGAAATTTGCATAATAAGAAACAAATTAAAGATAGGAAACCTTCTCAAAGTAAGAGTTAGGTTAAAGAGCTTGCATGACTATAATTAAGTTATATAAGTAAGATTAAAAACTTGCTCAATATAAAAGTAAGAACCAGAAACTTGCGTAAAGTAAGTGAGATATGATAACTCAATTAGAGATTAGAGTTTAGAAACTTGTCTTGTGCGTAAGCTATTAAATTACAACTCGCGTTCACTTAGACATATTATTAGAATCACAACATCTATTAGGTATACCAACATTAACCTTACAAGTTAAATCCCATTTTAGTTGAACTTGTTATTTTAGTACAAGTTCCAATCACTAGAACTATAAACAACTCTGAAATCACAAGTCTTAACATTATAACACTTAAGCATCATCTTTAGACTTTAACAAATCAGAACGTAAAGTTTTCACAACTTACTAATTTTACAACTTTGGAATTATCAAATACATGTTAAAATTTGTTATAGTGTCTTACATGCTCACTGCGTTATTATTTTCATTACGCTAGGGATGAAGTCGGGGAAAGACAAATGCTAGGGCTTGAGATAATCCAACAAACTATTGAGACCATCAGAATTATACGTGAATGATTACAAGCATCACAAGATCGATAGAGGAAATACACTGATCCACATCGTCAACAACGAAACTTTAGCGTATGAAGCCACGTATTCTTGAAAGTGTCCCCTTGGAAGGGCAAGATACGATTTGGCAAGAAAGGAAAATTGAGTCCAAGATTCATTGGACATTTTGAAATTTTGAGGAGGATAGGTGAAGTTGCTTATGAAATAGCACTACCTCCTGAGTTAAACCATATTCATACTGTGTTTCACCTGTCCGTATTATGACCATACAAACCTGATTACAAACACGTTATAAATTATGAGCCAATCCAAATCGAAGAAGCACTAGTACAAAACAGTAAATAGACAACACTTGAACAACAACATTTTTATAAAAAATGTTATGGTATTTTTTTTCACAACGTTTTTTAACAAAACGTAGTAGATACATATGAAAAAACGTTATCTATTTATAACGTAAATTTTTTGTTTTAAATAGATAACGTTTTTTTTAAAAAAAACGTTATCTATTTCAAAAACATGGAGCCAAAATCTTCTTTTTAAAAATCCTCAAACCCTCTTTTAAAAAACACGGAGGCCTGGGAGTCGGGTAAGACTTCCTTTTTTCCTTTCCCATTTTCAAAATCCTCAAACCTTAACTCCACCATTTTACTCACTCATCAACGGTGGTCTGCATCGCTCTTCACACACCATTTTACGTGCACGGATAGGGACACCAGAGAAAACCTAGCCTGCAAGTCAATTTCGAAGAAGAAGCTGAGGACCGCAGTGGATGTCGAGGACGTTCGCAGGGAAGTGGCGATAATGTCGAGTTTATCGGAGCATCCGAACATTGTGAAGTTTAAGGCAGCTTGTGAGGACAGCGAGGCGGTGCATTTGGTGATGGAGTTGTGCAAGACTGGAAAGAGAAAACAAGTTTTTATGAAGGTAAATGAGCTCAAGTCGGGCACCAAAGGTCATAACCTCACGGTCAAGGTGGTGTCTTCCACCACCATTCTCGATAAGAAATCCCTCCGTAATTTTGGGAATACTCGCATTGCCGAGTGTCTTATCGACGACGATACCGCCTCCATCCTCTTCACTGCCCGTAACGACCAAGGTCTCCCTCTTTCTCTATCTGATTATGGATTTCTAGATTTATATTTTCACTTTGGATCTATTATTATTGGTGGATTCGATAAAGTCTTTTGAATCTGGGTCGCGATGAATGCGGGATTTTGAGGTTTTAGCACCAATTTGAATTATACAGAATTCCTGGGGTTTCCATTTTAAATCAATTGATGTGCTTGACCATGTATATTCGTCCTTTATAGCCTCTCTTTTTATCATTCTTTTCTACCAGAGCATGGATTTTATGAGCTTAATTGTCTCACTATTCAGTTATTTTCTCACCATATATATATGTATATAACATAACTCAGTTCACTCCTCTTTCGCTTTCTTTCATAAATTATCAAGAATATGTTGTGTAATATATTTCTTCTTTATCATTCCGCATTTGTGTAATACACATTTCACTTAACCATTTAGAATTCAAGTGAAGCTTACTGTTCTGGAGTTTTCACTCGTCTTTCTTGTTATTAATGTCAAATATGTGGATACATATTCCTTTGTCTACATATTTTTAGCCTTTATAATGGACGAGATGCTTTTCACCTGCAATGCATTTTACTGTATATTGCTTTAATTCTTGACTAAGAATTTCAGTTATATGTAACTGGTTCCCTTTAGGTGCTACGTGGGGATAATAGTGCTCTACCAAAGGATATCTGCAAAGAAATGAAGGTAAATGATTGAAAGTTCATAACCGACTAGTGCTTTACAAATCAGTTACTATTACTATACTTCTGTTCCTTTTATGTGTATATGGTTATTTTGTTTATTTGACATTTCCCTAATGGACTTGTCCAGGCACTAAATGTGAAATTATTGAAAGCAAAAGATAAAATGTTTTGCAGATGTTACATCTTACAAATTGGGTTAAAGTATTCTTGCATTCAGCACCAACTGTTTCCAAGGTCAGAGATCTGCCCATCTCAAGAATGAAATGTTCTGCAGATGTTACACCTTACAAGTACGTGATTTCGAATCTCCAATATTTAGCTCAGTTAACTGTTACACTACTGAGTTGTGTATGAGAATCATATTAATTTTTATTGCATACTCTAGAATCAAGATGTGATAGTATAAAAAGAGTATAAACTAACTAGTTGCAAATGTGTTGTTTATTCATATATATGGTTGAACATTGAAACTGTTATTGTTTGAATTATAATAAAGGAGATAGGTTGGATGTGTGGAGATATAAGGGAGTTCAAATGGGATTGTACCATAAACAAATGGACATGAAAAGAAGGTTTTAAAGTAATGGTCACCACTTGTTCGATAAAGTCCCAAGTGGACTATTTTGATTAAATATTGAGTATTAGATGCAACAGTAGCTATGTTTGGCATTGGTTGGGCCTCCATTAGGCTCTCAGTCAACACCTTTAAATTTTCTGGATTGCCCAGCTATTATTTCTTTATTATAGGTGAGTAAATCACCTATTTAATATCTAAGATTCAGTCAAAATAAGGGTTGCTGCCCATTGGCAGTAGCAATAGACAGTCGCAGTTAGCTGCGAGCTGCTGCTATGGCATTCTTGGATTGCCCCTTTTGGTTTAGCAATGTAATCTATGGGTTCAGTCTTAAAGGGTGGTTTCAAATGTTCTTAATAAACATATATATATATATATATATATATATATATATATATATATATATATATATATTAGGTTCACAACTTAATTAGAAGGTAATGTAAAAGATCATTATAATAAATGTGAAGGCATGCAATGATGAATAAATATAAAGGAGTTGCTGCCTATGAGCAACACCAGTTGACAGTAATGGACTGCCATAACAGTTTTGGGAGGGTCATTTTAATCCTAGAATGTAATTTGAAGCTTTAACCAAAGAGTTGAGAGAAGAAGAGGAAGAGAACCCCTTTCACATTTACTACAAGTAGTGCCATATGATTTTAGCTTTAGGTACCTTATACACCGATAAAAGATTATGTACGTCAATCTTTTCTTTTATTTGATGAGGGTGAGTGCTTGACTTCATATTTTCTACCTTGTAAATTGACACCTTCTATTTCTCTATTTTCTTTCCTTAATTACTTGCTATAAGCTGTTTAAGTTTAATACAATAGTTGTAGTAGGTTCCATTATATTAAACATTTTGTCTTATAGAAAATTGCATGATTCTAATTGTAAATGTTGAAGGGGTTTGGGAAGATTGCGATGTAATTTCTGAAGATAGATCTCAAACAAGGTATGATGGATGTATTATAGTTGTGCATGCCCCAGATGCTCTGAAAATCTTAGGAGGGCAGGCTACGTACAATGAAACAAGAGTACTTGGTGCTTTTCAGTATGTGTATAGGTAATTTCTGTTCTTTAGCAGTCATATATGTCTCAGTCATTCTTGTTTAGATTTTTACATGAGAGCAATCAAACATTTTTACCATTTGATGAATATGTGCAATTTTTTAAATGAAGATTTGAATGTTTGAAAACATTAGTGAGAGTACTTTGTTATCTTCATTTCTCTCTTTTGGGATAACAATAATTCATTATTTCGAAACACATCTAAAATGTAGAACATCAATGAGAAGGGTTTCCTTATTTGGTAACTCTTAATCCCTCTCATACACCGAAAAATACCTTGCTTAAGTGGACAACTGGCCATCCGATTCCCTCTATTGCTACATCAAAAGCCTCACTTGAGTTTGATGACATTCAAGGGAAGAGGGGGATTTGGTTCGGTGGAGCATACCAAGGTTAGCAATTCTGTGGTGGCAAAAGCATTAAGAATTTTTTATAAATCAAAATCTGGTGCATTAGTAACGTAGCCTTCTGCTCTAGCATTTAAAAGACATTCAACACATTCAGCGTATTTAGCTCATTCGTAAATTTAAATCTTTATTCTTTGAGTTATTTATTGAGGCATCTTCTATGGTAATTGTTTCAAGCTATGGATTCCATGAGGATGGACTAAAGGTATTATTACTTAGAACATATATCTTTAGTGTAAGACTCCAAATTTTTTGAAATAAAAGTATTCAATTTTTCTATTTAGTAAATGGTTAAATTGATAACAAGTTAAAGTTAAGGGTAATATATGAAATTTTTCAAAATACGCAAGTGGTTATAAAATACTCATTGTTGTCGGGGAATATTCGTTTGGTCGTGGAATATTCTTTCTGTCGGGGAATATTTGTACGACGGCGCAGCCAGTTGTGGGCCCCATAACAGAATAATTGTCAGATGAAGAAAACGACACATTTGAGTTTTTATAAATAACGGCGTAGTTATTACCGTTAACACTGTTGGAATACCCGGTGGGTAAAGTAAAGTAATACGCGTTGTTGCACAGTAGCACACGGTATTGCACAGTATTTTTGAATTATTGATTCTTA
Source organism: Panax notoginseng (assembly GCA_016801055.1). Taxonomy (NCBI): domain Eukaryota; kingdom Viridiplantae; phylum Streptophyta; class Magnoliopsida; order Apiales; family Araliaceae; genus Panax; species Panax notoginseng. The sequence goes on along the minus strand of CM029018.1, from coordinate 42,748,126 downwards.
CGTAAGAAGGCACTACTCAATAATTATTACATAAATTACTGTTCAATATTTTATTTTATTGGTTCAATAATTGCTGCGTTGATATTTTATATTATTGTTGATTCAATAATTGTCACTGCACAATATCTCCATTATCAGATCAATAATTCATATTATTTGAATAATATTATTAGATAGCATTATTGGCAATGTCTAGAAAGTTCTGTCCAAGGAGAGGTTTGGTCATCTAATTGCGTGCTAGTAAGGAGAAATCCTTATTAGAAAGCCCCCTCTTTCCTGGAAACGGCCTGGTTGTCATAAATGTGATTCTGTAATATTATTTGTGAATAATTAATTATTGATTCATATGATAAGGAAATATTTATTTTATGTGGATATAAATGAGGGATATATTTTGTGGTTAAAAATGAAGGAGTTAATGTTGAGGTTTTTATCAGTATTTTTATCGGAATTGAGGTATTAAAAATCAGGATTTTTGAGATATTTTGCGGCGGTTATAATTTTTAATCCGACTGTTGGATCGTGGTAATTTTTGGATATGTTATACATTTATAAGTTGAGTATATGTCCACAAATTTTGAACCGTTAAAAATGAACGTATGATTTATTATGAATTTTACGAGATGACTGGTTCAGAAATTGTTGAATTTTCGGAGTTTATCATTTTGGTGAAAAATTCTAGAATTGGTGGGCCCACTCTTGGTTGGTGAAGAAATGTGCTGAGATTTTTATTCAAATGTGGTAGGCTTGAATAGTAGTAGGTAAAGCCATTAGGTTGTAGGTTAAGTCTGCTTCGACGTGCTAACATTTTCTTATAAATAGAGGGCTAAGTTAGAATTAAAAATCACACCAGAAACATAAACTTTCTCTCTTTCTCTCTCTATATTATGAAGCATATTTTGTTAGTATTTAGATTCTTTGAGAGTTGCTATTCAGTGCAAGTTTCCTTCGGCTTTGCATTCCAGTCAGAAATACTGCACTTTTGAGGTAAGGGATAATAAGGGATTTTAAGGGTTATTATGTTTTTCAGTTCGTAATTCTTCTGACCTTCAGAAAATTTTAGAAAAATTTGAAATGATATTTTGATGAGTTTTATTAATTGTGTCCAAAAATGGTGATTTTTGGATGTATATATTAAGAGTTATTAATTTTACGGGAAAAGACTATTTTAAAAGTAACCGCTTATAACTCCTTGTGGTTAACTCCAAAATTGATGAAATTTTTATTGAAAGTATATCTATATAATATCAGTGTACTCTGTGAATTTCGAAATTTTTGGATAAAAGTACAATTTATGATAAATGTCTAAATATTCGGCGGTTTTGGCCATATGAAAAATAGTAAATGAGTTTTAAAAATTTTGAGAAAAATATATGTTCAATATGGGACTATATTCTGCTAAATCCCATAAAAGAAATATTTTTGGAACTGATTTGGTATTTTTCATGAAAATAGACTAGTTATGAGAAAATGAATTAAATATGTTACGTGAAGTAAGAAAATTGGAAAATAAGATTTTATGGCTTGAGAATCCTATATGAGGTATATGCAGATTTTTGATGAGGGTTTTGGTTATTGGTAATGAAATCTTATGAGTTTAGCATTTTAGGATGATTAAATGCATTATTTAGTAAAGTGTAAACAATTAAAATAAATTGTTTATAAGCTTAAGAAATATTATTCTTTCAATATCATTATACCGAAATATTGGAATGGATTTTATAGTGAAATTTCTATTTTTTTCATGTCGAGTTACTATTCACGAGTTACTATTCACGATAAAATTGGTTTCTTTTTCTGAACAAATTATAGTTGATTTATGAATATTACTCTTGAGATTAAATTTATATGTTGATTATATTGATTTTATTATCATATATAACATTTTTATAATCATAATGATGATATTTCTCTATGACTTGAGTGTAAAGATGGGTAGATTTTTTTTTGTATGATCATGACTATGGGTTCCCTTTAGCCAGTAGTGCAAAGTTGAATTGTTGACTGGTATGATCATGACCATTGAATTTATAATTGAATATCTTTAGCTTAAGTGCAAAGGTAAATTGATCAACATGGTTATAATTATTGTTTATATAAATTCTGAAATGATTATATATTTCTTTGAGACATTAATATATTTGGCCTATAGTGCAAATATGAACTGTTGATGAATATATTTGGCCTGTAGTGCAAATATGAACTGTTGTTGAATATCTTTGGCCTGTAGTGCAAAGATGAACTGGTGATGAATATCTTTGGCTCATAGCGCAAAGATGATCTGTGGTTGAATATCTTTGGCCAGTACTGCAAAGATGAATTGTTGATGAATATCTTTGGCCCATAGTGGAAAGATGACATGTTGTTGAATATCTTTGACCAGTAGTGCAAAGATGAACAGGTGTTGAGATGAACATGACCAACTGGTGATACAAATGAATATCTTTGGTCGTAGTGCAAAGATGAAGTTATTAGTATGATTATGAACATGAACTGTGATTTGGTGTAACCATGATCTTTGATGTTTCAGGTAAAGATAAGTGATGAAAATTATCTTCGTCCTGGATGAGAAAAAGAATTTAGAACTACAATTATGATTATGAGTTATCCATATGATTGTGGACCAGAATTGTTGATTGATGTTACAGGGATAAAACATTGTTGGTGGATTTTTAACATGAAGAAGATAATAGATTGTGTAGTCTATTTGACTCTTCTAATGGATTGCTCGTTCCGCTGCAACTATGGTTGAAAATTTTTATCATCTACCATATGTTCTAAATCTCTGATTTAATACTGATGAAGACTATTGATAATTTATTTATCTTTAGTCATGATATTCTTTACTAGGCTAGTTGTGCTCACCCTTCTGTTTCACAATTCCTTTCAGGTAATAAGAGTGTAGCTGGGTCGAGCGAGGGTAACAAGAGAATAGAACGGTGGTCATCATTTAGTAGTTATATTTGGTGAATAAAATAGGGTGAGGCGAACCCAACGTTGGAAGGGTGTTTTGTAACTATCATACAAGATGTCTAATAACATACAACCTCGTGTCATCATAAGACAGGGTTGTGCTCATCCACTTGCTGAGTATCTTTACTAGCACTACCTATATAATCTTGGTGTTTGTTTGAAGTATAATTTTTAATTAGAGACAGTGGAGATAATGATATGTCAAGAGAAGACTCACCATTGGAAGAATATGATAGTAAACTTCTCGTGTTTCTTTGGGGTCTATTGGGTCAACCAAGGATAATTCTATGGCCATATGATATCTATCATAACCTAGACGCATGGCCTCCCATGTACGAAGGTTTCTTTGAGCACTTCCTGTGACGCCCCCAAAATAGGTATACAACACTAATTCTGAGTCGCCAAAATTTATGGTACAGAAACAACTACATCTTTACTGTTACAACATAAGAACTGTGAGTTTAAATACAAATATTGTCATCTAGACAATATCCACACTCAAATAAGTCCTCATTACAATTATTGATATATTATTTCACAAAAATGGTGAGGACTACTAAAGTAACTTCTAGAACCATCATTCCATACCCCGACTAGTACTCGCTACATTCTCGCCTCCTGAGAAAAAATAGAACAAAAAGGAAAAGGGTGAGCTCAACTAGCCCAGTAAAGAACATTATGATTAAGATAATACAGAATAAATTATTGTTAGTCTTCAACAGGGAAAAATCTAATAGAATACAATAGACAACAAGTTTTAAATCAATAACTGCAGCGGAAACAACAAACCATTAGAAGTGTCAAGTAGAGAATGAGTTCTACTATCTTCTAAGATTTAAAAGTCAATCATCACTATTTTATCCCCGTAACAATAATCAATAACCATCTTTAATCAAATATTTATCTTTGCACTACAGGCCAAATATATTCATTTGTATCACCAGTCGGTCATGTTCATCTCAACACCTGTTCATCTTTGCACTACGGGCCAAAGATATTCATCAGTTAAGCATTCATCTTTGCACTACATGCCAAAGATATTCAGTAATATCATCATTTAGGATTGAGGATGATGAAAAATATCTTAAAGAAAACGAATCTAGTTAAACAAAATAACAAATATTAAGGATTCGTATTTCGATTTATTCATGTACAAAAATACCTTATAAATATTCATAGTGAATTAAAATTCAAGAATGATCAAAACATGGATATAATCAAAGCTAGTACCCAGAATAGATATTTTGGACGAAAAGAAAAAAAAAATTATTTTTTGGTGAATAGTAACTCGTGAATAGTAACTCGTGAATAGTAACTCATGAATAGTAACCCGACGTGAAAAGTTTCAAATTTGATAAAAATTTCTAACCAATATTTCGGCATAATGATATTGAAGAAATAATATTATTTTCGAATAAAATAACATCCCTTACCTCGTAAAGACAGTACTTCTGGTCGGAATACCGGTATAAGGCTGAAAGAAACTTGCTCTGATGAATAGAAACTCTCAAAGTATCTAAATACTCACAAAATACACTCAATAATCTAGAGAGAGAAAGAGAGAAAACTTGTTTCTGGTGTGATTTTCAATTCTAACTTAGCCCTCTATTTATAGGAAAATGTTAGCACGCCGAAGCAGACTTAACCTGCAACCTGATGGCTTTACCTGCTACTATTCAAGGCTACCACATTTGAATAAAAATCTCAGAACATTTCTTCACCAATCAAGAGTGGGGCCCACCAATTCTAGAATTTTTATCAAAATGATAAACTCTGAAAATTCAACAATTCCTGAACCAGTCATCTCGTAAAATTCATAATAAATCATACGTTCATTTTTAACGGTTCAAAATTTACGGACATATACTCAACTTATATATGTATAACATATCCAAAAATTACCACGATCCAACGGTCGGATTAAAAATTATAACCCCCGTAAAATATCTCAAAAACTCTGATTTTTAATACCTCTATTCTGATAAAAATACTGATAAAAATCTCGACATTAACTCCTTCATTTTTAACCACAAAAATATATCCCTCATTTATATCCACATAAAATAAATATTTCCTTATCATATGAATCAATAATTAATTATTCACAAATAATATTACAGAATCACATTTATGACAACTAGGCCGTTCCTAGGAAAGAGGGGACTTCCAATAAGGATTTCTCCTTACTGGCGCGTAATTAGATGACCAAACCTCTCCTTAAACAGAACTTTCTAGACATTGCCAATAATGTTATTTAATAATATTATTCAAATAATATGAATTATTGATCTGATAATGAGAAATACTGTGTAGTGACAATTATTGAAACAACAGTAATATAAAATATCAACGCAGCAATTATTGAATCAATAAAATAAAATACTGAACAGTAATTACTGTAACCATTATTGAGTAGTGCCTCCTTACGTAAAATCAATAATTGGTGCAATACAGTGTGCTACTGTGCAACAACGCGTATTACTGTGTTTTAACCACTGGGTATTCCAACAGTATTAACGGTAACAACTACGCCGTTATTTATAAACAACTTATACTTGTTTTTTTCTTCATCCAATTGCTTTTCGTTATGGGGCCCACAAAAGACTGCGCCGTCGTACGAATATTTCCCGACAGGAAGAATATTCCACGACCAAACAAATATTCCCCGACAACAATGAATATTTTATAACCACCTGCTTATTTGAAATATTTACGCATTTTACCCATAACTAACCTCATTAATCAATTTAACCCTTACTATTTCAAAATAATAAATAGAGGGAATTTAAATTTCATTTATTAATAATTTGGGGTCTTACAACCTCCCCTCCTTATGAAATTTCGTCCTCGAAATTGACGTACGTACCTGGTGTTTCGAAAAGATGAGGATACCTCGCTTTCATTTCCGTTTCCAACTTCCAGGTCATTTCCTCAATAGCATGGTTTTTCCACAAAATTTTAACTTGTGGTATGACCTTCGTGTGTAGGACATGCTCCTTTCTATCCAAGATCTTGACAGGTACCTCTTCGTACGTTAAGTCTTCAGCTATCTCGTCCGGTTCTAACTCAATAACGTGGTCTGGGTCTTTCACATATTTACGTAACACAGATATATGAAAAACATTATGAACACAAGACATACTTGGAAGTAACGCGAGTCTATAGGCCACATTTCCTACTCGGTCAAGAATCTGAAATGGACCAATAAATCGTGGATTGAGCTTTTCTCTCTTCCCAAATCTTGTAACTCCTTTCCATGGAGCCACACGCAATAATACATGATCCCCAATGTCAAATTCCACGTCCTTTCGATGAAGATCCGCATAACTCTTTTGTCGATCCTATGCCGTTTGTATACGTTGTCGAATCGTTTGGATCTTCTTTGTAGTCTTTCGTACCAACTCTGGTCCTAGCAACGTTGCTTCTCCCACCTCATCCTAACATACTGGAAAGCAACACTTTCGTCCATATAATGCTTCAAATGGGGCCACACCTATACTTGCCTGATAACTGTTATTGTAGGAGAATTCCACCAATGGTAGATACTTATCCCAACTCCCTTTGAAATCTAGGACACAAAGTCTTAATAAATCTTCAAGAGTTTGAATAGTCCTCTCTGATTGTCCGTCCGTTTGAGGATGGTATGCCGAACTAAATGGTAAATCTGTGCCCATAGCTTTTTACAAACTAACCCAAAATCTTGAAGTGAATCTTGGGTCACGATCCGAAACTATGGATACTGGCATGCCATGCAGTCTCACAATCTCATCTACGTATATACGAGCAAGACGTTCAAGGGAATAAGTCTCCCGTATCGGCAAGAAATGAGCAGACTTGGTTAATCTATCAACAATAACCAAAATATCATTTATGCCTTGAGAAACCGTGGGAAGACCCGTAACGAAATCCATGGTAATGTGTTCCCACTTCCATTTCGGAATCTCAAGTGGTTGCAATAGACCCTTTGGCACTTGATGTTCCGCCTTTACACGTTGACAAGTTAAACACCTCGAGATAAACTTTGCAATCTCTCTCTTCATATTATTCCACCAAAATGTATGTCGAAGATCACGATACATTTTGGTACTTTCAGGATGGATTGCAAATGGTGTATTGTGTGCTTCCATCATGATCTTGTACTTCAAATCAGAATCGTTAGGAACACAAAGTCTGGAGTGGACTCGAAGTATTCCTTCTTCATCGATTCTTGCTTCTGGAATAGCACCTTCTTGCACTTTCTTCTTCATACGCATCAGCTCCGGGTCTGTGGTTTTAGTAACTTTAACTTTATCAATTAAAGTTGGTTCTATGTGTATACTTGACATCATCGCACTCGTTCCTACATATGATCTTCTACTGAACGCGTCAGGTACCACGTTTTCTTTTTCAGGATGGTATTGAATAGTGTGGTCGTAATCTTTCAACAGCTCGAGCCAACGCCGTTGCCGCATGTTGAGTTTTTTTGAGTGAAGAAATATTTGAGGCTTTTATGGTCTGAATAAATCTCCACTTTCTCCCCATATAGATAGTGCCTCCAGATCTTTAGCGCGAAAACGACTGCTGCCAACTCTAGATCATGAGTAGGATAATTTCTCTCATATTCTTTAAGTTGTCACGAGGCATAGGCTATAACTTTCCCACGTTGCATGAGAACACATCCTAGCCCTTTGCCTGAAGCATCGCTGTAGATAACAAATCCATTCGAACCAGATGGTATGGTCAAAACATGTGCCGAAATGAGTCTCCTCTTAAGCTCTTGAAAACTCTTCTCGTATTCCTCGCTCCATACGAATTTGATATCTTTCCGAGTCAGCTGAGTTAACGGGGTAGCGATTCGAGAAAACCCTTCCATGAATCTCCGATAATAACCAGGTAAGCCCAGAAAGCTACGTACTTTGGTCACCGTCTTTGGTTGCTCCCAACTTCGTATTGCTTCAATCTTCGCTGGGTCAACAGATACTCCATGTTTTGACACCACATGCCCTAGGAATGCTACTTCCTCAAGCCAAAACTCGCATTTCTTTAACTTAGCATATAACTTGTTTTCACGCAGTCTTTGGAGTACCAGCTTCAAATGATGCTCATGATCTTCACGGCTTTTGGAATATATGAGGATGTCATTAATAAAGACAACAACGAACTGATCCAAATAATCCTTGAATACTCGGTTCGTCATATCCATGAAAGTCGCAGGAGCATTAGTTAATCCAAAAGACATGACTAGAAATTCATAATGCCCGTACCGAGTTCTGAAGGCAGTCTTTGGAATATCCTCAGTTTTAACCTTCAGTTGATGATATCCAGAACGAAGATCGATCTTTGAAAAGAATTGTGCTTCTTGTAACTGGTCAAACAGGTCATCAATACGAGGTAGCAGATACCTATTCTTAATAGTGACATGGTTTAATTCCTGGTAATCAATACAAAGTCGCATACTCCCGTCTTTCTTCTTTACAAATAAAACAGGAGCACCCCAAGGCGATGTACTAGGACGAATGAAACCGATGTCCAACAACTCTTGTAGTTGGACCTTTAACTCCTGAAGTTCAATAGGAGCCATTCGATATGGGGTTTTAGAAATGGGCTTTGTACCAGGTTCAAGATCAATAAAGAATTTAATTTCACGTTTCGGGGGTAGACCGGGAAGTTCTTCAGGAAATACGTCAGGAAAGTCAATAACAACAGGAATATTATTCAAATTTGACGTGTCTTTATTCAAATCCATAACATGGGCTAAGAAATCTTGATATCCGTTTTTTAATAAACGAATGGCTTTATGGCTTGATATAACAGTGATTGATTTTAATGGCTTAGTTGCTTGAATTCGTACAACAGGTTGGTTAGGAATATGAAAACTAACAACCTTACGAAAACAATCAATTTTGGCATGATGAGTAGTTAACCAATCAATCCCTAAAATACATCAAAAGCAAGTATCTTTAAAGAGATACGGTCAACAGGTAATGTGATGGTGCCAACTTGGATCAAACAAGATTTATAAACAGTGGATGTGATGAAAGTTTCTCCTAACGGAGTCTCCACAAAAAAATCAAAGTCTAACTTCTCCGGAGTCAAGTTTAAACGTTGAGCACAAGCAGGAGAGATAAAAGAATGGGTAGAACCGGTATCTAATAAGGTATAAACTTCGCATAAATTTATGATTAGCTTACCCGTGATCACCTCGTTTGGGTTTCTCGCATGTTGACCAGTCACGACAAACGCTCTTCCAGGAACCGTTGACTTTATCTTTTCTGGGACAGCTTTTTGAGTCACCATCCCCGCTGGACTTGGTTTTGCTACAGTGCAATCTCGAGCGATATGTCCTTCCTTTCCACAATTATATCATACCTTAAACTGTTGTGGGCAATTTGGGCTGATATGTCCTTCTTTTCCGCACTTATAGCATATAACCGATGGTCGTTCTCCTCCCTTGGAACCAGTTGCTGCTGGTGCTGACGTCTTCGTATTGTCATTGTTGAATCTCCTCTTTTTAAAATCTCCTCCCGACTCGCTTCTTTTATTTTCATAGCCACGATTACCACCAGAGTGGTTGCCGTTCTTGTCTGTATTTTTCTTTCTCCGCTGGTTATCATTGTTCTGATGGCTGCTGTCACCGATATGATCCTGGTTGTGGTCCCTCAGTTGACCGTACTCGTTATCTCGCTCTAATAATTGAGCCCTGTTGACAGCATCTGAATAAAGAAAAAATTTATGAGAAATGAGATATTGACGTATGCCGGGTTTCAAACCTCTCAGAAACATCCTCGTCATACGTTCCTCATTCTCCACCAAATGAGGTGCAAACCTGGACAACTCTGTAAACTTCGCCTCGTACTGAGACACCGTCATGTTATTCTGCTCCAGTCTAATAAACTCTACCTCCTTCATATGACGAATACTTTCAGAAAAGTACTTGTCATTGAACAGTTTCTGAAATGTCTCCCAAGACATGTTGAATGCGGCTGGATGGGTATGCTTCACAGACTCCCACCAGTAGTCTGCCTCGCCACGGAACATAAAGGTGGCGAATGGAACCTTCTGTTCCTCCGTGCATCCCAAGACATCGAATATCTTGATAATTTGCTTGACCCACGTTTCTGCCATGATCGGATCCGACTTTCCCCTAAATTCTGGTGGTCCCAATTCTTTGAACTGTTTGGCTGTGACAAACCGTGAATTGTTATCATTTCCTCCTGTATTTTGAACACGAGTCTCCCTCGTCTAGTTTTGCATGAATTGCAAAAAACTTCTAAACATTCCATCGTTCATCATCTGCTCATTGGTGTTGTTCACAGGAGGAACATTGCCAGCATGTTGCACGTTCTCCTCGTTGGTAAGCACCGGTGTCTCCACGGTCTCATTTACTCCACTGTTAACATTCTCAGTCGACATTCTCAAATACTACCATAAAATAAGGGTTAATTAAATAAATTAACAAATCACATAATACCCCTATATTATGACTGACCAATAAATAAGCTTAGCTAGGACACACTAGCGAAGGATTTATTCGTCTCTCCCCTCCTAGTTCTATTCTCCGATCTCCGCCAGAGATCATATTCCTAAGCTCTGATACCAACTGTGACGCCCCCAAAATAGGTATACAACACCCATTCTGAGTCGCCAAAATACATGGTACAGAAACAACTACATCTTTACTGTTACAACATAAGAACTGTGAGTTTAAATACAAATATTGTCATCTAGACAATATCCACACTCAAATAAATCCTCATTACAATTATTGATACATTATTTCACAAAAATAGTGAGGACTACTAAAATAACTTCTAGAACCATCATTCCATACCCCGACTAGTACTCGCTACATTCTCGCCTCCTGAGAAAAAATGGAACAAAAAGGAAAAGGGTGAGCTCAACTAGCCCAGTAAAGAACATTATGACTAAGATAATACAGAACAAATTATTGTTAGTCTTCAACAGGGAAAAATCTAATAGAATACAATAGACAACAAGTTTTAAATCAATAACTACAGCGGAAACATCAAACCATTAGAAGAGTCAAGTAGAGAATGAGTTCTACTATCTTCTAAGATTTAAAAGTCCATCATCAATATTTTATCCCTGTAACAACAATCAATAACCATCTTTAATCAAATATTCATCGTTACACTATAGGCCAAAGATATTCATTTGTATCACCAGTCGGTCATGTTCATCTCAACACCTGTTCATCTTTGCACTACGAGCCAAAGATATTCATCAGTTAATCATTCATCTTTGCACTACAGGCCAAAGATATTCAGTAATATCATCATTTGAGATTGAGGATGATGAAAAATATCTTAAAGAAAACGAATCCAGTGAAACAAAATAACAAATATTAAAGATTCGTATTTCGATTTATCAATGTCCAAAAATACCTTATAATTATTCATAGTGAAGTAAAATTCAAGAATGATCAAAACATGGATACAATCAAAGCTAGTACCCAGAATAGATATTTTGGACGAAAAGAAGAAAATTTTATTTTTCAGTTAATAGTAACTCGTGAATAGTAAACCCGACGTAAAAAGTTTCAAATTTGATAAAAATTTCCAACCAATATTTCGGCATAATGATATTGAAGAAATAATATCATTTTCGAATAAAATAACATCCCTTACCTCGTAAAGACAGTACTTCTGGTCGGAATACCGGTATAAGGCTGAAAGAAACTTGCTCTGATGAATAGAAACTCTCAAAGTATCTAAATACTCACAAAATACACTCAATAATCTAGAGAGAGAAAGAGAGAAAACTTGTTTCTGGTGTGATTTTCAATTCTAACTTAGCCCTCTATTTATAGGAAAATGTTAGCACGCCGAAGCAGACTTAACCTGCAACCTGATGGCTTTACCTGCTACTATTCAAGCCTACCATATTTGAATAAAACTCTCAGCACATTTTTTCACCAACCAAGAGTGGGGCCCACCAATTCTAGAATTTTTCACCAAAATGATAAACTCCGAAAATTCAACAATTCCTGAGCCAGTCATCTCGTAAAATTCATAATAAATCATACGTTTATTTTTAATAGTTCAAAATTTGTGGACATATACTCAACTTATATATGTATAACATATCAAAAAATTACCACGATCCAACGGTCGGATTAAAAATTATAACCCCCGCAAAATATCTTAAAAATCCTAATTTTTAATACCTCCATTCCGACAAAATACTGATAAAAATCTCAACATTAACTCCTTCATTTTTAACCACAAAAATATATCCCTCATTTATATCCACATAAAATAAATATTTCCTTATCATATGAATCAATAATTAATTATTCACAAATAATATTATAGAATCACATTTATGACAACCAGGCCGTTCCCAGGAAAGAGGGGGCTTTCCAATAAGGATTTCTCCTTACTGGCGCGCAATTAGATGACCAAACCTCTCCTTAGACAAAACTTTCTAGACATTGCCAATAATGTTATCTAATAATATTATTCAAATAATATGAATTATTGATCTGATATTGGGAAATACTGTGTAGTGACAATTATTGAAACAACAGTAATATAAAATATCAACGCAGCAATTATTGAATCAATAAAATAAAATACTGAACAGTAATTACTGTAACCATTATTGAGTAGTGCCTTCTTACGTAAGAATCAATAATTGGTGCAATACAGTGTGCTACTGTGCAACAACGCGTATTACTGTGTTTTAACCACCGAGTATTCCAACAGTATTAACGGTAACAACTACGCCGTTATTTATAAACAACTTATACTTGTCGTTTTCTTCATCCAATCGCTTTCCGTTATGGGGCCCACAAAAGACTGCGCCGTCGTACGAATATTCCCCGACAGGAAGAATATTCCACGACCAAATGAATATTCCCCGACAACAATGAATATTTTATAACCACCTGCTTATTTGACCGACAACAATGAATATTTTATAACCATCTGTTTATTTGAAATATTTACGCATTTTACCCATAACTAACCTCATTAATCAATTTAACCCTTACTATTTCAAAATAATAAATAGAGGGATTTAAATTTTATTTATTAATAATTTGGGGTCTAACACTTCCCAAAGATTCTAATTTCTAAAACAGTTTTTGACTATACCTTTATGTAAGGTGTCATTGTGAGGTGTTGTCCACGGTTAGGACATGAGTCACATTTGGTATATATTTGTATCCAAACTCACAGTATATGTGTTGTTATATTTTGCACTACAATCGTTGTAATAAAGTTGTAGTTATTTTATGTACCATGTATTTGGCGACTCATAATAGGTTGGATGGAATGGACCTGTTTTGGGGTTGTCACAGTTGGTATCAGAGCTTAGGGATATGGTCTCTAGTGGAGATCGGAGAATATAACTAGGAGGGGAGAGATGAGTAAATCCTTTGCTAGTGTGTCCTACCTAAGCTTAATTGTTGGTTGGTCATAATATATGGATATTATGTGATACGTTAATTTACTTAATTAACCCTTGTTTTATTGTAGTATTTGAGAATGGCAACTGAAAATGCTAACAATGGAGTGAATGAGACTGTGGAGATACCTATAATCACTAACCATGATAATGTGATGTCAGATGAAGAAGGAATTAGAGAAATCCATGTGGCGAGTGAAGAATTGATAGTTGCACCCGAAATGATCGCAGAGGTAACAACTGAGAGTGAGGAAGAAGAGGTACCTGAGGAGAGTTTGTTAGAGATATTATATGATCAAAATGTAGAATTACAAAATCGTATTCATAAGTTAGAAGAGCAAGCTGAAGAACGACAGTCGGTCGTGGAGCAAAAGGATCCAACAATTCAAGCTTGTGTTACCCGATATGTGATGCTTGAACAGAAGCATTCTTTGGCAGAGTATAAGATGATAAAGATGGAATCTGAGCTGAAAGAAGAAAAAACTGAACGAGTGAGAATAAGTGATGCATGAGCAAACGCCGCACGACACGTAGATATTGTGGAAAGAGATGTCCGATCTAAGAAGGCTAAAATAGATTATATGAATTTCTCTTTTTGGAAAGCAATTGGGAGAACCCAACATCGAGTTTTGAATTACCCTGTACAGAACGGTCAACCTGAATTTGATATGGATCGAAGATTGATGATTCAGATCATGAATCAGGAGTACGACGAAGCAGTTGAGGGTGGAATATGCCTTATAGAAAAGTATATTCCAACGGTAGTGATGACACCAAATGCTGCCCCAGACAAGTCAAAGCCGAGTAGTTCGAGGGATGGCGGTTGTCATGACTTCCCAACAAATGAGGAACCCAAATGAAGTTATCATGGGAGATGAGCAATGGAGAAATCATGATGATCTGAGAGATAGAATCTAAAATGAAAGCAATGTATTCTCAACTCTTCGAAATACCAGGTATGTACGTAAATTTCGGGGACGAAATTTTATAAGGAGGGGAGATTGTAAGACCCCGAATTTTATGAAATAAAAGTATTCAATTTTTCTATTTAGTAAATGGTTAAATTGATAACAAGTTAAAGTTAAGGGTAATATATGAAATTTTTCAAAATACGCAAGTGGTTATAAAATACTTATTGTTATCGGGGAATATTCGTTTGGTCGTGAAATATTCTTTCTGTCAGGGAATATTTGTACGAGGGCGCAGCCAGTTATGGGCCCCATAACAGAATAATTGTCGGATGAAGAAAACGACACATTTGAATTTTTATAAATAACGACGTAGTTGTTACCGTTAACACTGTTAGAATACCCGGTGGGTAAAGTAAAGTAATACGCGTTGTTGCATAGTAGCACACGGTATTGCACAGTATTTTTGAATTATTGATTCTTACGTAAGAAAACACTACTCAATAATTGTTACATAAATTATTGTTCAATATTTTATTTTATTGGTTCAATAATTGCTGCGTTGATATTTTATATTATTGTTGATTCAATAATTGTCACTGCACAGTATCTCCATTATCAGATCAATAATTCATATTATTTGAATAATATTATTAGATAGCATTATTGGCAATGTCTAGAAAGTTCTGTCTAAGGATAGGTTTGGTCATCTAATTGCGCGCTAGTAAGGAGAAATCCTTATTAGAAAGCCCCCTCTTTCCTGAGAATGGTCTTATTGTCATAAATGTGATTCTGTAATATTATTTGTGAATAATTAATTATTGATTCATATGATAAGGAAATATTTATTTTATGTGGATATAAATGAGGGATATATTTTGTGGTTAAAAATGAAGGAGTTATTGTTGAGGTTTTTATCAGTATTTTTGTCAGAATGGAGGTATTAAAAATCAGGGTTTTTGAGATATTTTGCGGGGGTTATAATTTTTAATCCGACCATTGGATCGTGGTAATTTTTAGATATATTATACATATATAAGTTGAGTATATGTCCACAAATTTTAAACCGTTAAAAATGAACGTATGATTTATTATGAATTTTACGAGATGACTGATTTAGAAATTGTTGAATTTTCGGAGTTTATCATTTTGGTAGAAAATTTTAGAATTGGTGGGCCCACTCTTGGTTGGTAAAGAAATGTGCTGAGATTTTTATTCAAATGTGGTAGGCTTGAATAGTAGCAGGTAAAGCCATCAGGTTGCAGGTTAAGTCTGCTTCGGCGTGCTAACATTTTCCTATAAATAGAGGGCTAAGTTAGAATTGAAAATCACACCAGAAACATAAACTTTCTCTCTTTCTCTCTCTATATTATGAAGCATATTTTATGAGTATTTAGATACTTTGAGAGTTGCTATTCAGTGCAAGTTTCCTTCGGCTTTGCATTCCAGTCAAAAATACTACACTTTTGAGATAAGGGATAGTAAGGGATTTTAAGGGTTATTATGTTTTTCAGTTCGTAATTCTTCTGACCTTCAGAAAATTTTGGAAAAATTTGAAATGGTATTTTAATGATTTTTATTGATTGTGTCCAAAAATGGTGATTTTTGGATGTATATATTAAGAGTTTTGAATTTTACGGGAAAAGACTATTTTAAAAGTAGCCGCTTATAACTTCTTGTGGTTAACTCCAAAATTGATGAAATTTTTATTGGAAGTATATCTATATAATATCAGTGTACTTTGTAAATTTTCGAATTTTTGGATAAAAGTACAATTTATGATAAATGTCTAAATATTCGGCGGTTTTGGCCATATGAAAAATAGTAAATGAGTTTTAAAAATTCTGAGAAAAATATATGTTCAATATGGGACTATATTCTGCTAAATTCCAGAAAAAAAATATTTTTGGAACTGATTTGGTATTTTTCATGAAAATAGACTAGTTATGAGAAAATGAATTAAATATGTTATGTGAAGTAAGAAAATTAAAAAATAGAATTTTATGGCTTGAGAATCCTATATGAGGTATATGCAGATTTTTGATGAGGGTTTTGGTTATTGGTAATGAAATCTTATGAGTTTGACATTTTAAGATGATTAAATTCATTATTTAGTAAAGTGTAAACACTTAAAATAAATTGTGTATAAGCTTAAGAAATATTATTATTTCAATATCATTATACCGAAATATTGGTATGAATTTTATTGTGAAATTTCTACCTTTTTCATGTCGAGTTACTATTCATGAGTTATTCACGAGTTACTATTCATGAGTTACTATTCACGAGTTACTATTCACGACAAAATTGGTTTCTTTTTCTGAACAAATTATAGTTGATTTATGAATATTACTCTTGAGATTAAATTTATATGTTGATTATATTGATTTTATTATCATATATAACATTTTTATAACCATAATGATGATATTTCTCTTTGACTTGAGTGTAAAGATGGTAAGATTTTTTTTTGTATGATCATGACTATGGGTTCCCTTTGGCCAGTAGTGTAAAGTTGAATTGTTGACTGGTATGATCATGACCATTGAATTTATAATTGAATATCTTTAGCTTAAGTGCAAAGGAGAATTGATCAACATGATTATAATTATTGTTTATATAAATTCTGAAATGATTATATATTTCTTTGAGATATTAATATATTTGGCCTATAGTGCAAATATGAACTGTTGATGAATATATTTGGCATGTAGTGCAAATATGAACTGTTGTTGAATATCTTTGGCCTGTAGCGCAAAGATGAACTGGTGATGAATATCTTTGGCATATAGTGCAAAGATGATCTGTGGTTGAATATCTTTGGCCAGTAGTGCAAAGATAAATTGTTGATGAATATCTTTGGCCCGTAGTGCAAATATTACATGTTGTTGAATATCTTTGGCCAGTAGTGCAAAGATGAGCAGGTGTTGAGATGAACATGACCAATTGGTGATACAAATGAATATATTTGGCCGTAGTGCAAAGATGAAGTTATTAGTATGATTATGAACATGAACTGTGATTTGGTGTAACCATGATCTTTGATATTTCAAGTAAAGATAGGTGATGAAAATTATCTTCGTCCTGGATGAGAAGAGGAATTTAGAACTACAATTATGATTATGAGTTATCCATATGATTGTGGACTAGAATTGTTGATTGATGTTACAAGGATAAAACATTGTTGGTGGATTTTTAACATGAAGAAGATAATAGATTTTGTAGTCTATTTGACTCTTCTAATAGATTGTTTGTTCCGCTGCAACTATGGTTGAAAATTTTTATCATCTACCATATGTTCTAAATCTCTGATTTATTACTGATGAAGACTATTGATAATTTATTTATCTTTAGTCATGATATTCTTTACTGGGCTAGTTGTGCTCACCCTTCTGTTTCACAATTCCTTTCAGATAATAAGAGTGTAGCTGGGTAGAGCGGGGGTAACAAGGGAATAGAACGGTGGTCATCATTTAGTAGTTATATTTGGTGAATAAAATAGGGTGAGGCGAACCCAACGTTGGAAGGGTGTTTTGTAACTATCATACAAGATGTCTAATAACATACAACCTCGTGTCATCATAAGACAGGGTTGTGCTCATCCACTTACTGAGTATCTTTACGAGCACTACCTATATAATCTTGATGTTTGTTTGAAGTATAATTTTCAATTAGAGACAGTGGAGATAATGATATGTCAAGAGAAGACTCACCATTGGAAATAATATGATAGTAAACTTCTCGTGTTTCTTTGGGGTCTATTGGGTCAACCAAGGATAATTCCGTGGCCATATGATATCTATCATAACCTAGACGCATTGCCTCCCATGTACGAAGGTTTCCTTGAGCACTTCCCAAAGATTCTAATTTCTAAAACAGTTTTTGACTATACCTTTATGTAAGGTGTCATTGTGAGGTGTTGTCCACGGTTGGGACATGAGTCACATTTGGTATATATTTTTATCCAAACTCACAGTATATGTGTTGTTATATTTTGCACTACAATCGTTGTAATAAAGTTGTAGTTATTTTCTGTACCATGTATTTGGCGACTCAGAATAGGTTGGATGGAATGGACCTGTTTTGGGGTTGTCACATTTAGTCCAAAGGATGTACCACTAATATTGCAAGTCACTGCAAGTTTACATTGCTTATACTTTTTCCTCTTGGGGGCATTGTCATATCATGAGGTATAGAATGCAAACTAAATTTAAAAATAACTTTTCTCATATTTAGTTACACACAGACCAATTCCCCCCCCCCTTATTTTGCATAAGTGGATGTAAAGAAGTGGTGGTTATGGGGTTACTGGACATCACCAATGATGTATGTGATGAATGCATTAGCAGTGAATGAATTTTTGAGGGATCAATTGAAAAATGTGAGTATTTAATTCATACAATGTCTTTAGTGTCTTGATCAAATGTAAGCAGTGTAGTTGAAGACAAATTGATGCTTCTGAAAGGTGTGAGTGGAGCATTCGGCTGTTAAAGTGCAACCATTCATGCTGAGCCTTTTATTCTTCTGGCTACATGAGGCTTATTCATGGCTCTTTTCCTTTCTTGTATTTTTTTTGGAAGAGATGTAACTTGACTAGTTTTTGTGTTCCTAGTACTTAGAAGGTTGTATATAATTTTTTCTTCTCTTTTCTTTTTTCTTTTTTTTATGGATAGTTTGGTTTATTTTGTAGATGTAATCAAATTTACAATTCAATATAATAGTAATTTATTTTGTAGTTTATTTTGTAGATAGTTTGGTATATATTTTGTGGATGTAGTAATTTGAAACTGTAAACGAATGATATTATTGTGATGTATTTTGAATGGTTGATACATTTTGGCTTTAAATTTAAATGAGAATTTAGACTTTTTAGCTATATATCATGGCATTAGCAGATTGCAGGTGCATTGGTAATATAGGTGAACCACAACGTTTTATTTCTTTTTTTTATCTACAACATTTTAAAAATGTTGTATATTTGTATAAACTACAACAT
This sequence comes from Panax notoginseng, assembly GCA_016801055.1. Classification (NCBI taxonomy): domain Eukaryota; kingdom Viridiplantae; phylum Streptophyta; class Magnoliopsida; order Apiales; family Araliaceae; genus Panax; species Panax notoginseng. The sequence goes on along the minus strand of CM029018.1, from coordinate 42,728,839 downwards.
TTTTATCCAGAAAACGTTGTGGAATCATACCTTCTACAACGTTTTCAAGTATCTACTAATTTATGGAAAACAAATCTACAACGTTTTTTCTTAAAAAACGTTGTATAATGTGTCTAACTACAACATTTTTAAAACGTTGTGTAAGGGTGTTAAATAGATGACACCCTTAACCACGACGTTTTTCTAATTGAAGCCACAATGCTTTTTTCGCGTTATCTATTTACTGTTTTGTAGTAGTGAAGATCTTTCTTATGTAGAAGAACATGTGCAGATCGTCGATCGTAAAGAGCAAGTCCTGAGAAATAAAGTGATAACATCAGTCAGAGTGATCTGGAGGAATCAGAACGTAGAAGAGGCTACATGGGAGATCGAAGATAAAATGCGAGAGAACTATCCCCAACAATTTACTTAACCTGTACTGTAATTTTGAGGAAAAAATTCTTATTTGTGGGAGTGAATGTGAAACCCCGAAACCCTAATAAGACTCCGATATGTAAATTCAGTTATATTAATAAAATATCTCCATTCTGAAAGTGTTTTATGTTAATATATACTCTGTTTAACAAATTAGGTTAAATAAATTTTTGTCCAAAAATGACGTGCTTGACACGTCGTGCTTAAAATTTTTCTTCCGAAAGCAAACTTTTCGGTATATTTGTTTTAACAAGCTTCTTTGTCGTCCTTACACTGACAAAACGCTTTGTCGTGCTTGTTAGGATTTATGAAAAATCTAAGTTAGGAATCCTAGATTACAAACCCTAACCCTAAATTACAAACCCTAATCCTAATTTATAAACCCTAACCCTAATTAGCTAGGCTAACCCCTAATTAGGTTATCCTAACACCTGATCATGATTGCTAAACTTCAATTAGGTACTAATAAATATCATTAAGTAACCCTAATCATAAAAAACAAAACCCTAATCAAGATAAAAGAGGATTAGGGCATAATTAAGCTACTAATTTGATCAACTAGCTCACAAGTAGGTTGAGAGTCATCAACACAAGTTTCAAAACATCACATGACCTACTTCCAAACTCCCAAGAAGTAGGAGAGTCACAGATCAGATCTTTTAAGAGGCAAGTAGGTGATTAAATGACCAGAAACCCGAGTTGGAAAATTCTATAAAAGGCAGCCCTAGTTCAGTATAAACTCATAAAAATTATAAGCCAATGTAGTCATATAACCTGCCTAAACAAGCCTTGATGATAGCAACAACAGATTCAGTAGCCAGAAATTGAAATCAAGCAAGAAAAGGTGTAAACCCTAATTTGTAGCTAGAACTTTGATGCTACGATTAGTTTGTTGCTTAGATGTTTAGATTTATGTAATAACATGTCAGATAGTATGCTAAGTTGATAGAACATGTTTTCATAACATCTAGATGCATCAAAATAGTGTTTTAAGCAATATGGGAATTTTGGAAAAATAGGTCTGACAGTCGAATGTCAGAGCCTGTAGATCCGTGTATGTTAATAGCTAGGTCTGTTATTTGTATGTTAGTTGTAGTATGACATGATGTCTTTAATCTGGAAAAGAAAACAGGTTCATTGGAATCATTTATTGCAAGATATAGGTGGTAAAAAGTGGTTTACCGATCACGAAGTTCTGTTTTCTGGGTTGCCCAGAAAACTCAAGAACAGGTTGAACCGGCTACTTTGACCAACCTTTTAATCGCTTTCTATTTGATGTTATAATGACTTATTGTAATGAATTAATACCTTGACATACATATTACATATCTATGACACTCAATTGCTTAAATAATTCATAAGATTACTGGAATTAATGGTCAAAAGTCGTTGACCGAGCATGACTAAGTTTTCTAGGTTACCTAGAAAATTGATGAACATGAAGAACAACCTTTGGCTGTACTTTGACCAACATAGATCGAGACCTTAAAATCATACTTTGTCCAAATCAGTGTTACGCATATGTATCTTGATATATAGACTACCTATTACAACAAACAAAACACAAATATATCACACGGATTGAAAGATATAAAATCTACAAAACCGTTGACCGACCATGACCACTGTTCTGGGTTACCCAGAAACTCAAGAACAGCTTTGATAGTGACTTTGAGCCTCTCTAACTTCTTGTTATATATAGGTTAAAGCATGAAATTGGTGTGATGTTTTACTACTGTATGAGTACTATAACATCCATACATGTCCAAACCCAGAATCATCAACAGTAGCAAAGTAGATCAAGGTCAAAGTGGTCCTTAGGCCATGACCAACTGATACCCAGAAACTAAAGAACACCTATATCAACACTTCCTGTCATTATAGGGCATTAGCGACGGACAGAAAATATTTTTTAATAAATAAACTAATAAAAATTAGAAATAATTAATAAATAAATATAAAAATAGTTTTAAAAATTATTTTAAGTTATAATAATTAACTTTTAATATTTTTACATAAATTTAATAAATATTTTATTTTATTTGGATATTATTAATAATTAATTTAATAATAAAGTAATTAGAATAATTATTTATAAATAATAAATAATTATTTAAAAATAATATTAATGATTTAAAAATCATAATAAATGATTATAAATTATTTAAAAATAGTAAACAAGGTTTTTATAATATTCTAAGTAAATATTAAATTATTTAGAAATAGAAATAAATGATTTAAAAATCATTTAAGGATAATTAAATACTTAAAAATTATTATAAGCTTCCAAAAATTATTATAAATGATATTTAAATTATCTAATAATATAATAAAGCTGATAAATAAAGTTTAATCGTGTTATCAACTTATTAAGTACCCGGTAAAGTCTTTGGACATCGAAACCATAACAAACTTAACTCGAACATAAATAGTTTATGCATTTGAGTATTGTTATCAATACTAATGTGTTAGATTTTTATGAATTAATATCTTAGGTGTTTATTAACAAATCGAGTAACATTGATAGATTGATCTTCGCTCAGGCAAGTTTACGAAACCCAAATTATTACTTACACAAATTTCTCAAACCCTATTTATTCATTGAGCACGATTCCTATCTTTGCTTTTGGTATGTTATACCAAACCTAAACTTGAATTACCAATTGTTGTAAAGTTATTGCTATAGTTTCAGCATAACTCAGAAATGAATTGTTTATTCATATGATATTGTTTATTGAGCATAAACTGTTGTGTCAAACCAAATTGTTTTGGTAAGACATCCTATACTGAAGTTGTGTATGCCAAAAAGGGATCGATGTTGGGTCAATTAAATATTGACATTTTGTGCATGTGAGCACGAGTAGGATGAGATGCATACTCCTAGGATGTTGAATAGGCTGATCCTCTATCTCATATCTAAACAAAATTTCTAAGTCTTTGTGACTGACAGAAATAAAAAGACCAGAAATAGTTGAAATAGAAATTCCAGAAATGGTAGCAACAATCAGTTGAGTTTTGAACTGTTATACTTCTTCAAATCATATATTGCTATAAATATAAAACCTTCTGAGCATGTCATAGCTCACCCTTGCAAATTATTCCCTTTGCAGTATTAGATGGTAACCCTGACACTTCTGGAGTTAATAAAGGGAAGCGTCCCTACTTAGATTAGTTTATATTTTTGTCTAGTTGAACGTAATACTTTGTAATAAGAAATTCTTTATGATGAATCATGTAATCGAACCTTAATATATGATATATAACATCTTTTATTTCTGCAACCATGTGTTCTTTACATATGTAGATGTAATTAGAATTTTCAATCTAGTTTGAGAACCTTGGGAACTATTTATCTGAGTGAGGGTGTTGACAACATGGACTGTTCATGTTGTCGTTGATACTCTGGATTTCGGATAGATAGGTACTATCGATATGATATTGTAATTTGCATGATATAGACTATACATCTAAGTGAGGGTATTGGTAATATGGACTGTTCATATTATTATTGGTACTCTGAATTTCGAATAAATAGATACTATTCACATATACAGTTCATACAACCAAGTGAGGGTATCCAAACACAGTAATAATTATCCTAAGAATTGTTATCTGTTATGGGATACTGTGAATCTCAGATCTATGGGAATTGAATCTAATTATAATTGTATAGTCACTCAATTAGATATAAACATAGAATCGGATACCATGGGCGTATAGATTTTAATGTGTTATATACATTGACTAGTAGTAAGCACCATATTAGATACCATGGGAGTATAGATATGGGGGTGTTACATTAATGGTGTCAGAGCTGTTAAGGCTATAGATATAAGGAAGAGAAATCTTAGTATATAGTCTTTGAGTACGTAAAAATATTAAATTACATATAAAAATAACATTAAAAATATAATGTTTGTGTAAATTTCTATACCAGTATTAAAGGAGTTTTATTTTATAGGATGGCCAACTCCAGTACTGAAGAAATGGTGATAGTAAACAATCCACCACAAATTGAGTTATTTATAGCTAGTAATGCAGAGGATGAAGAATTTCTTCGTGATCAACAACTGCTAGATGCTGAGGAAGATAAAGATCCAGTAGCATGGCAATTAATGAGAATTGATGAACATGATGAAGCAATGGCATCACTAATGAAGACGTCTGAATATGAGAGTTATAAAAATAAGTTTAGGGCACACTTAGCTGAGGGAATGTTAGAGCATGAAAGGGGAACCAATAATTGACTGAAAGTACAACTGCACCATGCACAAAGGGGCAGGAAGGAAATACAGTCAAGACTACTCAAATCATCTCTGGGTACTCGAGATGTCTTCAATGATTTGCAGCACCGCGTAGTTCGATATCCAGTAGAGGAGAAGAAAACTTCCTATCTGATAGATCGATCTGTGGTATGCCACATGATCCAGGATTCCTTCGATGATGTTAATGAATTCTAGAGGGTAGTATGAAAGTCTAAATGCTCTATAATAGTATGAATAAAAGAGCATTTGAAGTTTGTAATATAACTGGTAGTGAGTGTAAACTACTAGTTGTTTTATATGTATTTTATGACATATGAATAAAAGATATGTTTGTGTAAACTCTCCGAATGTAAAATCCAGGCTCATCAAACAAAGTTCGACAACAGTTTATATATAAGTATATATATATATATATATATATATATATATACATATTATCGAAAAGAAATAAAAGCCACAGACCGAAGTCCGGGCATACATACGCAACACGACTCTAGAAAAACTTTAGAAAGTGTAAGAAGGCTTACAGTGGACTGCCAAAGAAGACTTCAATAGCTTTAAATGGATGAACACTTAGCTCCCGTCGGTAAAATATATAACAATATAGAAGCTCACAAGTATTTAAAATGAGAAAGCACTCAATTTATAGTGTGTACAGAGCAAATTGGACTGGGCTTCCTCGCCTTTTCTCTATGTAAAATGGTTTCCCCAAGCCCTCTATTTATAGAGGGGGAGCCATAGGTGTACCTGCAGTAGTTGTAGATGCACCTGCCCGGGGTGCCCCGGTCTTCGCAGGTCCCGTCGTCTCGAAGTACGTGTACGCGTGCAACGTGTTGTCTGCTTGAACTTTCAGAACTTCAATCCGGGCATCCGATCGAGGTGTATAAGACCTTTAACAACATGCTACTGTTGAGAGCTACACAATAACATTGGATTAGAGGTTGTACGAAGTCAGGAAGATGGGACCATACCCTTGGTCTTCAGGCTTCAAATTCTATCCAGTGTGCTGTCTTATATAGTAGTCACTCGGGATTGGAGCTCTTTGGTTCTTATAGGATATTTCTGTGTAGAATGTATGTCTAAATGTTGTTGAGACGGCGCAATATGGGATTGAGATGGAAAATGATGGTTTTGCCCCTCACAGGGGTTATCTCCCGTTTGAGTTATTTTAGCGATCGTTGCTCAAGGTTATCTCTGAGATTGGACTACTACAGGTGTTGATCGTCCTCAGGGTTATCTCTGAGGTGTGCCTGACCTCCCAGGGTTATCTTTGGGCTTATGGGATGAGTGCCTCGGGGCTATCACCGAGTGTTGAAGTTGACTGCTGGAAGCAAAAAAGAGCATTTTTGGGGTTATCTCCAGAACTGCAACTGCATTCCTCGGGGTTGTCTCCAAGATTGTGATGGAATATGTCAGGGTTGTCTCCGAGATGGCAAATTTCTCCGGTGTTATCTCCAGAACTGTAACGACACTCCTCGTGATTATCTTCGAGGTTGAAACTGAAGATCCCGGGGTTATCTCCGGGACTGTGATGGAATATCTCGGGGTTGTCTCCGAGATGGCAAAGAGTGGGTATCCCGGGGTTGTCTACGAGACTGAGTTGAGTTGTCTTCCAGGGTTATTTCTGAAAGACGATTTTGCCCTCCTGCAAGGTTAGTAACAGGAATGCAAAATTTCGAGTGTTACAGATGCCCCTCTTTATCATATTCATGTAGTGTAACAACATGGGTAGGATAAAGAATACCAGACACTTGAAATGTAACAAGATATCAATGATGCAATGTACTGCAGCATAAGGCAAATGTATTATGCATGTGGTTTGTTGGACCATTTTCGAACGGGATGTGATGACAGTTACCCTCATAACTTGTGATGGGGACTGGAGCTATCAATGAGAATCCTGACGAGCTGCTTGGATGTGTGCTCCAAAGTTCTCAAGAACTTCAAGGATGTTGACGTTGGGGTTATCACCACAGTCCATAATCCTCGATACAGATTTTCTGCCATAGATGTTCCTCTCATGTGCAAGAGACTCTGTGGGGAAGTACTTTGCCTTCTGCAGACTGACTTTGGTTTTCTTCTTTACTTGCTAAAATAATGCTCCGAGTACCTCCCTTTTCACTCATTTCCCACACCAACCTTCTTACACATAAAATAACAAGAAACAAGTAAAAATGAACATAAACTCAAGTAATTAACAACAAATAAGCTTGAACTAGACATCAATTCATGGATATACAATCCACTTATCAAAATCCCCCAAACTTAAACTGTGCTAGTCCTCGAGCACATGCAATCAAACAAACTAACATGCTATGCAAAGCAATGCAATGAGATGTAATGCATCTAATCTATATGTCTTTGAATCCAACAGCGTCATAAACTCAAAAGTATTCCACCGGCCTCAGGAAGATCAAACAAACATTTCAACACCTCTTATCGAAACCACTCAATAGTTTCTTATCACTCCTCGAATCTTAGATCGTCATCACAGATATAGTGTGTGTGTTCAACATCCATGACAACTAATACAGACTCAACTTCAATACATAACCAACTTCTTAGAAGGAATCATACAGAGCAAACTCAAAAATTTCAAAAGCAGATGAGTTCCAACTAAAATTAAACAATTACCACTATTAAGGGTTCACATAGGGTACTTATACTTTATATTTTTTTTCTTTTTTTTTTCTTTTCACGGGGGATTTTTGCTCTTTTCCCGTCTTATTATATATATATATATATATATATGTATGTATATATATTTACATGACAATACAATGCCTCATTCCATTATGCTAATAGTGCTACCCCTTAGCGAACTTTCAACCAACGACTCCCAGACCATAAAAGACCTTAGGGCGCTAGGTGTTAAGACACCCATACGGGCGTACTTGCTCAAGTAACAAATGCCCCGAAACAAGACTAGTCACGACATATATATATATATATATATATATATATATATATATATATATATATATATATATATATATAAAAAGCTTATGTACCCCACATTTATCCCCTCAAAATTAGGTTCTTGCCCAATTCTTTGTCTTCATTGCCTATCCTTGTCCTTTTCTCATTCACATTAGCATTTTCCTTTAGAAACTCTTTATGTATCAATTTGAACTAACTAGTCGATACAGATATTATTAGCATGCTAACCATTTTAGACCAGTTTCAAACAAGAACAAGATCCAATTCATAACAAAAACTACATCAAGGTTCTAATAATCAATGCTGTATTTATCGACTTAATCTCAATCTCATCATTGGCCAAAATAAAATGAACCACAACACTGTTGGACATATGCAAACACAACACAATTCTAATTAATTTTTTATCTTTTTTATTTTTTATTATTAGATGGCAAACATAACATAACAAAATACAAAACTAATAATTAAACTATTTGTTCACCTAAGCTACTATGCAACTATATGATTACATGAATGCAATATCACAAATCCTAAAACTAAAATGCAAAACTAACGTGTAATACAAATGCAAACCTAACTAATGACATTATGCATGCAAACATAAAATGCAAAATAAAATCTAACTCCCCCAAACTTAAAAATTACAATGCCCTCATTGTATAGATATAACATTAAAAATATCAGGACTTCCCTATAAGCACTTTAAGCCTGGGGTGGTGGTGTGTTGTGTTCTTCTTCTTCAGAATCACTTGGTGGAAATCGTGGCATTGGGCCCGGTTGCTGGTATGGAAATTAAGCAATAGGATTGAAGCTTTGGAGCGTCGTGTTCAATGATGCGAATGATAGGTTCATAGCATCAAACATGTGATCCTACGTAACTGCCAGTCGCCGCATCTCCATCGTGCTTCCTTGTTGTGCTCCTCCATTTGTCATTGAAATGCAAGAAACTGAGGGCTATATATGGCGTCAGAAGATGGTTCCTCCTCAGTTCCTTGCTCTCCCATCGACGCATCCTCTTGAAACTCGGCATCATCCGAGGTGCCCTCAGTGCCAGCTTCATCCTTCGAAGCTGAGGGAAATACAAAACCTACTCCTCTTGGATGTGACTCACCTCCTGCCCACACCGAATACCACACGATTATTCTGGAATCTAGTAGCTGCAGCGACATCTGAGTGGGTTCATCATCAGACCATCTAAGACCCGCTTGGCGACACAACCCACAAATGAGTGATGGGTGCGGCAAGCCACCCAAAAATTTTTCTCGTAAGTATCGGCGAATAGAAAAATTGATCATGGCCCCGACGTCGCACTACTACAAAATAGTAAATAGATAATGCAGAAAAAACGTTGTGATTTCAATCAGAAAAGCGTCGTGGTTAAGGGTGTCATCTATTTGACACCCTTACACAACGTTTTTAAAACGTTGTAGTTAGACATATTATACAACGTTTTTTATGAAAAAAAACGTTGTAAGATTTGTTTTCCATAAATTAGCAGATGCTTGAAAAACGTTGTAGAAGGTATGATTCCACAACGTTTTCTGGCTAAAAATATTGTAGTTTAATATATCAGATAACGTTTAGGCGCATTTACACAAGGTTTATAATGTGTCATCTATTTAGATAAATTTATATAACGTTTTTAAAACGTTGTAGTGTGACTTAAAAATGTTGTAATACATGCATATAACATTTGTTTTTAAATATCGAACATAAAAAGCAACAACAGACAACGTTTAAACCAATTTATACAACGTTTAGAAGGTGTCATTTATTTATACAAATATACAACATTTTTAAAATGTTGTAGATAAAAAAAAAGAAAAAAAAAGGTTGTGGTTCACCTACATTACCAATGCACCTACAATATGCTAATGCCATGATATATAGCTAAAAGGTCTAAATTCTCATTTAAATTTAAAGCCAAAATGTATCAACCATTCAAAATACATCCCAATAATACCATTCGTTTACAGTTTCAAATTACTACATCCACAAAATATATACCAAAATATCCATATATGCATCTCAAATTCACTTTTCAATATAAATATAAATGAACATGTTACATAGCATTGTAGAAACTAGAAATGAATCTGATCATGAAAAGAAAAATTTATGTCAATGTAAAAACAAAAAAAAGTAATCAAATTTTGAGAAGACAAAACAACTCTGCATTAAGAAATCAAATTGCTTTAGGAAACACCTGTCCATCTTGTTCATAGTCAAGACAGGTCGAATCCTTTCTCCAAGGGCTTGTCTGAGAACTGTTTCTATTTGGACACATACACCTTCAATGCAATCAACCACAACAAGTGCTCCATCAGTAATACGCAAAGCTGCTATAACCTCTAAATCACAGCATATACCAAAAATAATTGATTCACTACAAATAGAAGATACCAACAGTGAAATGTATATACCAGCAGCAATGAGGATTTAAAGATTACCTCAATTTCTTTGTAAAGTTGCTGCAAAAGACCCCAAAAAAAGATCCCAAGTAGCAAGGAGGATTTAAAGATTTCTGCATTTGTGAAATTTGGTGTTTCCAGCAGCAAGGAGGATTTAAAGATTTCTATATTTGTGAAATTTCTAAATCTTACCATAGAGGAGCTCTATCAGTTCAAAACCAGAGGTGCATATATAAAAAGAAAGTAAAAGCCTGACAACTAAGGAAAGTCAATGACTATAAGATCTTTGACAGAAGAATAAACCACTAAAAATCTGAAGAGAATTGTATTACTGCAAGGAGTGAGGAATATATACTGATAGTAAGATTTACTACTCCACTTCCAAGAAAAACATGAAGGTTTTAAAATAACAAAAAGAAGCATGATTCTTAACTTTGGACATGGAAAAACTCTGTAGTAGTAAATAAATTTATGTATCTCATGTTTATATTAGTAATGGACATTCTAAATTCAACACAGAAGCTAAATTAGTTAATCCATCAGTCTACATAGACAACCAAAAGTCACTAAGTCAGAAACTGATGAATTACAAGGTGCTTTATAGAAGTGACATGTGTAACTCTTCATAAAGTTTCAACATTAATACATAACAAACATGATGCATATAATAAATATATAAACTCACACAGATAAAAGTAATTCTACATCAATCCAAAAAGAGGAAATACTGGATGAAGAATCTAACCCCAAATACAGCCAAAGAGTCAACAACTGCCTTTGATGGCTTTCATTGTCCTGCAATAAATCATAGTTCAGATTTTGTCTGTTGGCAAGGGCATATGAAATGACAATACTAAATTTAGCAAAAGAAAATACTAGAGCTAAGAATAACATCATATGCAAGTCCTGACACTCAAGCTACTTACTCAATACTAATGGCAATATAATCAGGCAAATAAGGGAAGCCAAGCTCACCAACAGTGAGCAGCCTATTGTGTAAGACCCCAACTTTTATAAATAAAGATAAATTTTCTATAAATATCATTTTTGAATATTATGGAGTTAATTTGATATAATATTATAGTTGTGGGTAATATTTATAAATTTTGCGAAGTACGCAAGTTGTTATATAATATTCGATTGGTCGGGGAATATTCGTTTTAACAGGGAATATTCGTACAACGGCACAATCATTGGTGGACCCCACAACGGAATTATTTTCAGATTGAAAAAAACGACAAAAATATTTTATTAAAAATAACGGCGGAAGTTTTACCATTGATACTGTTGAACTACTCGGTAGTAAAAGTACAGTAATACGTGTGGTTGCATAGTATCACACGGTATTGATTATTAATGCTTATGTGAGAAGTCACTCAGTTTGATTCAATTATTGTCAGTTAATAATATGAATTATTTAGCGATAATGAAGTTTTATTTTATTCGTATTATTAACGTAATAAAACATAAACATCTTTTTATATAAAACATAATACTTTATTAAAGTTATTCTATAAATAGAATATATTATATTTTATTTAAAAAAAATTTCTTTAAATATGAACCGTCAGATTAAAGTAAATCAATCTGAACCGTTCATGGATTAGTTACTATGCAGTCCATTCTTCTATAAATAGCAGCTCATTCCTTCATTATTTCTTACGAATTCACTGAACTCTAGAGAGAAAAACTATAGAGAGAAACTATAGAGAGAGAGAGAGAAGAAAAGTATTCTGCTACTTAACTACTTCCTTATTTCAGTTCTTCTATAAAACGGTAAGGGGTGTTATTCTTTCTTATTCATGAAGAGAACTGTTGTTATTCCATTTCTTATTATTATTCTGTTGGAATAACCTATATACGCGGTCTACCCTGTACTTGGTGACATTCTTCTATTATTCTGTTGGAACATCTTATCTGTGTGTTTTACACCTGACCTGGTTTTGTTTTTATTATTATTCTGTTGGAACATCCTGTCTGTGTGTTTTACACCGTACCTGGTTTCGTCTTGTTATTATTCTGTTGGAACATCTTGTCTGTGTGTTTTACACCGGACCTGGTTCCATTATTTATTATTCTGTCGGAATATCCTATCTGTGCGTTTACACCGGACCTTCCATTATTTATTATTCTATCGGAATATCCTGTCTGTGCGTTTACGCTGGACCTGGTTCCATTATTTATTATTCTGTTAGAATAACTTGTTTGTGCGGTCTATCGCATGCATGGTGATTTCTTTTGTTATTCCATTCTTTATTATACTCAGTTGGTTAAGTTTTGACTTCTATACTCTATGAAATTTGTGGAATATCCTTGACAATTGCGTTTCATCCAGTATCTTTTTATAAAAATATTCTTCTAAGCATTCTTGAATATTACTCCACAAAGCAGTATCATGTTGACAATTTGGACGTTGTTAATTCTTGGATAAATTAATTCTTGAACTTGTTTTATTGAATTCTTATATCATTGTCATCATCCTCATGTTTATAAAATGTTGAAAGTCATCTGTGGCCTGTAGTGCATAGATGGACTTGGTATGATTATGAACAGGGATTATTCGGTATAATCATGACCGTAATGTTACAAATGATGTGGTAAAAGTCCTCATTGGCCCGTAGTGCATTGATGGACAGTTGTTGGCATGATCATGACCATTAATGAATACACGAATATCCGTGGCCGTAGTGCAGGGGTGATTTGATGATGTGGATTATTTTACTAAGCTGAGTAGCAGCGATAACAATGTTGAAAAACCTTTTAAATCATAGAAGATAGTAGATTTTATTTTCTACTTGACTCTTTAAATGGATTGCTTGTTCCGCTGCAGTTAAACTTGATGTTCATTATATTTTATTAGTTTAACACTGTTAAAGGCTAATGATAATTTATTCTGCATTATCTTAGTCATAATATTTCTTACTGGGCTAGTTGAACTCACATTTTCTTTCACTGTTCTCTTCAGGAAATGAGAATATAGCTGGAACGAGTCGGGGAACGGAGTGATGGACCAGATGATAGTATTAGTTGTCCTCACTATTCTATTAAATAGTGTGATAATAATTGTAATGAGGACTCCTTTTGAGTTTGTATAGTCTCTAGTAGACAATAATTATATTCAAACTCATAGTTATGTTTTGTCATATTGTACACGACAGTTGTATTTGTATTCTGTACCATGTATCTGACGACCCAAGATGGGTGATGTATACCTAATTTTGGGGGCGTCACAGTTGGTATTAGAGCTTAGGGATATGATCCCTGGCTAAGATGTGAGAATAGAACTTGGAGGGGAGAGACGGGGAATTCCTTCGCTATTATGACCTACCTAAGTTTATTTGCATGGTATTTAATTGGTCGGTCCGAATATAAGGATAATATATGACATATTAATTAACTCTTGTTTTGTGGCAGTATCTGAAAATGGCATCCGAGAATGTTGAGAATAACAATGGAGCACAGGAGACTGTTCATTCACCACATATCAATAATCGGGATAATGTGCATCAGGAAGGCGACAATCCTCATGCAAACAATAATACTGACCAAATGATGAATGATGGAATGTTCAGAAACTTTATACAGTTCATGTAACAGCAAGCGAGAGCGGCTCCTGTTCAAAATGTAGGTGGAAACACTAAAAACTCTCGGACGGTCACCGCTAAACAGTTCAAGGAGCTGGAACCACCGGAGTTTAAGGGAGAGCCAAAACCACTTATAGCGGAAACATGGATAAAGTAGATCACCAAGATATTTGATGTATTGGGATGATCAGAGGAGCAAAAGGTTCCCTTTGCCGCCTTTATGTTGCGAGGAGAGGCAGATTACTGGTGGGAATCGATTAAGCGTACTCAACCTGCTGCACTGAAGATGTCTTGGGAGACGTTCCAAGAGCTGTTCAATGTCAAATACTTTCCCGAAAGTGTTCGACACATGAAGGAGGTGGAGTTCATCAAATTGGAGCAGAATAATATGACCGTGTCGCAGTATGATGCTAAATTTGCTGAGTTATCCCGGTTTGCGTCCCACTTAGTGGATAATGAAGAGCGAATGACGCGAATGTTTTTGCGAGGTTTGAAACCTAAGATACGTCAACATCTTATTTCTCATAAACTGTGTTTGTATTCAGATATTGTGAATAGGGCTCAGTTAGTGGAGCGTGATAACGAGTCAACGCAACCAAAAGAGAGCAGTCAGCAAAATGATAATACCAGTGAGAGCAGTCATCGAAGCGGTGACAACAAGCGTGGTGGGAATCAACATGCCGAAAATGGTAACCACTTCGGTGGTAATTAGGGCCAAAATAATAAGAATGGTCATTTCAAGAAGGGAAGATTCAATAATGATGGAAAGACGTCAGCACCAGCACCCGTTGTTAAGGAAGGAGAACGACCACCTATCATATGTTTCAAATGCGGAGGGGAGGGGCACATCAGTCCAAACTGCGCGATGCCGTCTAAAGCATGTTATAATTATGGAAGAGAAGGTCATTTAGCTCGATTTTATCGTTTACCAAAAACAAGTTCAGCCAGGATGGAGACACCAAAGGCCGTCCCAGAAAAGTCAAAACCGGTAGTGCAAGGGAGAGCGTTTGTTGTGACCTCCCATAAAGCAAGGAACGCGAATGAGGTCATCACGGGTAAGCTTATCATAAACTCTAACGAAGTCTATACTTTATTTGATACCAGTTCTACCCATTCTTTTATTTCTCCTACTTGCGCTCATCGATTAAATTTGACTTATCTGTTGAAACTCCATTGGGAGAAATCTTTATTACATCCACGGTTTATAAGTCATGTTTGGTTCAAGTTGGTACCTACACATTACCTGTCGATCTTATTTCATTAAAAATACTTGCATTTGACGTGATTCTAGGGATTGATTGGTTAACTGCTCATCATGCAAAAATTGATTGTTTTCGTAAGGTTGTTAGCTTTCATATTCCTAATTGACCTATTATGCGAATTCAAGCAACCAAACCATTAAAATCAATTACTGTCATCTCAAGCCATAAAGTTATTCGTTTATTGAAAAACGGATGTCAAGCTTTCTTAACTTATGTCACGGATCTAAACAAAAATACGTCAGTTTTGAATGATATTTCTATTGTTAATAAATTCCCTGACGTATTCCCTGAAGAACTTCCCGGCCTACCCCCAGAGCGTGAAGTTGAATTTTGTATCAACCTTGAACCCGGTACAAAACCCATTTCCAAAGCCCCATATCGAATGGCTCATATTGAACTTCAGGAGTTAAAGATCTAACTGCAGGAATTGTTAGACATTGGCTTTATTCGTCCTAGTACTTCTCCTTGGGGTGCTCCTGTGCTATTCGTGAAGAAGAAAGATGGAAGTATGCGACTTTGTATTGATTATCAGGAGTTGAATCATGTCACCATCAAAAACAGGTACCCATTGCCACGTATTGATGACCTGTTTGACCAGTTGCAAGGAGCACAATTCTTTTCAAAGATCGATCTTTGTTCTGGATATCATCAGCTGAAGGTTAGGCACTACCAGAAAACAGTAAATAGACAACGCGAAAAAAACGTTGTGGTTTCAGTTAGGAAAACGTCGTGGTTAAGGGTGTCATCTATTTGACACCCTTACACAACGTTTTAAAAACGTTGTAGTTAAGCACAATACACAACGTTTTTTAGGAAAAAAACGTTGTAGATTTGTTTTTCAAAAATTAACAGATGCTTAAAAACTTTGTAGTAGGTATGATTCCACAACGTTTTATGAATAAAAACGTTGTTGTTTAGTATATCAGACAACGTTTTTTAAACGTTGTAGATAAAAAAGAAAAAATAAAAAAAAAGATGTGGTTCACCTACACCTGCAATATGCTAATGCCATAATATATAGCCAAAATGTATCAACCATTTAAAATACATCCCAATAATACTATTCTTTTACAGTTTCAAAATACTACATCCACAAAATATATACCAAAATATCCATATAATCACTCAACCAAACGAGTACTGCCCAAAAAATGTAATTCTTGGATACTGACTATATAACCTAGAAATCCTATATACACAAAAAAAACAAGTAAATACATGGAGAATCATAAATTCCTGCATTGCTAGTTTGTTGCCTGCATGTGAACCTCCATTGATTACATTAAATGCAGGTACATGAAGCACTAATGTTTTGTTTCCAGCAAGAATTGCAATGTGCTGCATGGTAGAAAAAAGATAACAGTAAACATATGGACAAATTTACAGCTTGATAAACTATCATGGAATCAAATCGAATAATAGGCCAAGGAAGGAGCCTTATTATCTAGAATCTGTTCCTCAAAGCTAGCTACTAGCAGTATAGAAGGTTCAATAATCAAGGCCAATTTCCTACTATACCACATGAACAGGCAGAAGGATATTAATAGACATGTACAGATCTAAACGTAAATATAACAACCTCAAAAGTAAACTTGATTTCTAGTGCTGCTATAAGAAGTATAACATTTGTTTTAGACATAAATATCATAAAGCCGCAAATCCAAGAGCCCAATCCCAAGTATTTAACTATAAAAGGTAGCAGCAGCATATATAGGCTAAGAATTAATGTTATAAAATGCAGAAATACTGATATAGTGAGGAATCAACTTACACTGTGACTAAGTGAACCAGGGTAACAATACCCTGTGTTTGAGGTTTCATAATCTATCTCCAACTGAAAATTCTGCTGCTGCTGCGGAAACTGATGAATTTTCGCCTTTTCACACTGAACCGGCACAACACTATCACCTCCATAGCTCTTATGTGGAACACCATGTTGCCGCTGCTGATTGTCGTTATACTGTTCAGTAGTGAACTGATTGTCATGGCTTGAATTATACTTAACAAGGTCCAAGTACTCATCAACAGCCTCAAAGTATACAAGATCATCAACATACTTAATTCTTGAAAGGCAATATATTATTCAAGCACCCATAAAGTATACAAGATCATATTTACTATCCATCTACAAACAAGAAGGGATTCAATTTATTGTTATCACAAAATTCAAAAGGGATTCAATTTCAGCACCAACTACAGTAATTAACATCAATTAAAACATTTCGTAAGCACATTTCAACTATTGCTATAAGTAATAGTGGTACAAGTAGTTGAGCAAGCAAGACACTTTCGTCTACAAACCTTATAATTAGAATTAGCTTCAAAGTTGGACAGTGGAGTTTTGCAGCCAGTGCTGTAAGGCATAACCTGAAACAGAACTAACATCCATTATGACATGCTAACAATATATCGTCTTAACCCATCATATCATATAATTTGAATTTAAACTTAAAAACCTCTCTTCAGATTTTTTCATGAATGAAACTGTAGAAGATAACAAAATAAGCATATTTTCTTCCACCTGAAAGTGTAGGAACACATTTTGTGGCCTTATAACTATAGAACACTGCAAGGGGCACGACTGCTAGAACCCATCTCTTCCTCACAGCATTCAATGATTCCGCAGACTATAAAAGCACAAAGGATTAAGCTAATTTTCAGTTACATCTGAAGGATATTTTCAGCATGGATACTTGATGCCAACAGCAGACACAGGACAGTTACATAGGTAGCGCAACACAACCATAACTTAAGAGAGAATATAAAAATTTCACCATTCAGAGTTCAAACAAGTATAGTCAAATGAGGCCTCTATCTGTGTGTTACATACACATGCACGCAGAAAGAAAGAGAGAGAGAGAGAGAGAGAGAGAGAGAGAGAGAGAGAGAGAGAGAGAGCATTACATTTCTTCAAATAAAATGGTTGTTTCCCTTGCTTTGCTGCTTCTCTCTCTTGCTTCTTATGCTCAGCAAGAATCCCTTTATCAGTATGCTTGTTTGGGGCAGACTTCAAAAGTTTATCCTAGCATGTGGCACAAAAATCGTAGCAAAATAATAAGTCAAAGAATCAATATGTCATCTACCTTTTGAAGGGGAAGCATTTGTTAAAAGGCCACTTAAAATGGTAAAAGATAAATTAGCATGACAACTGCTTTCCACATGTTTAAGCACTTTCAGCTGGAAGTTCATCCTTAAAGAGAAAATCATATCTCTTCTTGAACCTGTGAGATCCGAAATACAAATTATTATCTGTGTAGAAAAATGCTTCACAAGACAAAAAAATAACTCCTGTAAAGGGTTAGTAATGTCTATAAATGTTCATCCCTCGATCTTCATTCACTAATTTGTCCTCACCAAACATGTAATCCTTTAATCGTTTCACACTTTCCTCTTTCTTTCTACTTCAGTTTCTTCATTCAAATTAAAAATAAAAGCAGAGATATTGTTTACCTATCAATCCGTGCCAAGACATTTTTCGATGACATCATCACAACTGGCACCTCTCTAAAAGTAGATGATCCCTGAAAAACATACACGGAGGGATTTTTTTATTAATACATCAATTTAAATTCTTTTCATATGGAGTAAAAATTACTAATATGAAAACACACAAACCTTGATCTTTTTGAGCAACTCATAACCGGTCATTCCAGGCATACAATAGTCTGTAATTATCATATCCACCTTCAGACCCTGAAACCAAACCCAGAGAAGAGAACAATCAAATTACTAATAATCTTTGATTGTAAGATTAAATATAAATTTTAAAAATTTCAATTTATAACAATCTTATCTTACTTACACCAAAACCAACAGAGCTCTTTTCTTCATCCAATCCTAAAAATTGCAGAGCCCTCCTTCCACTATCAATCGCAGTTACTGTAACCACAAAACATTCAAAAATTTTCTATACATATTCCCTTGCAATATATATATATATATATATATATATATATATATATATAGATTGTTTCTTTTTTATAAAAAAACAGAGAGAGGAGAGAAAAATGAATATGAAAAAGTATGTTGTAGTAGTACCTTTGCAAGAGGTGATTTTGAGCAAGCATTCAATCAGCTTCCGATCAATGAGACTATCATCCACAGCAAGAACGTGAACATCATGAGAATCTGATGGAGAAAATTCTGACCATCTTCTTCGGGAAAACACACCGTTTCTGGCCATACGTCCGATTACTCTAGCTCCGACAATTTGAATTTGAAAAAACCATCTAGGTTATTTAACTCATCGAAAGAGTCCTCAGAAACCCAATTCAATCGAACATAATATGGGCTATCAGCTTGTTTAGCAATAGAATTAGCTCTAGAAGATACGTGGGCCGATCCACTGGAGGCTCTCGGAGAGAGAAGGGAGCGAGACAGAACTCTATTCAGCCTAGGAGAAAGCTCAACGGTTAACGGCAGCTCCGGCGTCGGCGGAGGAGGTTCAAAGCGAGAGCGTTGGCACTACTTGAGGTAGAGTAGGAAAAAGTAGAAGAGAGCAGTGTATGACTGAAATTTTAGAAGAATTCTTCCTAGGGTTATATTTAGGGAAAAATATAATTGGGGGAAAACGTACCAAGCTTGAGAGAGAAAAGCAGAGGGACGGCGACAGTGGAAGAGAGGGACGACGACGGGGAAGAGAGGCCACAACCGAGAGGCAAGAGGCTGAGGAGTGAGGAATCGAGATTTTAGATCTGGCACCCGCTTAGCTCCATCGTAGAGAGAAATTAGTACTGATAGGAGAGAGAAGAAAGTATTGTCCTGTTTTAATTTCAAATTTTGGGCTTCCATGTTTTTATCAATTGCTCTGTGTTTTTTATATACATGACGTTTATTTTAAAAAATGTTATCTAATTAAAACAAAAAAAATATTATTTTAAATAGATAACGTTTTTGCATATATATCTACAACGTTTTTTTTAAAAACGTTGTGAAAAAAAATACCACAACGTTTTTATAAAAAACGTTGTTGTTTAAGCGTTGTCTATTTAGTAATTTATAGTAGTGAGAACTGAGGATATTCCAAAGACGACTTTCAGAACTCAGTACGTGCATTATGAATTTCTAGTCATGTCCTTTGGATTGACTAATGCTCCTGCTGCCTTCATGGATATGATGAACCGGGTATTCAAAGAATATTTGGATCACTTTGTTGTCGTCTTTATTGATGACATCCTTATTTATTCCAAAAGTCGTGAAGATCATGAGCAACACTTGAGGCTGGTACTCTAAAAGCTTTGTGAATATAAGCTTTATGCCAAGTTGAAGAAATACGAGTTCTGGCTGGAGGAGGTAGCATTCCTTGGGCACGTAGTATCAAGTCGTGAAATATCTGTTGACCCGACAAAGATTGAAGCTATTCAAAGCTGGGAGCAACCTAAATCAGTGACCGAAGTACGTAGCTTTCTTGGTTTAGCTGGTTATTATCGGAGATTCGTGGAAGGATTTTCTCGAATCGCTACTCCACTAACTCTGCTGACTCGAAAAGATACAAAGTTCGGTTGGAGCGGAGAATGTGAGAAGAGTTTTCAAGAACTTAAGAGGATACTCATTTCAGCACCTGTTCTAACAATACCATCTGGCTCGGAGGGATTTGTCATCTACAGTGATGCTTCGAGCAAAGGGTTTGGATGCGTTCTCATGCAACATGAAAAAGTCATAGCCTATGTATCAAGACAACTCAAGG
This sequence comes from Panax notoginseng, assembly GCA_016801055.1. NCBI lineage: Eukaryota > Viridiplantae > Streptophyta > Magnoliopsida > Apiales > Araliaceae > Panax > Panax notoginseng. The sequence continues at coordinate 42,708,274 of CM029018.1, read as the reverse complement.
AATATGAGAGGAATTATCCTACTCATGATCTAGAGTTGGCAGTTGTTGTCTTTGCACTTAAAATTTGGAGGCATTACTTGTATGGGGAAAAGGTGGAGATCTTTACGGATCATAAAAGTCTCAAATATTTCTTCACTCAAAAGGAACTCAACATGCGACAACGACGTTGGCTTGAACTGTTGAAAGATTATGATCATACAATTCAATACCATCGTGGAAAAGCGAACGTGGTAGCTGATGCATTGAGTAGAAGATCATATGCAAGTACGAATGCGATATTGTCAACACAAAGGCCCATTTTGTGTGACTTGCAATGGATGGAGATAGAGTTAAAGACTCCAGGGACCCATGTGATGATGGCGAATATACGAGTAGAACCGACTTTAATCGATAAAGTTAAAGCTGCTCAAGCTACAGACCTAAAACTGATGCGTATGAGGAAGAAAGTGCAAGAAGGTGCTATGCCGGAAGCAAGAATCGATGAAGAAGAAATACTTCGAGTCAACTCCAAACTTTGTGTTCCTAATGACCTTGATTTAAAGTATGAAATCATGATGGAGGCGCACAACACACCGTTTGCAATCCATCCTGGGAGTACCAAAATGTATCATGATCTTCATCATACATTTTGGTAGAGCAATATGAAGCAAGGGATAGCGCTATTTGTCTCAAGGTGTCTAACTTGTCAACGAGTCAAGGCGGAGCATCAAGTACCAAAAGGTCCATTGCAACCACTTGAAATTCCAAAATGGAAGTGGGAGCACATTACCATGTATTTTGTTACTGGTCTTCCTAAGGTTTCTCAAGGTATAGATGCGATTTGGCTCATTATTGATAAATTGACCAAGTTTGCTCATTTCTTATCGATACGAGAAACTTATACACTTGAACGTCTTGCTCGTATGTACATAAACGAGATTGTAAGACTGCATGGTATGCCAGTATCCATAGTTTCTGACCGAGACCCAAGATTCACTTCACGATTTTAGGTTAGTTTACAAAAAGCTATGGGCACGGATTTACGATTTAGTTCAGCATATCATCCTCAGACGGACGGATAATCAGAGAGGACTATTCAAACTCTAGAAGATTTATTAAGACTATGTGTCCTTGACTTCAAGGGAAGTTGGGACAAGTTCTTACCATTGGTGGAGTTTTCCTACAACAACAGTTATCAAGCAAGTATTGGCATAGCTCCATTCGAAGCATTGTATGGAAGAAAATATCGTTCTCCAGTATGCTGGGATGAGGTGGGTGAAGCAACGTTGTTGGGACCGGAGTTGGTACGTATGACTACAGAAAAGATTTAAATGATCCGACAACGTATAAAAACCTCACAAGATCGACAAAAGAGTTATGCTGATCTTCATCAAAAGGACGTGGAATTTGATATAGGAGATCATGTGTTCTTACGTGTTACTCCATGGAAAGGAGTTACAAGATTTAGAAAGAGAGGAAAGCTCAATCTTCGATTTATCGGTCCATTTTTAATCCTCGATCGAGTAGGAACTGTGGCTTATAGACTCGCTTTACCGCCAAGTATGTCTCGTGGTCATAACATTTTTCACATATCCATGTTACGTAAATATGTGGAAAACCCGAACCACATTATTAAGTTAGAACCGGATGAAATAGCAGAAGATTTGACGTATGAAGAAGTTCCTGTTCAAATCTTGGATAAGAAGGAACATATTCTACGCTCCAAGGTTATACCTCAAGTCAAAGTTTTGTGGAGAAATCACGATGTTGACGAAATGACTTGGGAGTTAGAATTGAAATGAAGTAAAGGTATCCTTACCTCTTCGACATACCAGGTACGTACCCTAATTTCGAGGGCAAAATTTTATAAGAAGGGGAGGTTGTAAGACCCCAACTTTTATAAATAAAGATGAATTTTCTATAAATATCATTTTTGAATATTATGGAGTTAATTTGATATAATATTATAGTTGTGGGTAATATTTATAAATTTTGCAAAGTACGCAAGTTGTTATATAATATTCGATTGGTCGGGGAATATTCGTTTAACAGGGAATATTCGTACAACGGCACAATTATTGGTGGACCCCACAACAGAATTATTGTCGGATTGAAAAAAACGACAAAAATATTTTATTAAAAATAACGGCGGAAGTTTTACCATTGATACTGTTGAATTACTCGGTAGTAAAAGTACAATAATACGTGTGATTGTATAGTATCACACGGTATTGATTATTAATGCTTATGTGAGAAGTCACTCAGTTTGATTCAATTATTGTCAGTTAATAATATGAATTATTTAGCGATAATTAAGTTTTATTTTATTCGTATTATTAACGTAATAAAACATAAACATCTTTTTATATAAAACATAATACTTTATTAAAGTTATTCTATAAATAGAATATATTATATTTTATTTAAAAGATTTTTCTTTAAATATGGACCGTCAGATTAAAGTAAATCAATCTGGACCGTTCATGGATTAGTTACTATGCAGTCCATTCTTCTATAAATAGCAGCTCATTCCTTCATTATTTCTTACGAATTTACTGAACTCTAGAGAGAGAAATTATAGAGAGAGAGAGAAGAAAAGTATTCTGCTACTTAACTACTTCCTTATTTCAGTTCTTCTTTAAAACGGTAAAGGGTGTTATTCATTCTTATTCATGAAGAGAATTGTTGTTATTCCATTTCTTATTATTATTCTGTTGGAATAACCTATATACGCGGTCTACCCTATACTTGGTGACATTCTTCTATTATTCTGTTGGAACATCCTGTCTGTGTGTTTTACACCGGATCTGGTTCCGTTTTTATTATTATTCTGTTGGAACATCCTGTCTGTGTGTTTTACACCGTACCTGGTTCCGTCTTGTTATTATTCTGTTGGAACATCGTGTCTGTGTGTTTTACACCGGACCAGGTTCCATTATTTATTATTCTGTCGGAATATCCTGCCTGTGCGTTTACGTCAGACCTGGTTCCATTATTTATTATTCTGTTGGAATAACCTGTTTGTACGATCTATCGCATGCATGGTGATTTCTTTTGTTATTCCATTCTTTATTATACTCAGTTGGTTAAGTTTTGACTTTTATACTCCATGGAATTTGTGGAATATCCTTGATAATTGCGTTTCATCCAGTATCTTTTCATGAAAATATTCTTCTAAGCATTCTTGAATTTTACTCTACAAAGCAGTATCATGTTGATAATTTGGACGTTGTTAATTCTTGGATAAATTAATTCTTGAACTTGTTTTTATTGAATTCTTATATCATTGTCATCATCCTCATGTTTATAAAATGTTGAAAGTCATCTGTGGCCTGTAGTGCATATATGGACTTGGTATGATTATGACCAGGGATTATTCGGTATAATCATGACCGTAATGTTACAAATGATGTGGTAAAAGTCCTCATTGGCCCGTAGTGCATTGATGGACAGTTGTTGGCATGATCATGACCATTAATGAATACACGAATATCCTTGGCCGTAGTGTAGGGGTGATTCGATGATGTGGATTATTTTATTAAGCTGAGTACCAGCGATAACAGTGTTGAAAAACCTTTTAAATCATAGAAGATAGTAGATTTTATTTTCTACTTGACTCTTTAAATGGATTGCTTGTTCCGCTGCAGTTAAACTTGATGTTCATTATATTTTATCAGTTTAACACTGTTGAAGGCTAATGATAATTTATTCTGCATTATCTTAGTCATAATATTTCTTACTGGGCTAGTTGAGCTCGCCCTTTCTTTTATTGTTCTCTTCAGGAAATGATAATACAGCTGGAACGAGTCGGGGAACGGAGTGATGGACCAGATGATAGTATTAGTAGTCCTCACTATTCTATTAAATAGTTTGACAATAATTGTAATGAGAACTCCTTTTGAGTTTGTATAGTCTCTAGTAGACAATAATTGTATTCAAACTCATAGTTATGTTTTGTCGTATTGTACACGACAGTTGTATTTGTATTCTGTATCATGTATCTGACGACCCAAGATGGGTGATGTATACCTAATTTTTGGGTCGTCACATATTGCATGAATCCAAAGACCTAGTAATCGCACCAAAAGAAAGGGTGAATAAGAGACCTCCTTCAACTGTCCGACCTGCATTTGTAAATAGTGTATTTTTTGATGGCTCGTGTGATACCTAGACTTAACCTAGATCACGTCAAAGCTTGGGTTTGCAGTATAGTAAAAAGATGACAAACCCCCAAGAAGTGAGATGTACTACGAAAGCAGCACAGATAGCCAGTTGTACCAGAAGGAAATAACAAGCAGCAAGTGTAGATAGAAAGAAACCAAGACTATACTTTTGGTGACCACATGTCCCACAGTCCCATCCATTAAACAAAAAGAACCTAGTATTATGCGTCTACTATGGATGGAAAGAGAAATTGTCCATGAGCATTCCCATATTTCTTTTTGTCTACTTATTACTTTGCTATTCTAGTCCTTTTGTTTTAAATAAAACATAACACTAGAAATACATGTACTGCTAGAAATGAATCAACAGATTCGTGAATAAACTATGCATGACTACAAACATATTTGTTATTAAGATATTTTATTACTATTTTCGCATATGCAATTCAAGTCAAAAGCACTTCTTCTAGAGGTTGTGTTCATTAAATAGTATCTGACTAGTCAACTAAAATGGACTACTGATAAAGCCATAAAGTTTTAACCCTTTTCAGTTCAACATCAAAATCCACCAAGGCAACCATCTAATGACAATAAACAACACATTTAGGGGGAACATTAAGCATAATAACCAAACAAGCCCAAGATTCGTGCTTTAACTTAAAATTATACATTCTAAACAAAATGCATATATACCCACAAAAAGAAACATGTACAAACTGTAAAGTGAAGCATCAGTAGTTCCAAAACTTAAACTGACACGAGCCAGAGCCTCATGGCGATCAGAAACCAACTGCTCCAACTCTTTAGCAACTGCTTGATGAAAGTTTTTTCGGTCATTCTGTAGCACCCCGGACAAAAACTTACCGGTCTGAGACTTGAGCTCGAGCAGCGTGTTCAGACCACTAAACTCACAGGTACTACTACAAGCTACAGTAGTAATTATCAGCGGTCTCCCATTTGTCGCAACAGTACGAGTAATCGGGTGGAGATTATAGGCGATGGTGGTCGTGGAGACTGAAGAAGAGAATCGAATCTTCACCGAGGAAGGTAACAATTTCAAAATGGAGGGATTGTTGTATGAAAGGCAGCAGTCCATCAATAAACACTATTTGTGTGTGTGTTTTGATTGTGTGAGAGAGAAAGAGGGTTTCTTGACATTGCTATGTCAAGTGATGAAGAAGGGCCTTTAGATTCGCCATTTTTCTTGACATTGCTATGTTTCTTTCCCATTTTTCATGTGAACCAGAAAAAGAAGAGAAGAAGTGAGAGATTTGTGAACTCAATGAGGTTAGGGTTTGAGGACTTCGAAAAGGAGAAGGGAACAAATGAACACCTCCATGTTTTTTTTTACCCGACTCCCATACCTCCGTGTTTTTCTTCCCTCCGTGTTTTTTACATACATAACGTTTTATTTTAAAAAAACTTTATAACCTTAAATAGATAACATTTTTTCATATTTATCTATAACGTTTTGTTAAAAAATGTTATGAAAAAAATACCACAATGTTTTTTATAAAAACGTTATGGTTTAAGTGTTGTACTGGTGTCGATGATGAAATCTTGCACAATTATGTATAACAGTAGTGCCTTCTCTTTGGACACGTCTGATGTGTGTGTGGACGGAAACAGTTTGGAACACAAGAATGCGTACCATATCTTCCCATACCTGCTAAGATCCTTGCTATAAAAAATCGTGCCTCCTTTCCGACCCTTGATCCATGTTGTACTCGGCTTAGTCATGCCGTTTAGAATAGCCTCAAACTCCAGATCGTTATCACGTAAGTGAGCATACTGACAATGTCTCGACACGCGTAACTGATAATAAATGTTGATTGCATTGACACTGAATGGAACCAATCTACCCCGCACGAACGTGTTGAAAGGGGCCTTGTCCTCGGCGTTTTCATAAAATTCCTTGACCACATTGACAACGGCGGCTTCGGGTTCCTCCGTAAACTTGTTCCACCCTTTCTGATAAAACTATTGCATCATCTCCCCATCCACATGATCCGGTGCCACCCCCCGCTCCAGTGTAAGAGCTTTAGTCACCATGTAGTCGTAACGGTCGGTGGCGGTGACACTTTTAAATTTTAGACGATCAAAGGTCCGTGCCGGTTGTGTGGGCCTTGAACTTTCTCCCCTTTATCATTTTGCTGTGGGTTGAGATGCCATGTAACTGAGTAAGTCTTAGCACAACTATTTCCCCCCAAACTTGATTCACACACTCTGTCAAACACTTGGTGTGCACACTAATTTCTTCCCCCAAACTTGGTAATTTTTGTAGCAATTATGGTGAGAGAAGATGAAGAACTTGTAGACTAGTGACTCACACTTAATTGCTATACATTTGCCTCAGTAATTTGCGTAATTCGTAGCTTTTGGATATGGAGATAGAAGGATGTGGTGAACGTAGGTTGAGAGGGAGAGAATTTATAGGAATGGTGTGAGGGAGAGGTTTGTGGGTTAGAGTTATGGTTTGAAGTGGTAGGTATGTGTGTTCATGAAATGGGGAAGTGAAGTGGAAGATGCTAGAATGTGGGAGAGAATTGGGTGTAGTGGATGGAGGTTGGAGGTTTAATTTAGGACGAAGTAGTAGTATAATGACGAAGTGGGTGAAGTGGATTCAGTAAGAAGTAACTGCTGAGCACCTATTCAGTTCCAGGACCCCCTCCCCGGCGGGGGGTATACAGCTTATTAAGCTCGCCGCGGAGGGCATGCACACTGTAATTAGATTTGGGAGACCCCCGCACCGGCAGGGGGTATAAGGCATTAGGGGCCCACCGTGGCAGGCATGCACCCTGCTAACTTGATCTGGTTTGCTTCATTCTTCAGTCATATTCCCAACTATTATCAATTTAAGATCCTGCAAAGCCAAAAACATAAATATGAGTAGAGATCGAGCATTTTAAGCATGCAAGATATATTATCAATAACAATAAACTTTATTAACTACTTAATGTATCCTACTTAATCTAAACTATAATTTAACTAACATGACTAAAACATATGAAAAATAAAAAGATGATTGGGTTGCCTCTCAATTAGTGCTTGATTTTAAGTCCTTCAACCTAACTACTCCATGTTTATGGTACGTCGAATAATGTGATTACAATGACATCCATGTTGGATTCGCCACCCCAATAATGCTTTAGCCTTTGACCGTTGACTTTGAAAGTCTCCAACGGTTTTCTACTGTAGAGTTCAACGGTGCCATGTGAGAAAACTCTTTTGATTGTTAATGGTCCCGACCACCTTGACTTAAGCTTTCCTTGGAACAACCTTAATCGTTAGTTGAACAGCAGTACTGATTGCCCTAGCTCGAACGTTCGGTGCATAATTTTATGGTCGTGCCATTTCTTGACCTTTTCTTTGTATAGTTTTGAGTTCTCGTAAGCTTGCAGGAAAAATTAATCGAGTTCATTTAACTGAAGTAGTCTCTTTTCACCCACAGCTGCTTGATCGAAGTTTAGTTTCTGAATAGCCCAGTAGGCCTTGTGCTGTAACTCAACAGATAGGTGACAAGTTTTCCCGTATAGTAATTGGTATGCTGACATACCAATCGGTGTTTTATACGCAGTTCGGTAAGCCCATAGTGCATCATCCAACCTGAGAGACCAATCCTTTCGATTCGGATTCACTACCTTTTCCAAAATTCTCTTCACCTCCCTGTTCGAAACCTTAGCTTGCCCACTGGTTTGGGGATGATACACTGTAGCTACCTTATGGTTGACCCCATATTTTGCCAAGAGAGCTATAAACGATCTGTTGCAGAAGTGACTACCTTCATCACTTATAATAGCTCTTGGCATGCCAAATCTCGTAAAAATATTCTTCTGCAAAAATTTGTGAACCACTTTGACATCGTTAGTCGAGAGTGCTACGGCTTCCACCCACTTTGACATATAGTCCACCGCAAGCAAAATGTATTGATTGTGTAAGACCCCAACTTTTATAAATAAAGATGAATTTTTTATAAATATCATTTTTGAATATTATGGAGTTAATTTGATATAATGTTATAGTTGTGGGTAATATTTATAAATTTTACAAAGTACGCAAGTTGTTATATAATATTCGATTGGTCGGGGAATATTCGTTTTAACAGGGAATATTCGTACAACGACACAATCATTGGTGGACCCCACAACGAAATTATTGTCGGATTGAGAAAACGACAAAAATATTTTATTAAAAATAACGGCAGAAGTTTTACCATTGTTACTGTTGAACTACTCGGTAGTAAAAGTACAGTAATACGCGTGGTTGCACAGTAGCACACGGTATTAATTATTGATGTTTACGGGATAAGTCACTCAGTTTTGCTTATTTTATAAACACTCATTTACCCGTTTTTCAAAATAGTCGGTAGAAGATTATACAGCATATATATATTATACGTGTGTGGGTGTGACGTGTGGCATGTGAATGTGTGTGGGTAAAGAAGAAAAAGAAGATGGTGGGTGAAGTATTATACTAGGATGTTATATATATAATTGGAAAAGTTGACAAAATGGGTTGATGGCTTAACTTGGTCGGGAGGGAGGTTATTATTATAATATATATATGTATATATATATAAATGTGACATGTGCTAGTATATTATATATATATATATATATATATATATATATATATATATATATATGATTGAGTGCAAGTGGGAAGCTAGGGGGGAGAGTTTGAGTCAGGCACGGATGAAGTTGTGCATTATTGATATATATTTTATAAATAAAATAAATTATATTTAAAATATTTTACTTTAAATATGAACCGTCAGATTAAAGTAAATTAATCTGGATCATTCATGGATTAGTTACTATGCAGTCCATTTTCCTATAAATAGAAACTCATTCCTTCATTATTTCTTACGAATTCACTGAACTCTAGAGAGAGAAACTATAGAGAGAAACTATATAGAGAGAAGAAGAGTATTCTGCTATTTAACTACTTCCTTATTTCAGCTCTTCTTTTAAACGGTAAGGGGTGTTATTCTTTCTTATTCATGAAGAGAACTGTTGTTATTCCATTTCTTATTATTCTGTTGGAATAACCTGTATACGCGGTCTACCCTATACTTGGTGACATTCTTCTATTATTCTGTTGGAACATCCTGTCTGTGTGTTTTACACCGGACCTGGTTCCGTTTTTATTATTATTCTGTTGGAACATCCTGTCTGTGTATTTAACACCGGACCTGGTTCCGTTTTTATTATTATTATGTTGGAACATCCTGTCTGTGTGTTTTACACCTGACCTGGTTCCGTCTTGTTATTATTCTGTTGGAATATCCTGTCTGTGTATTTTACACCGGACCTGGTTCTATTATTTATTATTCTGTCGGAATATCCTGTCTGTGCGTTTACGCCGGACCTGGTTCCATTATTTATTATTTTGTTGGAATAACCTGTCTGTGCGGTCTATCGCATGCATGGTGATTTCTTTTGTTATTCCATTCTTTATTATACTCAGTTGGTTAAGTTTTGACTTCTATACTCCATGAAATTTGTGGAATATCCTTGACATTTGCGCTTCATCTAGTATCTATTCATGAAAATATTCTCCTGATCATTCTTGAATTTTACTCCACAAAGTAGTATCATGTTGACAATTTGGACATTGTTAATTCTTGGATAAATTAATTCTTGAACTTGTTTTATTGAATTCTTATATCATTGTCATCATCCTCATGTTTATATTCTGTTGAAAGTCATCTGTGGCCTGTAGTGCATAGATGGACTTGGTATGATTATGACCAGGGATTATTCGGTGCAATCATGACCGTAATGTTACAAATGATGTGGTAAAAGTCCTCATTGGCCCGTAGTGCATTGATGGACAGTTGTTGGCATGATCATGACCATTAATGAATATACGAATATCCTTGGCCGTAGTGCAGGGGTGATTCGATGATGTGGATTATTTTATTAAGCTGAGTCCCAGCGATCACAGTGTTGAAAAATCTTTTAAATCATAAAAGATAGTAGAGTTTATTTTCTACTTGAGTCTCTTAATGGATTGCTTGTTCCGCTACAGTTAAACTTGATGTCTATTATATTTTATCAGTTTAACATTGTTGAAGGCTAATGATAATTTATTCTGCATTATCTTAGTCATAATATTTCTTACTGGGCTAGTTGAGCTCACCCTTTCTTTCAATGTTCTCTTCAGGAAATGAGAACGTAGTTGGGGCAAGTCGGGGAACGGAGTGATGGTCCGAATGATAGTATTAGTTAGTAGTCCTCACTATTCTATGTAATGGTGTATTAATAAATGTAATGAGGACTCCTTTTGAGTATGAATACTCTCTAGAAGATAATATTTGTATTCAAACTCACAGTTTATGTTTTGTCGTATTGTACACGACAGTTGTATTAGTAAGTTGTATTTGTATTCTGTACTATGTATCTGACAACCCAAGATGGGTGATGTATACCTAATTTTGGGGGCGTCACAGATTGGTAAATGAGGAAGGGAATGCCCCATGAAATCTATGCCCCATACATCGAAAATCTAAACTTTTAAAATAGTTTGAAGTGGCATCTCATTCCTTTTCGATATGTTACCCACCCGTTAACATCTATCACAAGTTTTAACGAATTGGTGGGCGTCTTTAAATAATGTAGGCCAATAAAACCCGGCTTGAAGCACTTTTGACGCTGTCCTCTCACTACTATAATGTCCCCCATACACAGATGAGTGACATTCCTGCAGTATGTTCTTCACTTCATTGTGTGGCACACACCTTCTAATCATTTTGTCGGTGCACTGTTTGAATAATTAAGGCTCGTCCCACATATACCACTTGTCGTCATGAAGAAAATTCGTTTTCTGTTGTATTGTAAGATCAGGGGGCAGAATGTTGCTCACTAGATAATTCGCGAAGTCCGTGTACCATGGAAATTATGTATTTATTCTAAGCAATTGCTCATCTGGGAATGACTCATTGATTACACACTTGTCCTCTTCCTTTTTACCCTGATTTTACAGCCTTGACAAATGATCGACAATTTGATTATTCGTCCCCTTTCTATCCTTTATTTCTAAATCAAACTCTTGTAAAAGGAGAATCCATCTGATAAGGCATGGCTTAGCATCTTTTTTCGAAATTAAGTACCGAATGGCCGAGTGATCTGTATAAACTACTACCTTTGTCCTGATCAAGTATGCCCATAATTTATCGAACGCATACACCACTGCAAGTAATTCTTTTTCCGTTGTTGTGTAGTTCATTTGAGTCTCCGTGAGTGTCTTACTTGCATAATAGATAGCATGAAATACCTTCTCTCGGCGTTGACCCAAAATAGCCCGAACCGCATAATCGCTCGCATAACACATTAACTCGAAGGGTATATTCCAATCTGGCGCGACGATTGCAAGAGCTGTGGTCAATTTCTTCTTCAACAACTCGAATACCGATTTACACTCCTCATCAAAATTAAAAAGCGAGTCCTTCTCTAAAAGACGACACAAAGGTTTTGCACTTTTAGAGAAGTCCTTTATGAATCTCCTATAGAACCCCACATACCCTAGAAAACTTCAAATTCCCTTAACTAAACTCGGCGGAGGAAGCTTTTCAATTGTTTCCAACTTCGCTTTATCAACCTCTAATCCTTGAGCTGAGACCTTGTGCCCCAAAATTATGCCTTCTTTAACCATAAAGTGACACTTTTCCCAGTTAAGGATCAAATTTGTGTCTGTGCATCTTTGTAAGATCATTACCGAATTCTCCAGACAAGCATCAAAATCATCCCCATAGACAGAGAAGTCGTCCATGAAGACTTCCACATTCTTCTCCACCATGTTTGAGAAGATGGCCATCATATACCTCTGGAAGGTAGCAGGTGCATTACACAAGCCAAAAGACATTCTCCTGAATGCGAATGTGCTGTATGGGCATGTGAAAGTAGTCTTCTCTTGATCTTCAGAAGTGATGACGATCTGATTATAACCCGAATATCTATCTAATAAGCAGTAGTACTCATGTCCCATTAATCTGTCCAACATCTGATCGATAAAGGGCAAAGGGAAGTGATCTTTGCTGGTCGCCTTATTCAACTTCCGGTAGTCCATGAAAACCCTCCAACCAGTCACTGTCCTTGTCGGAATTAGCTCATTGTCATCATTCTGAACCATGGTCATTCCTCCTTTTTTCGGCACATATTACACCGGACTGACCCACTTACCGTTTAAAATCAGGTAAATGATACCCGCATCCAACCATTTCAGGATTTCTTTCTTGACCACTTCTTTTATGATTGGGTTAAGCCGTCTCTGTTGCTCCACTGTCGGTCTTACATTGTCTTCCATCAGAATTTTATGCATGCAAAAGGATGGGCTGATTCCTTTGATGTCCGCGATTGTCCATCCTATAGCCTATTTGTGGTCCCTAAGCACTCTCAGCAACTTTTCTTCCTGCAATTCGTTAAGTGCAGCAGAAATAATAACATGTAAAGAATTAGAATGGCCTAAGAATGCGTACCTGAGGTGTTTAGGGAGTGGCTTAAGTTCAAGAATCGGTGGCTCTTCTAATGATGGTTTTATCATTGTTGTGGCTTTTTCATCTGTGTACAATGGTTCAAATAATGCTCTAAATCTGCTAACTCGTGGCAGGGAGTCTAGCATTTTCAAGTAGTCCACAAATTCTGGATCATCTGATTCTTCATCTCCTAACAAAGATGTTTCCAATGGATCGTTAACCAAACTCTTACCCATGTCTTTGCTGATTATCTGATCAATGATATCCATCCGAAAATAATCTTATTCATCCGTAGGAAATTTCATGGCCTTGAAAACATTAAATTTTACTTCTTGACCCTCATCGTTAGTTCACCTTTTTGTACGTCGATGAGTGTCCTACCCGTAGCCAAAAACGGTCTCCCGAGGATGATTGGGATGTTCTTATCTTCCTCAATATCTAGAATAATGAAATTCGCGGGGAATATAAACTTGTCTACCTTAACCAATATGTCCTCCACAATTCCTCTCGAGTACGTGACCGACCTATTTGCCAACTGTAATGAGATGTTCGCAGGCTTTGGAGCAGGAAAACCCAATTCTGTATAAACTGATAACGGCATAAGGTTCACACTTGCCCCCAAATCACATAAGCACTTGTTGAATGATATGTTTCCAATCGTGCATGGAATGGTGAAACTCTCCAGATCTTTCAACTTTGGTGGCAACTTTTGCTGTAAAACCGCACTACACTCCTCTATTATTGCCACCGTTTCAAAGTCTTCCAACTTCTTTTTCCTAGACAAAATCCCTTTCATGAACTTCGCATAACTTGGCATATGCTCTACGGCTTTTGCGAACGGGATGTTAATCTGAAGTTTCTTAAAAACTTCCAAAAATTTTACAAACTGCTTGTCTAATTTATGCTTTTGTACTCTTTGCTGAAAAGGTGGGGGAGGATAGACAACTGGTGTGTTAACTGGTATACTCTTTTCCAATTGCTTTTCTTTTCCCTGTCTGTTCTCAACCAATTTATTCTCATTGTCTGTCTCATTCTTACTGTGGGCCACTGATAGTCGTTAGCAGCCATTGTCTTTATCAACTGATATGCCTCCTCATAATTCTTTGCCATAAAAGCTCCTCCCGATGCTGCATCAATACTGGTCTTGAGATTCCCATGGAGTCCATTGTAAAATGTGTTCATCTGCAACCACTTAGGCAATCCGTGATGTGGGCATTTTCTAAGCAATTCTTTATATCTCTCCCATACTTCGTACAATGACTCCCCATGTTGTTGACCATACATAGTAATCTCGTTTCTCATCTTTGCAGTCTTCGCTGGTGGAAATTTTTTTGCAAGAAATTTCTGAGCAAGGTCATCCCATGTAGTTATCGATCCAGGCGGTAGAGAATGTAACCAACTCTTCGCCTTGTCCCTCAAAGTGAATGGGAACAAGCGAAGTCTTACCACGTCTTCCGACACCCAATTGTACTTGAAAGTATCGAATATTTCTAGAAAACTGATCAGATGCTCGTTAGGATCATCATTTTCCAGTCCCCCAAACTGAACTGAGTTCTGGATCATCTGAATAGTCCCAGGCTTGATCTCGAATGTATTCGCAGCTATATCAGGCCTGGTGATACTCGACTGCAACTCAGTCACCTTGGGTGTAGCAAAGTCCATCAACATTTTCTGGTCTTTGGCAGCCATTGCTTCTTCTTTCTTAGAATTTTCAAAGTCGTCCCTTGTTTCCTTAATCCACTTACTTAGCCTTTGAAAGCATCTTTCAATGTCGTCCTCAAAAGGAAACAAGTCTGGATTTTTGGATCGAGTTTGCATAAACCAACTCCAAAAACCTGAAATAAGACGAACAAAACAAAACAAAAAAATATGTTTAAGTAAAACTGGACTAATTAGACTGATATTGCAAAATATTAAAATCTATACTAAATTCCCTGGCAACGGCACCAAAAACTTATTGGGTAAAATCGAATTACGCACAGCACGCAAGTATACGTGGTCAACAAGTAATATAATAGTAAGTAGAGTATTGTTCCCTCAGAAACTGTAATAAGAATTTAAAACTCACAAGTACCAATTTCCTATTAATTCTAATTTTATTAAACTAATCAATTTCAAGTTTGCAACTAAAATATTAAAAAGATTAAAATCACTAAACACTCAACAAACTCTAAAAACTGAATTTTCAAACAAATAATGGAGAATTAGGGTTCCGATTTCACTTTAAGCATCACTCTGATTATTACACCTTTATTCCAGTTTAAATCACTATCCCAGTTTATTAATCAAGAACACGTAAGTAGTACTAGCCACCTCTCGATGCACTACTACCATATTAACTTCAATCCACAAATAAGATAGAATCAAGTTAAACACCTTAATTAACTAACTCACGATATCTCTATATGAATTACAATCAAAGAAGGTTTAAGTTCAAGTTCTTCATCCAATTACATGCGATGTCAAGCATATCTCTACCCTAACATTCATAAAGATTTTGTTCATTCACATAAATCAAGAACACATGCTATACTAACTAAGTCTAAACTTGTATTTCATCTCTCGAGTTTATACAAGTTCACAAAGAATCGTTGATAAGGCAATTCATAAATTCAAGCTCAAATTAATATAGATAAACCGGATAATAGCTTATTAAACAGAAATCAAATATTACAAAACCATCGTTCCACTTAAAGATCCGTTTTAAGCCTAAAAAGAAATTAGTTCATCATAAATAAAATAATCACTAAATAAATTAAAGATAACATCTTCTCAATTACAGAAATAAAACTACAGAAGAAGAATAACGCAGAACACCCTTCACTTTAGCCTCAATCCGCAATCAATATGATCGTTCTTCAAAATCTTCACTCTATTGCTTCCTATGAATTTCTGTCCTTAATTAATGTTAAATGCTTTTCATGATATCTATCCCCTCATCTTCTATTTGTGGTGCAGTTATATATTTTACAACCACAATCTCAGCTCAATTCTATGCCAACTGGAGTCCTACTGCTATACAAGCACCACAATCCAAGTTCTAGCAGTGTTTGAACCGAGACATGATCGCCCAGACTCGGCACCCCCCACCCCGACGGGGGTGTAAGCTTATAGAATGCCTGCCCCAGCGGGCTAGTCTCCTGTAAACTGGTGTTGAAGCAGCGGGAGTATAAAACCAAAATGGGCCCGCCCCGGTGGGCTAGCCTTATGCAGACTGACTTTGGTTTTCTTCTTTACTTGCTAAAATAATGCTCT
Organism: Panax notoginseng; assembly: GCA_016801055.1. NCBI lineage: Eukaryota > Viridiplantae > Streptophyta > Magnoliopsida > Apiales > Araliaceae > Panax > Panax notoginseng. The sequence goes on along the minus strand of CM029018.1, from coordinate 42,692,401 downwards.
GAGTACCTCCTTTTTCACTCATTTCCCACACCAACCTTCTTACACATAAAATAACAAGAAACAAGTAAAAATGAACATAAACTCAAGTAATTAACAACAAATAAGCTTGAACTAGAAATCAATTCATGGATATGCAATCCACTTATCACGACCCCAAACTAACAGCCTCAGACCTTAGTGAGGTATTGGCAATTGTAATTTGCAATAGTTGTGATCATTGGTATAATAAACTTATGTCCGGGCGAATACCAATGAGTGCCATGTAGACCTGCAGTTTGGTCTCTGAAAACCAGGATTTCAGGTCAATCTGCTCAATCGCGTAACATTTATTTTCTTGATTTGACTTTTTCATCTTGTGAGAACTTCTTTGCAACTCGAATTGGACCGAGCTAGAGGGGTGGACCCCACCCAGGGGAGCCACAGGTACACCTATGGTAGCCGCATGTACACCTACGGCCAGCCGTGGGTGACCTTTAAGGCAGTTGTGGCTTTCACAAGTCATTTTTAAGTTGTTTCGCACAGGAAATCCGAGAGCTCTTTTTCAGATCTGCTGAGTTTGGGCGTCTTTCTACAAATTCTGTCACCATACAAGTGTTCTACACTATCATGGTAACATATGCATGTCTTATTTTCCAGTTTCTATCCGTTAGAAAATGACATTTTATATGAAATACGTCTAAACACATAGTAGTGAATATGCATGCTCATATGTTTTGATAAAAAAATATTCAACATAGTAAATGTTAGTATTAAATCATGATGAACATAACGATGTGAAAAAAATTTAATTTTTGAAACAATCAAATTTGTACCTTTTTCTGTTATTTCTTATCCTATTTGAGGACAAATAAGCAAAGGTAATAAAGCAAGGCAATCTTGGTATTTAATCTACCGTCATGGATAGTGACTTTGATATTTTCATGCATTATAGGATGTATATGACTGCAGGTAGGTGTGCTACTGAATGGTCACCTAGTCATGCCTACGTGCATGTGGATAGTCCTATTTACAAAGGAGACTCTGACAAAATTTTCCAACATGCATTTTTAACTCTACTATAGGCGTATTTTAAAATAATGCATAAATGCATATAGTCATAAAATGCATAAAAATGCTCCAGGTTAGAATTTACCACACCCTTTCTGGGGTGATTTGGAGACTTGTGTCCAAATACTATGGATTTGGATCAGCCAAGCAGTTCCCGCAGGACTACTTCAGCTGTGTGGAGGAGGGCATCTGAAGTGCCTCGACCCCATTCAGCTAGACAGCCTCGTCGTTTGGCAGAGGCGGTGATACGTCCTATCCGGGTTGATGTACCGGATGTCGAGGACGAGGACGAGGATGTTCCAGTAGCGGCTCTAGTTCCTGCTGCTCATGTTCCCTATAGGGATTTTCCCAGCATTCAGGTGGCTATTCTAGAGCTTCTGGGTGATTTAAGTCGCCACCCCTCATTTTACTTGCATGCAAATGAGGTAAAAGCTGGGTTTAATCTTCCTTTTTCCTATTGAGGAGGAGCAAGGATTTTGACATTGATTTGCATGTGATGTAGGTCCCTGGCTTTACACAGCCTCGAGGGAACTGGTTCAACATACACTCCATGTATCAGACTCTACATCCAGATTACCGAGATATTGTGCATGGTTGGGGCTTTGGGGTGTTCTTTTCCATTATTCCCCGCCGTTGTCCCTGGGGTTACCTCAGGGCATTGTCTGAGCGTTGGTTTCACCAGACTTAGTTTATCCATTTGTTGGATTGTGAGGTGATGATGATGCCGATGGATTGGCGATTTATCACTGGTATGGAGTTTGGAGGGGCGCTAGTGCCATGTACGACAAATATTACCCCGACTGTCGTCAGATCCTTGTTAGGAGTTTCGACTGAGGCGCTCGAAGGCAGGACCATTCGGACATTTCCTTTGAGCGTAGATGCAATGAATGGGCTGTTGAGTAAGCCCATGCCCGCTGATGTGAGAGTCAAGGATTGCATTCTTTGGTGATTGTTCCAGGTTATTATCAGGAGTTGTTTCATAGCAGACAACTCCTCCATGGTGTCATTTGTTTTGATTAGCGCCACTCAGGAGGTGGACCGTATTGGAGAGTATGACTGGGGCTCCTACCCTACTCTAGGGAATATTTGACCACTGGATTTGAGGATGGATTCCCGACTGGTGTCGAGGACGTGATATCCACCCGTAGGATTCCTCTATTCATAGATGGAGGATGGGAGCTCAATCTAGGAGAGCATTCTATTAGGAGCACCACAGGAGAGATTCGTATACCGATCTTGCCTCCTGCCGGACATTATTGGCCTGTGTTGAAGTCACCCGTCGATGATATCCCATTGATGGGTATTGATAGATATACTTTGTCAGAGGGTACACATACCCAAGATACATTCCATCACTGGTGGTCCCCCGTATCATTGTTGCCCAAACCCGTGTCACTCAGTTTATGGGGGATATGGTTCCCAGATCCGTGATGATGATGGATTAGCTGATCTATGTCTGAGATCCGACTCATTTGACACAGATTGATAGTTTGACCTGGCAGTTGGACCGGGCACATTTCTTTATCCGGCACTTGGGCAGAGATCCTTCAGAGGCAGATACTTTTGATCCTTCCCGCTCAGGCGTTGGACCCTCAAGTGACCCATATGGCTTTGTCGGTGCATATCCTCTACTGTATAGGCCTGACATCCATATTGATAGAGATCCAGTGACTCAGGAGGAGTTACATCAGGTGGACAGGATTGATGATGTAGATATTGACACCATTCTCTTCTTCTGATGTATATTCTCGTTTATCTCTTTGGATAGGCCTCTGTTAGGTATTGGGTGGCTATGCCCCATTCTCGCTATATCTTTTGATAGGCCTCTATTAGTAGTTAGGTGTCTGTGCCCCATTTCCCTATATTTTTAGCTGTATAGAGATGATGTATATAAATGATGATGTATTTAGGAATATATATACTATTTTCCAGTCCCTACATCATGTTGCCATCTATTATTTGTCGAGCATGTATCATATTATGCATATATATGTATGTCTAAAGATATTCAACATTGACCCCTGGATGGTTTTATAATACGGCATACACATATGTCTTCTTCGATAGTCAGCCACATAAATCACACCCTACCAGTGTTGATAGCCTCTCGTCTGAGGTCATGGTATGATAGCATGTCACCTCCAGTTAGGGTGACCGTTGATCAGTTATTATAGCATTCTATGACCCTCTTGATGTTTCAGGTTCCTGCATACTTTGTAGAGGGTATGCTAGAGCATTGGGTACCAGAGAAGCAAGTTTTTCGATTTGGGACCCAGGAGTTGACTGCTACACTAGAGGAGTAACAGCGATTGATGGCTTTGCCCTTAGACAAACCTTACGCTCGTATGGCTGTCGGAGATATACGTCGACAGTTTATGACCCTTATCGGGTTGCGGCATAGAGTAGTATAGGATGAGATTACATCAGGCCATGTATTGTCCCAGCGTTTCCTAATAGATAGATTTGGCTCATTGGACAGCTACACACGACATTCTGAGGATTTTACCACACTTGAGGATCAGTCGCATCTAGTCAGAGTGGATGTACTCGTGATGTGCATAGTGGCGTATTTGTATATGCTACAGTATATGGATGGGCTAGACATCGGTGTTATCATGGCAGTGAGAGCTCTCAGGGAGGGTCACACCATCATTCTGATGATTATGGCAGAGACGTTGAGGTCGACCACGTTTTACAGCACCTACCTTACAGGGGTATTTACAGGCAGCTCGGTCGTATTATATGTGTGGTTTATATCACACTTGAGACTTATTGGTACTTTTCGTCGACACGGGTACTGCTTTACCCATGATATAGCTATGTCTTACTCCTTTTAGCCATCAGAGTGTACAGACGCTATGTCTTGATCGGTATTCTTGGGAGGGATCGGAGATCCGTTTGGCATCCTACCGTGTACAGGGCTCAGTTAACCCTATAGCTTCATTACAAACGCTCCTGGCATGGACTATCTCCCTCTGACTGGTTTGACTACCTACCACCCATTGGCTATGATGTCACAGTTTGATCAGTTCCTGGACTTCCATCCTTTTGAGGGGGCGTTAGGTCATCGTGTGGCTTCTCGCCATTTATCAGTAGAGGACCGATCCCGAGTGTATGCTTGTTGGGATCAGTGTGAGATAGCTTCTTTTTCTGTTAGCCATCCGGGCTGTTCACCAGAGTATTCTACGTGGATGGAGACTTTCATCAGTTGCAGCAGTATCCACAGTGCCAGAGATTAAGTATGTTAGTGAGGAGCCCACGGAGGTCATTGCTTCTCACACCGAGGAGGAGCCATTCACAGGGTTGCCAGTAACTCTTGTAGATTCTCCCAGTACTAGTACTATCGTGATCCAGCATTCAGCACAGTACTTCGACCAGAGTCTCTATCTGATGAGCTTCGAGAGGGATCAGGCTAGAGCCCTAATTTTGACAGCTCTTGATGGGAGAGATGTCGCTCTATTAGAGAGAGATGATGCCTTAGCACATAGAGATACCGCTATTGAGGAGCGGGATGAGGCCAGATCAGCCAGAGATTCAGTGATAGTCAAGAGGGATAGCGCCATATCTGCCCGGGATGTAGCCATTACAGACAACACCATAGTGAGGTCCCTTACTACTGGCATCATTGTAGAGATGAGTACGTATATTGACGAGCACATCGTCACTATGTAGATGGTTATAGATCTGTTATCTCACGTAGAGATCCTTGTACAGGAGACCACAGCGCTACCTCCTTCTTTTGAGAGGGATGCCATGTTGGGCTTGATAGCTCACATATACACTGATTTGTAGATGAGCTTGTATTTTCCTGCACAGACTAGCTTAGCCATTTTGTCATGTACAGTTCATATTGTATATATCGAAAAATATTATATATAGCAAGGAAAATATATTTTTGATCACTTCCCTTTTATTTATGCCTTGTTGCTTGCTTGATATTTTCTTGTTTGTCCAGGGCTTGTGATCTTGATGTATTCTGAATTCCTCCTTGATGGATGGACATTGAGCTGTCTCAGGATATTTCATAATAGATCGTTGATCTGTGTGTATTCCCTACCATCTTTGGTGTCTTGGGACTGGTTTCTGTATTTAGATGTGGAGAGGAGTGTCTCTTTCCTCTCTGAGGTTGACCACACCATATATGGTCACCAATACTCCTTTGTATGGGGAGCCCAGTTAGTTCCATCTCTTATGGATTGGTGTTTCTCTTTGAGGAATCAACCACAGCTTAGATGGTCGCTGATTCTCCCATTTATGTGGGGAGGTCAAGTAGTTCCATCCTTTTGGTCTGAAGCCAATGAAATGTAGTGAATCGAAGGATGATCCCAGTACCGATGACAAGTTTTTCTATTTTGGTAGGGGTTAGACCGAACCATGAATGGCTGCCTACATACTCCTGTTGAAGAGGAGATCAGGTCTACTTAGTTCAAACCTTGTGTAAGAGGTTCAACAATGTATGTGGCAAAGAGGGTGTATAGAAGTGTTTGTTTTTGTTTTTTTATTTTTTTGTAATGAGAAAGGTGTAGAAATGTTTTTGTTGTTTTTGTTTATTGCGACCGGACCATATAAAATATGAATGCCTACGTACTCCCGTGTATCAAGGAGATCAGGTTTGCGTAGTTCACCCCATGTTCAGGACGGTTTGTAGCCAATGAAAAGTTTGATCCTATGTTCAGGACAAACTACGGAGGAGAAAGTTTAATCCTATGTGCAGGACAAACTGCAGGTGTGAAAATTCTTATCCTTAGTGCGATAAAATTACGGGTGTGAAAGGTTCAATCCCTGGTGGGATAACCGGAGTTGAGTAAGGGTTCAAAACCAAGTTAAGAGAAGGATCTAGCGATCCAAAACCAGGCTGCTTGTAGGAAAAGTGTGTTAGTCCCTGATGGGGCAGATGAGTATGAAAAGAAGTTGTATGTGGTGGCGGGTTAGAAAACCTAAAATAACTGGGGATCTGATGATCCAAAACTAGGATGTTTGCTTGATGGTGACCTCACACATAGTACCATTTCACGGTGTCCGAGTTGATAAGCTGTGGAAATTCATCGCCGTCCATTTCCTATAATCTGAGAGCACCTCCTGTCAATACCTCCTTGACAATAAATGGGCCTTCCCAGTTCGGGACAAATTTTCCCTTAGACTGATCTTAGTTGTCAATGAACTTCTTCAAAACTAAGTCATGTTGTTTAAACTGCCTTAGCCGGACTTTTCTGTTGTAGGACCTGGCGATCCTTTGTTGATATAACTGACCATGGAATATAGTAGCGGCTCGCCTTTCATCTATTAGAGACAATTGGTGATACCTATCTTGTACCCATTGGTCTTCATCCAGCTGAGCGTCTATCAACACTCTGTGGGATTCCATTTCCATTTCTATGGGGAGCACTACTTCCATCCCGTAGGTTAATGCGTAGGGGGTTGCCCTAAAGGAAGTGTGCATTGATGTTCTGTAGGCTAACAGAGTTAGAGGCAATAAGTCAGGCAATCCTTTATGATTGGCGGACATCTTTTGCAAGATCTTCTTGATGTTTTTGTTAGTCGTTTCAACAGCACCATTCATCTTTGGACGGTAGATGACGGAGTTGAGATGTTTGATGCGGAATTTATTGCATAACTCCTCCATCATTCTATTGTTGAGGTTCTTAGTATTGTCTGATACAATTACCTCTAGTTGTCCATATCGACAAATGACATTTTTTTTGATGAAAGAAATGATGACTTCTTTGGTAACCTTGGGGAAGGAGTCTGCTTCTACCAACTTGGTGAAGTAGTCGATCGTGGTGAAGATAAACTGATGCCCATTACTGGCTTTGGGCTCGATGGGCCCGATCACGTCCATTCCCCACATTAAGAAGGGCCAGGGTGAACTCATATTGTGGAGCTCCCTAAGAGGGGCGTGGATAGCATTCCTATGAATTTGGCATTGATAACATCTCTTAATGTGATCATCACAGTCAGCTTTGAGAGAGAGCCAATAATGCCCTGTTCTTAGGATTTTCTTTACAAGTAGAGGGCCGCTCATGTGTTGGCCACATACTCCACCATGGATTTCATCCATAATCCTCTGAGCTTGGTCCATTTCCTAACATCTGAGGAGACCTAGTCCTTCATCTCTTTTGTAAAGTGCATCCCCACTCAGGTAGAATTTCATAGCCAGTCGATGAATCCGCCTTCTTTCAGTCAGGCTCGCCATAGTGGGTGTAGATCCATCTTGTAAATACTCCTTGATATGCTAATACTAAGGGTGTTGGATGGGAGGTAGCTCATCCAATACTTCTCCAATGTAATTCTCATAGGCTGGAGCCTTTTGTTGGGCAAATATGATGGTTGGCATGTTTTCCTTGTCAGGTATGTTGATCAAGGAGGCCAAGGCTGCTAGCGCATTTGAGAAATCATTCTTATTCCGAGGAATATGGAGGAAGGATATTTCTTCAAAGTCCGAAGCCATCTGTAGAACCTACCTATGGTAAGGCAGCAAGTGTAAACCTTTGGTGTGATAGATTCCTGTGGTTTGTATGATTACCAACTCGAAATCCCCAAAGATAGTTAACCATCTGATGCCTATTGATTGGGCAAGTTTTAGCCCCATGATACAACCTTCATACTCAGCTGTGTTGTTGGTGTTGGCAAACTACAATTTGACGGCGACGAGATGCTGCTCCCCCGTAACAGATACTAGAACTGCTCCAGCCACAAAACCTTCCATATTTATAGCTCCATCAAAATACATCTTCCAAATTTGGCGTGCATCGTACTGATGGTGTTGCTAAATTGCCATTACCCCTTCATCGGGGAAGTATGTTTCCAAGGGTTTGAAATCCCCTGAAGGTGCAGCGACCAGTTGATCCGCAATTCCTTGACCTTTTATAGATTTTTGTGTCACGTAGAAGATGTCAAATTGTTGTAGGATCAACTGCCATCTGGACAGTCAGCAATTCAGCATGGGCTTACTGAACACATACTTGAGAGGATCCATGCGGGATATGAGATGGGTTGTGTGACCATGGAGGTAATGATGTAACCTCATGGAAGCCCATGCTAAAGCATAACAAGTCTTCTCAATCAGAGTGTACTTGTGTTCACTGCTGCTGAATCTTTTGCTAATGTAGTATATAGCTCGCTCTTGGCCTCTATCATCTTTCTGTCCCAACATGTAGCCCATGGCATTGTCATTGATGGATAGGTACATGAATAGGGGAACATCATCCCTGGGAGGTACCAAAATAGAAGTGTTGACTAGCTGCTCTTTGATTGTAAGGAAGGCCTTCTGGCACTCATCATTCCACTTCATGGAGGAGTTCTTCCTTAACAACTTGAAAATAGGCTCATAGGTTGCTGTGAGTTGGGAAATGAACCTGCTGATGAAGTTAATTCTTCCCAAAAATCCATGTATCTCCTTCTCTGTCTGAGGAATGGGCATTTTCGTGATGGCCTGGATTTTGGTGGGATCAAGCTCAATCCCCTTGTGGCTGACTAGGAATCCTAGCAACTTGCCTGATTTAACGCCAAAGGCGCACTTGGCTTGATTCAACTTCAAGTTATACTTACGCAACCTGTTGAAGAGCTTTTTGAGATGGTCTAGGTGGTCTTCCTCCCTTTGGGATTTGACGATCATGTCATCCACGTAGATCTCTATCTCCTTGTGCATTAAATCATAGAAAAAAGCTATCATGGCCCGCTGGTACGTAGCTCCGGCATTGATGAGGCCGAAAGACAACCGTCAATAGCAAAAGGTTCCCCAAGGAGTGATGAATGCAGTTTTCTCACGATCCTCTTTACCCTTGTCGACCAATGAAAGGAGTGTTGCTCCAATTGTCAAGGGTGAAGCCCTGATGGACTGCAATGATGGCGTGACGCCCCCAAATTCGGACAGCCACTTGGTCACTCGAATTCGGTTCATCACGTGCTCAAAGTATTACCATAATAACTAAAATCGCACATTCCAAACGGAAGATCTAATTTAGAATAATATACAATGATTTATTATAATTATCCCCCCAAGTCTCACAACCTACAGTACTTAATAGATTACATAATAATATCGAATAAAGACTTATTACATAATCCTACTTAAGCTTAAACATAGTCTGAAAATAGTCTTAATACAACATAATAGACTTAAACATAAAAGGGACAAGCTAGTCGGTAGCCTTGCCCTTGCCCTTGTCTTTCCTAGAGACACCTCCCTGTTCCGCCTTAACTGAAAGGTTTAAATAAGCAAGAAGGAGCACAAATTGTCCAACAAATAATATACAACAAGGGTAAAAAGTTTTATAACACGACTTTGAAATATCGAAGTATTACCTCTAAGATAGTGCAGAGTTTCAGAATAATATCATTAATAATGAATATCAACATTTCTTGGAATTAATGTCCACATGAATGATATTACAAGTCTAAGAGCGTATTGATTACTTATATGAAATCGCATGATCATACATGACTAATCTTCCTAATTCCCGTTTTAACTTGCTTAGTGAATTTTCTTATTTCACATTATGCCACATAAGGTATTTCACAATTCACATTGTCCATTCACACATCTTAATACGCATTGATCTAATACGAATCAATTGAATTAACCGACTCTCAAAACAATAACACTTATATTCACATAATTATTATTTCCATTAATATATTCATTTAATAATACGTGAAAATTCTCAGGTATTACAATGGCCTTCTGCAACAATGTCGCAAAAGAATCAATTTGGAGAATTGATACCTTGTTGAACAACTAAGGCTTCAGCCTTTGTTCAAAATGCCTAGCTTTCCTCTCTTCACTTACTACTTGGTGTTCTGTAAAACGAGCTAGTTCATTGAACTTAGACGCGTATTGCACCACCATCATATCTCCTTGCTAAAGTTCTAAGAACTTCACCTCCATCCTATTTTTCAAGCTCTTCAGGAAGTAATTCTCGAAGAACAGAGTCTCAAATCTTTCCCATGTTACTATCCCTTCTCCCGCTCTCTACCGATTCACCTCCCACCAGTAGTTCGCTTCGCCTCTCATCATGTAGGTTGCAAATACAGTCTTCTGGTCTTCACCCACACGAGCGATGGTGAAAGCTTTCTCCATTTCCTTAATCCATGTCTGAGCTACGATAGGATCAGTAGTACCTACGAATTCCAGAGGTCCTATACTCTGAAAGTCCTTAAAGTTTGTGACTGGAGCTGCTTGGGGAATGGGCGGTACTAACTAGTTTCTTCCCATAAGAGCTTCCCCTAACAAATGTACTAGCCTTTGTATAGGGTCTACTGGTCCTCTCTCATCATTAACCGACTTTTTCAGTGCAATTATTCTACGTCTAGGTGGCATTTTTTCTGCATCACAAAATTTTCATTTTTTATTATCTAATTATATTACTTAAACATTTCTCAATAAAAAGGAATATAATTTTTATAATGCATCTCTGAAATAAGATCATTTATATTCATATGTCAAATCGTTACATTACAGGATTATCTCTAGTATACTTCTATAAATGACACAACATATCCCCTAATATCACAAAAGATAGGGACAACCACTAATCATACTACCCCTCTAACATTTTTTGGAAGATTGAGGTTTAAAACTATCTCACATCTTACACAAAAGACTGAGATTACAACAACAGATTAAACATCACATAAATAAAATACTACAACTACTAGGCTTCTACATCTAGACTCAATCTAACATTCCACACTCCACAGCACTCTGGTACTCCTTCTAAGTAATATGCACCACCAAGTCTCGACTTATGGTATATCGGGTCTGTCCCTGCTTTGCCGAGTAAAAATATACCCCATCAATCAGTCTCTCCATGGTCGTGCACAAAGCATAGCTCATCTTGTTCATCTTCCTTCTCTTACATCTCATCTCATCTTCTAAGTCGTTAGCCCGATCATGAGCTTCTTCCCACTTCTCCTCAAAGTGGATCCTATCCATCACCTCCATCTCTAAGTGAGTACGGAGAGCTTCCTTCTATGTTCTCTCACCCAACTATCTCTGCTCCATCTCTTCCAGCTTTCCTGCCAATTCTACATTCCTAGCCACCAACCTGTGAAACAAAGTCCCCATCTGGATCCCTGCCTCCTTGCAGTGAGCAATCTCCACCTCCATCTCTTGCATTACTAACTTTCTCTGATGGTCCTCGTCCCTCAGTTTCTGGAACTCGGATTCCCTTTCCTTAGCTTCGGCCTCTAGCTCCTCAACTCTGCATCCTAACTCCAAAATTTGCTCCTCATACTCCTCAAGCATCCGATCCTCGAAAGTAGCTTCGTTGGAGTCCTCCATGGACTCATCCCCCATAGGCTCCTCCTCTGGATCAGACTCTTTGGGTAATGACTTCATCTCCTCTTCCTCATAATCATCATCGATAGGGGCCACTGCCGATATAGGCTCCACTATCAATGGTGCCTCATATACCACGTGTATGTCACACGGCTCCTCCTCTACTACTCGGCTTGGTCCTCTCATGTCAGTCATCCTACAATCACCAACATAAGAAAAAACAAACAATAACTCCATTAAAATGTTAAATAAACATAAATTTATTGTATAGAATGAAATTATATTTCATAACACACTAAGTCTCTCTCTAGGAAAATTCTACATGAGTTTCATCCCTCTATATCTTTTAAGTTCTCCTAAGTTATAATCTAGGGGCTCTCGATCTTGAGGTTTATAATTACAGCTCTGATATCAACATGTGACGCCCCCAAATTCAGACCACACTTGTCTTGAATTTAGTTGCCACGTGCTAACTCTAAATACATGCTAAAATCATCACACAACGGAAATTATAGAATAAATTACATTGTTAAAAATTAATTATCCTCGTCCTAAGGGTTCGTAACTTAAACATCTCTTTGCATACCTTAAACATAATTAAACATAGTTTAGATATAACTAATACATATCACAACTTATGTCATTACATGAACGTAATAATCTCCACTAAATATAAACTACTCTATATCTTTGCCCTTGCCCTTATCAATGCCTGAGGGACCGCCTTGCTCTGCTCTAACTGAAGTGTTTTTAGGAAAAGCAAGAATGAGCAACAATTTTTCCTAGCAAGTAATGTAGCAATGAGGATTTTCAATGTAGTTTTAAATTTCTTAAGGGAACAAAAATAATGATAGTTCAAGGATAACAAGAAATATCAATGGTTCTCAACAATAATCTCTACGGACATAAAGATATCAATAAGATTCAATGCTTAATCAATTCAAGATTTCAAAGTAATGAGTACTGAGCAGTCACTAAAGACTATGAACTTCTCCTAGAATTAACAGTAATAAACTGACAATTCTACAAAATGAGTACAACAAGTGATCAGCCTAAAGTACCCTATGTCATACATAACATTTAATCATTCTCATGTGCGCACGTCGGTTTCCCGACAAATATATATTTCCCCTACCAATAGGGTTGTTCATCTCAGTTATAAGAGTTTGTACCAAGTTAATTTGGTTTGGATAGCCTTTGATCTTATACCAATAGTCTAGCCGAATCAATGACTTTGACAACTTTATTTTAAAGTATATACATGAACAATTATCGTTCGATATCAAGGTTCAAGAACAAATTTCATTTCTAAACTATGAAGTATTAAATCATGAGATATGAATCATACTTTCAAGGATTTTCTTGTACGACCAATAATAGTGCAAGCTCATGTAATTCTCAATAAAGAGTAGGGTCCGAGTACTTGCATTAAATATATGAATCAAAAGAAATTCGAGAACTTGCACAAAATCCAAAGTTGTGTAAGTTAGGAAACTTGCTTCAAGCGTAGGTTACCAAAGTATAGCTTATCAACACTCTTTGAATCCTAACATAATATAGTTACGCGTATAGGATATTCATTAGTTATGTAAACTCAAACATGATATGTAAGTTTAAATGCACACATAAACATCTAACTTAGTTATATACTCTTCTCATACTTCATCACATACCTTGCGTATTTATAGTACAAAATCAATTTATAAGACACTATAAAGTCAAATAACATAGTTTCTAAACATTGCTTTATAGTTTACAAACATCTTTTGGACTTAACATTTGAAAGTTTATAATCACTCATTAAACATTCAATTTTATCATTTAGCACGCTTCTTAACACATTGAATAGCATACTTGTCATATACTACAAGTTAAGGTAACAATATAAGCCTACAAACACCCTCAAACTAACAGCAGAAAACTATTCATACCGCAGACTAGCACGGCTGCGCTAGGTTTGTACTAACGAGTGGGGCGACCGCGCTGCTCCTAGTGCAAACTAAGACATGGCTATTTCTGCAGAAGGTCAGTGTACACCTGTCTTGCACATATATAAATAATCATGCAAAACACACATGTTAGTATATGGATAACTAAGTTTGACCTTACATCATAACATTAATATAGGTCATCATCTATTCTCATTTAATCAAGACTCTAAGTGTTCAATTCATAATTTTCTTACGTTTAGTCGTTAAACACATACTATGTGGTCCGTAGGTCTCAACTACACATGTTTGCATTAGATTAGTCATGTATGTCAAGTTTGTGTAACTCTAGTTCATTTAGACTTGATCTAACTATTCCCAACTAATGTATACTATTAGCTAGGATGCTTGTCAATCATGTCTACATGCATGACACACCTAATCATGATGTCAAATGCTATAATACTTGTAATATAGTTATTGACAACACTAGTTTTCAAGGTTTCTTATGAAAGTCTCATGTTAAGCCACCAAGTATGCAAAGTAACTTTATTTACTATACATCATGCTCTCACATATACATATTAGAACATATAAGCATGCTCACAAGTTTCTATATAGTTTATCAAGTTTGTATTAGAAACTTTAAGTGTCCCTAAGCAAAACTTATTCAAGTATGCAAGATAAGTCCACATATTCTACAGCATGCTTTCATAATCACACAATAGATTACATGAGCATGTTTTGAAGTTTAAAACTTAGTATATGCATAGTTCATGTACACATAGCTAGTATAGTCTTTTACTTGCATTTTCCTTTTAAATCATGCTTGAATATACTATACCATCTTCAACAATGTAAACTAACATATTGGTCACGTACTAACGCATATCAGAACTTGACATGTTAGGGCTTAAGGTCAGGTTATGCATTTCTTCATGTTCACAAATTCTAGTTCCCAATTTGTTAAGTTTTCTTTGAATACATACTAAACTAAGCTAAAATAACGTACTCTGTTCATAACAACATATATTCATGTGTTAAGTTTATTTATATACATATTCATACTTAAGTAGCATGCTCATGACATCTTAAGGAACCAATAGCAGTAACTGTGATAGGCAACCCACACGGTCACGCGATGAAGGACTTGGGAAGTGGCGCGGCCGTGCCACTTCGTCCAGAGGCAAAAATATGGCTTTGCTTCAGCGAAGCCTCAATCACAAGCATTGCCAAACATCTTCTGCTGTAACTCAGACTACTTCTAATACTTCTAAGCATGCATACAAACTTATACAACACATTCTCATGCCAATTCATACCAATTGACAAAGAATTCTAGAAATTATAAGAATTTGACAAAACTCAACTTAAGAACATAAAAATAAAATTTATACCTCTTGAAGCTTAAATTAAACTCCCTCACTTCTCTGATTATATTCCCTCAATGCTCAATAATTCACACTCTTTAATGCACTTATCAGTGAAGTTCTAGCAACTGAGAATGAGATGAAGAGGGTGCTTTATATAGAGGATTCATTGCCCAGTTTCTAGCTTTGCACCAAGGTTTGATTCAATGGAGAATGGAAGAATACAATGGTTATACAGAAGTTGGCCAACTGCCCATTTCTTAACCATTATCACTGCTAATTCTAGCCTTCAACTGTCGACTCATGTTTGCATATATAGAGTGAAGCTATTGTTCATGTACTGTGATGGTTACTAAATTTGGGACACGATTTTAAATCACAACACTTAGTTATAAAATGCTTAGTTTGGTTCCTTGAACTTCCAAAAATGCAATTTTAATATGTTAATGCTACTACATAATGGAAAGTTAGGGATTATTTATATATCTACATCATATAATCCATGTACATTAGTTCGGTCTAATCAATATTTATAACATGTATGGATTCAATTTAATTGGTCACTAATAATTCAATATCTCTTTAAAACTTTATTATTCCAATTAGACTCACTTATTGAAATAATTTATAATTCTTTGATATAGTATATCTTTAATATTCCAACACATACTTATTGTCACATAAGCAATTATTTGTGTTACTTACAATTTCTTCCACTTTACGATACAGTTTCTATATATTATATAGTTACATTAAAGTGTCACACTACACTTTCTTTTTTAATGTAGATATTATATACTATCACATCTCTTGCACACATCAATTGAATGAATAATATAATTCTAATTATGTAAATTACTTTACTCATTAGTATACTATTATACACAATAATAATTAATTAATAATATAATATTAATTAATCAATCACTTCTTAATTTAATCATTCCTTAATTAAATCAAACCATTCAAATTTCCATTCTCATGTCACACAAGGTATTTTACAATCTCCTCATAAACTCCACATTTTCCCAATTCTTATAAATTCAATTTGAATTAATTGAATTATTCATCTCACAACACTTCAATATTTATATTCAAATAATATTCATTTTCTTATTATATCAAAATAATTATTTATTCATGAAATTCACGGTCCTTTTAGCAGTGAATTGGAAAATTTTCAAATAGCAAAGAGTTGCTGGTTTAGTGATAAAGACAAAATATATAGCTATAAATGATGCTGCAAGTTGATTGTGTGGATGAAAAGTTCATTACAAAATTAGGAATAGTTCCTAAGTCTCATCTTAGATCTAAACATGTGTTGTGGCACTTTCATTGGATTATAGGAATAATTTAAAGATGGGAAATCAGTATAGAGATAGTGGACTCTCAAGAACAACATTACATATCCATTTATTGAAGCTTATCCAACATCAGGATAATCGTCACTTAGAGAAGAAGGGTATGAGATACCATAGTGATTGGTTTTAGTGCAAGTGGGAGATTTAAAGTAGTATGAAGATAAGCCAATCATGTTTGATGCATATACTTTGTAACAATCTTATTCATTTATTAATAAAAAGTATTAATTTATTAAAAGCTTATAATTATCTACATGATGCTGCTTTATAATATGTGATAAACCCATAGTTTTAAGCAATACTTTTAGAATAATGATGATGATCATTCTAATGAGATCTAAATTCTTAGAAAGCTTAAAAACTAAAATAGTTCCCAATCGCTGGATTACTAAATTGGGGATTAGTGAATCTGGATAGATTGGTACATACGTTGCTAGCTAATTGGATGAGGATGATTGATCTTATGATCATTTGTGTGGACACACTAAAGCAAGTATGTAGGTGCTTATCGGAGAATAAGTACACTGAACGTGGCTCGCTAAGGAATACCTAATAGAGTTTTACTTGCTTGTCAATAGGAATTCCTGTAGGGATAGTAGTACAAGTGATCCTTAGACTTGAGAGCATCATAGTATCTTGTGTATGATACATTATACTTTGACTTATTCTTTAAGACCCTTAGGGTATATCAAAGGGTATACTTGGGTATAATAAGTTGTACATGGAGATAATGCATGATTAATAAAGAATCTACCACATCTAGTAAAAGAAGAGAAATGTCATATGTGATTCGATAAATGACAACCCAGTAGTCCTTGGCTAAGGCAGAATGAAATTAGAAATGAGTTTCTAATTTGCATTATTTGGAGTTGTGCATTTAAGAATCGAAATACATATAATTAAATAAAATAAGACTTGACAGTAATTCCATGTCTTATATTTAATTGGGACATTGTATGGTGGAATGATTGAATTGTACGGTAACTATTTACTGAAAGGTTCTTTTATTATTAATGTTGAAATCTATATTATCTGAAAAGTCATTAATCGCCAGGGAGGCTTATCCCTATTGTAGAATAAATATTATTTATTTAAATATATTAATATTTTAATTTATTTATTTAAATAAGATTAGAATTGTTCTAATTGATTTATTCACAACCGGTTTAATATAGAGAACCTAAAGGGTCACACCATAAAAGGAAGAATAATTATTTAAGAAGTTAATAGCATAATCATAATAATAAGTTAAGTATATTTAATTTCATATATGGTGATAGAATAAATTAAATAGCTTAATATTTATTATTTTATATTTTAGAAATATTAAATATAAATTAATAAGAGGAGTCTTATTATTATTACTATTATTATTATTTAATTCCCAAAGTAGTTTAGGAATTAATTAATAAAAATACTCTCATATATTTCTAATAAGATTATGAGGTTAAATTAATTAAAAGAGTTTAATTAATTATCTGTAATAAGACTAGGGAGCTTAATTAATTAAAGAAATTTAATTAAATAAATAATACCCTATTTTTTAATTAGATTAGAAGGGTTAACTGATATCTTTATAAGAGGAGTCTTATATCAGATATCAAGTAGACGTGATTCCAATTGTTGGAGAGTACACTCTTTTTCTACAGAGATAAAAACTAGGGTTTAGCCAACTACCCTCCTTCTTGAATCTTTCTTCTTCCTTGGTCGATCACCTCTAGAGGTCAAACACTTGGGTGGATAACATTGATCATAGGAAGGAATCAAACCCGGTGGATTCAAGTTGAATGCGAAAAGGATTTGGAGGTGAACTAGTACCTGGGGAAGCTCGAATCTTCTAGTGTATAATTCTTGTTCTTCATCTTTTCGTTTAATTAATAATTGGTCATAAAGGATGATCCGGGTATATGGTTTGTAAAATTTGAAAACTCTATTTTACCATGCTTCCGCTATTTTGTGCAATTTGATTGTGTTCATGAATCTTAAAAATATAACAGTGGCATCAGAGCCAAACCTTTATGCGAATTATTAATTGTTCAGATTTGATATGTATGTTATTTATGTCACTTTCTAGATCCGACATTAATTATGTTGTGGGGTCCACCAATGATTGTGCCATCGTACGAATATTTCCCGACCAAACGAATATTTTATGACAACTTACTTACTTGCAAAATTTATATAAATCACCCATAACTATAACATTATATAAAATCATATCTTATTATTCTAAAATAATATTTAGAGAAAATTAACTCCTTATTCATAAAAAGTTGGGGTCTTATAACCTCCCCATTCTTATGAAATTTTATCCTCGAAATTGACGTACGTACCTGGTATGTCGAAGAGGTGAGGATACCTTATTTTAATTTCAGATTCTAACTCCTAGGTCATTTCCTCAATATCGTGGTTTCTCTATAATACTTTGACTTGAGGTATAACCTTTGAGCGTAGAATATGTTCCTTCTTATCCAAGATTTTTACAGGTACCTCTTCATAAGTTAAATCTTCCGCTATCTCATCTGGTTCAAATTCAATAATTTGGTTCGAGTCCTCCACATATTTACGTAACATAGATATGTGAAAAACGTTATGAACACAAAACATACTTAGCGGTAAAGCGAGTCTATAGGCCACAGTTCCTACTCGATCGAGGATTTTAAATGGACCAATGAATCGAGGGTTGAGCTTTCCTTTCTTTCCAAATCTCGTAACTCCTTTCCATGGAGCAACACATAACAATACATGATCTCCAACATTGAATTTCACGTCCCTTCAATGAGGATCAACATAGCTCTTTTATCGATCTTGTGAGGTTTGTATACGTTACTTGATTATTTGAATCTTTTTTGTAGTCATGCATACCAATTCTGATCCCAACAACGTTGCTTCACCCACCTCGTCCCTATATATTGGAAAACGACACTTTCGTCCATACAACGCCTCAAATGGAGCCATGCCCATACTTGCTTGATAACTGTTGTTATAGGAGAATTCCACTAATAGAAAGTACTTGTCCCAACTTCTTTTGAAGTCTAGGACACAGAGTCTTAATAGATCTTCAAGAGTTTGAATAGTCCTCTCCGACTGCCCGTCCGTTTGAGGATGATATGCAGAACTGAATTGTAAATCTGTGCCCATAGCTTTCTGCAAACTGACCTAAAATCGTGAAGCGAATCTTGGGTCTCGATCAGAAACTATAGATACTGGCATACCATGCAGTCTTACAATCTCGTTTATGTATATACGAGCAAGACGTTCAAGTGAACAAGTTTCTCATATAGGTAAGAAATGAGTAGGCTTGGTTAATCTATCGGCAATGACCCAAATTGCATATATGCCTTGAGAAACTTTGGGAAGACCAGTAACGAAATCTATGTTAATGTGCTCCCACTTCCATTCTAGAATTTTAAGTGGTTGCAATTGACCTTTTGGCACTTGATGCTCCGCCTTAACATGTTGACAAGTTAAACCCCTTGAGATAAAATCCGCTATCTCAATCTTCATATTGCTCCACCAAAATGTATATCGAAGATCACGATACATTTTGATACTCCCAGGATGGATTGCAAATGGTGTGTTGTCTGCCTCCATCATGATTTTATACTTCAAATCAGAGTTGTTAGGAACACAAAGTATGGACTTGACTTGAAGTATTCCTTCTTCGTCGATTCTTGCTTCTAGAATAGCACTTTCTTGTACTTTCTTCTTCATACGCATCAGCTCCAGGTCTGTAGCTTGAGCAGCTTTAACTTTATCAATTAAAGTCAATCTCGTATATTTGACATCATCACGTGGTCCCTGAAGTCTGTAACTCTATCTCCATCCTTTGTAAGTCATACAAAATGGGTCTTTACGTTGAAAATATAACACTCATACCCGCATCTGATCTTCTACTCAACGCGTCAGCTACTATGTTCGCTTTTCCAGGAAGGTTTTAATTGGTATGATTGTAATCTTTCAATAGCTCAAGCCAACGTCGTTGCCGCATGTTGAGTTCCTTTTGGGTGAAGAAATATTTGAGGCTTTTATGATCTGTATAGATCTCCACTTTCTCCCCATACAGGTAATGTCTACAGATCTTTAGCACGAAAATGACTGCTGCTAACTCTAGATCATGATTAGGATAATTCCTCTCATTTTCTTTGAGTTGTTGTGAGGCATAGGCTATGAATTTTCCATGTTCCATAAGAACACATCCTAAACCTCTACCTGAAGCATCGCTGTAGATGACAAATCCCTCCGAACCTGATGGTATTGTCAGAATAAGTGCTGAAATGAGTCTCCTTTTGAGTTCTTGAAAACTCTTCTCACATTCCTCGCTCCATCCAAATTTTATATCTTTTTGAGTCTGCTGAGTTAATAGAGTAGCGATTCGAGAAAATCCTTCCACAAATCTTCGATAATAACCAGCTAAGCCCAGAAAGCTAGGTATTTCGGTTACTGACTTAGGTTGCTCCTAACTTTGTATTGCTTCAATCTTCACTGGATCAACTGATATTCCATGATTCGATATCACATACCCAAGGAATGCTACTTCCTCAAGCCAGGACTTGCATTTCTTCAACTTGGCGTATAACTTATTTTCACAAATTAACCTCAAGTGTTGCTCATGATCTTCACGGCTGTTGGAGTATATGAGGATGTCATCAATAAAGACAACCACAAAATGATCCAAATATTCCTTGAATACTCGGTTCATCATATCCATGAAGGCAGCATAAGCATTAGTAAATCCAAAAGACATGACTAGGAATTCGTAATGCCTGTACCGAGTTCTGAAAGCAATCTTTAGAATATCATCATTTTTAATCTTTAACTGATGATGTCCGAAACGAAGATCGATCTTTGAAAAGAATTTAGCACCTTGCAACTGGTCAAATAGGTCATCAATGCGACACAACGGATACCTATTTTTGATGGTGACATGATTCAACTTCCGATAGTCAATGTGAAGTTGCATATTCCCATCTTTCTTCTTTATGAATTGAATAGGAGCACCGCAAGGAGACGTGCTAGGACGACTAAAATCGATGTCTAATAGTTCCTGCAGTTGGGTTTTTTACTCATAAAGTTCAATATGAGTCATTCGATATGGGGTTTTGGAAATAGGTTTTGTACCGGGTTTAAGGTCAATACAAAATTCGATTTCACGCTCTAGGGGTAGGCCAGGAAGTTCTTCAGGAAATACGTCATGAAATTTATTAACAATAGAAATATCATTCAAATCTGACGTATTTTTGTTTAAATCCGTGACATGGGCTAAGAAAGCTTGACATCCGTTTTTCAATAAACGAATGGTTTTATGGCTTAATATAATAGTGATTAAATTTAGTGGTTTGGTTGCTTTTATTTGCATAATAGGTTGGTTAGAAATATGAAAGCTAACAACCTTATGAAAATAATCAATTTTAGCATGATGAGTAGTTAGCCAATCAATCCCTAAAATCACATTAAATGCAAGTATTTTCAAAGAGATGAGATCAACAGGTAACGTGAAAGTGTTGATTTGAATCAAACAAGATTTATAAACAGTGGATATTGTGAAGGTTTCAACCAGCAGAGTTTCAACAGATAAGTCAAAGTCTAATTTCTCTAGAGTCAAATTTAAACGTTGAGCACAAGCAGATGAAATAAAAGAATGGGTAGAACCGGTATCTAATAAGGTATAAACTTTGCAAGAGTTTATGATTAGCTTACCTGTGATAACTTCGTTCGGGTTCCTCACTTTTTGGGAGGTCACGACGAACGCTCTCCCTTGAACTACCGACTTTAACTTGTCTGGGACAGCCTTTGGTGTCACCATCCCAGCTGGACTTGACTTCGCTGTATGACAAAATCGAGCTAGGTGACCTTCATTTCCGTAATTAAAACACATTTTAGGTTTCTGCGTACAATTTGGACTGATGTGTCCCTCCTCTCCGCATCTGTAGCATACGACCAGCGGTCGTTCTCTTTCCTTGAAAACGAGTGCTGGTGCTGCTGTCTTTCCATCATTGTTGAATCTCCTCTTTTTAAAATTTCTACTTGACTAATTTCTTCTATTATCTTTGCCAGGATTACCACCGAAGTGGTTACCATTTCTGGCATGATAATTTCCTCCACATTTTTTACCAGCACTTCGATGACTGTTACCACTAGTATGACTATTATGGTTTTGTCAACTGTTATCTTTTGGTTGGGCTGACTCATCATCGCGCTCCAATAACTGAGCCCTATTTACAACATCTGAATACAAACATAGTTTGTGAGAAATGAGGTATTGACAAATTTCAGGCTTCAAACCTCGCAGAAACATTTGCGTCATACGCTCCTCATTATCTACCAAATGGGATGCAAACCGGGTTAACTCCGCAAACTTTGCCTCATATTGAGATACGATCATATTGTTTTGTTCTAGCTTGATGAATTCCACCTCCTTCATGTGATGAATACTCTCTGGAAAGTACTTGTCGTTGAACAATTCCTGGAACTTCCCTCAATACATCTTTAGTGCAGAAAGATGAGTACATTTTACAGATTCCCACCAGTAATCTGCCTCTTCTCGCAACATAAAGGTGGCAAAGGGAACCTTTTGCTCCTCTGAGCATCCCAAGACATTAAATATCTTGGTGATCTGCTTAATCCACGTCTCTGCCTTCAGTGGCTCTGGCTTTCCCAAAAACTCATGTGGTCTCAGCTCCTTGAATTGCTTAGCAGTGACCAGCCGTGAGTTGCCATTGATTCCACCTGCATTTTGAACATGAATCTCTCTTGTTTGGTGTTGCATGAATTGCAGAAAGCTCCTAAACATCCCATTGTTCATCATTTGGTCGGTGTTGTTGTTTACATGAGGATTATTGCCTTCCTGATACACACATTATCTTGGTTATTGATTGGTGGTGTCTCAACAGTCTCATATGCTCCATTGCTTATCTAAAAATTTTCAGATGTCATTCTCAAACACTGCCACAAAATAAGGGTTAACTGACATGTCACATATTATCCCTATATTCTGATCGACCAATTAAATAACAAATAACCTTAGGTAGGACACACTAGCGAAGGATTTACTCGTCTCTCCCCTCCTAGTTCTAGCCTCAGATATCTGCCAGGGATCATATCCCTAAGCTTTGATACCAACTGTGATGCCCCTAAAATAGGTTCATACAACCCATTCTGAGTCGCCAAATACATGGTACATAATTCAAATACAAACTTAATTTATACAATTATCAACTATAGTGTAAAATACGACAAAACGTAAGCTAAGAGTTTTAACACGAATATTGTCTCGTAGACAATATCCAAACTCAAATGAAGTCTTCACTACAATTATTATCACACTATTTCATAGAATAGTAAGGACTACTAAAACCACCTTCTTGGACCATCACTCCATTCCCTGACTAGTCCTACCTATTTTCTCATTTCCTAAAGAGAACAATGAAAGAAAAGGGTGAGCCCAACTAGCTCATTAAAGAATATTATGACTAAGATAATGTAGAATAATTATCCTTAGTCTTCAACAGTGTAAAAATTAATAGAATACAATAGACAACAAGTTTAATTGTAGCAGAACAAACAATCCATTAGAAGAGTCAAGTAGAGAATGATGTCTACTATCTTCTATGATTTAAAAGTTCATCATCAATATTTTATCTCTGTAACATAACTCAATAAATAATCCACATCACCGAATTATACATGCACTACGGGCCGATGATATTCATTAGTATCACTAGTGGTTATGATCATGCCAAACAACTGTCCATCTATGCACTACGAGCCAAAGAGGACTTTCACCACATCATTTGTCTGCAAAATTATAGGTCATGATTATACCAATACATAATTTATGGTCATAATCATACCAATCAACAGTACATCTATGCACTACGGGTCAAAGATGACTTTCATCACAATATAAGCATGAGGATGATGACAATGATATATGAAATCAATCAAGTGAAATCAAGGATAAATATTAAAGATTTATAATTTAATTTATCCAGAGTTTAAGAATGTCCAAATTGTCAACATGATAACTAATTGTGTAGTAAAATTCAAGAATGATATTCATGTATCAAAAATAATTTTGACAAAAAAAGAAACCAATTTTTATCGTGAATAATACTTCGTGAATAGTACCGTATGTATGAATAGTACCCATGAATAGTACCGTATGAATGAATAGTACCTGAGTGAATAGTACCCCGACATGAAAAGATTAAAATTTAACAAGAAAGTTTAGAAAAATATTTTAATGAAGTGCAAAATTCAAAGATATTTTTACTAATTTCAAGGAGTATAGAAGCAATACTTATCAAAATAACTATAGATTTAGGAATATGAAACAAAATAATATTACTTACATACTAAAGAGTATGGAAGAAAATAATATTTCTTACGAATATTGAACGAAAATAATATCCCTTACCTTAAAAGGAGAGAAATTCTGACTGGTATAGCGGAGATATTCTTGAAGAAAACTTGCACTATTTGCTACACTTAAAGTATCTTTACACTAGAAAGAAATACGCACAATATTATAGAAGAAGAATTCTCTGATTCTGGTGTGATTTTCATTTCTAAACTAAGCATCCTATTTATAAGAGAATAACAGGGTACAATTCAGAATTTTTTCATGGGTGAACAGTAACAATATCGCATGCGCGAATTTGACGAAAAATTTGATTTTACTATGCAGCACTATGCAATAAAATATTCTAATAAAACGAAAACTTTATATAAAATATAGTATATTCTATTTATAATCTAATAAAATGAATAACTTTATATATAATATAAAAAGTATTCTTTTTTATATAAAAAGTTTTCTGTTTTATTACTATTATAATAATAATAAAACAAAACTGAGATAACTTTCTACCGACGATTTTAAAAAATGAGTAAGTGGGGGTCCATGTAATAAACCAAATTTACAACAAATACTTCATGATAAACCCCTTTATTTATATCACAAATTGAATAAATATTTATCCCAAATCACTTATCTTCAATAAACACATTTTTAATCTTTCAACAATTATTTATCATTAATATTATAACTCACAATATTAACAACCAGATCATTCTCAGGAAAGAGGGGGCTTTCCGACAAGGACTTCTCCTTATTGACGTGCAATTAAATAACCTAACCCCTTTCCTCGATAGACCTTTCTAGACATTGTCAATAATACAAATAATAATATGAATAACTTTGTCGTCTCCATTATTGATTTAATAATATAAAATATTATGCAGATAATGTTGTGACAATAATTGAATCAATAATATGAGATACTATGCAGCAACTACTGTGGCAATTATTAAATGAACTGAGTGACTTCTTATGTAAGCATCAATAATCAGAGATACTGCCCAATACCGTGTGCTACTGTGCAACCACGCGTATTACTATACTTTTATCACCGGGTATTTCAACAGTTAACGGTAAAAATTTTGCAGTTATTTTTATTAAAAGGTTATTTCTGTCGCTTTCTAGATCCGACAGTAATTTTGTTGTGGGGTCCACCAATGATTGTGTCGTCGTACGAATATTCCCTGACTAAATAAATATTTTATGACAACTTGCTTACTTGCAAAATTTGCACAAATCACCCATAACTATAACATTATATCAAATTACACCTTATTATTCCAAATAATATTTAGAGAAAATTAACTCTTTATTCATAAAAAGTTGGGATCTTACAATTGTCTAACTCTTTCCTCCAGCCAATCCAAGTGGAAAGAATTTTAATACAAGTAAGAAATGAGCTTATCATTCTGGAGCTCCGGGGCATGACACCTAAGATTGCTGGTCTCTCAAACATAAAATCTAGGATCTGATAGACAGTGGTGAGATCTTGGTAACAAAACCAGAACAACCACATATGCAAGATAGCCTTCTCCCTCAACACAAGGAAGATGATGTCAACATGATCAGTAGAGGGAGTGGAGAAAGTTTCAATTACCTCAAATATGTAGGTGATTCTCCCCAAACCAGCAAAGGTAATTCTGATAAGTGGGATTATTCAGAATTCAGGTTTATAATAGAGCGAGAAATGAATTCTATCAAAGAAAGGGTTGATCAACTGGCAGAACTAGTGATACATCAGCACCAAGTAACTCGGCAGTTGATCAGTTAGGGGCACACAAGTCTCATCTCCCTTATCACAAGGAATCAACAACAAGTCCAAGAGAATGAAACCTTGGAAGAAAAACTTGCAAGGAAAGCAAGATCCCAGGCTCGTTGGGACTATGCAGACTAAAGAAAGTTCACTCCTTTGGGTCAACCAATGGAATCGATTTTGTAGATGTTGATCAATGATGGGAAGATCACAACTTTGTTACCCCCAATCAATCCACATTCTAAGAGATTTTATGCTACCGGGGTCTGTCAATACCACTCCAATACTCGGGGTCATTACGCTGAAAGCTACTGGGCATTTCGTCATCTAATCCAGAATATGATTGACAGCGATGACCTGCAAATGACAAATAATGATATTGTGCTGCCTGAGGAAGAGAAGATATTTCCTTCAGGTACACAGATATGAAGGGAAGTTATAGCAGTCATATCCTCTAAAAGAGATTTTTTTGCCACCCCTCTTGCAATCCAAGGAATAAAGGTCAAAGGAGTGAAGAACCCTTTGAAGGTGGCTGTACGAGAACCATTGGTGTTGCCATTCAGCCCGTAGTATCCCATTATCAGAATGAAAAGAGTCCCATGGAACTATTGGGAGGATGAGGGATCAAATTTAAATCAAACTACTGCTATATTAAAGGAAACCCCGTTGTATCTACTTTAGTGAGTAATGAAGCCAATCATCAAATCCAAGGGAAAAGTGCCCGAGGAGAATGTTAAAGAATTCCTCTGCATGATGGGGCATAATGAAGCCAAAGTGGTGCAAAGATTGAAAGAAACACCCCAACTGATATCCATTTTGGACTTTGTATTCTCCTCTAAAGATCATCGCAAGGTCTTAGTGAAAGTACTGGAAGAAGCTTACCTGTAAAAGACAGTGGAAACTAAAAACTTTCATCATTTGGTAGATCATATTTTCAACATCAATGTGATATCTTTCACTAATGATGACAAACCACCCGAAGGGATGGGCCATTGCAAGTCATTGCATATAGAAGTGATGTCTTCAGGATATGTGATCAGAGGTGTGTTAATAGATGGAGGATCTTCCTTGAACATCTGCCCCTATGCTACGTTGGAAAGAATGAAGATTAATCGCAATCAAATCTGAAACAACCACATAGTTATAAGAGCCTTTGATGGATCTCGAAGAAATGTTACAGGAGGAATTAAGCTGCTAATGGAGATCGGTCCACATACCTTTTACATATCCCTTCAAGTGCTAAACATCACCACAGGGTATAATTTACTGTTGGGAAGGTCATGGATCCATATGGCAGGAGCAGTTCCATTTACCCTTCATCAGCAGGTCAAATACATCATTAATGGTAATATTGATCCTGATATGAATTTATTCATGGTCATCATCAAAGAGAAGGATGAATTCAACTATCCCTTCATCACATCTGTCAACAAAGACTTGACCCTAGGCAATTAGAGCAGCACTCCATGCATCTGTCAAAAAGGATAAAAAGGGCAGAAAGTCCATTTGCCCTATAGTGTAGATATTATTGACTACTTACTTTTGTTGGACAGTACTAGCAGTTACTTTTGTCATGCTTTTACTAATGCTTTGTATGATCAAACAATCTCATATATTAAGTGAAAGCATTTTATTTTCAGGACTCTAAAGTTAGATCTGTCTAGCCTTGCTGATGGAATGCCAAATCTCTACAATGACTACAACTTTGATGTAAAGTTAGATTTTGACTTGATGGGGATTAAGCAAGAGGAGATAGAGGACTATGAGGTGCCTGAGGAGATCAAAGAATGGGTCGAAGATAAACCTAAACTAAACCTTGATCAAACCACCTCTGTCAATATCAGAACCTCAAAAAACCCTAAAGAAATCCAGATAGGCATGTACTTTACCCCAAGCCAATGGAAAGACAGTTACTATACTAACCTAGTTCCAGGATGTGTTTCCATGGCCATGTATGGACATGATCGGTTTGTCTACTAATATTATCATTCATCGCCTACCCATTAAGCAAGGATTCAAGCCAGCTAAACAGAAGCTCATGTGATTGAAACTTGAGTGGAGTATGAAAGTCAAAAAAGAAATTGTTAAACAATTCAAAGCTAGCATCATCATGGTATCAACCTACCTTGAGTGGCCTTCCAATATAGTTCCTATACCTAAGCCCAGAGGGGAAAGTACAAGTATGTGTGGATTATAGGGATATAAACAAAGCTTGTCTCAAAGATAATTTCCAAGTACCTTTTATCCACATACTAATAGACAAAACAGCTCAGTATAGCATGTATTCTTTTGTTGACTACTTCACTGGGTACCATCAAATCATGGTTACTAAGGAGGACCGGGAGAAAACAACCTTCATTACTCCTTGGGGAACCTTTTGCTACAAACGTTTATCATTCGGCCTTATCAATGCCGGTGCCACTTATCAGCGAGCCATGATGGCCCTTTTCCATGATTTGATGCATAAAGAAATAAAGGTCTATGTGGATGACATCATCGTTGAATCCTAGAAGGAAGATGACCATATCGACCATCTCAAAAAGCTTTTCAATCGATTGCGCAAATATTAACTTGAAGCTAAATCCGGCCAAGTGTGCCTTTGGTATCAAATCAGGCAAGTTGCTGGGATTTCTAGTAAGCCACAAAGGCATCAAACTGGATCCTGCCAAAATCGAGGCAATCACTGAGATGCACGTGCCCCGAACAGAAAGGATATACAGGGATTTCTAGGGAGAATCAACTTCATCAGTAAATTCATCTCTCAACTCACAGCAACGTGTGAGCCCATCTTTAAGCTGTTAAGGAAAAATTTCTCCCTAAAGTGGAATGAAGAGTGTCAAAAAGCCTTCCTTTCCATCAAAAAGTAATTGGCCAAAGATCCCATCTTGGTACCTCCGTGGGACAATGTTCCCATGTTTATGTACTTGTTAATCAATGACAATGCTATAGGCTGCATGTTGGGACAAAAAGACGATAGAGGCAAGGAAAGAGCTATCTATTACCTCAGCAAAAGATTCAATATCGGTGAGCAAAAGTACATTTTGATTGAAAAGACCTGTTGTGCATTAGCATGGACCGTCATAAGGTTACAACATTATCTCCATGGTCATATAACCCATCTCATATCCCGCATGGATCCTCTGAAGTATGTACTCAACAAAACCATGTTGAATTATCGACTGTCCAAATGGCAGTTGATCCTCCAACAATTCGACATCATCTATGTGACTTAAAAGTCCATCAAAGGTCAAGGAATTACGGATCAATTGGCCGAAGCACCATCAGGGAATTTTGAACCCTTGGAAAGGTATTTCCAGGATGAAGGAATAATGACAATTCAATAAATCTATCAGGAAAATACAGTTCGATCTTGGAAATTGTATTTTGATGGAGCCATAAACATGGAAGGTGTCGAAGCAGAGGCAGTCCTCGTATCTATTTTGGGAGAATAGTATCATATTGCTATCAAATTGGAATTTGTCAATACCAACAACACAACTGAGTATGACGACTGTATAATGGGATTGAAACTGGCCCAATCCATTGATATCAAATAGTTAGCTATCTTTGGGGATTCTGAGCTGGTCATTAAGCAAGCCACTGGGGCATATCACACCAAAGAATTGCATTTGCCGCCTTACCATCAGCAAGTTATCAAGATGGCTATGGAGTTCGAAGAAATATCCTTCATCCACATGCATCGGAACAAGAATGATTTCGCGGATGCACTAGCAACCCTGGCTTCCTTGATCAACATATCTGAAAGGGGAGGCATTTCAGATATCAAATTTGCAAGCTAGAAGACATCAGCCTATGGATATTACATTAGAGAAGTATTAGATAAACTACCTTCCATCAAACAGCCCTGATATCATAACATCAAAGAATATCTTCGGGATGGATCTACGCCTGCTGGGGCAGGTCAAACTGAAAGTAAGCGGATCCATAAAATGGCCATAAAATTCTACCTAAGCGAAGACGCACTTTACAAAAAGAATGTGGGAATAGGCCTTCCAAGATGCCTAGAAAAAGACTAAACCCAAAGACTTATGGATGAAGTCCATAGTGGAGTATGTGGTCCACACATGAGCGGTCCTCTACTTGCCAAGAAGATATTGAGAACGGGGCATTATTGGATTTCTCTCAAAGCCAACTATGACGATCATGTCAGGAGATGCTATCAATGCCAAATTCATGGAAATGCCATCCGCGCTCCTCCAAATGAACTACATAATATGAGTTCAAAATGGCCCTTTTCAATGTGGGGAATGGATGTGATTGGGCCAATCGATCCCAAAGCCATCAATGGTCATCAGTTTGTCTTCACCATGATCGATTACTTCACCAAATGGGTAAAATTAGCCTCTTTTCCCAAAGTCACCAAAGAGGTAATCATTGGTTTCATAAAAAACAATGTCATCTGTCGATATGTATACAACCAGATGATAGAGGAGTTATGCAGTAAATTCCACATCAAACATCTTAACTCCATCATTTGTCATCCCAAGATGAATGGTGTTGTTGAAGCAGCCAATAAGAACATCAAGAAGATCATGCAAAAGATGTCAGACAATCACAAGGGATGGCCTGACTTATTGCCTCTGACTTTGCTAGTCTACAGAACGTCAATGCGCACTTCTACTGGGGTTACCCCCTACTCATTAGTCTATGGCATGGAGGCAGTACTCCCCATAGAGGTAGAAATGGAGTCACTAATAGTGTTGATAGATGATCAAATGGAAGAAGACCAATGGTTGCAAGACCGGTACCACCAATTATCTCTGATAGATGAAAGGAGGGCCACAACTATCTTTCATGGGAAATTATATCAGCAGAGGATTGCTCGGTCATACAACAAGAAAGTTCAATTTTGTTAATTCAAAGAAAATGACTTGGAATTAAAGAAAGTCCTTGTTAATCAAGATCAATCTAAAGGAAAGTTCACCCTAAACTAGGAATGCCCTTTTATTGTCAATGAAATGTTGACAGGAGGATCCCTCAAACTGTAAGAAATGGACGATGAAGAATTTCCCCATCTTATCAATTCAGACACCGTGAACAGGTACTATGTCTGAAATGCTTGCAAACCAATATCTTGGTTTTGAAAAAAAAACTAAAAAAAATGCTTAAAAACCCAAACAAACACTTCTCAAACCGAACCCAGAACTACGTAGACCTAATCTCCCCTCATCAATGGGAGTACATAGGCAGCCAACCATGGTGCAGTCTAACCCCTATAGAAATCCAAAAAACCCCTTCAACCAAGCTCAAACTATAATAAATACTTTTCAACCTTTCAAGCTAAAGCCAAAACTACTTAGACCTAATCTCCCCTCATCAATGGGAGTACGTAGGCATCCATCTATGGTGTCGTCGAACCCTCAAAAAGGAAATCCAAATCCTTTGTTTAAAACTTAACCACATTGAAAGACCATTCCCAAGACACCAAGAAATGGGAAACCCAAAGATCAACGACCCATTCTGAAATATCCTAGGACATCTCAATGTCAATCCATCAAGGAGACGTTCAGGACACATCAAGATAGCAAGTCATATAGAAAATGACAACTATCAAGAAAGTGACAAGACATATCTAAAAGGGAAGTGAATAAATATATTTCTTTGCGTATAATACTGTTTGATATATACAATGTATCCTGTGTATGACAAAAATGGCTAACCTAGGCTTTGAAGGAAAATGAAAGCTAGTCGATAAACCAGTAGATAAACGGGCTAGCAAGTCCAACATGGCGTCCCTCTCAGAAGATGGAGGCGAATCTATATACGAGCCAGAAGATCCATGGCTATCTGTATAGTGCTACCATGATCATCTATAAATGCACTCATATCTGCAACAATGCTAGCCGTGTGGGATCTAAGTGCAGTACTATCAGTAGTGGTAGCGTCTTGGGTAGCTTGAGCCTCATCCCGCTCAACAAAAGCAGCATTTGAGTCGCTCGAGCCTTATCCCGCTAAATAAAAGCAGCATCCCGGGTAGCTCAGGAGTCATCCCTCTCAGTAAAAGTAACATCTCTACTAGAAAGAGTTGTCAACAGCAGAGCCCTAGCCTGATCCCTCTCAAACGTTATCAGATGTAACAGCAGAGCTCCAAATACTCTACAGAAGGTGGAGCCGTA
Organism: Panax notoginseng; assembly: GCA_016801055.1. Lineage (NCBI taxonomy): Eukaryota > Viridiplantae > Streptophyta > Magnoliopsida > Apiales > Araliaceae > Panax > Panax notoginseng. The sequence goes on along the minus strand of CM029018.1, from coordinate 42,660,164 downwards.
GCAGTGGGAATGTTGGGGGAATCATAGACCAGAACTGTTGTCAAACCATCAAATAGCTCATCCTCGGTAGGAGAATCAAGGTCCTCCATAGGCTCCTCATCATCAAAATCAATACTCGGCTCTGAGTGAACAACTATAGCCGATGCAATATCTACCTCCAGCCATGCAGAATACTCTGAAGAGCGACTCTGATGACTAGTCAAAAATTTAATCCTCTCTCGACAAGTCCAACTATCATAAATCCTGGTCAAGTCCTCTGCTGACAAAAGCCAAGCTGACAGTCGTTGACCAAATGCCCCGTCAAAGGGGTGAATATCCTGAAACTAATCAAACTGTCCCATGACAGCCAGTGGATGATACGTGGTCACCCCTCTCAAACCATCCAGGGGTAGATAGTCCATGCCAACTACATAAGTGATAAAGCTATAGGGATAGCTAAATCCTGAACAAGACAAGATAGCAAATGAATCCTCAATCCCTATCAGAAAAACCAACCAGGATGCTGCATCTGTACACTCAACCGACCAAAAGGAATAAGACACGACTATCTCATGAGTAAAGCAGTACCTGTGACGCCCTCAAAATAGGTATACATCACCTATTCTGAGTCGCTAAATACATGGTACAGAAATAACTATAACATCATTACTACAATTATCGTGCAAAATACGACAACACATAATTTGTGAGTTTAAATACAAATATTATCTTTTAGACAATATCCACACTCAAATAAGTCCTCATTACAATTATTGAAACACTATTTTACAAAATAGTGAGGACTGCTAACACAACTGACTGGAAACATCACTCCACACCCCGACTAGTTCTTGTTGTATTCTCGCCTCTTGAGAAAAATGAAACAAGAAAGGGTGAGCTCAACTAGCCCAGTAAAAAATATTATGACTATGATAATATACAACAAATTATCATTAGTCTTCAACAGGGAAAAATCTGATAAAATATAATAGACAACAAGTTTTAGATCAACAACTACAGCAAAAATAACAATCCATTAGAAAAGTCAAGTAGAGAATGAATTCTACTATATTCTAAGATTTAAAAGTCCATCATCAATATTTTATCCCTATAATATCAATCAATATACATCTTAAATCAAATATTTATCTTTGCACTATAGGCCAAAGATATTCATTTGTATCACCAGTTGGTCATGTTCATCTAAACACCTGTTCATCTTTACACTACGGGCCAAAGACATTCATCCGTTAATCTTTCATCTTTTCACTACAGGCCAAAGATATTCAGTAATATCATCATTTAGGACTGAGAATGATGAAAATATTTTAAAGAAAATGAATCTAATAAGATAAAAGAATAAAGATTAAGGATTCGTATTTTAATTCATCCATGTTCAAAAATACTCCATAATAAACCATTCTGGAGCAAAATTTAAGAATGAGGATCAAAACATGGATACAATCAAAGCTAGTAACCATAACAAACAATTTGGACAGGAAAAGAAAAAAATTAAATTTTTATGTGAATAGTGCCGTATATGTGAATAGTGCCGTATACGTGAATAGTAACCCCAACACAAAAAGACAAGGATTTCATAAGAAAAATCTTACCAATATTCTGGTATAATGATATTAAAAGAAATAACATCATTTTAAAAAAATAACATCTCTTACCTCAAAAGGACAGTGCTTCTGACTAGAATATCAGATATAATGCTGAAAAAAACTTGCAACGTATAGCAACACTCAAAGTATCAAAATACTCACAAAAATACGCTCGATAATATAGAGAGAGAAAACTTCAGATTCTGGTGTGATTTTCAATTCTAACCTAAGCAACCTATTTATAGAAAAATGCTTAGAACACCAAAGTAGAAAATTTAATAAAATATTAATATTTATAAAAAATTTCCGCCCACTTTGAAAAATCTAAACTTAGCACATTTTCAATACAAGTGGGGCGCACCAACATAATAAAAACGTTTTTCTTAAAAAAAATTTAAACTTCAAAAATTAATTATTCTGGAACTTCAATAATTCATAATAAATAGCCTTTTATCAGAAAAATTCGAATCTTATGTCCATTCCATAGAAAATTTAATTCTCTACAACTTTGTAGCTTTAAGTTTTTCCAAATTTTAAACAGAAATTGACCGAAATCCACATACGGACGATTTTACAGGCTATAATCACATCTTAGTCAAAACGGGTCCCTCTAACATGTTTTTAGTATTTATTGGAACAAAAATATTCTTCCTCATCATTTATTAATATATCACACATTCATTTTAAAAATATCTCCATTATTATATTATTGTAATATAATAATATATTTAAATAAATTATTTTATTACATAAGAAAAAAATATCAATTTTCAACAATTGTCACTTTTCTAAAAATTCCTCCATTTATATCCACATAAATAAATATTTTTCTTTTTCATAAAAATCAATAATTAATTATTCACAAATAATATTATAGAATCACAATAATGATAACCAGGTCGTTCCTAGGAAAGAGGGGGCCTTCCGGTAAGGATTTCTCCTTACTGGCGCGCAATTAAATAACCTCTCCTAGACATAACTTTTTTAGACATTGTCAATAATGTTATCTAATAATATTATTCAATTAATATGAATTATTGATCTGATAATGAGAAATACTGTGTAGTGACAATTATTGAAACAACAATAATATAAAATATTAACATAGCAATTATTGAATCAATAAAATAAAATATTGAACAGTAAAAACTGTAGCAATTATTGAGTAGTGTCTTCTTACGCAAGAATCAATAATTGGGGCAATACCTTGTGCTACTGTGCAATACCGTGTGCTACTGTGCAACACCGCGTATTACTGTGTTTTAATCATCGGGTATTCTAATAGTGTTAACGGTAACAACTATGTCGTTATTTATAAAAACTCATACTTGTCGTTTTCTTCATCCAATCGCTTTCCGTTATGAGGCCCACACAAGGCTGCGCCGTCATACAAATATTCCCTGATAGGAAGAATATTCTACGACCAAACGAATATTCCCCGACAACAATAAATATTTTATAACCACTTGTTTATTTAAAATATTTGCGCATTTTACCCATAACTAACCATATTAATTAAATCAACCCTTACTATTTTAAAATATTAAATAGAGGAAATTCAAGTTCATTTATAAAAAGTTGGGGTCTTACAGTACCCATGACGTCTAAAGGTGCCAATCGGTCTCAAATGTCTCTTGAGCCACACATACAACAAAATGGCACTACCACTAAAAAACCCCCACAAGATGGGTATGGCAAAATGCGGCCAACCTCGACGTCTCTGCCAATATCATGGGTAAGATGGTGCAACCCTCCCTAAGAGCACGGACTACCGTAATCAGGCCAATATCCAGATGGTCCATATATAGCGGCATGTAAAAATAGTCCACGATGCACATCAATAGGATATCTATGCGGGTAACATGCCACTCACCCTCAGTAGTGGTGAAATCCCCTAAATGTCATACATAGCTGTCCAGTGACCCAAATAAATCGATCAATAAATCCAATGACACCACATGCCCTGAGGTAATCTCGTTCATGAAAACTCTACATCGTAAGCCTTTCAGGGTCATAAACTGCTGGCTCATATCACCGATGGCCATCCTAGCACAAGGTCGGTCCAAGGGCAAATCAGTGAGACGCTATTACTCCTCCAACATAGGAGTCAAGTCATGGATATCGAATCTAAAAACATGTCTCTCTAGTATCCAACAAGATATCATGCCATCTACAAAGCCTGGCTATACTTGGAACGTTAGGAGGGTCATAGAATGCCTCAATAACTGATCAACTGTCACTTGATCTTAGGGAGACAAACTGTCATACCAGGATCTCAAAGAAGAGGCTACCAATATGGGTGGGGTATTCTCAATCCTGCTAATGGTGGATGAAGACATCTGTAGAACCGTATTAAAAGACCATCCAGGGTCAATGCTAAACTCGCCTCTATGAATGCATAACTATGACATAATGCATGTATCATGATAAATAAACAATGATAAATGATAATATACTATAGGGAATAGAAAGCATGATACATTCAATCCTAAATACATCATCATCTAATACATTATGTCTAGATACAACTGAAAATAGAAAGTACAAGGAAATGGGGCACATCCGCCCAATATCTAACAGAGGCCTATCAAAAGATATAACGAGAAATATATCAAAAGAAATCAATGATGTCCACATCATCCAATCGATTCATCTAATGTAACTCCTCCTGAGTCACTAAGTCTCTGCCAGAAGGCAGGTCGATATAAAGGAGGATCTGCATCAAAAAAGCTATCAGAATATGGGCCACCTGAAGGGCCAGCGCCAGAGTTGGATGGATCAAAAGAATCTGCCTCTGATGGATCTCTGCCCAAATACTAGATAAAAAATGTTCCCGATCCAACCTCTGCTTCAAACTGTCAATCAGCGTCAAATGAGTGGGCTCTCGAACGCAGGCAATCCAGTCTGTCATCATAATAGACCTATGAACCATATCCCCCATAAACTATGTGGCACATGTCTGAGCTCTAATGGTGCGAAGGAACCACCAGCGATAGAATGCCTCCTAAGTGAAAGGGTCCTTTGATAAAGTGAAACCATCTAAACCCATCAGGGGAATCTCGTTGATCGGTTGAGATAAAGGCCAATATCACCTAGCAGAAGGAAAAAACAGAATGCGAATCTCCCATGTGATGCTCATAATAGCACGCTCTCCTAAATAGAGCTCCCAGCCTCCATCAATTAGGAGAGGAATCCGATGGGTGGATAGTACATACTCGACACCAGTCGAAAAGCCACCCTCAAAGCCTATTGTCAAATGGTCCTCAGAGTAGAGAACCCATGTGATGACATCGGCTGTCAATAATTCCAACTATAAACGAGAATAGGTAAACCACTCGGCTACATGAACCTTTACAAGAGTGGAGTAATGTCATCGCCATCCCCGTGGATAGGTCTCCAGACCTAATGTATTAACAGGACGAAGACAGGGAAGCCTCTCATAGGCCTAAAACTGAAAATACAAAGATCAAATATCTTCAGTCATGAAAACTAAAAACCCAAGCGAGGGGAAATCAAAAGATAAAGATAAAATGCTCACCAACAAAAAAGGGTAAAAGCCTAGCTAAGCCTCCGTCACGCCTTTTGAGCGTAGACGCATCCTTCTAAGTAAGTAGGCAAAGGTATATGAGCCCCAGAGACAACCCCGTGAGATCAAATCTAACCCTGGAGACAACCGTGGAATATCAAATCCAACCCTAGAGACAACCTCGGGAGATCAAATCCACCCCCGTGACAACCCTAGGAGATCAAATCATCAAATCCAAACCCCCGGAGACAACCCCGGGAGATCAAATCCAAGCCCCAGAGACAACCCCGAGAGATCAAATCCAACTCCCAGAGACAACCCCAAGAGATCAAATCTAACCCCCAGAGATAACCCCGAGAGATCAAAGTCAAGCCCTAGAGAAAACCCCGGGAGATTAAGCCAACCCCGGTGACAACCCTGGAAAATCAAACCATCCTCAGAGACAACCATAAGGACTGTCAAAAGTCAACGACATTCCAATCTTGGAGAAAATCCTAAGAAAAGACAACTACAACTGTATCAAGCCCAAAACCAACCCTGGAGGGGCAAAATAGGCCAACTCAACATCAATTTAACCCAAATCACTGCAAAAGAAGTCATGCCGAACCATAACATCAATCCCGAGTAAAAATAGCACAAGACAACTCAACCGATGGACTGCAAAGACTCAAAGATCTGGTCATGGACCCATCTTCCTGAATTCGAAAAATGTCAAATCACATGTCATTGTGTAGCTCCCGTTAAGGGCTTTCCAAAAAGGTATAGCACGCCTCCATTAGATTTTTGGATTGAAAGTTATAAAGGTTCGAGCGGATAATGTATTGACCCGAGTGCACATACTTCGAGATAACGACGGCTACTTTCGTTAATAAATAGACCCCCCTATCAGCCAAAAAGATAAAAAAGGAAAAAAGGGAGAAAACTCTGTCCATTTCAGCTCTTAACCCCACCTATAGTGTTCCAAACTTCAATAATCTTCTTTCTAAACACTTGTATATGTATATTCTACAACATATCAAATTTTAACTGGTGGAAACCGAGTTTTCAAGCTCCAAAAGCGGTCTGAAGCCTTCTTTGCAGTACACTGTAAGATTTTTTCAGATTTGAAGCTTTCTACTACTTATATATATATATATATATATATATATATATATATATATTTATTGCATTTAAATATCTATTTTAACTGTTCATTCAATGTAAATCCATAATATATTAATTTGTGGACTAGATTTATCTAAATCTAGCCATATCTAACTTTTAACCAATTCAAAAGTTGCAAAACTGGAACCGTTGAGCTAGAATGGCTAAGATCTATTTAAATCTAGTTTTTGTAAATATTAAGCAACCATGTGAGCTTAGGAGCCACGGGATCTAAGATTCAGCTGACGGATGTAGATCTAGTTCCCATGATGGACCCTTTTCAGATGTATAGCCAACTTATAAATTATTTATGGTGTTTGGACATCCTTCGATGGCTTTCATGCCCATAAGGAGCCCGACACTTATATGTATATTGTTTTGTCGAAGATGCTTCGCATCTCGAAAATAAAATAAAATCAAGCCAAATACGGAATAAAATAGAATTATCAAAGGTCTCAATTATTATGTGAGCATAAGGGTTTGAAAACTAGTTTTCAAAACATCATTGCTATATATATTGCTTAAAATTAAACTTCTATGCAAAGCAAACCCTTTGTATATGTGCAAACGAGGCATAACACTACTTTCAAATAAATGCACTTAGGCCCAATACACACACACACACTTCAGATAAATTAGAGAATTGAAAAGATGCGGTAACCATGTTTTTAAAGAAATCGGGGGGTGCCTAACACCTTCCCCCGCTTAATCAAGCCCCCGAACTCTATGAATCTCAGATTCCAAGGCCTATTAAAACAGAGTCCAAAAATTGGGTCTTTGTGTAAACCTTTTCAAATTTTAATGAGTTGGTGCAACCATTTTAAAACTACAAACTGGCGACTCTGAATTTTCAAATCGTCGACATTTTATGTCAGACCCTTTTTAAACTCGCCCTTTCAAATAAAACTCAATACATAGAGAACATAAAGGGTAAAAAGAGGAATTCCAAAGAAAAGAGGAAATTTTTCCCGACGTCAACAACATGTTGTCCGGAGGAGGACATATCTGTATGAGAGTCCAATCATCTGGATTTGCCGATGATTAGAACCCCTACCCAAGCCGCGCTTTCTTGTAGCTGGTTCAGAAGCCATCTGTACAAACAAATTTATTGATGTTTATACGGTGACCTATTTGATTACATATACAAATAAAATGATAATAATGACAGGTAATGGTATGAAATAGTTAACTACAACACAATAATAAATGAAAGGTACATAAACACAATAATGATATAAAGAACGTATATATATGTAATGACATGTAATGGTATGAAATAGTTAACTACAACACAATAATAAATAAAAGGTACATAAACACGACAATGGTATAAAGAACATGTATATGTATAATTGTATGTACTACAAGTAATACTAACCATACATTTTATTTTTTAATCGTTATCTGAGTCAGAATCATCTTGTATACGGTTTGGAGATTCATAACCATCATCTTCTTTAGATTCAGTGTCAGTTTCAGTCAGTAACTCTTCTTCCTCAATATCAATGTCATTTGGCATAAATACTGACTTAAGATACAATTCATTAGGTTCATCTCCACCCTCTAACTAGATTACTTCATTGTCGTCCTCCACATTTATTGGCGTAGGTCTATGAAGCATCTCCTCTCGGTAGAACTCCCTATCTATTAATTATACACGACTATGCACGAGAGAATGAATTACAACTTGCCAATCTGCAGGCGGTCTATCCCTTTTCCTAACAGCAGTAAGAGTGTAGTATACTTGTATTGTTTGAGTTGGTAATATGAATGGTTTGTTGGCGTACGTGGACCTATAGAGGTCAATATCAACGATTCCATGTTGATCGACATGTATCCCTTTTTCTATATCAAGCCAACGACACTTGAACAAGTTAATATGACCCCCGTAAGTGCCCTTGTACGACAACTCTATGATTTCCTCCAACTCCCCATAAAAGGCATGACCAAGCTCATTGAAAACTCCATTGTTTGTTGTTTGTTTACCGCAAGCATATGCCTTTATAAGAAATTCACAACCATTGATCTTATAACCATTACGGCTAACTTAGTCCCTGTCTGGGCCCATAGCTAGGACTTGTACATTATCCAAAATTATTCACTCAGTTAGAGCCTACAAAAACTCTATTACATTAAATGAATTCATAAATTAATGGAGTATATATGTCATGCTTGATATATTTAACTTACTTTTTCCTTTAGCCACCTTTCAAATTTTTTTATCATAACTGATTTAAACATGTTTATTAGTTATGTCGGACTGATTCATTTTTAACTCGTCATCTTATGATCTATACAATTTTATAAACATTAACATATTGGAATGTATGTTATTGCATGTTAAGATATAACTATGTTCAATAACGATTGAAATTTTACATGTGTACCTCACAAATTCGTCAATCTACTCACAATTGAGAATAATGTAAATATGTGCTTCCCTTTTTCATAAGCGCGACCCGATAGACCAAATATAGAATGCTGATCATTTAGTTCAACATTGTCCCCATTATCATGTCTCGAGACTTAATTGACCTTTGTCAAGACTTCGACGAGAAAATAGTCTGAGACAAACGTATATATCTCATCAAAACTGTATACTTCACATATCGACCCCTTGACATAAGCTCTATTTTCACCTTCCCATTTTGGTTTATCAAGCATATCCAAAAATACTATAGGCATGAGTATCTCCATGAACACATGACAGTCATGACTCTTTATCCCTTGTAATTTCCCACCCGTAACATACCTTTCAATGTTTGACGCATATCCATCTGGTAGTTTGAGAGACTTAATCTATGTGCACACATCTTAGACCTGCTTTTTAGACAATGTGTACTTTCTATGCGGTTTGCGCATCTTACCAATTGCAGATTCATATAGTTCTAATCTAGAATGCTTACAAATATCTTTCATGTCCAACAGTGCTTTATCATTATCTTTTGTCTTACCTGCAACACTAATCACGTTATTAAACACATTGTCAAACACATTCTTCTCAATATGCATCACATTTAGATTATGTCGAATCAAATTTATAGACCAATAAGACAGTTCCCAAAAGATTCTTTAATTTTTGAAGCCATTTATGAGACTCACCAAACTCACTGATTACGTTTGAGGTAAAACTCTTACCGAACGGGATAAACGGCAATCTCATCACACGATCATGAATATCCATCCCCGATAATCGCGGTGCAGGCATATCATTGTCTACTTTTTATTTCTTTAAGTGTTCTTTATTTCTTTAAAATGGGTGATTTACCGGCAAGAAATGACAATGATAGTCAAACTAGCAAGGCTTTCTACCATTTGATAGATTGAAAGACTTTATACGCTACATACAATACGGACAAGCTAACTTCTTGTGTGTACTCCATCCAGTTAACATACCATAAGTAGGGAAGTCACTTATAGTCCACATAACCGCAACCCTAAGGTTGAAATTTGTTTTCATGAAAATATCCTAAGTCTGTACTCCATCCTCCCACATTACCTTCAACTCGTCTATCAGAGCTCTCAAGTAAACATCTAAGTTCTTTCCAGGACAATTGGGACCAGGAACCACGAGAGAAAGAAATAAGTATGGTTGTTTTGTATACATCCAAGGAGGCAAGTTATACGGAGTAACAATCACAGGCCAGCAGGAGTACGGAACAGTAGAGTGGCGGAATGGGTTGAAACCATCAGTGGACACTCCAAGCCTCATATTTCTAGGTTCCAATGCAAACCCAGGATGTGCTAAGTTAAAATCTTTCCAAGCCTGCCCATCTACGAGATGGTTTAGTTCTCCATCTCTAGCTTGAGATTTCGCATGCCAAGTGTGATGCCCCCAAATCCAGGTACGTGAAACCCGTACTTGGTTCTCCACGATAACATTCCTTAAACCACATGATATTCTAAATATCTAATAATATTATATCAAAGTTGTCTATTCCCAGTTTTGATAACCTTTAAGTACTTTATTACATGATAAATAGTAAATTATCATAATATATAGCTCTAGTTATTACAAATAACACCTTATGACCTATCCCTTCAGCTTTCCCTTTCCTTTGTCTTTGCCAGAACCTTTTGGTCGATCACGCTTAGCTGAAAATATTTAAATTTAAAGCAAGAACGAGCATTTAATTACCCAACAAGTAATTGTAAATAATAAATATTAGCTGAAAGAAATAAATGTTTTCTTTGAATTATACTTCTACAACGAATCAATAGTTGTGAAGTAAATTGAAACAATGCTGGATAACATATCCAATTATTTACATTTTTGAAACTACGTACTAACTATAAATGATGAGCGGTCAATAGACCATGAACTTTCATTTTTTATTTTGAAAAGGTTTGTGTAGAAATTCATCTGCAAACCGTTATGACTTACGGGCACGGAGGGTGATCAGCCCGTTATGCCCTGTATTGATCAAAACTACATGCTAGAATGATATTCACGTTCATCATAAATGCCTCTGGCACATAAAAATTTCCCAATTTCGGGATGTTCATACTCAATCTGGAGTCCGAACGAAAGCAATTTAGTTGGATGACTCTATCATAAACAATCATGTTCAATGATACATTTTCAACTATGTCTAGCCGAGTCAAATAGCTTAGACAGCTTTTAAACATGCATATATACCGAAATTCAACAGTATATATCAAAACTTATTCGAATACAACAATTTATCCAAGTGAGGACACTTGCATAACCAAACTTAGCTCATAAAGAACAGAATAAATCTCGATCATATATGGATCAAATGAAGACATTAATAAGATACTGGTAAACAATGAACGAATAGAATTCGAGAACTTGCATGATTACAAAGGTTCAAATACATGCTCATAAAAGTTAAGTTCGGATACTTGCTCAATATAAAGTAGAGTTAAGAAACTTGCACAATAAAAGTATAGTTCAGAAACTTGCTTACAAAGATCCATTGCATAAAGTAAATGGAAGAGTTAGGATACTTACATAGTTATAGATCTTTTGCATAAAGTAAATGCATAGAGTAAGGATACCTTCCTTAATCACTGCTTACCGCTACACAATATAGTTTAATCTTTTATGAAAAGACCTATTATTAATAAGATTATTATTTCAATTAGAATAATACACCATGGCACATAGTACTTCTATTTATAGTCATTATACAACTTAAATACATTATCATGTATTCATAACAGTCGTTAGAACACATAAAAACATGTATCAAGTCAAACAATTTTAGTCTGGTTTGATTTTGGTATTAATTCGACATCCTGATTGCGTTATCGGATAATTATCGAGTAAAACATTATTTAAAAGCTTCAATATTATTTTAGATAATTTAATTATCATTTATAATATTTTTCAGAAGCTCATAATAATTGTTATCATGTAATAGTATTTTAATCAATTGATAATATTATTAACCATTTAATAATATTTTAATTTAACTTTAATCTAATATTATTAATCATTTAATAATATTTTAAAAATCATTATGTAATATTATAAATCATTTAATAATATTTTAATCTAACATTTATTAATAACATGTTAATATAATATTATTAATTTATTTAATTATATTATAATTATTTATTAAACTTATAAATAGTTTATTTTAACTATTTACCATTTACTAATTACTTTATTTAAAAACTTTAAAATGCCATAAATATAACTCCTTGTACTATACATGAAATAATTTCAGCATTATAATTGTTTATAAAATAAATATTCATCAACTATATTTAAAATAAATTGAGCATTATAACAGCTTGTAAAATGAATATTCGTTTACTATGTTTGAAATAAATCGAGTAGTATAACTGCTTATAAAATGAATATTCAGCTATTATATTTGAGATAATTTCAGTATTATAACTGCTTATTCTTGTTAAATACTTGAAGAAAATCAGACATAATAACTGCTTATAAAAGTAGATTTTCTACTTTATAAGAGAAATAAATCAGACATTATAATTGCTTGTAAATAGGACTTTTGTACTATATACTTAAAATAATTTGGGCATTATAACTGATTGTAAAAGTATATTTTTACTAAATATATAAAGAAGATTGAAAATATTAACCACTATAGTAAATAGCTCTTGAAGTTGCAAGCTTTAACCGGTCCTTTTCAATCTCACAAGAACTCTCTCCTTCTAATTCTTGATTATAATTTTGCTTTGCAAATTGGTGAAGAACTAATGAACTTAACCCCCTATTTATAGGAAAACATAGTTTCGATAATTGCACGTTAGGGGCTCGGCTTATTATAGTTTGCAACCGACTTATTACAATTTGGTACCTAGGTTAATTACACTTTAATACCTAATTAATTGCACCTTAGTCCCTCAAAATATCTTCCACTAGGTGACATCATCATGATGACATCATCTTTATATTTCTTTAAGGCTAATGTCATGCTTGCATCATCTGTGTTTCTTTAAGGATGATGTCATGCTTGCATCACACTTGCATCATCTCTTCTCTAATTGGTCGATTTAAGTTCACATGGATTGGTTTTATTTAGTAATTTCACAAATAAATCCAAGGGTAATTTAGTCATTTCACATGTTTTAAGGGTATTTTAGTCATTTCACGAATAATTTGAAGAGTACTTTTGTCACTTCACATGATTCCCTTAAATCTTGACCCTTAAGGTTTGCTAATTAGCATTAGGGTTTAAGTTTTCCAAAGCTAGAATTAGGGTTTCTAACATAACAATTAGAGTTTTCCTATTTGAACATTAGGGTTTCCTAATTAAGTTTACTGTAAGACCCCAAATTTTATGAATAAAGATTTAATTTTCTCGAAATATTTTTTTTAATATTATGGTGTGGATTTGATATAGTGTTATAGTGTTGGGTAATATTTATAAATTTTGCAAAGTAAGCAAGTTGTATATAATATTCGATTGGTCGGGAAATATTCGTTTTAACAGGGAATATTCGTATGACGTCACAATCATTGGTGGACCCCACAACAGAAGTATTGTCGTAGTTAGAAAACGACATAATTATATTTTTATAAAAATAACGGTGAAAGTATTACAATTAAAACTGTTGAACTACCTGATAGTAAAAGTACAGTAATACGCGTGGTTGCATAGTAGCACACGGTATTGATTATTGATGCTTACGTAAGAAGTCACTCAGTTATACTCAATTATTGCTACAGTAATTGCTGCATCATATCTCTCATATTATTGATTCAATTATTGTCATAGTATCATCTGTATAATATGTTATATATTTCAATCAATAATTGAGACGGCAAAGTTATTCATATTATTATTTGTAATATTTACAATGTCTAGAAGTTCTGTCAAGGAGAGGTTAGATAATCTAATTGCGCGCCAATAGGAAAAAATCCTTATCGAAAAGCCCCCTCTTTCCTGGGAATGATCTGGTTGTTAAATATTGTGAGTTATGATATTAATGATGAATAAGTTCGTGTTGATTAAAGATGAAATTGATAGTTTCATTGTGTTGGGATTATTAGTGTTGGTGGAAATCGATATTTATTTCGATAATAATTAATGTTTGGAAGTTATATTGACCAATCGGGTAATTTACCGGATAAATGAGCAATTAATTGCTATTATTTTCACATGCTTATAACTATTTGTTTACATGTGTGTACTATTGATTCACATTCTTGTACTATTAGGGGAGTTGGTGCAAGATTGATAATACTTGCATGACTAAGTTCAAAATAGAGGTATAGATGGATGTACTATACTGTAATTAGTTTTTTTACATGATTATACTATTGAGTCACATGAATGAACTATTGATTCACATGATTTACTATTAGGGGAGATGGTGCAAGTAGTATAATACTTGCAACACTAAAGTAAAAATGAAGAAAAAGAGGGAGGTATTATACTGTAATATTTTGAGTCTCAAAATGTGCAATTATTAAAATTATATTTTCCTATAAATAGAAGCTCATTCTTCCTTCATTTCTCACCAATTCACTAAAGCTATAGAGTAATTATTATAGAGAGAAAGAAGAAGAGAAGTCTACTACCTCACTATTCTAGTATTCAGTCTTCTTTTGAGGTAAGGGATATTAATTCTTTTGTATTCATGAAGAGAGCTTCTGTTATTCCATTCTTTATTATTATGTTGGAATAACATGTCTATGCGAAGTACCGCATACATGGTGAAATTCTTCTGTTATTCCATTCTTTATTATTCCTGTGACACCCCCAAATTCTGGTACTTCGATTCCACGGGATTTGGTGTTCACTGTACAAACATCATCTATCTATCTACCCATAAATAATATCAAACCATACAATAGATAGAAATCATAATAAAATCTCTTCCCTTAAGGGTTATATCAACTGAATCATAAATAAATCCCAGGTTACTCTAACCTTAAAACATCTGTGCGGAATTTTAAACAAATAAGTCTTAACATCAACATAACTCAAGTCTTAAACAAATACATCAGTTAATAAATAACAGGTCTTCATCATTTGCTAACTTTGCCATTGCCCTTACTAGTGGAGGGTTCATCATTTGTGCAGGAGTGAGCACAAATGCCCACAAGTATAAAAATAAAATAACAGTATAATAACATGCGAATAATCAAAGACATCTGAATAAAGCTCAACTTTTGATTCAAGAATAAATAACATGAATCAAAAGAATTCTGAGGGTCCTAAGACCTTGAACTATGTCCTAGGTTAACAAGGGTTATACTTGAAACCTTTAATAGTCATAAGACTATGGACCTTCTTCTCGTACTTAGGGGGATTAGCCCTTAGTACCATACTGTGCACAATATCTTAACGCTAAAGCGTAAATAATCCCCTATACAGGGTTGTTCATCTCAGTTTGACATTCGAGTCCGCACCAAAGGAAGTTTGGTTTGGATAATTCATCAAGGGTTATGAAATTTAGAACGCTCATCAACTATGGACTAGTTGAATCAATAAGGTTCACTAGTCTAATAAGGTTCAACAATAATTGATATTCGATTTGAATAATAACCTCAAAAGTATACAATAGGACAATTATTTTATAACTGAATCATGCTTTGGAAAGACAATTAATCTTTAATATCATGCTTGAACTTGAATAATAACAAGGATAATTTATTCAAGGTAAATAATAAACTTGAACAATAATGACAAGTAGGGTTAGGGAAACTTGCTCAACATAAAAGTAACGTTTAAGTTTAAATAAACTTGCTCAATAGAATGGAGTTAGGGATATGATACTTGTCTCGTGCGTAGATTACACTTTAACTAAGCACGTTCTTTGAATTAAATCTTACATACCATTCATATACACAATACTTGTTAATTAATAATTAATCAACATGAGCTCATTCTCGTTGTCTACTTTAGTTATTGACTAAACTTAGTCAAATTATCACGTTGTCACATAATTTATACTTCATGAATTATCAAACTAATTATGTATTTAATAATTCAATTCACATATAATATTTTATTACATGTTAAACAACTATTTTATTATCTCATAATACCTCTAACATGATTACATGTTCATTACATCAATCCACTAACACTTGTTAGACTTTAACATTTTAAAAATATATTTCTGACATTTTCTGGAGAGTGGCGCTGCGGCGCCACTAATGTGCTAAGGAGTCGCGCTGCGGCGCGGTGGCGCTGTGGCCGGGCCCTTGGCGCTGCGGCGCTGTGGCGCCGTGGCTCGAGTCTTGGCGCTGCGAGCGCTGTGGCGCTGCGGCGCGAGAAATCAGTTCTAGAGCTGGCGCCACGGCGCAAGGCCCCAGAAACTGAATCTCAGTTCGCGAAGAACACATAGTTCAGCGAAATCAACACATTTTTAACACTAATTTCACCAAATCACATATACCCACATGTTATAATTCATGCATAATCATAATACAACATCTATAAAGTGATTTTAACCTATTAAAACATATAATCACATATTTAAATCATAAAAATTTAGACTGTTCTTGAAGTTCTTGAGGATTTTGAACAAAATTTATAATTTAACACTATGGATTCGTTATAAAGCCAAATCCGTTCGTTTAAAGCCTGGTCTCTTTGTATCAACATGCATAATATTATAGGAGTGTAAAATTTATGGATAATATATGATCAATACATCAATTATCACGTATAAGGCCATATGGCCATATCACGTACTCTGTTTATTTTGAAAAAAACATACGTACGACATGCTTTCATGAATTTGATGTTATGGTTTACAACATATACATAATTAAACACAATTTGATATAACATAACACAATTTCTCACTTCACAGAGATTAACAGAATATATGAAAGCCATAATCATAAAACTTAAAAAGACGTGAAATAAGAATTTAGATTTGGAGAAAAATTACCCAGAGTATGAATGAGTAGAATTAAAACCTTCTCAATTAATCCTTTAATTCACACAACTTACACTCTCCTTCAAAAATTTCTAAATCTCTCTCTGTGATGCTATGCCAGACTTAACAAATGAAGAAAAGAAAAGACGTATGGTACTAAAGGGGAAAACTGACGCGCGTTATGGAGATCAGTTACCCATCATGGGTTAACTGCTCCTAACTCCCATTAGGGTTCCGTTTGGCTAGCTAGAATAGATTCCAAAAGTCATTTAATTAAATAAACCTCTTATACTATAGTTTAAATCATGTCACACCCACTTGCACAATAATTTATATATCTTATTTAATATAAATAAAATATAATAACTTCTCATAATTTTACATAGTCACATAATTAATTATCCCATTAATAAATAATGTCAATTTATTAAATCTCTAATTAATAATTAAATTAATTAAAGTAACATCATGCTTAATTAAATAATTCATTTAATTCAATAAGCTCACATAATCACATACTTTGAATATTAAAAAAAATTCTCTACATTAATTTAATAAATGTAACACATATAATAAAATTAATCTACCACAATTCCATCAATTAATTATTTAATCCAAAAATTAAATCATCGAAAAATATTTATTTAACTCAATAAATATTAAAATTAAATTACAAAATTCTCGTTTGTCACATCTTTCCCCCCTTAAAAGGATTCTATCCCCAGAATCACGACTCAATAATTTCGACCCGTTACATTCTCCCTCCCTTACAAAGATTCTGTCCCCAGAATCGCTTACAAATAATTAAGTAAATAAATGAGGGTAATTCTTCATCATATTCTCTTCGAGTTTCCACGTAGCTTCTTCAGCGTTGTGGTTCCTCCAAATTACCTTAACAGAAGGTATAACTTTATTTCTCAGAACTTGTTCTTTTCGGTCGATAATTTGGACAAAAATTTCTTCGTAAGATAAGTCTTTCTCAAAATGCAGGGGTTCGTATTCAATTACATGCTTGTAATCAGGTTTGTAAGGTCGTAACATAGAAACATGGAAGACGTTGTGGATATTCTCGAGTGCTGGAGGTAAGGCTACCTCGTACGCAACTTCTCCAATTCTTCGCAGTACCTCAAAGGGTCCAATAAATCTTGGGCTCAATTTTCCTTTCTTTCCGAACCTGATCTTTCCCTTCCAGGGAGAGACCTTCAAGAAAACATAGCTACCTGGTTCAAACTCGATATTTTTATGATGTGGATCATCGTATTTCTTCTGTCGATCTTGAGCTGCTACCAGTCGTGCTCAGATCACTTTGACTATTTCTGCCGTATGCTGTACCAATTCTGGCCCTAGCAATTGTCTTTCACCAACCTCATCCCAATAGAGCGGAGTTCTGCACTTTCTACCGTATAACGCTTCGTAAGGCGGCATACCAATACTAGCGTGGTAACTGTTGTTGTAGCCGAACTCTACCAACAGTAGGTGATCATCCCAATTTCCTTTGAAGTCCATTACACAGGCTCGTAACATATCTTCTAGTGTTTGAATCGTTCGTTCGCTCTGTCCGTCTGTTTGAGGGTGGTAAGCTGTACTCATTCGCAGTTGTGTACCCATGCATTCCTGAAGACGTTTCTAGAAATTTGATGTGAAGCGCGGATCCCTATCAGAAACAATAGACACCGACACTCCGTGCCTCGAAACAATCTCTTTCACATATAATCTTGCCAACTGATCTAAGTTAAATCTGATTTTGATAGGAAGGAAGTGCGCAGATTTCGTCAGTCGGTCAACGATAACCTATACTGCGTCGTAGCCTTTCTGAGTCGTCGGAAGGCCAACCACGAAGTCCATCGTAATATGTTCCCATTTCCATTCTGGGATCTCCAACGGTTGTAGCAATCCACTCGGTCTCTGATGTTCTGCTTTAACTTTCTGACATGTCAGGCATTTGGCAACACATTCTGCAACATCACGCTTCAAATTCGGCCACCAGAAATGTTGTCGAAGATCTTGGTACATTTTTGTACTACCAGGGTGAATCGAATATCTTGAACTATGAGCCTCACTCAAAATTTCTTCTTTAATTTCTTGTACTGGCGGAACCTAAATTCTGCTTTCAAATCTCAATATTCCTTCCTTATCCATCTTAAATCTTGGCTCGGTTCCTTCAGATATCTTCGATGTTACCTTTTTGTATTCATCATCCTGAAGCTGAGCCTCCTTCACTCTATCTAGTAGAGTTGTACCAGATTGCATCTGAAATAGCTTCTCATCAATCTCCATAGGATACTTCACTTCTAACTCCAGTTTCTCCATATCTGCAATTAGCTTCTGCTGAGCAGTCAACATCATCAATTTCTCACAACCCTTTCTACTTAAGGCGTCGGCAACCACATTAGCCTTACCTGGATGGTATAAAATCTCACAGTCACAATCCTTGATTAATTCCAACCATCTTCTTTGACGCATATTCAAATCTTTCTGTGTAAAAATATATTTCAGACTCTTGTGGTCCGTATATATTTCACACTTCTTCCCGTAGAGATAGTGCCTCCAAATTTTCAAAGCAAAAAATAATTGCAGCTAACTCCAAATCATGAGTTGGGTAACCCTTCTCGTAATCCTTCAACTGTCGTGATGCATACGCAATGACTTTGCCGTTTTGCATCAGCACACAGCCAAGTCCTTTATGCGACGCATCGCTAAAAACAACAAAATTTCATGTATCATCCGGAAGAGATAACACAGGCGCTGTACTCAACCTCTTCTTTAATTCTTGAAAACTCTCCTCACACTTCTCCGTCCAAACAAATTTCACAGCTTTTCGAGTTAAATTCGTTAACAGAGTTGCGATCTTAGAAAAATTGTGTATGAATCTTCTATAATATCCTGCTAATCCAAGAAAACTTCTTACTTCTGACGGCATTCTCGGTTGATCCCAGTTAATCACAGCTTCTATTTTGGATGGATCTACTGAAATTCCATCTTTATCGATTACGTGACCAAGAAATTGTACTTTCTCGATCCAGAATTCGCATTTCAAAAATTTAGCATACAACTTCTCCCTTATCAATACTTCTAACGTTAACCTCAAGTGTTCTTCATGTTCCTCTTTGGTTTTGGAATATACCAAAATGTCGTCTATAAATACCACCACGAATTTGTTCAAAAACGGCTTGGATACACCATTCATTAGTCCCATAAATGCTGCAGGAGCATTCGTAAGACCAAACGACATTACTAAACACTCATAATGACCATATCGTGTTCGGAACGCTGTCTTCGGTACATCCTCTGGCCTCACCTTCAGTTGGTGATAACCACTCCTCAAGTTAATCTTGGAAAAATATTTTGCTCCCTTCAATTGATCAAACAGATCATCGATCCTCGGTAATGGATATCTATTCTTAATCGTGACCTTATTTAATTCTCTGTAGTAGATGCAGAGCCTCATCGATCCGTCCTTCTTTTTCACGAACAACACCGGCGCTCCCCACAGCGATACGCTCGGTTGAATGTACTTTTTATCCAACAATTCTTGTAGTTGTACCATTAATTCCTTCATCTCTACTGGCGCCATTCGGTATGGTGCCTTCGATATTGGAGCAGTTTCGGGCGCCAAATCAATCACAAAGTCTACTTCTCTATCTGGAGGAAGTCCTGGCAAATCGTTTGGAAATACATCCACGAAGTCCCTCACAATCGGTATCTCCTCTACCTTCGGGTTCTCTTTTCGATTATCGACTATGTAAGCTAAATATCCTACACAGCCTTGTCTTAATAACTTCCTGGCCTGCAACATCGTCAGACAACTCGCTTGTCTAGGCGACTTGCTACCATAAAACACAACCTTTGACGGAGTCATAAGGTTAATACGCTTCTTTTGGCAGTCAATTACAGCCCCATAATTGGATAGCCAATCCATACCCAATATAACGTTGAATTCCCCCAATCGAATAGGGATAAGATCTACATTCATGATATTACCCTTAATATCCACTCTACAATTCTTATACACATGCTTAACAGGGATTATATCTCTATTTACAATTTCTATGTTCATGGGGTAATCCAATTCATCCATAAGCAAATCTAAACTATTAGCAAAGTCATCGGATATAAAGGAACAAGTAGCACCCGAATCAAATAAAATGTAAGCATTAATTTCATTGATCGGAATGATACCTGACACCACATCACGAGACTGGATTGCATCCTGCACCGTCATATTGAAAGTTCTAGCGGTTGGTCAGTTTGTTGCAGGTGGTCCGGTGATGGTTAAGGTATTTCCACTGCTATTTCCCCGGTTTCCTCCTTGTCCTGATCCTCCCGATCCCTTCTTGGGACAGTCTCTTGCTAAATGATCTTTTGAACGACAGTTGAAACAAGCACCCTTCTTTGGGTTTGGACAATTTGGTGCTATGTGGCCTTCCTAACCATAATTGTAGCACACTCTCTTTCCCTTCAAACAAACTCCTAGATGTGCCTTGCCGCAAGTCGGACATGCTTCTATCTTCTTATTCTGCCCTCCGTGTTGACTTCTAGCTGTCGAGTTATCCGTCCACTTCCTCTTCTGATTATTATTATTCCTAATATTACTTCCACCAGTCTTGTTATTACCTTCATTCTCACTCTTTTTCTTTTTCTGTTCTTGGTTGTACTTAGTCACTGCATCACTTCCTCCTTCCGCGAGAATGGCCTTTTACAAAACTCCCGTAAACGTGTTAAGTTGAAACATTGATACCTTGCTGTATACCCAAGGCTTCAGTCCTTGTTCGAATCGTCTGGCTTTCCTCTCGTTAGTGTGTACTTGATAAGGGGCAAACCTTGCCAACTCATCGAATTTAGCCGCGTATTCAGGACGCTCATGTTTCCCTGCTTCAGTTCCAGAAATTGCACCTCCATCTGATTCTGCGAACTAGCTGGGAAATACATTTCGAAAAACATCTCTTTGAATCTCTCCCACGTAATTACACCTTCACCTCCTCGCATCTTGTTTGCCTGCCACCAGTAGCTAGCCTCAGACTTCAGCATAAATGTCGTAAAAACGGTCTTCTGATCTTCTCGAACCCTAGCAACGTCGAAAACCTTCTCCATTTCCATCACCCACGTTTGAGCCTCGATTGGGTTTCTGGAACCTTTGAACTCTGGCGGTCCCACCGCCTTAAAATCTTTAAACGTTGTGCTAGGTGGAGCTTGCGGTTGGTTATTCATGACTCCAGTTAGTAAATTAACTAGCTGTTGAACTGGATTAACGTTGGCATTATTGTTATTATTGGTTGACTCTTCCTGAGTCGGTTGACGTTGTTGTCTTCTCCTTGGCGGCATTTTTCTGTTAAATAAACATTTATTAGAACTTTATTTATTTCTCTACATAGTTAAGACATTACTCAACAATTTAACATATCACTTAACACATCATCTCAAACAACTTGATATCTTTTCATTCAAATAAAAAGTTTTAACATTAAACTATAGCATACTTCTATTTACATCATCTATCCTGGAATAAAGAATCCACAGGATTTAAAACATTCAAATATTAACATATTCCTTAGTTCATAAACACATAAATAAATAGATTCTATTCCTGTCTTCCAAGGTGCTCAATAGCCTTACCACGCTCCTCATTCATGATACGAGACATCGTCCTGCGATCCAACATATACGATGGAAGTCCTTCAAACTGGATGGGGTACCTTAATACTCGCTCTTGAACCTCATCCATCACATGATTAAGTGTGGCGTACGTGTCTTCAAGCTTTGCCTTCTTTGCACGACTATCATTTTCTGCACGATCAGCTCGATGTGATTCTCTTACCCATCCTTCCTCTGCTATTTTCAGTCTTCCGGAGGTTTCCTTCAGTTCCTTCTTCAGCTTCTCTTTCTCCTCGGTCTTATCTTCGGTTTGACCATTCTCATGAACCAGATCCCACTCCACGTTTCCTAAACGTGTATGAAGGGTCACAATCTCTATATTCTTCTCCTCTAAAGTAGACTGCTGAACAGTCGCTCGCTCAGTCAATTCCTGAACCTCATCTTGTAACTCCATGTTACGATCATATAGTGTGTCATACATCTCAGCATCAACAGTGTACCGTGGTAGCTCCTCTTCTTCTTCCTCCTCATCAAACTCCTCCTCAGGATCCTCCTCAGGATCAATCTCAGGTTCATGCTCCTGACCAACAACGGTGATTAATGGAGATGAAACCCTCTACACCAGCTGCTCCCTAATGACATGAATGTCTTGGGGCTCCTCCTCAGTTGGTCCTACAAGTACACGAGATCCCTCCTCAGTAGGTACTATAGGTAAATGGGGTCCTTCCTCAGCTTGACTAGCTTCTCCATCATTCGTCATCCTGACAACAAAATTTTAAGTTTTAGTTACTAAGTCGTACTAACGAGCACATAAATTAACACATAGACACATAATGTATTTTATTATCTTCAATGAATTACCAAAAATTCATTTCTTAAAACTCGATAAGAGTTTTCCTTTACTATCTTCTTTCTATAAGGTTACTACCTAAGGTTGTTCCCCCACCTAAGGTTCATAACCTACAGCTCTGATACCAACCTGTGACACCCCCAAATCCGGGTACTTCGATTCTACGGGATTTGGTGTTCACTGTACAAACATCATCTATCTATCTACCCATAAATAATATCAAACCATACAATAGATAGAAATCATAATAAAATCTCTTCCCTTAAGGGTTACATCAACTGAATTATAAATAAATCCCAGGTTACTCTAACCTTAAAACATCTGTGCGGAATTTTAAACAAATAAGTCTTAACATCAACATAACTCAAGTCTTAAATAAATACATCAGTTAATAAATAACAGGTCTTCATCATTTGCTAACTTTGCCCTTGCCCTTACTAGTGGAGGGTTCATCGCTTCTTTCATTCTTAACTGCAATGTTATTATTAAGCAAGAGTGAGCACAAATGCCCACAAGTATAAAAATGAAATAACAGTATAATAACATGTGAATAATCAAAGACATCTGAATAAAGCTCAACTTTTGAATCAAGAATAAATAACATGAATCAAAAGAATACTGAGGGTCATAAGACCTTGAACTATGTCCTAGGTTAACAAGGGTTATACTTGAAACCTTTAACAATCATAAGACTATGGACCTTCTTCTCGTACTTAGGGGGATCAGCCCTTGGTACCATACTGTGCACAATATCTTAACGCTAAAGCGTAAATAATCCCCTATACAGGGTTGTTCATCTCAGTTTGACATTCGAGTCCGCACCAAATGAAGTTTGGTATGGATAATTCATCAAGGGTTCTGAAATTTAGAACGCTCATCAACTATGGACTAGTTGAATCAATAAGGTTCACTAGTCTAATAAGGTTCAACAATAATTGATATTCGATTTGAATAATAACCTCAAAAGTATACAATAGGACAATTATTGTATAACTGAATCATGCTTTGAAAAGACAATTAATCTTTAATATCATGCTTGAACTTGAATAATAACAAGGATAATTTATTCAAGGTAAATAATAAACTTGAACAATAATGACAAGTAGGGTTAGGAAAACTTGCTCAACATAAAAGTAACGTTTAAGTTTAAATAAACTTGCTCAATAGAATGGAGTTAGGGATATGATACTTGCCTCGTGCGTAGATTACACTTTAACTAAGCACGTTCTTTGAATTAAATCTTACATACCATTCATATACACAATACTTGTTAATTAATAATTAATCAACATGAGCTCATTCTCGTTGTCTACTTTAATTATTGACTAAACTTAGTCAAATTATCACGTTGTCACATAATTTATACTTCATGAATTATCAAACTAATTATGTATTTAATAATTCAATTCACATATAATATTTTATTACATGTTAAACAACTATTTTATCATCTCATAATACCTCAAACATGATTACATGTTCATTACATCAATCCACTAACACTTGTTAGACTTTAACATTTTAAAAATACATTTCTGACATTTTCTGGAGAGTGGCGCTGCGGCGCCACTAATGTGCTAAGGAGTCGCGCTGCGGCGCGGTGGCGCTGTGGCCGGGCCCTTGGCGCTGCGGCGCTGTGGCGCCGTGGCTCGAGTCTTGGCGCTGCGAGCGCTGTGGCGTTGCGGCACGAGAAATCAGTTCTAGAGCTGGCGCCGCGGCGCAAGACCCCAGAAACTGAATCTCAGTTCGCGAAGAACACATAGTTCAGCGAAATCAACACATTTTTAACACTAATTTCTCCAAATCACATATACCCACATGTTATAATTCATGCATAATCATAATACAACATCTATAAAGTGATTTTAACCTATTAAAACTTATAATCACATATTTAAATCATAAAAATTTAGACTGTTCTTGAAGTTCTTGAGGATTTTGAACAAAACTTATAATTTAACACTACGGATTCGTTATAAAGCCAAATCCGTTCATTTAAAGCCTGGTCTCTTCGTATCAACATGCATAATAATATAGGAGTGTAAAATTTATGGATAATATATGATCAATACATCAATTATCACGTATTAGGCCATATGACCATATCACGTACTCTGTTTATTTTGAAAAAAACATACGTACGACATGCTTTCATGAATTTGATGTTATGGTTTACAACATATACATAATTAAACACAATTTGATATAACATAACACAATTTCTCACTTCACAGAGATTAACAAAATATATGAAAGCCATAATCATAAAACTTAAAAAGACGTGAAATAAGAATTTAGATTTGGAGAAAAATTACCCAGAGTATGAATGAGTAGAATTAAAACCTTCTCAATTAATCCTTTAATTCACACAACTTACACTCTCCTTCAAAAATTTCTAAATCTCTCTCTGTGATGCTATGCCAGACTTAACAAATGAAGAAAAGAAAAGACGTATGATACTAAAGGGGAAAACTGACGCGCGTTATGGAGATCAGTTACCCATCATGGGTTAACTGCTCCTAACTCCCATTAGGGTTCCGTTTGGCTAGCTAGAATAGATTCCAAAAGTCATTTAATTAAATAAATCTCTTATACTATAGTTTAAATCATGTCACACCCACTTGCACAATAATTTATATATCTTATTTAATATAAATATAATATAATAACTTCTCATAATTTCACATAGTTACATAATTAATTATCCCATTAATAAATAATGTCAATTTATTAAATCTCTAATTAATAATTAAATTAATTAAAGTAACATCATGCTTAATTAAATAATTCATTTAATTCAATAAGCTCACATAATCACATACTTTGAATATTAAAAAAATTCTCTACATTAATTTAATAAATGTAACACATATAATTAAATTAATCTACCACAATTGCATCAATTAATTATTTAATCCAAAAATTAAATCATCGAAAAATATTTATTTAACTCAATAAATATTAAAATTAAATTACAAAATTCTCGTTCGTCACATCTTTCCCCCCTTAAAAGGATTATGTCCCCAGAATCACGACTCAATAATTTCGACCCGTTACAATTCTGTTGGAATATCATGTCTGTGCGGATTATGCATGACCTGGTTCCATTCTTTATTATTCTGTTGGAATATTCTGTCTGTGGGTAGTATGCATGACCTGGTTCCATTATTTATTATTCTGTTGGGAATAACCTGTATGTGCGGTCTATCGCATGTCTGGTGAATTTTTCTGTTATTCCATTCTTTATTATTCTGTTAGGAATAACCTGTCTGTGCGGTCTATCGCATGCCTGGTGAATTCTTTTGTTATTACATTCTTTATTATTCTGTTGGAAATGATCTGTCTACGTGGATTACCGCATGACGGATGAAAATCTATTTGCAGTTTCGTATATTCTATTATACTCGTATGAGATATCATTTCTTTTGTACTCGTCATGGAATATCATTTTCTTTGGTATTTTTGTTTTACGAGTTATTATTCATGGGTTACTATTCACCCGGTTACTATTCAATCTAGTATCATTCACTCAGGTATTCGGGGCACTTTTCGTGTCGGAGTACTATTCACAAGTTACTATTTACAGATTACTATTCACCCAAATTACTATTCACTCGGGTATTTGGGGTACTTTTCATGTCGGGATACTATTCACGAGGTACTATTCCCGAAGTACTATTCACGAGATACTATTTACCTGAAAAATATATTTTTTTTGTCCAAATTATTTTTCGTACATGAATATTATTCTTGAATTTTACTCTACAAATTAGTATCATATTGACAATTTGGACGTTATTGATTTCTGGATAAATTAAATTATAAATCTTTAATATTTATCCTTGAACTTGTTTTATTGAATTATTATGTCATTGTCATCATCCTCATGCTTATATTGTGATGAAAGTCATCTTTGGCTTACGTACAGAGATGGACTTGGTATGATTATGACCAGGGATTATTCGATATAATCATGACCGTAATGTGACGAATGATGTGGTGAAAGTCCTCATTGGCCTGTAGTTCATTGATGGACAGTTGTTGGTATGATTATGGCTAGGGATTGTTCGGTATAATCATGATCATTGATAATTACATGAATATCCTTGGCCGTGGTGCAGGGATGATTCAATGATATGGTTTATTTATTAAGCTGAGTCTCATCGATAAAGTTGATGAAACACTTTTTAAATCATAGAAGATAGTAGATTTTATGCTCTACTTGACTCTTCTAATGGATTGCTTATTTCCGCTGCAGTTGTTGATCTAAAACTTGTTGTCTATTGTATTCTATCAGTTGTTATACTGTTGAAGGCTAAGGATAATTTATTCTGCATTATTTTAGTCATAATATTTCTTACTGGGCTAATTGAGCTCACCCTTTCTTTCATTGTTCTCTTCAGGAAATGAGAATATAGCTGGGACGAGTCAGGGAATGGAGTGATGGTCCAGGATAAATGGCTTTAGTAGTCCTCACTATTCTACGGAATAATGTGATAATAATTGCAATGAGGACACCATTGAGTGTGGATATTGTCTAGATGACAATATTCTTGTTTAAACTCTCAACTATATTTTGTCGTATTTTACACGACTGCTGTATAATTAAGTTGTATTTAAATTTATGTACCATGTATCTGGCGACTCAAGATGGGTGGTGTATACCTATTTTGGGGGCGTCACAGTTGGTATCAAAGCTTAGGGATATGATCCCTGGCTGAGATGTGAGACAAGAACTAGGAGGGGAGAGACGGAAAATTCCTTTGCTAGTATGACCTACCAAAGTTTATTTGGTATTTAATTGGTTGGTTAGAGTATATGGATAATATGTGATATGTCAATTAACCTTTATTTTGTGACAGTATTTGAGAATGACATCCAAAAATTTTGAGATGTACAATGGAGCAAACCATATGACCGAGTCGCAATACGAGGCTAAATTTGCAGAGTTATCCCGGTTTGCATCCCATTTAGTCAATAATGAGGAGCGAATGACGCGAATGTTTCTAAGATGTTTGAAACCCGATATACGTCAATACCTCATTTCTCACATACTTTGTTTATATTCAGATGTTGTGAATAAGGCTCAGTTATTGGAGCGCGATAATGAGTCAGCACAACCAAAAGGTAATGACCAACAACACGATAATAATCATACCAGTGGCAACGGCCATCGGAACAATGATAACCATCGTGGGGGAAATTATCATGCCAAGAATGGTAACCACTTCGGTGGTAATCATGGCCAAGATAATAGAAGTGGAAAATATAAGAAGAGAATATTTAACGATGATAGGAAGACGTCGGCAGTCGCACCAACACCAGCAACAAATTCTAGGGGAGGAGAACGACTGCCAGTTAGATGCTATAGATGCGGAGAGGAAGGACACATAAGTCCAAACTGTTCACAGCCTTCCAAGGTATGTTTTAGTTGTAGAAAAGACGACAAATAGCCCGATTTTGTCGTGCACCAAAGTCAAGTCCTACTGGGACAGTGGCACCAAAGGCGGATACGAACAAAACAAAGTCGGTAATTTCAGGAAGAGCATTTTTCGCGATTTCTCAAAAAGCGAGTAACCCGAACGAAGTTAGCACGGGTTAGTTAATTTTTGCGAAGTCTATACCTTATTAGATACCGGTTCTACCCATTCTTTTATCTCTCTTGCTTGCGCTCAACGTTTAAATTTTACTCCGAAGAGATTAGACTTTGACTTATCGGTTGAAACTTCGTTAGGAGAAACCTTCATTGCATGTGCTATCCAAGTCTTGGATGAGAGTCATAGTTTTAAATGATATATCTATTGTTAATAAATTTCGTGACGTATTCTCTGAAGACTTCCTAGCCTACCCTAGAACGTGAAATCGAATTTTGTATTG
The DNA here is from genome assembly GCA_016801055.1 of Panax notoginseng. Classification (NCBI taxonomy): domain Eukaryota; kingdom Viridiplantae; phylum Streptophyta; class Magnoliopsida; order Apiales; family Araliaceae; genus Panax; species Panax notoginseng. The sequence continues at coordinate 42,631,249 of CM029018.1, read as the reverse complement.
ACCCCATTACAAAACCCATTTCTAAAACCCTCAAATATTTCTTTACCTAGAACGAACGTATAATGTGCTAAAGACGTTGGCTCGAGCTGTTGAAGATTACGATAATACCATTCAATATCATCGTGGAAGAGAGAACGTGGTAGCTGACGCGTTGAGTAGAAGATCGTATGCAGTTACAAGTGCGATGTTGTTAACACAAAAAAACCCATTTCGTATAACTTACAAATGATGAAGATAAAGTTAAAGACTCTAGGGACCCACGTGAAGATAACGAATATACGATTAGAATCGACTTTAATCGATAAAGTTAAAGCCGTGCAAGCTACATACTTAGAGCTGATGAATGTGAAGAAGAAGGTTCAAGAGGGTGTTATTCTAGAAGCAAGAATCGATGAAGAGAGGAAATCTCAACCCTCAATTTTATTGGCCCATTTGAAATCCTTGATCGAGTAGGAACTGTGACTTATAGACTCATTTTATCACCAAGTTTGTCGCGTGTTCATAACATTTTTTTTAACGTATCGATATTACGTAAATATGTGGACGACCCGAACCACATTATTGAATTGGAATTAAACGAGATAGCAGAAGATTTAATGTATGAGGAGATACGTGTTAAAATCTTGGATAAGAAGGATTATATTCGACACTCAAAGGTTATACCTCAAGAGTTAGAATTTTAAGTGAAGTCAAGGTATCCTCACCTATTCGGCATACCAGGTACGTACGTAAATTTTGAGGGCAAAATTTCATAAGGAGGGGAGATTGTAAGACCCCGAATTTTATGAATAAAGATTAAATTTTTTCGAAATATGTTTTTTGAATATTATGGTGTGAATTTGAGATAGTGTTATAGTTGTGGGTAATATTTATAAATTTTGCAAAGTAAGCAAGTTGTATATAATATTCGATTGGTCGGGGAATATTCGTTTTAATAGAGAATATTCGTACGATGACACAATCATTGGTGGACCCCACAACGGAAGTATTGTCGTAGTTAGAAAACGACATAATTATCTTTTTATAAAAATAACGGCGGAAGTATTACCGTTAAAACTGTTGAACTACCTGGTAGTAAAAGTATAGTAATACGTGTGGTTGAATAGTAGCACACGGTATTGATTATTTATGCTTACGTAAGAAGTCACTCAGTTATACTCAATTATTGCTACAGTAATTGCTGCATCATATCTCTCATATTATTAATTCAATTATTATCACACTATCATCTGTATAATATGTTATATATTTAAATCAATAATTGAGACGGCAAAGTTATTCATATTATTATTTGCAATATTGACAATGTCTAGAAGTTCTGTCAAGGAGAGGTCAGATAATCTAATTGCGTGCCAATAGGGAGAAATCCTTATCGGAAAGCCCCCTCTTTCCTGAGAATGATCTGGTTGTTAAATATTGTGAGTTATGATATTAATGATGAATAAGTTCGTGTTGATTAAAGATGAAATTGATAGTTTCATTGTGTTGAGATTATTAGTATTGGTTGAAATCGATATTTATTTCGATAATAATTAATGTCTGGAGGTTATATTAACCAATCGGGTACTTCACCGAATAAATGAGCAATTAATTGCCATTATTTTCACATGCTTATAACTATTTATTCACATATGTGTACTATTGATTCACATTCTTGTACTATTAGGGGAGTTGGTGCAAGATTGATAATACTTGCATGACTAAATTAAAAATAGAGGTATAGATGGAGGTACTATAATGTAATTAGTTTTTTCACATGATTATACTATTGAGTCACATGAATGAACTATTGATTCACATGATTTACTATTAGGGGAGGTGGTGCAAGTAGTATAATACTTGCAAGACTAAAGTAAAAATGAAGAAAAAGATGGAGGTATTATACTGTAATATTTTGAGCCCCAAAATGTGCAATTATTGAAACTATATTTTTCTGTAAATAGAAGCTCATTCTTCCTTCATTTCTCACCAATTCTGTGACACCCCCCAAATCCCGGTACTTCATTACCTCAAGATTTGGTGTTCACGTAATCAAAACATTCATTTCTAACTACCCAATTATAATAGAATGGAATAATAAAAGAAAACCTGCCCATACAGGATTAAACTTAAATAAAAGAAATCTCCCAGGTTATCTAACCTTTACAAACATTCATTCATTCATGCGGAATAATTAAAATAACATTCATTACAATCTTTAAACAAGTCTGAAAATAAATATTCAATCTATTATAGGTCTTCAGCATTGTTTCATCTTTCCTTTCCCTTTACTGGTGCTAGGTACATCACCAGTTTCAACCTTAGCTGTAAGAAATTTTATAGGCAAGAGTGAGCAAACAAAGCCCACTTGAAATAACAATAAGTAAATCTTTAAACTTTACATCATTTGCCAATATTAGGCTCAATAGAACTGAACAATATATTCTATTAACTTTCTGAAAATTATAACATTCACTGAGGGTCTAATGACCACGAATCATGTCCACAGTTATAAGTAATCTTTCAACTTTAACTTTAACAGTCATAAGACTATAAGGACTCCACGTACTTAGGGGGATCAACCCTTCGTACAATGTATTGTGCACAATCATTTCAACGCTAAGCGTAAACCTCTATTAAAAGAGTTGTTCATCTCAGTATTTAGAATACAAGTCCGCACCAAAGTAAGTTTGGTTTGGATAAGCTTTCAAGGTAATTTGGAGTTCAACGGACATCAACTAAGGATTAGTTGAATACAAGATAATAACACTATGTTATTGAACGATCATACTAAATAAACATTTCGTTCTAAGTTTATGCTTTAGGAATAATCTAATAGCATAACAATTGAATAATTTATCATACCTTGCTTTGAACAACATTAAGCTAAGGTTACATTTTAGAATTTAATATCAAGCATGCACAACAAATAATAACTTGAATGATAACTAAAGGTACTTGCATGCTAATATAACTAATTTAGAGTTAAGAAAACTTGTACAATTATAAAAGTAGAGTTAGAGAACTTGCATAAGTATAACATAACAGTGAAAAGTAACCTTGCTGAATAATAAAGTAGCAAAGGTTAGGGAACTTGCATAAGTATAACATAACAGTGAAAAGTAACCTTGCTGAATAATAAAGTAGCAAAGGTTAGGGAACTTGCCTCGCGTGTAGGTTAAACAATTACTATTCACGTTCACCCCAAGTCCTACACATACCATATGCATTGATAATACACATTAGTTACACTAATATTACCTTTATGAGTTCTTTTATTACTCTTAGTATAGCTACTAACTAAGTTTAAGTTTAAACAACAACACATCTTTCATGAACATTACTTTTTAGCATTATTACAACTACTTAAATGATCATGCCATTGCACCACGTGTACATTAACAACTTAATACAACATCCTAATACATGTCCAACATGTTATCATTAAGTTATACTAATACCCAAAGGGTTGCACTTGCATTCGTGCATCCCGACGCCCTCCGATTGGCTCCAAATACACAACAGTCCTAAAGATGGCCATTTTGACAACTGTTACAGACCTCAAATTAAAAAACATAAAGAATAAAAGTTGTAGGTCTACTCTTCCTCTTTTCGAATCATCTTGAATTACCTAAATCGGAGTTCGTATGAAAAAGTTATGGTTGTTTTACTACAGGAGGCCAAAACTGCCCAACTAGGCCACTTATCCAGCGCCGGGGCGCGGAACAGTGGCGCTGGGGCGCGAGCTACGGCGCTGGGGCGCGAGCATCAGCGCTGGGGCGCAAGCTACGGTGCTGGGGCGCGAGCTTCAGCGCTGGGCGCGAGCTACGGGCCCATTTTTGACGCTGGGGCGTGAACCTTGGCGCCAGGGCGCGAGATTTGGCGCTGGAGCGTGAATTTTGACGCTGGGGCACCGAAACTCACAGAAACCAACCACGAACAACTAAATTTTCTGTCTATAACTTCAATTCCAACACTAATTGACATGAATAACTAATACAAATTACACATAAACTTCACCGAGCATACAAATACTAAATTAACACAACTTAAACCATAATTTTAGAAAATTAAATACTAGAATAACATATTTTAAAACCCAAAAACTCCATTTTTGATATTTTTTATAAAAATCAACACTGTGATTTTGTTATTCAACCAAAACAGAAATTTCAAAGCATCATAATTATGTTTTTACATACTCTATCAATTCTAACAATCAATTTATCCATTTAACGACAATTAAAACCTTTAATTTCTATTTTAAAATAGCCATATTCTTACATATTGTCATATGAACACTCTGTAATATATTTTCTTCCACAAAACACATACATGCATGAACTAATTTCTCTATAATCATATATAAGTTCATAGAACAACCATATAATCAATAATCATGCCAAACCATATACATAACAACAATTTATCTTTTATAAAATTTTCACAGAGACTTTTTTTTTTTGGGAAGAAGAAAACTAAATTATTAAAGAAAGAACTAGAGCTTCTACCTTGGATTATGAAAGATGATGACACTATCCCATTTTCTCCAAATCTTTTCTCCAAAACTTGTAAAATTCTCTTAATTCTCTCAATTTTTCTCTTAGTTTTCTTCTTTTCTTCTTCTTCTTCCTCTGAGTTTTTCTCTTTTTCTCTCCTTTCTCTCTCCTCTAATCTTACGTAAAATATTATAACGCATATAAGATATAATTATAATAATTATATAATATAAGTACTGACATAAGTTATGTCAGTTACCTAAGTTTTAAAAATCAAAAGCCTTAAGGCTTGTTTGGCTAGCATAATAAAAATAACCCATTAATCCTTACACCTTGTTTGGTAAACTGAATTAAAACAAATTGATTAATCCTTATTCCTTGTTTGACAAAACTAAATTAAACTATTTTTTTATTTATTTTAATAACTCCTTTATATCAAGGTTATTAGTCACACCTTTATTAAATTAATAAATCAATTAAACATTAATCTATTAAATTACTTTAACACATAAACAATTATAATTCTTTTTTTTACAATTATAATTTCATTTAATCAGCTAACATTTCAAACTACAATTTCTCATTTAAATATTATTATTTATTTAAAATCATTATAAGCTCTCTAGCTTATTAAATTAAACTCCATTATTATAAAATCTCATAATAATTAATTTATTTAGCTCCTTAATTATTTACTCAACAAATAATTAATTAAATCACATCAACTCAAATTGCCATATAATTCAATAAATATTTAATATTGCCAATAAATATTTAATATTTAATATTTAATTATTTATTCAATAAATAATTAAATAAACCACATCACTCAAATTGAATAATTATTTATTCAACAATAACATATCCAATAAATATTTATATAAACCAATAAATATTTATAACTTACATTTAAAAAAATATGGAATGTTACAAATTCACTAAAGCTATAGAGTAATTATTATAGAGAGAAATTATAGAGAGAAAGAAGAAGAGAAGTTTGCTACCTCACTATTCCAGTATCTAGTCTTCTTTTGAGGTAAGAGGTATTATTTCTTTCGTATTCATGAAGAGATCTTCTGTTATTCCATTATTTATTATTATGTTGGAATAACATGTCTATGCGAGGTACCGCATACATGGTGAAATTCTTCTGTTATTCCATTCTTTATTATTCTGTTGGAATATCATGTCTGTGCGGATTATGCATGACCTGGTTCCATTCTTTATTATTCTATTAGAATATCCTGTCTGTGCGTATTACGCATGATCTGGTTCCATTATTTATTATTCTGTTGGGAATAACCTGTCTGTGCGGTCTATCGCATTCCTGGTGAATTCTTCTGTTATTTCTGTTGGGAATAACCTGTCTGTGCGGTCTATCGCATGCCTGGTGAATTCTTTTGTTATTACATTCTTTATTATTCTGTTGAAAATGATCTATCTACGTGGATTACCGCATGACGGTTGAAAATTCCATTTGCAGTTTCGTATATTCTATTATACTCGTATGAGATATCATTTCTTTTGTACTCGTCATGGAATATCATTTTCTTTGATATTTTTGTTTTACGAGTTATTATTCATGGGTTACTATTCACCTCGTTACTATTCAATCTAGTATCATTCACTCGGGTATTCGGGGCACTTCTCGTGTCGGAGTACTATTCACAAGTTACTATTTACAGATTACTATTCACCCAAATTACTATTCACCTAAATATTATTCACTCGGGTATTTTGGGTACTTTTCATGTCGGGATACTATTCACGAGATACTATTCCCGAAGTACTATTCACGGGATACTATTTACCTGAAAAATATATTTCTTTTTTGTCCAAATTATTTTTGGTACATGAATATTATTCTTGAATTTTACTCTACTAGCAGTATCATGTTGACAATTTGGACGTTATTGATTTATGGATAAATTAAATTATAAATCTATAAAATTTATCCTTGAACTTGTTTTATTGAATTATTAGGTCATTGTCATCATCATCATGCTTATATTGTGATGAAAGTCATCTTTGGCTTACGTGCAGAGATGGACTTGGTATGATTATGACAAGGGATTATTCGGTATAATCATAACCGTAATGTGATGAATGATGTGGTGAAAGTCCTCATTGGTCTGTAATTCATTGATGGACAGTTGTTGGTATGATTATGACCAGGGATTATTCGGTATAATCATGACCATTGATGATTACATGAATATCCTTGGCCGTGGTGCACGGATGATTCGATGATGTGGTTTATTTATTAAGCTGAGTCTCAGCGATAAAGTTGATGAATTTTTTTTTAAATCATAGAAGATAGTAGATTTTATGCTCTACTTGACTCTTCTAATGGATTGCTTATTTCCGCTGCAGTTGTTGATCTAAAACTTGTTGTCTATTGTATTTTATCAGTTGTTATATTGTTGAAGGCTAAGGATAATTTATTCTGCATTATTTTAGTCATAATATTTCTTACTGGGCTAGTTGAACTCACCCTTTCATTCATTGTTTTCTTCAGGAAATGAGAATATAGCTGGGACGAGTCGGGGAATGGAGTGATGGTCTAGGATAAATGGCTTTAGTAGTCCTCACTATTCTACAAAATAATGTGATAATAATTGTAATGAGGACACCATTGAGTGTGGATATTGTCTAGATGACAATATTCTTGTTTAAACTCTCAGCTATGTTTTGTCGTATTTTACACGACTGATGTATAATTAAGTTGTATTTAAATTTATGTACCATGTATCTGGCGACTCAAGATGGGTAATGTATACCTATTTTGGGGGCGTCACATTTACAACCAATAACACTTATCCTTAATCACATAAATTCAATTACTTATCATTCTTAAATACAATTTAAATTATAATTATATTACTATTAAAATTCCTATTTGAATTGAAAATTGGGGTTTATAAATTTAACATTAGGATTTTCTAATGTTATGCTATAACTGATCAACATTTAACATTAATCACATACTGCCCATACTTATCATACTGAAATACAATTTTAATTGTACTAATATTCAAAAGCCAAATTAGGGTTTTGAACACTATCCGTCTTAACTTTCCTTCTTAGTCAACTTATTAAATTAACTAACATGCTTAATTCATATCGCATATGTTCGTATCACACCCTCTTTATTAGGCTTGAACCTATCATAACTGCAAAACGTGCACCTTATCTCATGTTCATTTTTTTATAAAATAACATGCAATCGTTCGGACATCCATCGAACTTTTGGTATCCAAGACTCAACTTCTTCACCATTTTCTTACAATAGTAGTAGCTTTTGGGTAATTTTTCACCTTCAAGCAACATACTCTTAATGGCCTTCAAAAGCGACTCAAAATACTCATGGCTCATGTTATGATCAACCTTGATGTTAAGTAATGTCGCCACTGCAGACAATGTAGTGTGCTTGGTGCAACTATGCCACAACGACTTGCTATCCTCGTCTAACAACTTAAAGAATGCTTTGGCATCAGAATTCATAGATTACTCTCTACCTTGTTCCCAGTCAAAATTCAGCCCTATAATATCATGAACCATTTCATTCATACGATGGGTATTGCTACCCGAATTGTGTACTTATGTTGTACCACTATCACTTCTCTGTCCATGTGCCCACCGATATTTTTTATAATTTTTCATGAATTAAGAAACAAGTAAATGATAGTTTACCATGTCTCTGTCCATATAATTTACATTCTTACACTTCCAACAAGGGCATCTTATCTTGTTCTGATCATTCACACATTCTGGTGACTATACGTATAATCCAGAAATACTTGACAACCATTTCTATATTCAGCTGTAGCACATATCTGGGTACTTGACTTTCGTCGTCTCATCCAACTACGGTCTGGATAGAGGTCCATGATACCACGGTACCTACTTCAAACAACAATTATTGTATTCCTCTTGTTAGAGATTTATAATTCAGCCCAATATCATTTATGATGCTTATAAATACATATAGATGTATATGAAAGTAATATGAATACAAGCCAATCATGTATGATGATAAAGCATATACTTTGTAATCAATCTTATTTATTTATTAATAAAAGAATTATTTAAAAAGGTATTTATTATCAACATGGTGTTGTTTTAATAATATGTGATAAACCCATAGTTTTAAGCAATGCTTTTAGAATCATGATGAGATCATACTAATGAGATCTAAATTCTTAGATAACTTAAAACTAAAATGTTCCCAATCAATGGATTACTAAAAAGGAGATTAGTGAATCCGGATAGATTGGTACATATGTTGCTTGCTCATTGGATGATGATGATTGATCTCATGATCATTTGTGTGGAGACACTAAAGCAAGTATGTAGGTGCTTATTGGAGAATAAGTTCACTGAACGTGACTCGCTAAGGAATACCTAATGGAGTTTTACTTACCTGTCAATAGGAATTCCTGTAGTGATAGTAGTACAAATGATCCTTAGACTTGAGATCATCATAGTATCTTATATATAATTAATTACACTTTGACTTATTCCTTAAGACTCTTAGAGTATATCAAAGGGTATGCTTGGGTGTAATAAGTTATATATGAAGATAATGAATGATAAATAAAGAATCTACCACTTTTAGTAAAAGAAGAGAAATGTCCTATGTGATTTGATAAGTGACAACCCAGGAATCCTTGGCCAATGTGGAATGAAATTAAAAAGTAGTTTCTAATTTGCATTCTTTAAGAGTTGTGCATTTAGCAATTGAAGTACATATAATTAAATAAAATAAGACTTGACAGTAATTCCATGTCTTATATTTAATTGGGACATTGTATGATGGAAGGATTGAATTGTACGGTAACTATTAACTCAAATGTTCTTTTATGATTAATATTGAAATCTATATTATCTAGAAAGTCATTGATCGCTAGGGAGACTTATCCCTATTGTAGAATAAATATTATTTATTTAAATAAATTAACTGTTTAATTTATTTATTTAAATAAGATTAAGATTGTTCTAATTGATTTATTCACAACTGGTTTAATATGGAAAACCTAAAGGGTCACACCATAAAAGGAAGAATAATTATTTAAGAAGTTAATGGCATAATCGTAATAATATGTTAAGTATATTTAATTTAATCTATGGTGATAAAATAAATTAAATAGCTTAATATTTATTATTTAATATTTTAGAAATATTAAATATAAATTAATAAGAGGAGTCATATTAATATTATTACAATTATTATTATTTTAATTTCTAAAAGGGTTTAGGAATTAATTTAATATAAATACTCTCATTTATCCCTAATAAGATTAGGGATCCCATTTAATTAAAAGAGTTTAATTAAATAAATAATATCTTATTTTAATTAAATAGGGTTACCTAATATCTTTATAAGAGGAGTATTATATCAGATATCAGAAATACGTAATTCTAATAGTTGGAGAGTACGCCTCCTTTTTCGATAGAGATAGAAAAACTAGGGTTTGAGCCAATACACCCTTCTTCTTGAAAATTCTTCTTCCTTGGTGGATCACCTCTAGAGGCCATACACTTGGGTGGCTTACATTGATCAAAGGAAGGAATCTACCCGGAGATTCAAGGAGATCGCGGAGAAGTAGGAGGTGAACTCGTACCTGAGGAAGCTTGTTTCTACAAGGGTATGATTTCATAATTTCTTGTTCTTCGTTTTAATTAATAATATGCATAAAGGATGATCCGGGTAATTGGTTTGTGAAAAAATTTAAAATCTGATTTTATTATGCTTCCGCTAATTTTGCAATTTTATTGCTACTTTGATTTTCACAAAACCTAACAGTGGTATCATGAGCCAAACTTTATGCGAATTATTAATTGTTTTGATTCCATATATGTATGGGTATATATTTAGAATACTTTATTGGACATAATTTGTTGTATAAAATTATTATTTTTATGAAAAATGAAATTCATTCGCGAAATCTGTTTTTTATAATCGGCATTATTTTAGCTGATTCCGCGGAACAATGATTTGTTTATACCAACTGTTTATCTAAACTTGATTATCATACGGATATGTATGATTTTTTTAATATTATATATTATATATAAATTCCGTGATATGAGTGGGCAGCGTGGCAAAGGTTAATAGTATATAATATATATCACGTGAGAAGGTGTCTGCAAGATACTAATAGTATACCATACTATAATATAATTGTAAATAATATATATGATATATATAAATGATTCAGGTATCATTCTTCCTATATATCTTACTTAGTAATAATATATATTATGCTAGTTTACTTACAGAAGATTTCCCACGATTAGTATGTTAACTAATTTACCAAGTCGTTAGCCATGAAACATGGAACGGTTATTACATATTTATATATGTACAATTTTATTTTTTTTATTTTTTTTAATAATTTTATAATTAAAATAAAGAGTTTATTTTAATCTTGAAATTGGATTTCATGCAACAAAAAATTGCTCATTAAATGATATTCATATATATATATATATGGAATGATTTTATTTATTGATACATATGATGATATGTATAATAATAAATGGGATTGATTATGGACTACTGACCAATGCGATTGGATTTATTTTAGTTGGATGTTTGAATGAATGAGTTTTATTAAATGGGGTTTGCGTACCTCGTCTTTTCTAGTTTTCTTCTGATATAAATTCTATCTTTCTCCTATGTACTTCCCCTCAACTGCTGATCAAGGTTTCTATTTAAATTAAATAGTTAATGTAATAGGATTAGTTAGAATTATTTTCGAAGAACCGGAGATCAAGGAGAAAAGAGCGCTCGAAGACCTGTTTGTAATGGAGCCCAAATTTAAATGTAATAGTTATATTTAAATATTTATTCTTGCACCCTAGGGTTTGACCTTTTGGTTCACTTGGTGGCTCTAGTGAACCAAACTAGAATAAAAGTCCATAATCAATCCGGGTAGAATATAGTATTCTATATGTGCATGCTAGTATTATATATATATTATATATTATGCAAACATGCTTCGCATGTTTAATAATATGACGCGTATTTTATATATATATATATTTGCATGTGCGCTAAACAAGATGAGACTAATAAAAACAAACCCCTCAAAGTTTTTTATTATATTAAGTTGTAACGTTTAAAGATATTTAGAATATCGAACGTCGCCTTCCAGCATGATAAAAATAATAGAGCATTGAATATTTAATATGAGTTTGTTGTGCACACACAAGGCGAGTGTTAAATATTTGAGATGTTGTTTTTATTATATTTGATGTTTATAAGGAATTGAACATTATCACTTTGTTGTGCACACACAAGGGCTGTAGTTTTCTATTCACTTATATGGAAATGCTGGGTATGACTTAACTTAAATCATTTTAGTTCGGATGTGCACACACTTGACCATTATGATTTAAGAGGCAAAATATAAGGAGTTACATGATGATGTAATTGACAAGAGTTGTATACCTATTTATTTATATATAGTTTATTGTGCACACACATGGCTATATACATTTGAAATGAGATCCTTATTCTCACTAGCAAATCTTTAATTAGATATTGCCGAACTATATTCATGAGGGTAATATAGTTTGAAGAAAATAGTGAGAGATACCAATATAAAATAAGACCTAATTTATTTCGGTAATTAATTAAATGAATATTTGCTAAAATATTATCTTTTTATATGCAGAATTTTGAAAATGTCACATTCACTAATTTCACTGTCTAGCATACTTGATGCTAACAAACTGACCGGACCGAATTACACGGACTGGTTAAGGAATCTGAGAATTGTTCTCACTGCTGAAAAGATTTCTTATGTCCTAAATTCGCTCGAACCTACAAAACTTGCAGAGACAGCCTCTGAGGAAGAGATTGCTACTTTTAAACAGTGACAAGATGATGCATCTGTGGCTCAATGCATCATGCTCGCATCCATGAGTAACGAGCTTCAGCGTCAACATGGAACCATGGATGCTCCTACTATGTTACTGCACCTTCAAGAGTTGTATGGTGAGCAAAGTAGGACTGCTAGATATGAAATATCTAAGGAGCTCTTCCGATCTCGGATGACCGAGGGCACTACCGTTGAGACTCATGTCTTAAAGATGATCAATCTGATTGAACGTCTTGGACAGCTTGGGTTCGTCATGGATGGGGAGTTGAGTCAAGATTTGATCTTGCAGTCACTCCCTGACACCTCCTCACAAATTATTGTGAATTTTCACATGAATAAGTTGGACGTCAGCTTGCCTGAATTACTTAACATGTTGAAAACTGCTGAAGGCCACTTCCCATCCAAGAAGAACAATGTCTTACTGGTGGATGATTTTTCCAAGAAAAGGAAGAGGCCCAAGGTATCTTCTGAAAAGAAGAAATCCAAGAAGGCTAAGGGAAAGGCGAAAGTGAAGGATCAAAAGAAACCTGATCCAGCTAGCAAAGGAATTTGCTTCCATTGCAACAAGCCAGGTCACTGGAAGAGGAACTGCAAGGATTATCTTGCGGAACAAAAGTAGAAGAACCTTGGAGAAGCTTCGAATCCTAATCAAGGTTTGTTTATGATTGAAATTAATTTTTTCTGAAAGTCAATCTTCTACTTGGGTATTGGATACCGGCTGTGGTTCTCACATATGTAAAAATATGCAGGGACTAATCAGAAGTAGAAAGCTGAGAAAGGATGAGGTCGTCCTACGAGTGGAAAATGGAGCAAAGGTCGCTGCATTAGCTGTAGGGACTTATTGTTTAGCACTGCCTACGGACAAATCCATTAGTTTAAATAATTGTTATTTTGTTCCGTCACTTTAGAAACATTATTTCAATATCTGTATTAGATATGGATGGTTTTGACATTATAATAAAGAACAATAGTTGTTCTATTTGTAATAATAATGTTTTATATGGTGTTGGTAATTTACGAAATGAACTTTACATTCTTGACTTGCATGAAAATACACTTCAAATTGAACAAACTAAGAAAAGGAAAAGAGATGATGTTAATTATACATATATGTGGCATTGTAGACTCGGTCATATTAATGAAACAAGATTATCCAAGTTACATAAAGATGGGCTCCTAGAGCTATTAGATTATGAATCATATCCAACTTGTGAATTTTGTCTCATGGGAAAAATGACTAAATATCCTTTTAGTGGAAAAGAAGAAAGAGTTACAGAGTTGTTAGCGTTGGTACACACAGATGTATGTGAACCTATGACAATGAATGCATGAGGAGGGTATTCTTATTTTATTACATTCACTGGTGATCACTCAAGATTTGGATATGTGTATTTAATGAAATATAAATCTGAATCATTTGAAAAGTTCAAAGAGTTCAAAAGTGAAGTAGAGAAACAAACGGGCAAAAGTATTAAGATTCTTTGATCAAACCAAGGTGGTGAATACTTAAGCAGTGAGTTTCTCGATTGTCTCAAAGAAAATGGTATAATCTCACAATGGACTCCACCAGGGACGCCACAGCTGAATGGTGTATCTGAAAGGAGAAATCAAACACTGTTGGACATGGTTTGTTCCGTGATGAGTTTTACCGATCTTCCGGTGTCATTCTGGGGATATGCCCTAGAAGCGGCTACATATCTACTAAATAAGGTTCCCTCAAAATCCGTCCCTAAGACTCCATATGAGATGTGGACAGGGAGGAAGCCTAGTCTTAAGCATGTTAAGATTTGGGGATATCCAACTTATGTGAAAAGGTTTCAGAACGATAAGCTTGGGACAAGATCTGATAAGTGTACTTTTGTGGGATATCCTGAAGAAAGTTTAGGATATTATTTCTACAATCCTACTGAACAAAAAGTGTTTGTTGCCAAATATGCTGCCTTCTTGGAAAAGGAGTTTATCCTTGAAGGGGTCAGTGGGAGGAAAATAGACCCTGAAGAAATTCAAGAACCACAAACCACTACAGATCAAATTGATGAACCTGTCCAAGTAGAGATTCCTTCTGTACCACACCCTATTCGTAAATCTGAAAGAGTACCAAAGATACTTGATAGGTATGGACTTGTCACAGAAGATGACGATGAGGTACACATCATTGATGAAGATGATCCATTGAATTACGAACAGGCTATGAGTAGTAAAGACTCAGAGAAGTGGCAAGAAGCCATGAAATCCGAGATGGACTCCATGTATGAGAACCAAGTATGGACTTTAGTTTCACCACCTGAAGGCATTAAGCCTATTGGGTGTAAATGGATCTTTAAAAGAAAGACTGGAGCAGACGGCAAGGTAGAGACCTATAAGGCCCGATTTGTAAGACCCCAACTTTTACAAATAAAGATGAATTTTCTATAAATATCATTTTTGAATATTATGGAGTTAATTTGATATAATGTTATAGTTGTGGGTAATATTTATAAATTTTGCAAAGTACGCAAGTTTTTATATAATATTCGATTCGTCGGGGAATATTCGTTTTAACAGGGAATATTCGTACAACGGCACAATCATTGGTGGACCCCACAACAGAATTATTGTCGGATTGAGAAAACGACAAAAATATTTTATTAAAAATAACGGCAGAAATTTTACCATTGATACTGTTGAACTACTCGGTAGTAAAAGTACAATAACACGTGTGGTTGCATAGTAGCACACGGTATTGATTATTAATGCTTATGTGAGAAGTCACTCAGTTTGATTCAATTATTGTCAGTTAATAATATGAATTATTTAGCGATAATGAAGTTTTGTTTTATTCGTATTATTAACGTAATAAAACAGAAACATCTTTTTATATAAAATATAATACTTTATTAAAGTTATTCTATAAATAGAATATATTATATTTTATTTAAAAGATTTTTCTTTAAATATGGACCGTCAGATTAAAGTAATCAATCTGGACCGTTCATGGATTAGTTACTATGCATTCTATTTTTCTATAAATAGCAGCTTATTCCTTCATTATTTCTTACGAATTCACTGAACTCTAGAGAAAGAAACTATAGAGAGAGAGAAGAAAAGTATTCTGCTACTTAACTACTTCCTTATTTCAGTTCTTCTTTAAAACAGTAAGGGGTGTTATTCTTTCTTATTCATGAAGAGAACTTTTGTTATTCCATTTCTTATTATTCTGTTGGAATAACCTGTATACGCGGTCTACCCTATACTTGGTGACATTCTTCTATTATTCTGTTAGAACATCCTGTCTATGTGTTTTACACCGGACCTGGTTCCGTTTTTATTATTATTCTGTTGGAACATCCTGTCTGTGTGTTTTACACCGGACCTGGTTCTGTCTTGTTATTATTCTGTTGGAATATCCTGTCTGTGTATTTTACACCGGACCTGGTTCCACTATTTATTATTCTGTCGGAATATCCTGTATGTGCGTTTACGCCGGACCTGGTTCCATTATTTATTATTCTGTTAGAATAACCTGTCTATGCAGTCTATCGCATGCGGGGTGATTTCTTTTGTTATTCCATTCTTTATTATACTCAGTTGGTTAAGTTTTAACTTCTATACTCCATAAAATTAGTGGAATATCTTTGATAATTGCGTTTCATCCAGTATCTTTTCATGAAAATATTATTCTAAGCATTCTTGAATTTTACTCCACAAAACATTATCATGTTGACAATTTGGACGTTGTTAATTCTTGGATAAATTAATTTTTGAACTTGTTTTATTGAATTCTTATATCATTGTCATCATCCTCATGTTTATAAAATGTTGAAAGTCATCTGTGGCCTGTAGTGCATAGATGGACTTGGTATGATTATGACCAGGGATTATTCGGTATAATCATGACCGTAATGTTACAAATGATGTGGTAAAAGTCCTCATTGGCCCGTAGTGCATGGATGGACAGTTGTTGGCATGATCATGACCATTAATGAATACATAAATTTTTTTGGCCCGTAGTGCATGGATAATTGTGGTGGTGATACTAAAGAATATCCTTGGCCGTAGTGCAGGGGTGATTCGATGATGTGGATTATTTTGTTAAGCTGAGTCCCAGCGATAACTGTGTTGAAAAACCTTTTAAATCATTGAAGATAGTATATTTTATTATCTACTTGACTCTTTTAATGAATTGCTTGTTCCGCTGCAGTTAAACTTGATATTCGTTATATTTTATCAGTTTAACACTGTTGAAGGCTACTGATAATTTATTCTGCATTATCTTAGTCATAATATTTCTTACTGGGCTAGTTGAGCTCACCCTTTCTTTTACTGCTCTCTTTAGGAAATGAGAATAGATGGGACGAGTCGGGAAACGGAGTGATGGACCAGATGATAGTATTAGTAGTCCTCACTATTCTGTTAAATAGTGTGACAATAATTGTAATGAGGACTCCTTTTGAGTTTGTATAGTCTCTAGTAGACAATAATTGCATTCAAACTCACAGTTATGTTTTGTTGTATTGTACACGACAGTTGTACTAGTAAGTTGTATTTGTATTCTGTACCATGTATCTGACGACCCAAGATGGGTGATGTATACCTAATTTTTGGGGCGTCACAGTTGGTATCAGAGCTTAGGGATATGATCCCTGGCTAAGATGTGAGAATAGAACTAGAAGGGGAGAGACGGGGAATTCCTTCGCTAGTATGACCTACCTAAGTTTATTTGCATGGTATTTAATTGGTCGATCATAATATAAGGATAATATATGACATATCAATTAACTTTTGTTTTGTGGCAGTATCTGAAAATGACATCTGAGAATGTTGAGAATAGCAATGGAGCACATGCGACTGTTGATTCACCACATATCAATAATCGGGATAATGTGCATCAGGAAGGCGACAATCCTCATGCAAACAACAATATTGACCAAATGATGAATGATGAAATGTTCAGAAGCTTTATGCAGTTCATGCAATAACAGGCGAGAGCGGCTCCTGTTCAAAATGTAGGTAGAAACACTGAAAACTCTCGGACGGTCACCGCTAAACAGTTCAAGGAGCTGGGACCACCGGAGTTTAAGGGAGAGCCAAAACCACTTATAGCGGAAACATGGATAAAGCAGATCACCAAGATATTTGATGTCTTGGGATGCTCTGAGGAGCAAAAGGTTCCCTTTGCCGCCTTTATGTTGCGAGGAGAGGTAGATTACTGGTGGAAATCGACTAAGCGTACTCAACCTGCCGCACTGAAGATGTCTTGGGAGAAGTTCCAAGAGCTATTCAATGACAAATACTTTCTCGAAAGTGTTCGTCACATGAAAGAGGTGGAGTTCATCAAATTAGAGCAGAATAATATAACCGTGTCGCAGTATGAGGCTAAATTTGCTGAGTTGTCCCGGTTTGCGTCCCACTTGGTGGATAATGAAGAGCGAATGACATGAATATTTATGTGAGGTTTGAAACCTGAGATACGTCAACATCTTATTTCTCATAAACTATGTTTGTATTCAGATGTTGTGAATAGGGCTCAGTTAGTGGAGCACGATAATGAGTCAACGCAACCAAAAGAGAGCAGTCGACAAAATGATAATACCAGTGAGAGCAGTCATCGAAGAGGTGACAACAAGCGTGGAGGGAATCAACATGCCAGAAATGGTAACCACTTCGGTGGTAATCAGGGCCAAAACAATAAGAATGGTCATTTCAAGAAGAGGAGATTCAATAATGATGGAAAGACATCAGCACTAGCACCCGTTGTTAAGGAAGGAGAACGACCACCTATCATATTTTTCAAATACGGAGGGGAGGGGCACATCAGTCCAAACTGCGCGATGCCGTCTAAAGCATGTTATAATTGTGGAAGAGAAGGTCATTTAGCTCGATTTTATCGTTTACCAAAAATAAGTTCAGCCAGCATGGAGGCACCAAAGGCCGTCCCAGAAAAGTCAAAACCGGTAGTGCAAGGGAGAGCGTTTGTTGTGACCTCCCAGAAAGCAAGGAACCCGAATGAGGTCATCACGGGTAAGCTTATCATAAACTTTAACGAAGTCTATACTTTATTTGATACCGGTTTTACCCATTCTTTTATTTCTCTTACTTGCGCTCATCGATTAAATTTGACTCCGTATAAATTAGACTTTGACTTATCTGTTGAAACTCCATTGGGAGAAACCTTCATTACATCCACAGTTTATAAGTCTTGTTTGGCTCAAGCTGGTACCCACACATTACCTGTCGATCTTATTTCATTAAAAATACTTCCATTTGACGTGATTCTAGGGATTGATTGGTTAACTACTCATCATGCAAAAATTGATTGTTTTCGTAAGGTTGTTAGCTTTCATATTCCTAATCGACCAATTATGCGAATTCAAGCAACCAAACCATTAAAATCAATCGCTGTCACCTCAAACCATAAAGCTATTCGTTTATTGAAAAACGGATGTCAAGCTTTCTTAGCTCATGTCACGGATCTAAACAAAAATACGTTAGTTTTGAATGATATTTCTATTGTTAATAAATTTCCTGACGTATTCCCTGAAGAACTTCCTGGCCTACCCCCAGAGCGTGAAATTGAATTTTGTATCGAACTTGAACCCGGTACAAAACCCATTTCCAAAGCCCCATATCGAATGGCTCCTATTGAACTTCAGGAGTTAAAGATTCAACTGCAGAAATTGTTAGACATTGGCTTTATTCGTCCTAGTACTTCTCTTTGGGGTGATCCTGTTCTATTTGTGAAGAAGAAAGATGGAAGTATGCGACTTTGTATTGATTATCGGGAGTTGAATCATGTCACCATCAAAAATAGGTACCAATTACCACGTATTGATGACCTGTTTGACCAATTGCAAGGAGCACAATTCTTTTCAAAGATCGATCTTCGTTCTGGATGTCATCAGCTAAAGGTTAGAACTGAGGATATTCTAAAGACGGCTTTCAGAACTCGGTACGGGCATTATGAATTCCTAGTCATGTCCTTTGGATTGACTAATGCTCCTGCTGCCTTCATGGATATGATGAAACGGGTATTCAAGGAATATTTGGATCACTTTGTGGTCGTCTTTATTGATGACATCCTTATTTATTCCAAAAGCTGTGAAGATCACGAGCAACACTTGAGGCTGGTACTCCAAAAGCTTCGTGAATACAAGCTTTATGCCAAGTTGAAGAAATGCGAGTTCTGGCTGAAGGAGGTAGCATTCCTTGGGCACGTAGTATCAAGTCGTGAAATATATGTTGACCCGGCAAAGATTGAAGCTATTCAAAGCTGGGAGCAACCTAAATCAGTGACCGAAGTACGTAGCTTTCTTGATTTAGCTGGTTATTATCGGAGATTCGTGGAAGGATTTTCTCGAATCGCTACTCCATTAACTCAGCTGACTCGAAAAGATACAAAGTTCGGTTGGAGCGAAGAATGTGAGAAGAGTTTTCAAGAACTCAAGAGGAGACTCATTTCAGCACCTGTTCTAACAATACCATCTGGCTCGGAGGGATTTATCATCTACAGTGATGCTTCGAGCAAAGGGTTGGGATGCGTTCTCATGCAACATGGAAAAGTCATAGCCTATGCATCAAGACAACTCAAGGAATATGAGAGGAATTATCCTACTCATGATCTAGAGTTGGCAGCTGTTGTCTTTGCACTTAAAATTTGGAGGCATTACTTGTATGGGGAGAAGGTGGAGATCTTTACGGATCATAAAAGCCTCAAATATTTCTTCACTCAAAAGGAACTCAACATGCGACAACGACGTTGGCTTGAACTGTTGAAAGATTATGATCATACCATTCAATAACATCCTAGAAAAGCGAACGTGCTAGCTGACGCATTGAGTAGAAGATCATATGCAAGTACGAGTGCGATATTGTCAACACAAAGGCCCATTTTGTGTGACTTGCAAAGGACGGAGATAGAGTTAAAGACTCCAGAGACCCATGTGATGATGGCGAATATACGAGTAGAACCAACTTTAATCGATAAAGTTAAAGCTGCTCAAGCTACAGACCTGGAGCTGATGCGTATGAGGAAGAAAGTGCAAGAAGGTGCTATGCCGGAAGCAAGAATCGATGAAGAAGGAATACTTCGAGTCAACTCTAGACTTTGTGTTCCTAACAACCCTGATTTAAAGTATAAAATCATGATAGAGGCGCACAACACACCGTTTGCAATCCATCCTGGGAGTACCAAAATGTATCGTGATCTTTGTCATACATTTTGGTGGAGCAATATGAAGCGAGAGATAGCGTTGTTTATCTCAAGGTGTCTAACTTGTCAACGAGTCAAAGCGGAGCATCAAGTACCAAAAGGTCCATTGCAACCACTTAAAATTCTAGAATAGAAGTGGGAGCACATTACCATGGATTTCGTTACCGATCTTCCTAAGGTTTCTCAAGGTATAGATGCGATTTGGGTCATTGTTGATAGATTGACCAAGTCTGCTCATTTCTTACCGATACGAGAAACTTATACACTTGAACGTCTTTCTCGTATGTACATAAACGAGATTGTAAGACTGCATGGTATGCCAATATCCATAGTTTCTGATCGAGACCCAAGATTCACTTCATGATTTTGGGTTAGTTTACAAAAAGCTATGGGCACGGATTTACAATTTAGTTCGGCATGTCATCCTCAGACGGACGGATAATCAGAGAGGACTATTCAAACTCTAGAAGATTTATTAAGACTCTGTGTCCTTGACTTCAAGGGAAGTTGGGACAAGTTCTTACCATTGGTGGAGTTTTCCTACAACAACAGTTATCAAGCAAGTATTGGCATGGTTCCATTCGAAGCATTATATAGAAGAAAATGTCGTTCTCCAGTATGCTGGATTGAGGTGGGTGAAGTAATGTTGTTGGGACCGGAGTTGGTACGTATGACTACAGAAAAGATTCAAGCGATCCGACAACGTATAAAAATCTCACAAGATCGACAAAAGAGTTATGTTGATCTTCATCGAAAGGACGTGGAATTTGATATAGGAGATCATGTGTTCTTACGTGTTGATCCATGGAAAGGAGTTACGAGATTTGGAAAGAGAGAAAAGCTCAATCCTCGATTCATCGGTCCATTTTTAATCCTCGATCGAGTAGGTATTGTGGCTTATAGACTCGCTTTACCGCCAAGTATGTCTCGTGTTCATAACGTTTTTAACATATCCATGTTACGTAAATATGTGGAAGACCCGAATCACATTATTGAGTTAGAACCGGATGAAATAGCGGAGGATTTGGCGTATGAAGAAGTTCCTGTTCAAATCTTGGATAAGAAGGAACATATTCTACGCTCCAAGGTTATACCTCAAGTCAAAGTTTTGTGGAGAAATCACGATGTTGAGAAAATGACTTGGGAGTTAGAATCTGAAATGAAGTCAAGGTATCCTTACCTCTTCGACATACCAGGTACGTACCCTAATTTCGAGGGCGAAATTTCATAAGAATGGGAGGTTGTAAGACCCCAACTATTATAAATAAAGATGAATTTTCTATAAATATCATTTTTGAATATTATGGAGTTAATTTGATATAATGTTATAGTTGTGGGTAATATTTATAAATTTTGTAAAGTACGCAAGTTGTTATATAATATTCGATTGGTCGGGAAATATTCGTTTTAACATGGAATATTCGTACAACGGCACAATCATTGGTGAACCCCACAATAGAATTATTGTCGGATTGAGAAAACGACAAAAATATTTTATTAAAAATAACGGCGGAAGTTTTACCATTGATACTGTTGAACTACTCGGTAGTAAAAGTACAGTAACACGTGTGGTTGCATAGTAGCACACGGTATTGATTATTAATGCTTATGTGAGAAGTCACTCAGTTTGATTCAATTATTGTCAGTTAATAATATAAATTATTTAGCGATAATGAAGTTTTGTTTTATTCGTATTATTAACGTAATAAAACAGAAACATCTTTTTATATAAAACAGAATACTTTATTAAAGTTATTCTATAAATAGAATTGTTATATTTTATTTAAAAGATTTTTCTTTAAATATGGACCGTCAGATTAAAGTAATCAATCTGGACCGTTCATGGATTAGTTACTATGCATTCTATTTTTCTATAAATAGCAACTCATTCCTTCATTATTTCTTACGAATTCACTGAACTCTAGAGAAAGAAACTATAGAGAGAAACTATAGAGAGAGAGAAGAAAAGTATTCTGCTACTTAACTACTTCCTTATTTCAGTTCTTCTTTAAAACGGTAAGGGGTGTTATTCTTTCTTATTCATGGAGAGAACTTTTATTATTCCATTTTTTATTATTCTGTTAGAATAACCTGTATACGTTGTCTACCCTATACTTGGTGACACTCTTCTATTATTCTGTTAGAACATCCTGTCTGTGTGTTTTACACCGGACCTAGTTCCGTTTTTATTATTATTCTGTTGGAACATCCTGTCTGTGTGTTTTACACCGGACCTGGTTCTGTCTTGTTATTATTCTGTTGGAACATCCTGTCGGTGTGTTTTACACCGGACCTGGTTCCATTATTTATTATTCTGTCGGAATATCCTGTTTGTGCGTTTACGCCGGACATGGTTCCATTATTTATTATTCTATTAGAATAACCTGTCTGTGCGGTCTATCGCATGCCGGTTGATTTCTTTTGTTATTCCATTCTTTATTATACTCAGTTGGTTAAGTTTTAACTTCTATACTCCATGAAATTAGTGGAATATCCTTGATAATTGCGTTTCATCCAGTATCTTTTCATGAAAATATTATTCTAAGCATTCTTGAGTTTTACTCCACAAAGCAGTATCATGTTGACAATTTGGACGTTGTTAATTCTTGGATAAATTAATTCTTGAACTTGTTTTATTGAATTCTTATATCATTGTCATCATCCTCATGTTTATAAAATGTTGAAAGTCATCTGTGGCCTGTAGTGCATAGATGGACTTGGTATGATTATGACCAGGGATTATTCGGTATAATCATGACCGTAATGTTACAAATGATGTGGTAAAAGTTCTCATTGGCCCGTAGTGCATTTATGGACAGTTGTTGGCATGATCATGACCATTAATGAATACACAAATATTCTTGGCCCGTAGTGCATGGATAATTGTGGTCGTGATACTAAAGAATATCATTGGCCGTAGTGCAGGGGTGATTCGATGATGTGGATTATTTTGTTAAGCTGAGTCCCAACGATAACAGTGTTGAAAAACCTTTTAAATCATAGAAGATAGTAGATTTTATTCTCTAGTTGACTCTTTTAATGGATTGCTTGTTCCGCTGCAGTTAAACTTGATGTTCGTTATATTTTATCAGTTTAACACTGTTGAAGGCTACTGATAATTTATTCTGCATTATCTTAGTCATAATATTTCTTACTGGGCTAGTTGAGCTCACCCTTTCTTTCACTGTTCTCTTTAGGAAATGAGAATATAACTGGGACGAGTCGGGGAACGGAGTGATGGACCAGATGATAGTATTAGTAGTCCTCACTATTCTGTTAAATAGTGTGACAATAATTGTAATGAGGACTCCTTTTGAGTTTGTATAGTCTGTAGTAGACAATAAATGTATTCAAACTCACAGTTATGTTTTGTTGTATTGTACACGACAGTTGTATTAGTAAGTTGTATTTGTATTAGTAAGTTATGTATTTGTATATGGCACAGCCAGAGGGATTTATTTCAAAGGTTGGAACAAATCAAGTCTGTAAGCTACAACGATCCATTTATGGATTGAAGCAAGCTTCTCGAAGGTGGAACATCCGTTTTGATGAGACAATCAAAGAGTTTGATTTTATCAAAAATGAGGATGAACCATGTGTGTACAAGAAGGTTAGTGGGAGCGCTGTTTCATTCCTTATATTATATGTTGATGATATATTACTGATAGGGAATGATATTCCTATGCTACAATCAATTAAAATCTGGTTATCTAAACACTTCTCCATGAAGGACTTGGGAGAAGCATCCTATATTTTAGGGATAAAGATCTATAGAGATAGATCTAAAAGGATGCTTGACTTGTCCCAAGGAACGTACATTGACTCGATGCTAAAGAGGTTTAGAATGGAAGATTCCAAAAGAGGTCTTGTGCTGATGAGCCATGGAATACATCTCTCCAAGAAACAGGCCCCAAAGACACCTGAGGAGAGAGACCGTATGAGTAAGATTCCTTATGCTTTAGCGATCTATCATGTATTATATGATATGTACTAGACCAGATGTCGCTCATGCACTTAGTGTAACAAGCAGATATCAGTCAAATCCAGGAGAAGAACACTAGAAGGCAGTGAAAAATATCTTAAAGTACTTTAGAAGAACTAAGGATGTATTTCTTGTCTACGGTGGGTCTGAATTGAAACTAGATGGATTCACATACTCAAGTTTTCGAACAGACCAAGATGACAGTAAATCTATTTCGGGGTATGTGTTTACCTTAAACGGTGGCGCAGTGAGTTGGAAGAGTTCCAAACAGCAAACAATTGCTGATTCAGTGACAGAGGCAGAGTACATAGCTGCAAGTGAAGCTGCAAAGGAAGCTGTTTGGATGAAGAAGTTCATTACCGAACTTGGTGTGGTTCCTAGCATTACAGGACCAGTACCTTTATTCTGTGACAACACCGGAGTTGTTGCGCATGCTAAGGAACCCAGGTCTCATCAGAAATCCAAACACGTGTTGCGGCGATTTCATTTGATCAGAGAGATCATTGAAAGAGGAGACGTCACCCTGGAGCGTGTGGACTCTCAAGATAATATTGCAGATCCATTTACTAAAGCGTTAACACAACAGCAGTTTGATCGTCACTTAGAGAAGATGGGTATGAGATACCAAGGCGATTGGCTTTAATGCAAGTGGGAGATTGAAAGTAATATGCATACAAGCCAATCATGTATGATGATAAAGCATATACTTTGTAATCAATCTTATTTATTTATTAATAAAAGAATTATTTATAAAGGCATTTATTATCAACATGGTGTTGTTTTAATAATATGTGATAAACTCATAGTTTTAAGCAATGCTTTTATAATCATGATGAGATCATGCTAATGAGATCTAAATTCATAGATAGCTTAAAACTAAAATGTTCCCAATCAATGGATTACTAAAAAGGGGATTAGTGAATCCGGATAGATGGGTACATATGTTGCTTGCTCATTGGATGAGGATGATTGATCTCATGATCATTTGTGTGGAGACACTAAAGCAAGTATGTAGGTGCTTATTGGAGAATAAGTTCACTGAACGTGACTCGCTAAGGAATACCTAATGGAGTTTTACTTACCTGTCAATAGGAATTCATGTAGTGATAGTAGTACAAATGATCCTAGACTTGAGATCATCATAGTATCTTATATATAATTAATTACACTTTGACTTATTCCTTAAGACTCTTAGAGTATATCAAAGGGTATGCTTGGGTGTAATAAGTTATATATGAAGATAATGAATGATAAATAAAGAATTTACCACTTCTAGTAAAAGAAGAGAAATGTCCTATGTGATTCGATAAATGACAACCCAGGAATCCTTGGCCAAAGTGGAATGAAATTAGAAAGTAGTTTCTAATTTGCATTCATTAGGAGTTGTACATTTAGGAATCGAAATAAAATAAGACTTGACAGTAATTCCATGTCTTATATTTAATTGAGACATTGTATGGTGAAAGAATTAAATTGTACAGTAACTATTAACTCAAAGGTTCTTTTATGATTAATGTTGAAATCTATATTATCTAAAAAGTCGTTGATCGCTAGGGAGGCTTATCCTTATTGTAGAATAAATATTATTTATTTAAATAAATTAATCGTTTAATTTATTTATTTAAATAAGATTAGAATTGTTCTAATTGATTTATTCACAACCGGTTTAATATGGAGAACCTAAATGGTCACACCATAAAAGGAAGAATAATTATTTAAGAAGTTAATGGCATAATCGTTATAATATGTTAAGTATATTTAATTTAATCTATGGTGATAGAATAAATTAAATAGCTTAATATTTATTATTTAATATTTTAGAAATATTAAATATAAATTAATAAGAGGAGTCTTATTAATATTATTACAATTATTATTATTTTAATTTCTAAAAGAGTTTATGAATTAATTTAATATAAGTACTCTCATTTATCCCTAATAAGATTAGGGAGCCCATTTAATTAAAAGAATTTAATTAAATAAATAATACATTATTTTAATTAAATAGGGTTATATGATATCTTTATAAGAGGAGTCTTATATTAGATATCAGAAATACGTAATTCCAATAGTTGGAGAGTACGCCCCCTTTTTCTATAGAGATAGAAAAACTAGGGTTTGAGCTAATACACCCTTCTTCTTGAAAATTCTTCTTCCTTGGTGGATCACCTCTAGAGGCCATACACTTGGGTGGCTTACATTGATCAAAGGAAGGAATCTACCCGGAGATTCAAGGAGATCGCGGAGAAGTAGGAGGTGAACTCGTACCTGAGGAAGCTTGTTTCTATAAGGGTATGATTTCATAATTTCTTGTTATTCGTTTTAATTAATAATATGCATAAAGGATGATCCGGGTAATTGGTTTGTGAAAAAAATTTAAAATATGATTTTATTATGCTTCCGCTAATTTTGCAATTTGATTACTACTTTGATTTTCACAAAACCTAACAGTATATGTGTATATATGTATACGGTACGGATCTTAAGTTTACCCCTTATCCAACATACCTTGCGTACCCCCCCTTTAGAGATGGATCGGGCGACGATTCGGCCCGTCACTATATATAGAACCGTCGTCTTAGCTTTTAGCGATGGACAACATATCGTGATGGACAACATATAACGACGGACTAAACCTATACCGATAGACCAAATCGTTGCCCGGTCTGTCGCTAAAGAGGGGTATGCAAGGTATGTTAGATAAGGGGTAAGCTTAAGATCGGGAACGTATATATATATATATATATATATATATATATATATATATATATATATATATATATATATAGAGAGAGAGAGAGAGAGAGACACTCTGAAATTTTCTGTACTACTGACACTAACATTGCATGAAGGCAGATTCGTCTTTTATGAGAGAACCCTGAAAGACAATCAACAACCATACCGGATACTACCGGAGGTTCTGCATCAACCCCAGATCGCAATCTGGGAGTAACCAATCCAATCTTGGAGAACCCCGAGGCATGCAGATCAATACCGTAACACACATCGGAGAAAACCGATTAATCTCGGAGATAACCCCGAGGTATCCAGTCTAAGCCCTAAACATGGGAATAGCCTCCAACCTTGGTGATAGCCCCAAGGAATGCAGTTTCGGCATTAACCCCGAAAATGCTTGTTACAAATGCAACCAACTTCAATCTCGGCGCTCATAACGAGATACACTGTATCAGCCCAACGATGACATCGGGAAGATAGACACACCTCAAAGATGACAATGAGGACTTTCAACCAATTGCAGCAGTCCAATCCCAGCGAAGCTGAGTAACGTCTGCTTTATCGACCCAACCTGGTAATAACACCGGTAAGGGGAAACATCGTCATTTGACCAACACGATGCCACACCAAGTCGTCTCAACACATCTACGCAACAACGGCCCACAAGGCTAACCAATCCCGAGTTGCTATTGTGCGGGGTAACGGATGAAATTGAAGCTTAAAAATCGGAGGGCACCTATTTCGGACCGCCGTTGTCGAGAGTTTGTACGATGGCATGGGATTAGAGTTTGTACGAAGTCTTTGAAGATGGGACGGTGCCCTCCGGTCTTCAAGCTTTAACTTTCATCCGTTACCCCGCACAATAGCAACTCGGGATTGGTTAGCCTTGTGGGCCGTTGTTGCGTAGATGAGTTGAGACGACTTGGTGTGGCATCGTGTTGGTCAGATGACGAAGTTTCCCCTTACCGGTGTTATTGTCGGGTTAGGTCGATAAATCAGACGTTGCTCAGCTTCGCTGGGATTGGACTGCTGCAATTGGTTGAAAGTCCTCATTGTCATCTTTGAGGTGTGTCTGTCTTCCCGATGTCATCGCCGGGCTGATACAGTTTATCTCGTTATGAGCGTCGAGATTGAAGTTGGTTGCATTTGTAACAAGCATTTCCGTGGTTAATGCCGAAACTGCATTCCTTGGGGCTATCACCAAGGTTGGAGGCTATTCCCATGTTTAGGGCTGAAACTGGATACCTCGGGGTTATCTCCGAGATTAATCAGTCTTCTACGGTGTGTGTTACGGTATTGATCTGCATGCCTCGGGGTTCTCCAAGATTGGATTGGATACTCCCAGATTGCGATCTGGGGTTGATGCAGAACCTCCAGTAGTATCCGGTATTGTTGTGGATTGCCTTTCAGGGTTCTCTCATAAAAGACGAATCTGCCTTCATGCAATGTCAGTGTCAGTAGTACAGAAAATTTAGAGTGTCTATATATATATATATATATATATATATATATATATATATATATATATACATTTCGTCCCACCTGGAGTTTAGTTCGTGGTGGTTGACCGTTTTTACAGCTTTATCTACATTTTGTTCCGCCTGGAGTTTCCTCCGTGGCGGTTGATAGCTTTTAACAGCTTTATTTACATTTTTGGTCCCCCATGGAGCTATTTTGTGGTTGGTGATCATGTCTGTATATATATATTTACTGCTTTTATATATATACCTGCTTACTGCTTTCATACAAATTGCGGTATCATGTGAGCCTAGGAATCATGTGATCACAGATTCATCCCATTGGTTCCCGTGATGGACATTTTCAGCTGTAAGCAGCTTGTAAATTATTATGCGGTGTGTGAATTTCCTCAGATGGTTTCCATACCCACGATGAAGTCGACATTATTTTGTACATTATTTCCGTACGGATGCTTCGCAGCCGTCAAATAAAATCAACCAAGCCGTGCATCTAATAAAATGGGAGTGCAAAAGGCCTCAATTACTATTGAGCGTCAGGGTTTGAAAAACCTCTTTTATAAAACATCACTGCCATATATTGTTAAAATTAAATTTTTACATAAATTCAAACCCTGCGTATATAGGTGTGAACGAGGCCTCGTACCACTTTCAAATAACAGCACATTGACTCACACACACACATTCAGATAATAGTTTCTTGAAAAGAGGCAGTCACCGTGGTAACACGAATGTCGGGGGGTGCCTAACACCTTCCCCCCGCATAACCAAGTCCCCGGACCCTAAACGAATCTCGGTTTCACCGACCCGTATAGCAGTGTCACATCACTGGGTCAATGTGCAAACCTTTTCTCGGTTGTGTTGGTACAACCATTTAAAAAACCAACTGGCGACTCTTAACAGTCCATCGTCGACATTATACATGTCGAACCTTTTTCATTTGTTTTTTCAAACAAATCTCACCTAAAATGAGAACACTGAAGAACAAGTAACGGAAAGGGACATCTAAAAATCCAGACGTCGACAGGTGGCGACTCTGGTGGGGTCTCCAGTAAGAGGACTTAAGCCGCTATTTCAATCTTTTCAAAATTGTTATCTGCTTGTGTGTGTGGATGTTGCATTTGCATTGGATGAATGTGTACGAATGCATGTCTTGTTTATTTAGTGCATCGCACTATAAACTGCATGTGATGTTAGTGCCTCGCACTATAAACTGGCTGTGATGTTAGTGCCTCGCACTATAAACTGCTCATGATATTAGTGCTTCGCACATGTAATCATTTCATACGGTGAGACGCGATGTATGTGAATGTATGTTGTGTGGTCCCTCCACCAGGAGGCTATCCCGTCGGTGTTTGATTACTGGACTCGTGAGAAGCCTGATTCTCCGAGGCTCAGGAAAGGCACCACCCAAATTTGCTCCAGTTGAAAGACCGGATTAACTTCCCGTCAAGCAGATTGCGATGATTTGGGAACCTTCATGCCAAAAAGCCACGAGAGTAACCTAAGATAGGTCAGCCTTTGATAAACCCAAAATGGAGGAAAGTCTCTTCATGCTCTCATTTTAAATTACACAATTTCATGACATATCTATCTCCATGTAATGAGAAATATGAAGGAATGTGTACACATGTACATACATGCTACAAACAGTTGACATCCGTTTTTGCAGGATAAAATTCCTAAAATGGACTCATCACATTGCATATTAATATTCACCTTCCCTAAGGACTAAACTATGCAAGTCTTTCGCAGGGAGTCAATCGGGCCTACTACCCGTTCAAAGTCCAAAAAGGCAACAGGCCTACAGTCAATTATGTCGTCATCCGACCAGACTGAACTTAATCCCGTTTCTCGCAAAGAATTTGACGGATTAAGTAAACAAATTGTAGATTTGGCTGTTCTGTTCAAAGAATTACACCAGTCTACACAGGGTCAGAAAATACTCGTACAAAACTAAACTCATGATGCTGCCCATCCCACTGGAGACCCAGACACTGGTGACATCAAAAAGAAAGTCCTCCAAATAGAAGAGACCCTTCGCACTATCAAAGGAATTGGAACACACGAGAGTGTTTCATATGCTGATCTATGTATTTTTCCTGGTGTTCATTATCCAGAAAAGTTTAAAACTCCTGACTTTGAAAAATATGACGGGTTAGGAGATCCTTATACACACTTAAAGGTATTTATTGGAGAACATGGATCTTATGCAGAGGATGAAGAGCTCAGAATGCAATTATTCCAAAAGAGTCTAACTGGAGAAGCCCGTTCATGGTACACAAGATTAGACAACTCCAAAATCCATAGCTGGGAAGAGCTAGCACATGCCTTCCTCACTCAATACAGCTTTCAGTCTCAAATGGCTCCTGATCGGTATCAAATTACCAAGATAAAAAAAATAGTCTAACGAGTCTTTCAGAGAGTATGCCCAGAGGTGGAGACGCCTGGCTGCCCAAGTGAATCCTTCCATAACCGAATCAAAAATGGTTATGACGTTCATAGACATACAAGAAGCTCCCTTCTATGAGAGAGTTTTAGCCGGCATCGGCGAACCGTTTTCTGAAATGGTCAAACATGGGGAGATGGCTGAGATGGGATTGAAATCCGGAAAGATTCAAGACCTAGCTGCACTCAAAGCTGTTGCTGATCACATCCAGACTGGAAATTATGGGAACAACCCCAGGAGGGTCCGTAAAAAGAACGAGGAAGACGTTTCCCTAATACTACAGGGTCAAAAAGGCAGTCAAAATATGCCTGTTCAGAGGAGAAACTATACTCCCTTTTCAGCACAGTCTGTAAACCCTCCAATACCAAAAGGTGGAGAAGCCAAACGCCCTCGAGTGTTCATGCCCTTAGGGGATACCCTCGAGAATATCCTTAATCTTCTGACAACACAAAAGAAGATTACACATCTACTTGCACCAGCCAACCCAAATGGAAGGGGTTTTAATGCTGCTCGAAAATGTGCTTATCATGCCGGGGTACCTGGACATGATACTCAGGATTGTTGGGCCTTGAAACACAAGATCCAACACCTGATAGACAACGGTGAGATCGTGGTCACAAAACCAGATCAACCTAACGTTCAAGACAACCCTCTTCCTCAACACAAAGAAGAAGAGGTCAACATGATTAATTGGAGCAGTAGACAGAGTTCCAACTTCAGCCGTGATTCTTCCCAAACCATCAAAGACGGTGATAACAGATGGGATTATGCCAAGTTCCAGTTCACAATGGAACGAAAAATGAAAGCTCTCTGCAAACAAATTGAGCAATTGGCGGAACAGGTTACTTATCAGCATCAAGTGACTCGTCAGCTAATCAGTTAGGAGCATGCCAGTCTCCTGCCCATTGTCATGAATATTCCCTCTTCACTTTCAGAAAATGAAATGCTGGAAGACAAAGTGACGAAGAGACCAAATGCCAAGGCCCGTCGGGATTTCGCCAACAAAAGGGAATTCACCTATTTGGGTCAACCTATGGAGGAGATACTTCACATTTTAATCAATGAAGGAAGAATCAGTTCCCTTCTACCTCCAATCAACCCCCGTTCGGGACGGTACAATTCTGAGGGAGTATGTCAATATCATTCCCAATCTCATGGTCACAGCACAGAAGAATGCTGGGCACTCCGCCACCTTATTCAGAACCTAATCGACAGTGGCATATTGTGCCTGGCAGATGACGACACTGTGCTACGCGCCAGTGAGAATGCAGGTCCCACTAAATGGAAGAGTGTGGTGGCCGTCATATCTACTGAAGCTGATCAATCACTCGTCATGCCAATGATTTAACTCAAAGGAAGCAACAATCCTTTGAAAGCGGCCGCTCCCGAGCCAATCAACTTGCCGTGCAGAGCACAATATCCTATTGTTAGCTTGCATAAAGTTCCGTGGAATTATGGAGAAGGTAAAGGATCCACCTCACATACCACTGCTGCAGTGTCGAAAGAAAATCCATTGTACCTTCCCCAACGGGTGATGAAATCTGCTGCCAAATCAAAAGGAAAAATACCCACGGAGAAGATTAAAGAATTCCTCCGCACTATGGGTCATAACGAAGCTACGGTGGTTTTAAGCTTGAAAGAAGCACACAACAGATATCAATTTTGGACATGGTCCTCACTTTCGAGAATCACCGGAAGATCTTGTTAAAGGTTTTAGAAGAAGCCTATCTCCCGACATCCGTGGATGAGGAAAAATTTCAATATCTGGTTGATCACATTTTCAACGACAATGTGATATCCTTCACTGATGATGACATTCCGCCTGAAGGGACCGGTCATTGCAAATCGTTGCACATCGCAGTCTTGTCCTCCGGATATATGGTTGCTGGAGTCCTGATAGATGGAGGCTCAACCCTAAATATCTGCCCATATGCTACCTTGGTGAAGATGAATATCAATCCTAATCGAATCCAGAGTAGCCATACTATCATCAAAGCTTTTGATGGAGCCTATCGGAATTCGGTTGGAGTAATTGAGCTGCCAATTGAGATTGGTCCTCATACATTCTGTGGATCCTTCCATGTGCTCAAGATAGAATCGGGATACAACCTGCTCTTGGGACGACCATGGATCCAAGTGGCTGGGGCAGTCCCCTCCACCCTTCATCAACAATTAAAATATATTGTCAACAATAGCTTGGTCACTGTCAATGCTGAACCAGAGTGTCCTCAACACGGGGATTTACCGGTCATCAATGCTAATGCGGACGTTGAACCAGTCAGTTTTCATGGTTTACAAATAAGCAATACCCAATACCATGCTATTGGAGCACCACTACCCGAACCCCAGATTTCTGCTGAAGTGATGTCAGCCACTCAAGAAATGATGTCGTTGGGTCATAAACCAGGACAAGGGTTGGGTAAAGATTGTCAGGGTGTCAAGTACCCTATTCGCTTAACCAAGCACACTGGAACAACTGGACTAGGCTATTTGGCCAGCACTAGTCACAGGAACCCTCATAAACATCCACAGGTTCCTTCAGCTTCAACAATGTGGCGTTTATCTTCGCCTTCAAGTGCTGAGTCCGCATAACCTCCTGTAAAGGTGCTAGCCAATGTCATGGCTATGTTATTTCCTAAGCCGAAACCGGTGGAGGAAAACAAAATCGTTATTCCAGATCCCGCAATCGAAGAAGAGGAGCGGAGAATCAAGGAAAACATTGTCCGAATAATGTTGGGCATGAGTATCATCGTCCATGATGAACATACCAACCGAATAATGTTGGGCATGAGTATCATCGTCCATGATGAAACGATACTATGTCTGAGATAACTCGCAACACCCTGGTGTCAAACCATCAGGTCACCAGTCATTCCGGTTTTTTAACCCTTTACCACATACAACTTTTCGGCACTTTGCCTATCAGGAAAACATACTTTTCAAGCCAGCAGCCTGGCTTTCCTTTGCGCTCATACAACTTAGGTCATCCCACCGTGGATCGAACCTCTTACGTTTACAGTTTGACTACCCATACCTGGGATCAAACTTTTCCTCTGTAGTTTATCCTCAACTTAGGATTAAACTTTCTCATCCCCGCACTCTGACCTGCACATGGGATTACGCTGTCTCTTCTCGCCCTGAGGGGCGAACTACGTCGACTTGATCTCCTCTTCAATAGGAGTACGTAGGCAACCATTTCATATGGCCCGGTCGCAATAAAACAAAAACAACAAAAACATTTCTACCCTTCTATCCTCACAAAAAACAACAAAAATTTTCCTACACCATTTCTACCACATACAGCGTTGAACCTCTTACACCAGGTTCGAACTACGCATACCTGATCTCCTCTTTAATAGGAGTATGTAGGCAGCCATTCATTGTGCAGTCTCACCCCCTACCAAAACACAAACCCTTGTCAGTTGGTACTGGGATCAAACATCAATCCACTTCATTTCATTCGGCTTCAGACCAAAGGGATGGAATTACCCAACCTCTCCTCCCAAAGAGGAGATTCGACGACCATCTAAGCTGCGGTCATACCTTGAAGAGTAACGCCAATCCATAAGAGATGGAATTAACTAGGCTTCTCCTGAATAGAAATACTGGCGACCATCTGTGGTGCGGTCAATCTCAGAGAGGAAAGCCACACTCCTCTCTACATTTCCATACAGAAACCAGTCCCAAGACTCCAAAAGATGGTAGGGATACACAGATTGATGATCCATTCTGAACTATCCAGAGACAACTCAATGTCCATCCACCCAGGAGGAATTCAGAATACATCAAGATCACAAGCCCTGAAGCAGCAGGTAAAATATCAAACAAATAGCAAGGTGTATCAAAAAGGGAAGTGATCAAAAAATATATTTCCCTGTCATATATAATGTTGTTTGATATACATGATGTAAACTGTACATGACAAAATGGCTAAGCTAGTCTATGCAGGATAGTACAAGCTAATCTATGAGTCAGGATACACGCGAGCTAACAAGCCCAACATAGCATCCCTCTCAGAAGAAGGAGGTAAAGTTGTGGTCTCCTGTATGAGAGTATCCACACGACCCAATAGATCAAAAGTCGTCTGTATGATGACCATATGCTCATCAATATATGCGCTCCTCTCTGTGATTATGTCAGTGGTAAGGGACCTCGCTGCAGTACTGTCTGTGACAGCTACATCCCGGGAAGATATGGCACTATCCCGCTCAACTATCACTGCATCTCTGGCTAATCTGGCCTCATCCCGCTCAACAATAGCGGCATCCCTGCGAGCTAAGGCCTCATCTCTCTCTAACAGAGCGGCCTCCCTCACATCCAGAGCAGTCGACATCATAGATCGAATCTGATCTCTCTCAAAGGTCATCAGCTGAAGACTCTGCTCTAAGTACTGTGCCGAGTGCTGAATCGCAACAGTGCAGGTACTAGGAGAATCCAGAAGAAATATTGGCAACCCAGCAGCGAGCTCCTCCTCGAAGTGGGTATCAATGTCCTCCACATGATCCACACCCTCTGTGTCACTATCCGATACTGCAGATACTACTGCAGCCTATAAAACCTCCGTCTCCATCCAGGCGAAATACTCTGCGAAATAACCTGGACTGCTCACTGAAAAAGCAGCTACCTCACGATGGTCCCAACAAGCGTATACACGAGATCAGTTCTCGGCTGAGAGGTATCAGGCAGCTGAACGCTGACCTGTCGCACCTATGAAAGGATGAAAATCCTGAAACTAGTCGAACTGCGACATCACGGCCAATGGGTGATAAGTAGTCACACCCCTCAAGCCGGCCAGAGGGAGGAAATCCATGCCCGGAGCATGAGTAATAAAGTTGTATGGTGAGCTAAGCCCCGAGCACAGCAATATGCTAAATGGGTCTATGATATCTGCCAAAAATGCGGACCAGGACTGAGCATCTATACACTCCGATGGCTGAAAGGAGTATGACATGGCCACATCGTGGGTAAACCAATATCCATGCCGTCTAAGAGTACCAATCGATCTCAAGTGTGACATGAACCACACATACAGAAGGACTGAGCTCCCAGTAAACACTCCTAATGGATAAGTACTGCAGTAGGATGCTGACCGCAGAGTCTCTGCCAAGATCATAGGCACAATGGTATGACCCTCCCTGAGAGCTCTCACAGCCATGATAACGCCTATATCTATCTCATCCATATACCGCGACATGTACACATATGATAGTACACATAACATCAGTACGTCAACTCTAGCTATACGCCAATGATCCTTCGGTGCGGTGAAATCCCCGAAATGTCGTGAGTAACTGTCCTCTGAGCCAAATTTGTCTAACAGAAAATGCTGAGAGATCACATGGCCAGATGTCAGCTCATCCTACACTACTCTGCGCCTCAATCTTGTGAGAGTCATGAATCGCCTACTCATGTATCCCAGAGCCATATGCATGCAAGGTCTGTCCAAAGGCAGCATCGTCAAACGTGCATACTCCTCCAAAGTAGAAATCAACTCATGGGTGCCGAAGCGGAATACCTGCCTGTCAGATCTCTAATGCTCTAGCATCCCATCTACGAATCCTGCAGGAACCTGAAATGCCAAAAGAGTCATGGTATGCTGCAGTAATATATCTACGGTCACCCTGTCTGGTGGTGACATACTATCATACCACGATCGCATACCCGATGCCACCACTGACGGTGGGGTATGATCTATACGGCTAACTGTCGAAGAAGACATCTGTGAGGGCCGTGTCATAAGACCATCCATGGGCCAATGCTGAATATCTCTGGACATACATACATATGCATAACATGATACATGCATAACAGATAATGGATGACAATATGATATAGGGAATGGAAAAGACTGTGCATACATTCCTAAGTATATCATCATCTAATACATCAGCTTTGTACAGCTACAAATACAGGGAAATGGGGCACAGACGCCCTACTACTAACATAGGCCTATTAAAAGATATAGCGAGAATGGGGAACAGCCACCTAATATCTAACAGAGGCCTATCAAAAGATATAACGAGAATACATCAGAAGAAGACAATGGTGTCGATATCCACTTCATCAATCATGTCCACCTGATGTAACTCCTCCTGAGTCATTGGATCTCTATCAACAGGGATGTCAGGCCTATAAAGAGGAGGATCTGCGCCGGTAAAATCAAATGGGTCGTCCGAGGGGCCAGCGCCTGAGCTGGAAGGAACAAATGACTCCGCCTCTGCTGGATCTCTGCCCAAGTGCCGAATAAATATATGTTCCTGGTCCAACTGACGGGTGAAGCTATCAATCTGTGTCACATGAGTCGGATCTCGGACACAAGCTATCCAATCCATCATCGTCAAGGATCCAGGAACCATGTCCCCCATAAACTGTGTGGCACGAGACTGGGCTCCAATAGTACGAGGAAGCCACCAACGCTGGAATATCTCCTGAGTACATGGACCCTCTGATAATGCAAATCCGTCAACACCCAACAACAGGATATCAATGGCGGGTGACTGCGATATAGGCAAGTGACGCCTGACAGGAGGTAACATAGGTATACGAATCTCCCCTGTGGTGCTCCTGATAGCACACTCTCCTAGATAGAGCTCCCAACCGCCATCTGTGAAGAGTGGAACTCTCCTGGTGAAAATCAAATACTCGACCTCAGTCGGGTATCCATCCTCAAAACCCACTATCAAGTGTTCCCCAGAATAGGGAAACCAGGTGATGATGTCGGCCGACAGCAACTCCAGCTGCATACGGCAATGAGTGAATCCCTCCGCTACATGGACCTCGGGCAGAATCGAATGATGCCATCTTCGTCCTCGTGGATAGGTATCTAAACCTAACACACTCACGGGACGCAAACAGGGAAGCCTCTCGTAGGCCCAAAACTGCCAACACAATGGCAAGACATCTGCTATCAGTAAACACGCTTAACCTATAAATGGGAAAAGATAAGAGAAATACTCATCAGCAAAAATGGGTAAAATCCTAGCCAAGCCTCGGTCAAACCCTGTGAGCGCATACGCATGCCTCGGAGGAAATAGGCAAAGGTATAGGAGCCCTAATCGTACTCTTGAATACGGTCCACGTCACGCGTAGCGCTGACCAAAGCAAAAGATACCGTGGAAGAGTTATCTGCTATGAAGCAGCCTCGAATGATCATTAGGAACAATCACCGCAGAACGCGATCCCTGATCCTAACATCATTAGGTAAGGGCTCACTCAATAGCCCGCTCACAGCATCCACTCTCAAAGGACCTGAACGGATGGTCCTGCCTTTGAGCGCCGCTGCCGGAACTCCTAACAAGGATCTGACGGCAGTAGGGGTAATATTCGCTATGCAAGGCACTGGCTCCCCTCCAAACTCCACGTAGTTGATAAATTGCCAATCCATCGGTGTCATCATCACCTCACAATCCAGCAGGTGGAGTGACTGAGTCTGGTAAAACCACCGCTCAGACAATGCCCTGAGGTAACCCCAGGGACAACAACGGGGAAGGATGGAAAAGAATGCCTCAAATCCCCACTCATGCACTACTGATCTATAATCAGGATGAAGCGCCTGGTACCTGGAGTGGATGCTAAACCAGTTCCCTTCAGGCTATGTAAAACCTAGAACCTGCATGAAATGCAAATATACGTCAGAATCCTTTAATCATCATCAATAGGAAAGAAGGAAAAGCAAAGTCTAACGCCATACCTCGTTAGCATGTAAGTACATCGATGGATGTCTGCTCAAATCACCCAGCAACTCTGGGTTCGCCACCTGAATGCTCGAAAGCTCTCTACGAGGGACAGGTGCAGCAGGAGCGGGATCCTCTATCGGAATATCCGCCTCCTCGTCCTCAACGTCTGGAACACCTACCTCGACAGGACGTATCACGACCTCCACCAATCGGCAAGGATGTCTGATAGAACGGGGACGAGGTACTTAAGAAGCCCTCTGTCGTACACCAGAAGCGGTCCTATAGGAACTGCTCGGCTGATCCGGATCCATAATATCTGGACAACAAGTCTCTAAATCACCTCAGAAAGGGTGTGGTATTTCCTTACCTAGAGCTTTCTCTAATGCATTTATGATTATATGCCTGCATGCATTTACTTTAACAAACAATAGAGTTAAAATGCATGACTACCCAATGCCTATATTTTGAAAAATTTTGTCATAGTCTCCTTTGAAAATAGGACTATCCACATGCACTCAGGCATGTTTAGGTGGCCATTCAGTAGCACACCTGCCCCAAAGTCATATACACAATATATACATTAAAAATCAAAAGCATCATGCATAAGGCCAACCTCAATGCTAGGAGTACTTCGCCTTTCTACCTTTTGCTCATTGGACCTCAAATAAGACAAAAAATGGTAGAAAAAGGTGCCAATTTGACTGTCTCAAAAGTCAAATTTTTTCACATCATTATGTTCAGCATGGTTTAATACTAACCTTTACTATGTTGAATATTTTTTATCAAGTCATTTGTGCATACATAACCACTACTATGTGTTTAGATGCATTTTATGCGATAACTCACAATTTAACGGACAAAAACTAGAGAAAATACAGGCATACGTTACTAGGATAGTGTGGAACACTTGCACGGTGACAAAATTTGCAGAAAGCAGCCCGAACTCAGCAGATCTTAAGATGGCTCGCGATTTTCTCTAAGCGAAACAAGTTAAAAGTGACTTGTGAATGCTGATGGCTGATGGATATATGATCAACGCCTGGCCGCAGGCCTATCTACGGCTACAGCAGGTACACCTGCGGCACCCCCATATGGGTCCCATCCCTCCAGCTCAGTCCAGTTCGAGTTGCAAAGGAGGTCTTACGCATTAAAAAGGTCAAATCGAGAATAAAAACACCACGCGATTGAGCAAAACTGCATACAATCCTAGTCTTCTCTGATGAGACTTTGAATCGATACATCACGCATTGGTATTCGTGCACACACAGGGCACACTATACCAGTGATCTTAAATGATATCAGTTAAGCTCGACAATACCGTACGCAGGTCCAATGCCACTTATTCAGGATCATCATCCTTGACAACGTGAGTCCCCGACGGGGGTTACAACGTGAGTCCCCGACGGGGGTTACAACGTGAGTCCCCGACGGGGGTTACAACGTAGATCCTCGGCGGGGGTTACAACGCTTGTTCATCCGTTGACACAAAAATCAACGAAGGTAAAGCAGCCTTGACATTATCTTAGTCGATGGCAAGTAAACCCATCAGAGCATACACAGTTGTTCGATCAATGCATACGTCCTTAGTAGATCTCCCGAGGGGTTTGCAATGTGAATTCACGGCAAGGGATTACCACGTACATTCAAGCCGTTGACACACACATCAATGAAGGTCAAGCAGCCTTGACATCATTCCAGCTGATAGAGGGTTAAACCTATCAGAGCTCTGGAGCCATTCGGGGTTCTTACCACCCGATTACCCATATTCCCTGGTGGGGGGGGGGGTCACAATGCACTGTTCTATTGATCTACATAAAAACAGAAGTCAAGCAACCTTGACAGTATATCCCACAGGATTTTTCAGCCGTTGATTCACATATCGGTGAAATACACGTCAACGAAGGTCAGGCATCCCTGACAGCATTTGCTGTTGGCAGTAACTCCAACAGAACCCTGACATGTCCTGACGATACAAACCAGGAGATTGTCATCAAGGAGGATGGATGATGGAATGTGTTATACACATCCTCAAACAGATCAAGCTTTATCCCCACATATCTCTTACACATAAGAGGTACCTCTGTAGGATCTAGTCCTTATCCAGGAATTTGATGATAACTCCAACATCAACATCCTGACAGACTCAGATTATACATCAAATTTGGTTATCATTGCCAATCCCCGGTTGAAGCAACAGGGAGCCAGCAATTATCCTCAGCGTGTTGGGCTACAACCCCGTACACATGCATCATACATCTACATCATGTTGCTATCCATAGTACCATGTTTGTTTTATTAAGTTTCAAGTGTCTAGGATTCTTTATCCTACCCATGCATCGCCATGCATGAGTATGATAAAGAGGGGCATCTGTAAACACTCGAAATTTTCTGTACTACTGACACTAACATTGCATGAAGGCAGATTCATCTTTTATGAGAGAACCCTGAAACACAATCCACAACCATACCGGATACTACCAGAGGTTCTACATCAACCCCAGATCGCAATCTGGGAGTAACCAATCCAATCTTGGAGAACCCCGAGGCATGCAGATCAATACCAGAACACACACCGGAGAAGACCGATTAATCTCAAAGATAACCCCGAGGTATCCAGTCTCAGCCCTAAACATGGGAATAGCCTCCAACCTTTGTGATAGCCCCAAGGAATGCAGTTTCGGCATTAATCCCGAAAATGCTTGTTACAAATGCAATCAGCTTCAATCTCGGCGCTCACAACGAGATACACTGTATCAGCCTGGCGATGACATCGGGAAGACAGACACACATTAAAGATGACAATGAGGACTTTCAACCAATTGCAGCAGTCCAATCCCAGCGAAGCTGAGCAACGTCTGCTTTATCGACCTAACCCGGCAATAACACCGGTAAGGGGCAACATCGTCATCTGACCAACACGATGCCACACCAAGTCGTCTCAACACATCTACGCAACAACGGCCCACAAGGCTAACCAATCCCGAGTTGCTATTGTGCGGGGTAACTGATGAAGTTGAAGCTTAAAAACCGGAGGGCATTGTCCCATCTTCAAAGACTTCGTACAAACTCTAATCCCATGCCATCGTACAAACTCTCGACAACGGCGTTCCAAAATAGGTCCTGTATACCTCAAACGGATGCCCGGATTGCACTTTAGAAAAACTGAGTGGACATTACAGTGCCCGCGTGCACGTACTTCGAAACGACCCCGACCCGACCAAACCGGGCCGACCCGACCCGCCTCTAGTACACCTGCGGCTGAGCCGCAGGTACACCTGCGGTAGTTTTGCCTATAAATAGAGGGCTTGGGGTGTTGATTTTTAAGAGAAAAAAGACGGGGAAACCCTGCAGAATTCGCTCTATACTTGCCATACAGTGTACTTTCCCACTTTAAACACCTGTGAGCTCATATATAGCCCTCTTTTGTACCTACAAAAGCTAGTGTTTACTCACTCTAAAGATATAAAAGTCTTCTTTGGCAGCCCACTGTAAGCCTTTTCACACACTTTAGAGTCTTTCTCTTCATTTTTGCACACACCCTTCTACATGTTGAGAGTCGTGTTGCTTGCTTTTGCCCGGACTTCGGTCCGTGGTTTCATTTCAATCTGTATATATATATATATATATATATATATATATATATATATATATATATATATATATATATATATATATATATATATATATATTTACATATATATTGACTAACATTACTGAGTTATGCCTCGGTTGAGCCTAGACTTCGGTCTGGAACGTTTATTTGCTTTTCTATATATATATTTTATATATATATGAACTGTGTATCAGACTTTATTCGATTGAGCCTAAACTTCGATTTTGGTGCGTTTATTGTTTTAATATATATATATATATATACTTATATATATTAACTGTGTGTCGGACTTTGTTCGATGAGCCTAAACTTCGGTTTGGTGCGTTTAATCGCTTTTATATATATATATACTTATATATATGAACTGCTATCGAACTCTGTTCGGTGAGCCTGGATTTTACATCCGGTGCGTTTACTCGCTTTTATATATATATACTTATATATATGAACTGCTATCAAACTCTGTTCGGTGAGCCTGGATTTTACATCCGGTGCGTTTACTCGCTTATATATATATATATATATATATATATATATATATATATATATATATATATATATATATATGAACTGCTATCGAACTCTGTTCGGTGAGCCTGGAATTTATATCCGGTGCGTTTACACGCTTTTATATATATATATATATATATATATATATATATATATATATATATATATATATATATATATATATATATATATATATTTACATTTCGTCCCACCTGGAGTTTACTTCGTGGTGGTTGACCGTTTTTACAGCTTTATCTACATTTTGTCCCGCCTGGAGTTTCCTCCGTGGCGGTTGATAGCTTTTAACAGCTTTATTTACATTTTTGGTCCCCCATGAAGCTATTTTGTGGTTGGTGATCATGTCTGTATATATATATTTACTGCTTTTATATATATACCTGCTTACTGCTTTCATACAAATTGCGGTATCATGTGAGCCTAGGAATCATGTGATCACAGATTCATCCCATTGGTTCCCGTGATGGACATTTTCAGCTGTAAGCAGCTTGTAAATTATTATGCGGTGTCTGAATTTCCTCAGATGGTTTCCATACCCACGAGGAAGTCGGCATTATTTTGTACATTATTTTCGTACGGATGCTTCGCAGCCGTCAAATAAAATCAACCAAGCCGTGCATCTAATAAAATGGGAGTGCAAAAGGCCTCAATTACAATTGAGCGTCAGAGTTGGAAAAACCTCTTTTATAAAACATCACTGCCATATATTGTTAAAATTAAATTTTTACATAAATTCAAACCCTGCGTATATAGGTGCGAACGAGGCCTCGTACCACTTTCAAATAGCAGCACATTGACTCACACACACACATTCAGATAATAGTTTCTTGAAAAGAGGCGGTCATCGTGCTAACACGGATGTCGGGGGGTGCCTAACACCTTCCCCCCGCATAACCAAGTCCCCGGACCCTAAACGAATCTCAGTTTCACCGACCCGTATAGCAGTGTCACATCACTAGGTCAATGTGCAAACCTTTTCTCGGTTGTGTTGGTACAACCATTTAAAAAACCAACTGGCGACTCATAATAGTCCATCGTCGACATTATACATGTCTGACCTTTTTCACTTGTTTTTTCAAACAAATCTCACCTAAAATGAGAACACCAAAGAACAAGTAATGGAAAGGGACATCTAAAAATCCTGACGTCGACATGTGGCGACTCTGCTGGGGACTCCAGTAAGAGGACTTAAGCCGCTATTTCAATCTTTTCAAAATTATTATCTGCTTGTGTGTGTGGATGTTGCATTTACATTGGATGAATGTGTACGAATGCATGTCTTGTTTATTTAGTGCCTCGCACTATAAACTGCCTGTGATGTTAGTGCCTCGCACTATAAACTGCTCATGATAGTAGTGCTTCACACATGTCATCATTTTATACAGTGAGACGCGATGTATGTGAATGTATGTTGTGTGGTCCCTCCACCAGGAGGCTATCCCGTCGGTGTTTGATTACTGGACTCGTGAGAAGCCTGATTCTCCGAGGCTCAGGAAAGGCACCACCCAAATTTGCTCCAGTTGAAAGACCGGATTAACTTCCCGTCAAGTAGATTGCGATGATTTGGGAACCTTCATGCCAAAAAGCCGCGAGAGTAACCTAAGATAGGTCAGCCTCTGATAAACCCAAAACGGAGGAAAGTCTCTTCATGCTCTCATTTTAAATTACACAATTTCATGGCATATCTATCTCCATGTAATGAGAAATATGAAGGAATATGTAC
Organism: Panax notoginseng; assembly: GCA_016801055.1. Taxonomy (NCBI): domain Eukaryota; kingdom Viridiplantae; phylum Streptophyta; class Magnoliopsida; order Apiales; family Araliaceae; genus Panax; species Panax notoginseng. Next base: position 42,586,512 of record CM029018.1, on the reverse strand, counting down.
ACATATACATACATGCTACAAACAGCTGACATCCGTTTTTGCAGGATAAAATTCCTAAAATGGACTCATCACATTGCATATTAATATTCACCTTCCCTAAGGACAAAACTATGCAAGTCTTTCGCAGGGAGTCAATCGGGCCTACTACCCGTTCAAAGTCCAAAAAGGCAACAGGCCTACAGTCAATTATGTCGTCATCCGACCAGACTGAACTTAATCCAGTTTCTCGCAAAGAATTCGACGGATTAAGTAAACAAATTGCAGATTTGGCTATTCTGTTCAAAGAATTACACCAGTCTACACAGGGTCAGAAAATACCCGTACATGCTAAATCCTCCACATAAGGAGGAGTTCAGGTCGTTACCATACCTGAACTGCAGTTGGATCAGACCAACAAAACTCATGATGCTGCCCATCCCACGGGAGACCCAGACACTGGTGACATCAAAAAGAAAGTCCTCCAAATAGAAGAGACCCTTCGCACTATCAAAGGAATTGGAACACACGGGAGTGTTTCATATGCTGATCTATGTATTTTTCCTGGTGTTCATTATCCAAAAAAGTTTAAAACTCCTGACTTTGAAAAATATGACGGGTTAGGAGATCCTTATACACACTTAAAGGTATTTATTGGAGAACTTGGATCTTATGAAGAGGATGAAAAGCTCAGAATGCAATTATTCCAAAAGAGTCTAACTGGAGAAGCCCGTTCATGGTACACAAGATTAGACAACTCCAAAATTCACAGCTGGAAAGAGCTAGCACATGCCTTCCTCACTCAATACAGCTTTCAGTCTCAAATGGCTCCTGATCGGTATCAAATTACCAAGATCAAAAAACAGTCTAACGAGTTTTTCAGAGAGTATGCCCAGAGGTGGAGACGCCTGGCTGCCCAAGTGAATCCTTCCATGACCGAATCAGAAATGGTCATGACGTTCATAGACATACAAGAAGCTCCCTTCTATGAGAGAGTTGTAGCCGGTATTGGCAAACCGTTTTCTGAAATGGTCAAACATGGGGACATGGCTGAGATGGGATTGAAATCCGGAAAGATTCAAGACCTAGCTGCACTCAAAGCTATTACTGATCACATCCAGTCTGGAAATTATGGGAACAACCCTAGGAGGGTCCATAAAAAGAAAGAGGAAGACGTTTCCCTAATACTACAGGGTCAAAAAGGCAGTCAAAATATGCCTGTTCAGAGGAGAAACTATACTTCCTTTCCAGCACAGTCTGTAAACCCTCCAATACCAAAAGGTGGAGAAGCCAAACGCCCTCGAGTGTTCACGCCCTTAGGGGATACCCTCGAGAATATCCTTAATCTTCTAACAATATAAAAGAAGATTAAACATCTACTTCCCCCAGCCAACCCAAATGGAAGGGGTTTTAAAGCTGCTCCAAAATGTGCCGGGGCACCTGGACATAATACTCAGGATTGTTGGGCCTTGAAACACAAGATCCAAGACCTGATAGACAACGGTGAGATCGTGGTCAGTAAACCATATCAATCTAACGTTCAAGACAACCCTCTTCCTCAACACAAAGAAGAAGAGGTCAACATGATTAATTGGAGCAGTGGACAGAGTTCCAACTTCAGCTGTGATTCTTCCCAAACCATCAAAGACGGTGATAACAGATGGGATTATGCCAAGTTCCAGTTCACAATGGAACGAAAAATGAAAGCTCTCTACAAACAAATTGAGCAATTGGCGGAACTGGTTACTTATCAGCATCAAGTGACTCGTTAGCTAATCAGCCAGGAGCATGCCAGTCTCTTGCCCATTGTCATGAATATTCCCTCTTCACTTTCAAAAAATGAAATGCTGGAAGACAAAGTGACGAAGAGAACAAATGCCAAGGCCCGTCGGGATTTCGCCAACAAAAGGGAATTCACCTATTTGTGTCAACCTATGGAGGAGATACTTCACATGTTAATCAATGAAGGAAGAATCAGTTTCCTTCTACCTCCAATCAACCCCCGTTCAGGATGGTACAATTCTGAGGGAGTATGTCAATATAATTCCCAATCTCGTGGTCACAACACAGAAGAATGCTGGGCACTCTGCCACCTTATTAGGAACCTAATTGACAGTGGCGTACTGCGCCTGGCAGATGATGACACTGTGCTACGCGCTAGTGAGAATGCAGGTCCCACTAAATGGAAGAGTGTGGTGGCCGTCATATCTACTGAAGCTGATCAATCACTCGTCATGCCAATAATTCAACTCAAAGGAAGCAATAATCCTTTGAAAGTGGCCGCTCCCGAGCCAATCAACTTGTCGTGCAGAGCACAATATCCTATTGTTAGCTTGCATAAAGTTCCGTGGAATTATGGAGAAGGTAAAGGAACCACCTCACATACCACTGCTGCAGTGTCGAAAGAAAATCCACTGTACCTTCCCCAACGGGTGATGAAATTTGCTGCCAAATCAAAAGGAAAAATACCCACGGAGAAGATTGAAGAATTCCTCCGCACTATGGGTCATAACGAAGCTACGGTGGTTTTAAGCTTGAAAGAAGCACCACAACAGATATCAATTTTGGACATGGTCCTCACTTTCGAGAATCACCGGAAGATCTTGTTAAAGGTTTTAGAAGAAGCCTATCTCCCGACATCCGTGGATGAGGAAAAATTTCAACATCTGGTTGATCACATTTTCAACGACAATGTGATGTCCTTCACTAATAATGACATTCCGCCTGAAGGGACCGGTCATTGCAAACCGTTGCACATCGCAGTCTTGTCCTCCAGATATATGGTGGCTGGAGTCCTGATAGATGGAGGCTCATCCCTAAATATTTGCCCATATGCTGCCTTGGTGAAGATGAATATCAATCCTAATCGAATCCGGAGTTCGGTTGGAGTAATTGAGCTGCCAATTGAGATTGGTCCTCATACATTCTGTGTATCCTTCCATGTGCTCAAGATAGAGTCGGGATACAACCTGCTATTGGGACGACCATGGATCCACATGCCTGGGGCAGTCCCCTCCACCCTTCATCAACAAATAAAATATATTGTCAACAATAGCCTGGTCACTGTCAATGCTGAACCAGAGTGTCCTCAACACGGGGATTTACTGGTCATCAATGCTAATGCGGACGTTGAACCAGTCAATTTTCATGCTTTGGAAATAAGCAATACCCAATACCATGCTATTGGAGCACCACTGCCCGAACCCCAGATTTCTGCCGAAGTGATGTCAGCCACTCAAGAAATGATGTCGTTGGGTCATAAACTAGGACAAGGGTTGGGTAAAGATTGTCAGGGTATCAAGTACCCTATTCGCTTAACCAAGCACACTAGAACAACTGGACTAGGCTATTCGGCCAGCTCTAGTCACAGGAACCCTCATAAACATCCACAGGTTCCTTCAGCTTCAACTATGTGGCGTTTATCTTCGCCTTCAAGTGCTGAGTCTGCACAACCTCCTGTAAAGGTGCCAGCCAATGTCATGGCTATGTTATTTCCTAAGCTAAAACCGGTGGAGGAAAACAAAATTGTTATTCCAGATCCCGCAATCGAAGAAGAGTAGCGGAGAATCAAGGAGAACGTTGTCCGAATAATGTCGGGCATGCGTATCATCGTTCATGATGAACATACCAACCGATACACCCCAGACGATGATTGCCCAGACATAAGGGGCATCATTCGGGACAGGGAGGATGATGACAGTCCCTCCATCACTGCGGTTCACCCGAACTTTGCTCTTGCCAATTGGAACAACATTCCTTGCATTGGTCGTCAAGGGTAAAGCGGGCGCAGAAGTTCTTTTTGCCCTTTAAAAATAATAATTGCTTACTTTTCTGTACAGTATTAGCAATTTATTTTGCCAGTATATGCTAACACTGTGTATGATCAAACACGTTTCATATATACTAAGTGAAAGCATATTTTGTTTCAGGACTCTGAATTTAGATGTGCCTGTACTTGCTGATACGATGCCTATCCTACACCGGGATTGTACCTTTGATGTAGAGATGAATTCAGCCTTGATGGATACACAGGATGACATTGATGTGCCTCCAGAAATTCAAGAATGGGTCAAAGATACACCTAAACCCAACCTTGATCAAACCACTTCTTTCAATCTCAGAACCTTAGAAAGCCCTAAGTTAAGCCAGATTGGTTTAGACCTTACCCCAAACCAACGGAATGACATGGTTACACTATTAACCCAATTCCAGGATGTGTTTGCATGGTCTTATGAAGACATGGTGGGTTTTTCCACTGACATTGTCCTTCATCGCCTTCCCAATAAAGAGGGATTTAAGCCAGTCAAATAGAAACTCAGGCGATTGAAAACTGAGTGGAGTTTAAAGGTGAAAGAGGAAATTGTGAAACAATTTCAGGCTGGCATCATCATGGTGTCTACATATCCTGAGTGGATATCCAATTTCGTGCCCGTGCCTAAACCTGGAGGGAAGGTGCGAGTTTGCGTGGATTACCGGGACTTGAATAATGCTTGCCTAAAAGACAGCTTTCCCGTGCCATTTATCCACATTCTCATTGACAATAATGCGCAATACGACATGTACTCCTTTGCTGATTGCTTTGCGGGGTATCATCAAATCATGGTTGCTGAGGAAGATCGTGAGAAGACTGCCTTCATCACTCCTTGGGGAACTTTTTGTTATAGACGGTTGTCATTCGGCCTCATCAATGCCGGAGCTACCTATCAGAGAGCAATGATGGCTCTTTTCCACGACATGATGCATAAAGAGATTGAGATCTACGTGGATGACATCATTGTCAAGTCCCGGAAGGAGGATCACCATATAGACCATCTCAGAAAGCTATTCAACAGGTTGCGTAAGTACAACTTGAAGTTGAATCCAGCCAAATGCGCCTTTGGCATTAAATCAGGCAAGTTGCTAGGATTCCTAGTCAGCCACAAAGGGATAGAGCTGGATCCTACCAAAATCCAAGCTATCACGGAAATGCCCATTCCTCAGACAGAAGAGAAAATCCGGGGATTTTTGGGAAGAATCAACTTCATTAGCAGGTTCATCTCCCAACTCACAGCAACCTGTGAACCAATCTTCAAACTATTAAGGAAGAACTCCTCCATGAAATGGAATGATGAGTGCCAGAATGCCTTCCTTACAATCAATAAATAGCTAGTCTCCTGTGTTGGTACCACCCAGGGATGATGTTCCCCTGTTTATGTACCTGTCCGTAAGTGACAATGCTGTGGGCTGCATGCTGGGGCAGAACGACAATAGAGGCCAAGAACGAGCTATCTATTACCTCAGTAAAAGGTTCAGCAGCAGTGAACACAAGTACACTCTGATCGAAAAGACGTGTTGTGCTTTAGCATGGGCTTCCATGAGGTTACAGCATTACCTCCATGGTCACCCAACCCATCTTATATCCTGCGTGTATCCTCTCAAGTACGTGTTCAACAAACCCATGTTAAATTGTCGGCTGTCCAAATGGCAGTTGATCCTACAACAATTTGACATCGTATATGTGACTCAAAAGTCCATCAAAGGTCAAGGAATCGCGGATCAACTGGCCGTCGCACCTTCAGGGGATTTCAAACCCTTAGAAATATATTTCCCTGATGAAGGAGTAATGACAGTACAGCAACACCATCAGTACGATACGCGCCAATCATGGAAGATGTATTTTGATGGAGCTATTAATATGGAAGGTTTTGGAGCTGGAACAGTTCTAGTATCTGATACGGGGGAGCAGTATCCCGTCGCCGTCTAATTACAGTTTGACAGCACCAATAATACGGCTGAGTATGAAGGATGTCTCATGGGGCTAAAACTTGCCCGTTCAATGGGCATCAGACGGTTAACTGTCCTTGGAGATTCAGAGTTGGTAATCCGACAATCCACTGGAATCTATCAAACCAAGGAACTACACTTGCTGCCTTACCATCGGCAGGTTTTAAAGATGGCTTTGGAGTTCGAAGAAATCTCCTTTCAACATGTTCCTCGTAATAGGAATGACTTTGCGGACGCATTAGCAACTTTGACTTCCTTGATTCATATATCAGATAAGGAGCAATTGCCAAGGGTCACAATTTCCCTGAACAAGGCCCCAGCCTATGGGAATTACGTTGGAGAAGTATCAGATGAGCTACCTCCCATCCCACAGCCTTGGTATCGGCATATCAAGGAATATCTGCGAGATGGATCTACACCCGCTGAGGCGAGCCCGACCGAGAAAAGGCGGATCCATCGACTTGCAATGAAATTCTACCTAAGTGGAGATGCGCTCTATAAAAGAGATGCAGGATTAGACCTCCTCCGGTGTTTAGACAAAGATCAAGCTCAAAGGCTCATGGATGAAATCCATGGCGGAGTCTGTGGCCCCCACATAAGTGGCCCCCTCCTTGTCAAGAAAATCCTAAGAACTGGATATTATTAGCTATCTCTCAAAGCTGATTACCATGACCACGTCAAAAGATGCTATCAGTGCCAGATTCATGGGAATTCTATACACGCCCCTCCACGGGAACTCCACAATATGAGTTCACCTTGGCCCTTCTCAATGTGGGGAATGGACGTTATAGGGCCCATTGAACCTAAAGCCAGTAATGGACATCGGTTTATATTTACCATGATCGACTACTTCACCAAGTGGGTAGAGGCAGCCTCCTTCCCCAGGGTCACTAAAGGAGTCATCATTGCTTTCATCAGAAACAATGTTGTTTGTCGATATGGACAACCAGAGGTGATTGTGTCAGACAATGCCAAAAACCTCAACAACAAGATGATGGAGGAATTGTGCAGTAAATTCCACATCAAACATCTCAACTCAGTCATCTATCGTCCAAAGATGAACGGTGCTGTTGAGGCGGCTAACAAAAATATCAAGAAGATTATGCAAAAGATGTCCGCCAACCACAAAGATTGGCCTGATGTATTGCCTCTGACTCTATTAGCCTACATAACATCCATGCGTATTTCAACTGGGGCAACCCCCTATGCACTAACCTATGGGATGGAAGCAGTGCTCCCCATAGAAATTGAGATGGAATCTCTCAGAGTGTTGATAGACGCTCAGCTGGATGAAGATCAATGGGCACAAGACAGGTATCACCAATTGTCTCTAATAGACGAAAGGCGAACCGCGGCTATCTTCCATGGTCAGTTCTATCAGCAAAGGATCGCCCGATCCTACAATAAAAAAGTCTGGCTACAGAAATTTAAACAATATGACTTGGTTTTGAAGAAAATCCTAGACAACCAAGATCAATCTAAGGGAAAATTCGCTCATAACTAGGAAGGCCCGTTTATTGTCAAAGAAGTATTGACGGGAGGCGCTCTCAGATTGCAAGAAATGGACGGTGATGAATTTCCACAACTCATCTACTCAGACGCCATGAAACGGTACTATGTCTGAGGTAACTCGCAAACACCCTGGTGTCAAACCATCAGGTCACTAGTCATTCCGGTTTTTTAACCCTTTACCACATACAACTTTTCTGCACATTACCCCTCAGGGAAACATACTTTTCAAGCCAGCAGCCTGGCTTTCCTTTGCGCTCATACAACTTAGGTCATCCAACCGTGGATCGAACCTCTTACGTTTACAGTTTGACTACCCATACCTGGGATCAAACTTTTCCTCTGCAGTTTATCCTCAACTTAGGATTAAACTTTCTCATCCCCGCACTCTGAACTGCACATGGGATTATGCTTTTCTTCTCGCCCTGAGGGGTGAACTACGTCGACCTGATCTCCTCTTTAATAGGAGTACGTAGGCAACCATTTCATATGGCCCGGTCGCAATAAAACAAAAACAACAAAAACATTTCTACCCTTCTATCGTCACAAAAAATAACAAAAATATTCCTACACCATTTCTGCCACATACAGCGTTGAACCTCTTACACCAGGTTCGAACTACGCAGACCTGATCTCCTCTTCAATAGGAGTACGTAGGCAGCCATTCATGGTGCGGTCTCACCCCCTACCAAAATACAAACCCTTGTCAGTTGGTACTGGGATCAAACATCATTCCACTACGTTTCATTCGGCTTCAGACCAAAGGGATGAAATTACCCAACCTCTCCTCCCAAATAGGAGATTCGGCGACCATCTAAGCTGCGGTCATACCTTGAAGAGTAACGCCAATCCATAAGAGAAGAAATTAACTAGGCTTCTCCTGAATAGAAGTACTGGCGACCATCTGTGGTGCGTTCAATCTCAGAGAGGAAAGCCACACTCCTCTCCACATTTTCATACAGAAACCAGCCCCAAGACACCAAAAGATGGTAGGGATACACAGGTTTGATGATCCATTCTGAACTATCCAGAGACAACTCAATGTCCATCCACCCGGGAGGAATTCAGAATACATCAAGATCACAAGCCCTGAAGCAGCAGGCAAAATATCAAACAAATAGCAAGGCGTATCTAAAAGGGAAGTGATCCAAAAATATATTTCCCTGTCATATATAATGTTGTTTGATATACATGATGTAAATTGTACATGACAAAATGGCTAAGCTAGTCTGTGCAGGTAAGTACAAGCTAATCTGTGAGTCAGGATACATGCGAGCTAACAAGCCCAACATAGCCTCCCTCTCAGAAGAAGGAGGTAAAGTTGTGGTCTCCTGTATGAGAGTATCCACACGACCCAATAGATCAGAAGCCGTCTGCATGATGACCATATGCTCATCAATATATGCGCTCATCTCTGCGATTATGTCAGTAGTAAGGGACCTCGCTGCAGTACTGTCTGTGACGGCTACTTCCCGGGCAGATATGGCACTATCCCGCTCAACTATCACTGCATCTCTGGCTAATCTGGCCTCATCCCGTTCAACAATAGCGGCATCCCTGCGAGCTAAGGCCTCATCTCTCTCTAACAGAGCGGCCTCCCTCACATCCAGAGCAGTCGACATCATAGATCGAACCTGATTTCTCTCAAAGGTCATCAGCTGAAGACTCTGCTCTAAGTACTGTGCCGAGTGCTGAATCGCAACAGTGCTGGTACTAGGAGAATTCAGAAGAAATGCTGGCAACCCAGCAGCGGGCTCCTCCTCGAAGTGGGTATCAATATCCTCCACAGGATCCACACCCTCTGCGTCACTATCCGGTACTGCAGATACTGCTGCAGCCGATAAAACCTCCGTCTCCATCCAGGCGGAATACTCTACGGAATAACCTGGACTGCTCTCTGAAAAAGCAGCTAGCTCACGATTGTCCCAACAAGCGTATACACGAGATCGGTCCTCGGCTGAGAGGTATCGGGTAGCTGAACGCTGACCTGTCGCCCCTGTAAAAGGATGAAAATCCTGAAACTTGTCGAACTGCGACATCACGGCCAATGGGTGATAAGTAGTCACACCCCTCAAGCCAGCCATAGGGAGGAAATCCATGCCCGGAGCATGAGTAATAAAGCTGTATGGTGAGCTAAGCCCCGAGCACAGCAATATGCTAAATGGGTCTCTAATGTCTGCCAAAAATACAGACCAGGACTGAGCATCTATGCAATCCGATGGCTGAAAGGAGTATGACATGGCCACATCGTGGGTAAACCAATATCCATGCCGTCTAAGAGTACCAATCTGTCTCAAGTGTGACATGAACCACACATACAAAAGGACTGAGCTCCCAGTAAACACTCCTAAGGGATAAATACTGCAGTAGGATGCTGACCTCATAGTCTCTGCCAAGATCATAGGCACAATGGTATAACCCTCCCTGAGAGCTCTCACGGCCATGATAACACCTATATCTATCTCATCCATATACCGCGGCATGTACACATATGATAGTACACATAACATTAGTACGTCAACTCTGGCTAGACGCCAATGATCCTCCGGTGCGGTGAAATCCCCGGAATGTCGTGAGTAACTGTCCTTTGAGCCAAATCTATCGTACAGAAAATGCTGAGAGATCACATGGCCAGATGTCAGCTCATCCTGCACTACTCTGCGCCTCAATCCTGTGAGAGTCATGAATCATCTACTCATGTCTCCCAGAGCCATATGCACGCAAGGTGTGTCCAAAGGTAGCATCGTCAAACGTGCATACTCCTCCAAAGTAGGAGTCAACTCATGGGTGCCGAAGCGGAATACTTGCCTGTCAGATCGCCAATGCTCTAGCATCCCATCTACGAATCCTGCAGGAACCTGAAATGCCAAAAGAGTCATGGTATGCTGCAGTAATATATCTACGGTCACCCTGTCTGGTGGTGACATACTATTATACCACGATCGCATACCCGATGCCACCACTGACGGTGGGGTATGATCTATACGGCTAACTGTCGAAGAAGACATCTGTGAGGGCCGTGTCATAAGACCATCTAGGGGCCAATGCCGAATATCTCTGGACATACATACATATGCATAACATGATACATGCATAACAGATAATGGATGACAATATGATATAGGGAATGGAAAAGACTGTGCATACATTCCTAAGAATATCATCATCTAATACATCAGCTTTGTACAACTACAAATACAAGGAAATGGGGCACAGATGCCCTACTACTAACAGAGGCCTATCAAAAGATATAGCGAGAATGGAGAATAGCCGCCCAATATCTAACAGAGGCCTATCAAAAGATATACCGAGAATACATCAGAAGAAGACAATGGTGTCGATATCCACATCATCAATTCTGTCCACCTAATGTAACTCCTCCTGAGTCACTGGATCTCTATCAACAGGGATGTCAGGCCTATAAAGAGGAGAATCTACGTTGGCGAAACCAAATGGGTCGTCCGAGGGGCCAGCGCCTGAGCTGGAAGGAACAAATGACTCCACCTCTGCTGGATCTCTACCCAAGTGCCGAATAAATATATGTGTCTGGTCCAACTGATGGGTCAAGCTATCAATCTGTGTCACATGAGTCGGATCTCGGACACAAGCTATCCAATCCATCATCATTGAACACATCCGTGCAACCCGAAAGCATTTAAACAGCAACATGAATTCCATCGTGTAAAACATTATAACTACGTTCATGTTATCCAATATACTCTAAAAATCCTTCATAATTCACTATCATCATTGGCTAGACAAGAATTTCTATAAAGCAAGAATTTGTGAGATATGCAAATTAATTAAAACAAAAAATTTCTATCAATAAAACAATAACACCAAAAACAACTAAATTATTAAACTAACCATGCAACATTTTAACTAAATATGCAAAAACTAACTACATGCTACTATACTGCTCCCCAATAACCCCAAACTTATAATATTCAATGCCCCATTGAATGAAGGTAAAGGGTATAAGAAAACTCCCCTAATGATCGGCTGTACCACCCTCCTCGGGTGGTGAATCTGGTGGTGGATAAGGCACTGCAGTCCCAAACTGAGGCCACACAAACGTCATTCCTTGATGCGCAAAAGCTTCGGCCAAGGCCCTAGTGAGACCCGTAGCAAATGCTCTAAAAATATCATACATGGCGTCGACTTTTCACTCCAACCTTCGGAGCTGGCGATCACCATGAACAGCGTGTGCTTGGGGTCGTGTCGAGGGACCTACCTCAATCGTCGGGGGTGGCTGATGTGATGGCTCGAGAAATATACGCTGGAGGATAAATCCTAGTCCGCGCGGATGAGGTACACCTCCTTGCCAATCCTTGAACTGGGTAATAGTAGCATGAGTGATGGCGTGGCTTGGGTGCTACAGCTGCTCATTATTCCATTGGACTCCTTGTTGGGTACAAAGCATGGCTACCACAGATGTATGCGGAATAGTCCCAGTTTTGCTCCCTAACAAATAACGCAGCTTGTTTTGATGAATTAAATGACCTACATCAATGTACTTGCCTTTGATGATGCCCCATAAAATAATAGCACGCTCAGTGGTTATTGCATTGTGGTGAGCTGACAGAACTAGCTTGGCACAGATAAACAGGTTCCATGCTTGGGCATATCGATTCAAGGCAGACGATGGAAAAGATTTAGGCTCAGTTGTCCCTACATTATACTTCCATTTGGTGCCCAGAATACACAATTCAATAATCACTACTGCTAGATACGTTTGTAAATGTGCACCGTCTATCCAATTGGCAGACCCGGTGGGTGGTTCGTCATATGTGTTAAAAGCTGCTCTAATCGCTGGAGGTCGAAAATCCACCTTCTCTTCTCGAACCAGCGTTATTCCTGCTATTATCATCTCCTTAGCGTTCGCATAAAATTCTCAAACAATCCCCATGGGGATAGGCATAGGAGATGCAGTCAAGCCAACGCAGCCTCTTTCTCGTATCATATACTAGAGTTGGCCATCCTGTTTCTCAAGTAGAAGTCTTCGTTCCTTCACAAAAGATTTGGCCACACTCCGATAATAGTCTTGTTGGGCCTCCAAATTGATAAATTTACTCTCGTCCAGGACATCCTCTTATTGGTTGTCGGAAGAAGATGCTGATGAAGAAGAGATGGATTTTGAGCGTGCTCTTTTTGGACCCATGTGCGGATGATAGAGAGAATACAGATGAATTGCTTGATGAGCGTACCCCCAAACTGACTACTACACAACCCAAGCAGAACCCTAGATTTATGCCAGGGGAGAGATTTGTGGGTATGAACTTTTATGAGAGCTGAGAGTCTTGTGATTATGGGAGAACAGAACAATACGCTTTGATTATATCAGCTGAGAGACCCAATTAAACCACGACTCGATTTGTAAACTTATAAATAATTTTTCCACGTCTGCTGCAGCGCGCGGCCGCGCGGCCTTGCAATGGTTTTCGGGCGCAGGATCGCGAGTGGCATTGCTGGTCTGAGATGTGTAGCGCGCGGGCGCGCAGTCTTGGTATTCAATCATTGCGTGGTCGCGCGACCCTGCTTCCTGCACTGCTGAGTTTACTCCCAAACTGATTACATAGTGAGATTTCACTTGAAGATTCCTGCAGTGCACCATTTACCCGTATCAATATGTGAATTCTGGAATAAACATAACTGAACAAGTAGATTATAGACAATACTAAAACATTGTCCCATGCAGACTTTATTACACACTGACTTATGCTCACATAGCCCTCTATTACGAATGAATTAATGATAAACTAGCTAAATACACTACTGGATAAATAAAAAGAAAATAGAGATAGAGATAATGGGTTGTCTCCCATCAAGCGCTAAGTTATAGTCAATTAGCTTGACTGTCTCTGATGCTTATGTCGAAGAAAGAATTGAGGCGACTTTTTGTCTGTCTACCTCACCACCAAAGTAATGCTTCAAGCGCTGTCCGTTCACCTTAAAAGGTTTGTCTGGCAATGTATCGAATACTTTAATTGCACCATGCAAAAAAATAGTTTTCACTGTAAATGGTCCTAACCACCTCGATTTCAGCTTCCCGAGAAAAAGTTTAAGTCTGGAGTTATAAAGTAAAACCCTTTGTCCCAGTTTAAATGCTCTCTCAATGATTTTTCGGTCATGCCATTTCTTCACTTTCTCCTTATACAGCTTCAAATTCTCGTATACCTGTAATCTGAATTCATACAACTCATTGAGTTAGTGTAGGCGTTTCTCCCCGACAGCTTTTAAATCAAAATTTAGCTTTCGAATAGCCTGATATGCTTTATGCTCTAACTCCATACGAAGGTGGCAGGCTTTTCCATACACGAGTTGAAAAGGTGACATTCCCAACGGCGTCTTATATGCCGTCCTATAAGCCCATACTGCATCATCCAATTTCAATGACCAGTCCTTCCTTGTGGGATTCACAACTTTCTCCAGGATTCTCTTAACTTCTCGATTTGACACTTCAGCTTGGCCATTCGTTTGTGGGTGATATGATGTAGCAATGCAATGGTTCACCCCATATTTAGCCAACAAAGCTGTAAATTGCCTGTTATAAAAATGACTGCCTTCGTCACTGATGATAGCCCTTGGAGTCCCAAACCTCGTGAAGATACTTCTATGTAGAAATTTGAGGACGAACTTGGCATTATTTGTCGGAAGAGCTGCCACTTCTACCCATTTCAAGACATAATCTACAGTGAGCAGGATGTAGAGATTTCTGCAGGAAGAAACGAAAGGCCCCATGAAATTAATTCCCTATACATCAAAAATTTATACTTCCAGGATTGTATCCAATTGCATTTCATTCCTTTTAGAGATGTTCGACATCTATCACATCGCTGGACAAAACTGTATGCATCTTTGAAAATTGTCGGCCAGTAGAATCCTACTTGTAGTATTCTAGCTGTTGTTCTTTCACCACCATAGTGACCTCCATACACAGTAGAGTGACAATCCTACAGAATCCCCTCTGTCTCGCTATACGAAATACACCTCTTTATCACTTGATCAGAATACTATTTAAATAAATAAGGCTCATCCCATATATACCATTTGACATCATGCAAAAATTTCTTCTTGTGATAACCCACCAAATCAGAAGGTAACATCTTACTCACCAAATAGTTTGTGTAGTCTGCAAACCATGGCACTTCCCCTTTCACCACAAACAACTGCTCATCTGGAAAGGATTCATTGATTAAAACCTTGTCACCTGCCTACCTTTCTGGATTCTCAAGTTGAGATAAGTGGTCCGCCACTTGGTTTTTAGTGCCCTTCCTGTCCTTGATTTCCAAATCAAATTCCTGCAGTAATAAAATCCATCTGATTAACCGAGGCTTTGCATCCTTCTTCGCCACTAAATGTCGAATTGCTACATGATCCGTATACACTATCAACTTTGTACCGATTAAATATGCTCAAAATTTATCAAAGGCATACACCACTGTCAATAACTCTTTCTCTATGGTGGTGTAGTTCAACTGTGCATCTGTAAGTCTCTTGTTGGCATAATAAATAACATGAAACATCTTCTCTTTCCTCTGTCCCAAAGCATCCCCTACGGCGTAATCACTGGCATCACATATCAGCTCAAATGGCAAATCCCAATCTGGTGCAGTAATAATTGGCGCTGATGTTAATTTCCCTTTTAGGTGCTCCAAAACCGACATGCAAGCCGCATCAAAGTTAAACTGCGCATCCTTCTCCAATAAACTGTATAGTGGTTTAGTTATCTTATAGAAGTCCTTGATGAATCTGTGATAAAAACCTGCATGTCCCAGAAAGTTGCGAACACCTTTTACCGAAGTAGGTCACAATTTCTCTATAGTTTCCAATTTTGACCTATCTACCTCGAGTCCCTTCTTTGACACTTTGTGTCCCAGTATGATTCCTTCTTGTACCATAAAATGGCATTTTTCCCAGTTCAGTACTAGATTTGTTTCAACACACCGCTTCAACACCATCACCAAATTCTCAAGGCATAGATCAAACGAATCCCCAGAGACTGAGAAGTCATCCATAAATACTTCTACATTTTGTTCCACCATATCTGAAAATATTGCCATCATGCATCTCTGAAAGGTGACTGGAGCATTGCACAACCCGAAGGACATCCTTCTGAAGGCGAATGTGTCGTAAGGACATGTGAAAGTTATCTTTTCTTGGTCTTCTGGAGCTATCATAATTTGATTATAACCCGAATATCCGTCCAGTAGACAATAGTACTCATGACCTGCTAATCTGTCCAACATCTGATCAATGAATGGGAGTGGAAAATGATCTTTCCTTGTAACTTTGTTGAGCCTGCGGTAGTCTATGCATACTCTCCACCCTGTCACTGTTCGTGTTGGAATCAACTCATTATTCTCATTAGTCACTACGGTAATGCCACCCTTTTTCGGTACGCACTGCAATGGGCTCACCAATGAGCTGTCTAAAATCGGATAGATTATGCCAGCATCCAGCCATTTTAGTACCTCTTTCTTAACCACTTCTTTCATTATCGGATTACGTCTCCTTTGTTGCTCAACCGACGGCTTACTTTTATCTTCCATCAGAATTTTATGCATGCAAAACGAAGGGCTGATCCCCTTGATATCTGCTATGGTCCAGCCAATAGCTGATTTGAACTCTCGAAGCACTCGTAGCAGTTTTTCTTCCTAAAAAGATGTTAATGTAGAAGAAATAATCACAGGTAGCATTGAATCTTTATTTAAAAATGCGTACCTGAGATGTTCTGGAAGTGGTTTTAATTCAAGTTCTGGAGGTGTCTCAAGAGATGGCTTTAATTTTACTGAGGATTCTCCAGCTTTTGTCAATGGCTCAACAGGTGTTCTGAATTTTTTGACTTGTGGAGTGGTAACCAGATATTGCACAAGTTCGTCAAGTTCCTCGTCCTCCAAATATGAATTTTCAACAATTACACTCCTCAAAGGTTCATCATCCACTAGACTCTATACTTCGTCATTTATGACATGTTCAACCAAATCAACCAAGAAGCATTCGTCTTCATCTGCTGGAAACTTTATAGCTTTGAAGACATTAAAGGTGACCTCTTGATCATGAACACGCATAGTGAGTTCCCCCTTTTGCACATCTATCAGAGTCTTTCCTGTGGCTAAGAATGGTCTCCCTAATATAATTGGTATATTTTTGTCCTCCTCGTAGTCTAAAATGATGAAATCAGCTGGAAAAATAAACTTGTCCACCTTAACCAACACATTGTCAACAATTCCCCGTTGATACGTGATGGATTTATCAACTAGCTGTAATAATATGTTTGCCGGCTTTGGAGCCGGCAATCCCAACTGATTGAATATTGACAAAGGCATCAAATTTATGCTTGCCCCAAGATCACATAAACACTTGTCAAACTTCATCTTCCCTATTGTGCATGGGATTGTGAAACTACCTAGGTCCTTCAGCTTCGGAGGTAACTTCTGCTGAAGTACTGCACTGCATTCTTCTGTCAAGGCTACTGTCTCAAATTCGTCTAATCTCCTCTTCCTTGACAGTATACCCTTCATGAACTTTGTATAGCTTGGCATTTATTCCAATGCCTTGGCGAAAGGTATATTGATTTGTAGCTTTTTGAATACCTCCGGAAACTTGCTGAATTGCTTATCTTCCCTCTTCTTAGTTAATCTTTGCGGATACGGTACTTGAGGGTGAATTGGTGGCACTGAACTCTTAGGCTTTTCCTCTGAACCTGTTGTATCCTTCTCGACCTGCTGCAACTCAGATTTTTCCAGATTTTCTTCATCAATAATCACCTACTCTACCTCGCACGGCCGCACGGCATCGTTAGTGTCCTCAGTCTCGGGCGCGCGAATTATAGTGTCTGCCAGATTTTTCCCAGATCTTAATGATATTGCTTGGCATTGTTCCTTCTTGTCTCTTCTTGGATTTATTTCTGTATTACTCGGCAATGAACCCTGGGGCCTGTTGGTAAGCATGTTTGCCATCTGCCCCATCTGAGTTTCCAGATTCTTAATAGACACTGCTTGGCTCTTGATCATAACCTCCGTATTTGCCATGTATTTCATCATCATCTCCTCTATTTCTGATTTCTTTTCTTGTGAAGGTGCAGCTGGAGTGTGATGTTGTTGTTATTGAGAAAATCCAGGTGGAAACGGTTGGTTTGGTATAAACTGTGGCTGAGATGGCTGTGGCTGAAACTGTTGATTCGTCTGAAACAGATTCTGCTGATTCCCTTGGTTATTTGACTAACTAAAGTTTGGATGATTTCGGTTGTTGGGGTGGTATGTGTTCTGAAACTGATCTTGGTCTTTTCTATAATTGCTCACATACTGTACCGACTCTTAGCTGATAGCACATTGATCTGTCAAGTGTGACCCCACACAGATCTCACATACAAATGCAACTGTCTTCATTTTGCTCTCTGCCATTTTATCTATTTTTTTCGCCATCTGCGCCAACAACTGAGTAATGGCATCTACGTCCAACACACCTGCAACCCTGGGCTGTGGCATTCGAGATGTAGGATTCTGAAAATCGTTTGATGCCATAGTCTCAATAAGGGTATAGGCCTCGTCATAGCTTTTGGCCCATAATGCCCCTCCTGCAGCAGCATCTGCAATCGGTCTCGACTGCCATCCCAATCCATTATAAAATATGTTGATCACCATTCAATCTGGCATACCATGATGTGGACACTTTCTAAGTACGTCTTTGTATCTCTCCCACGCTTCATATATGGACTCGCCCTGTTGTTGCTCAAACTGAGAGATAGATGTCCTCATCTTTGCAGTCTTAGCCATTGGGAAGAACTTGGCTAAGAACTTCTGTGCTAAGTCCTCCTATGTAGTTATAGATCCTGCTGGCAAAGAATGAAGCCAACTTTTCGCTTTATCCCTCAATGAGAATGGAAACAACCTCAGTCTAATAGCATCCTCCGTCACCCCATTGTATCTGAATGTGTCACAAACCTCAATAAAACTCAACAGGTGTTCATTCGGATCATTCGTAACAACACCCCCAAACTGAACCGTATTCTGTACCATCTGAATAGTGCTCATTTTTATCTCGAATGTATTGGCTGCTATTGCTGGTCTGACTATGCTAGACTGTAGTCCATTAATATTGGGCATGGAATATTCTTTTCAGAGCCCTATGCTCCTCTCTTTGCTCCTCTCCTTGTGCCTCGGCTGCCATATTAGATGTAGTACTTTCTAACTGTGCTTGTAAATTTCTACGAACACTCGCTTTCCAACCTCTCTCGTCTATGTTGTCCTGAACAGGTGTTAAGTCGGGGTTGGATGACCGCGTGCGCATAAAAATTTATACAAGTTCCTGAAACAAAAACAAAAACCAACAATGGAAACGAGATAAGAATAGATTTGTCTAAGTCATACAATATAGCTTAAAACTAATGATAATAATAGTAAATTAAATGCCTTTCCCTGGCAACGACGCCAAAAACTTGTTGCCTCTTTTATCAGAACTGAAAAAGAGCTCTAACTCATGCAAGCATACATGTGTCAACAAGTAATACAGAGTAAGTAAAGTATCGATCCCACAGAGAAAGTTGTTCAATTTAAACTACTATTCATCAATCAAATCACTACTTCTATATGCTTAAACTAAAGATCAAAAGTGTGAATTGTTCTAACTGCAAATAATAACTAAAATGAGAATAAGAATGGAATAAATCAAATCTAGAATTAATGAGATCCTAACTTTATTTAATATTTCATCTAGTTACCACTATCATGCAAGAATTGTTCACATATCACAGGAAAATAGCCAAGAGCACTAATAGAGTCATAGCCATTTTTTCAATGCACTATGACCTACTTACACATCATCCACAAATGACAGAATCCATGTAATCATCAATATAACCAAAATCACTATATGTCTATGTAAAATTGCAACCATATTGAATTTAAGTACAAGCCCTTATTCTAACTCATACGGTGAAACAGTATATGTCTATCTGGTTCACGAAATATACAAGCCATACAAAAACTGCCCCATATACGTATGCTATCATGATTACAATCCATTGTCAATTCCATACAAGTACTAAAATGAATAGTGATCAAGCATTCATACATGCAAAACAATCATGATAGAAATCCCAAATGATATGTAAATCATTCAAGCATTCAAGCATGTACTCAAACTACATATTAAAATCCGTTAGAATCCCATAATGGAGTTTAGTTCATGACTGAACCAAAAGCCATTATGGGATCAAAGCTAAACATGGCTAATAAACAAGCAATTGAAAGATGAAGGATAGAAACGATCAAACCAATTGCTGATTATAATCCACTAGTAACAGTTAAATCCTCATATAAATCCAGCAAAAGAATAATAAAAATCCATAATGATAGAGAATCCCAAGAAGAAATAGAAAAGTTAGAGTCTAGGCTTCGTTCTACGTTGGAATCTCTCTCAGAGTGTAAACCCTATTTATGAGAATGAAAATACGTAAAAACTGGATTATCCCCCCCTCTGACACCCGTCAGAATATTGTTTTATATCAATTACAACCCTTTTTAATAAAAAAAATTAAAATAAAACAAATCAGCATAAATCAGCATTGCGCGCGACCACGCGCTCCCCCAGTGTACTTATCGCGCGGGCGCGCAACTTGCAGTATGTCATAATCTCCAGCCAAATTCTCGCGCGGGCACACGCTCTCAAGGCTATTATGCCGCGCAGCCGCGCGGCTTGCAGTCTATAAATTCTGGTTCTGCTTCTGATTCTGTCATGCTGCTGCTATTGCTACTTGTTCATTCTTTTCCTTCCTTCCTTCATTATCAGTCCCTCCGCTTCACTGGATCCTTATGTCGTGCATCTATCAGCCTCAAACCATGCGTCCAATCGCCTCTTGTCATCCAACACCACCAAATTAGGCCATTTCCTGCACTTTTTCGCCACAATGAGTTTTAAGTACATGCAATGCTGAATAGCATGAAATGCAACTAAAACATACTGAAATGTACTTGAGATTGACATAATTTGATATCCAATAAGTAGTTATAAAACCCACTTATCAGAGAGTACTGGGGGGGACCGGTGACAGGATGGGTGCAGGCGGGGAGGATGAGAGAGGGAAGGAGAGTGAGAGAATGAGAGAGGGTGTGGGCAGGGAAGGAGAGTGAGAGACTGAGAGATAAACGAGCGCCTGAAATAAAATGGTAGAAGATGAAAAGTTTTATTTGTTATCTCCGACGGACTGTCCGTCGAAAATACGTCCCTCGAAAATAACTTACATTCGACGAAGCGTCCCTCGAAATTAATGTTTATTCGTCGAAATTACTTTTCGCGGTGACGCGAAACTTGGCGCCAACATGAGATGTCTAAGATCGACGGAATTCCGTCCTAATTATCTTATTTTTGAGGGACTTATATGCGATGCATAATTCCCTCGGAAGTAATAATATTTCGACCGAATTTAATCCGTCGAGGATACGTCCGTCAAAAATAGTCGATTTTCTTGTATTGAATCACTTTCCCGTGTTGCATGAATACACACCCTAAACCTCTGTGTGATGCATCACTAAATACTACAAGGTCTCATGTATCATCTGGTAAGGATAACACGGGAGCCATGCTCAGTCGCTTCTTCAACTCTTGGAAGCTCTCTTCACATTTATCTGTCTAGACGTATTTCGCCGTCTTTCGAGTCAAATTGGTTAGTGGGGTTACTATTTTTGAAAAATCTTTTATGAACCATCGATAATAACCTGCTAAACCAAGAAAACTTCTTACTTCTGTTGGAGTTGTTGGTTGTTCCCAATTCACAACCGTTTCGATCTTAGTTGGATCTACTGATCTTCCATTTTTGTCAATTACATGACCTAAAAATTGAACTCTCTTTAACTAGAATTCATGCTTCGAAAACTTTGCATAAAGTTGTTCTTTTCGTAATATTTTCAAAACGAATTCTCAAGTGTTCAGCATGCTCTACCCGTGTTTTCGAGTATACCAGAATGAAAGTCCAATAATAATCCAGAAGGGGGGGTTGAATAGATTATTATAGGTAAAAAAATTATATTAGGCCTTTTTGATTTTTTAATAGTTAATTTGTAGGTTTAGAAATTAGCATGCAAGATAACAAAAATTCAATTACACAATGCACAGAGATTTATTTGGTTTACAACATACACCCCTTGGTATGTTGCTACGTCCAGTCTCAAGTCCCTACTTGAAACTTGAGATCCTATTACTATCAGTAATAAAAACTCCTTCAACAGGCGGGAAAGCTTTTACAAAGTTTTATAGATAAACTTCCAACTTTTTCAACTATTCTATCTTGGACAGCAAGTTCCCCGCTCCCTCCTCAAGTTTAGTTATTCCTCCTTTTGAAATCAGTTCTATTCTATGATCTGGTCTTGAAACGACAGCTTCTTCCTCACCTCACAAGTACACTAGAGACCAAACTTCCTGCTGACCTCTCTCAGAATCTGGTCTTGGTCGAAGAATTACTCGTCTATCTCACAGGTACATAAAACTAACTCTAACCTTTTCTCCTTTTACAACTAATTTTTACAACAAAGTGCTTCTCAACTAAGCAGATAAGAATTTAGTATAGATGGATGCTTCTCAAATAAGCAAATATTAATTAAAGAATAGATATGTATATAAAAAGTTCAAAGACTTTTATATTTAAAGATATGCTTCTTTGAAAGCAGATAGAGGCTCATGTTTAGATCAAATGATGCTTCTGATTAAGCAAATATTTAAAATATGCACATTTATAAAAGTTCAAGTAACTTTTATATTTTTGATAGAAGCTTCTTAATCAAGCAGATAAGTTAATTTTAACTTTAGCTCAATAATGCTTTGGTTTAAGCAGATATAGAATTTAATGCACTTTATAAAGACTTATTAACTCTTTAAAATAAAGAGTGCTTTTCTATGGATTATATAAAATTGTTTCTCAGATAATCTTTAACAAGTATTATTTGAAAGATGTTTATATATCAATATTTGTGTAAAAAGAATAAATCAATTCAAACAATATTTATCAAGTATAATATTTAAATCAGTTAAGCAAAAACTAATATAACAAATATTATTTTTTAACTCAGATAATATATAAGAATATTTTATCTATTATGTGAACTTTTATAAATAATGTCACTTAGTACTATAAAGAATCGTACGGTTCGAATTCCTCTTGGTAGATGTGTATCTCCGTAGCCTTGCGGCGTCTAAGTACGATAAAATTTATAATTTTCACAATTGATATTTATATAAATATTTTCAGTAGATCACTACGATTTTTAAATTCAGTTCGGATGACTTCTCTTTTTGGAGAAATATCTCAGTGTCGTTTTGAGCTATCAAGTGTCGTATCTATTTTACGATATTTATATAAATAATGTCGATAAAAGGTTACTGAAGACTATAAGGAATCGTACGGTACGAATTCCTCTCCGTAAAGGTGTATCTCCGTAGCCTTGCGGCGCCAAGGTATCCTTTTATTTGACAAATAGATGAAATATAGATATATAAAATTATGTATAACAATGTATATTCGTATATCTATATATAAATAAAGCATGTAAGAAATAACTCAACAAAAGTTAAACTCAAATGACTTATCTCAAAACTTGGACCAATTTTCTCTTCAAAAATTCAGAACTTTTGTAAGAAGAGATATAAAGCTTTTAGAGAGAATGTAGGCAAGGAGAGTATGCTTTGCTTTTCACTGAATTGGTAAAAACCAAATAAATGAAATACTACCTATTTATAGATTTTTGAAGTTGAGGGCAAAAATATAATTTTAGAAATCTGATTTTGAATGCACGGTTCAGATGATTAATTTTTGAATTGAACGGTCCAGATTTTTTACGCTTAGGAGCTTGTGATTTTGCCCTGTCCAAATGTCATCTTCTTAGCATTTATTGTTAAAATTGACAAACACATGCCTTAATGCCAGCACATGCTTCACGCGAGTTTAAGTCCCCAAAAGAATGTCACACACACACGGTTTTAATTGTCAGCACATGCACTTCACATGCATTATATATTTATTAGGCGCATGCATGCATTGTAACTTTGATAATACATATGCATGTTAGTGTAGTAATATATATATATATATATATATATATATATATATATATATATATATATATATATATATATAATAATAATAATAATAATAATAATAATAATAATAATAATAATAATACTTGCATGTATGGTGTATATAAAAGAATTTTAATGCTTATGATGTATAAAATATTTTGCCCAACTTTGGTTTTTGAAAAAGAAATAGGATCTCCTTGCCTTTAAATATTTTATATGAATCAACTTATTTAACACTTGACATTTAAATTATCAAGATTAATAAAAATTAATTCAAGTAAAATCAGAAACAAGTTTCGATAAAAATAATTAAATAATTACATATTTAATTAATTACAATATAATTATTATCATCAAAATATATAAAATAAAATTATACCTATCAATCTCCCCCTTTTTGATGATGACAATTATTTAAAAATATTTTTATCCTATAAAAGGCTCTCCCTCAAATTATGAACACTTTTTAATTCCAATCTCATAGCAGTTTATATTCAATCTCATAGCAGTTTTATATTCAATTTCATAGCAGTTTATATCCAATCTCATAGTAGTTTATATCTAATCTCATAGCAGTTTATATCATAGTTATAGCAGTTATTAATATTTTTCTTCTCCCCCTTTGTCATCATAAAAAATGATGGGGTAAAGATAATTTTAAACTTGCATAAAATATTTAGTTAAGTAAACCTGCAGAGAGAGTTAGTAACAGAAATATATATAAAACTAGTAAAGATATGTCAAGTAGTAGTAGTAGTAGGAGAGAGGAGTTTAAGGGAGTTAAGCTTACAGTCATCCGAATAGTTAGACAATTTGATCAAATAGTTACATTTCCTCTAGATTTAGAGGAGAAAAGTGAGAAATGTCAGGAATGTTGCCATTAGGATCTTCTTGTTGTGGAACATGAGTAGTGGAGTCAGCTGTGGTATTGGCATTAAACTGATAGGGACCCATCAGCAGACTATTGTTCTCCATCACAAAACATACCACAGACTTAACAGTATGTAAAGATAACTAAACATCTTTTAACTTTTCTAAAATCAATGTTTGGCTGTGTAGAAGAAGTTTATTCATACTGTTGAGTGAAGCCTAGCAAGTAGCAATCCTCTCTATCTAGCCGAATCAAGTACAATTTGTAAAATACTTTTTCGAAATAACTTTTTTGTTCGATAACAATAGTACAAAAGCTTTCAAAACTAAAATAATTCAAAAATGATTTCAATGTATATCATATCTCTTTTAATCCACAGCCTTAGCGACTAAGATTACAATAGCCCTGTAACAAGGTCCAAAAGTTTGATAATGTTATGAAACGCACCCTACTAAGGTATTTATAAAAATGTACGCTCCCCGAAGGGCATCTAAAAGGTGTGCCCATTAGTAGGTCCTATATTAGCTCCGGAACTAAACGCAATCAATAACGGCTTCTATACATAGTCAGACTGAGGATTTCAAAATCTTTTCTCAATATTATCGATAATATAAATGATACTTTTTTACAGTTCAAAATCATATAATCTCATTCAGAGTTCGAAAATAAATACTTGATTCGAATTTTGAAATAAAAGAACACAACAATTTAATTTAAATGGAAGCCTTAAATAAAACATAACGAATTTTGAAACTATACATTTAGGCATCCGAACAATTAATAAGACATACTTAAAAGTAACGATAATCTTAAAAACACTAAATAGTTCGGAAACCCACTTACCTCGATATTACGAATACGAAAATATTAGCCGAACAAATCCTAAATATAAATTTAGAACAAACAGAAATCATTAGGATAAAATATCCTACCTCAAACATATTTTTATTTCATTATTTATTTATTTTTAACTCAATTTATATTTAGTTAATATACCTGAAATTATAAAGATTTTCCTAAATTATAATTACTTAAATATTCAATATTGAAACTATAACTTTAAAATTAAAATAAATATTTTATGTTATTAGTTTAGAATTATTCTGTTATACTTATTAGTATATAACCATAGCCATGATTCATAAGTATATATATATTGACACACACACACATACACCAAAATTTACCTTTTTTAAATTTTCTTCTTTTCTTCTTTTCTATCCTGCAGTACTCCAAAGCCAAATAAATTTTTACGTTCTTCTCTCTCTAGTTGTTTAAATATATGTAATTCCTTTGCAAAATAGGTTACTAGGTAAAAGAGTCCTTTTTAAAATTAAAAGTTTGTTAAACTTGAATGACTTTTCTTATCCTTATATGTTTTAGATATGTATAAATACTTATTAGTTACACTTCTATTATCTAATTATATTTATCTTTTATCTTTTATCTTTTTTTTCTTTTGTCTTTTTTTTACCGAATATTACAAAAACTAAGACAATTATTATGAAAACAGAATTCAAAGGATGATAACAAGAAGTAGGCCAAATTGTAGGGCATGCACTCATTTAAAATACTCTTTATGATTTCTAAATCAAATGGTAGCAGTTTTCGATCATCTCTCATAGGCATGAAATTGTTTCTCAAAAATTTTCCCAAAAATTGACACTCAGCAATGAGAAATTCTAAACCAATTTTGCAGGGCTAGTCAAACAAGAGAGCTGGCACCATTTGATAAGTTACTACAGACAAATTATGCTTAAATAACGTGCATTCTTCTACAGATATACCGGATGAATGAAGATAAGAGTTAATCTTAGGTAATTCTAAAGTGAAGAGATGTAATTGAAGTGCATGAACAAGAAATAGTTCATCAATTATGTAGGTTTGATCTTGAATACAGGTAGTGATGCTCTTCAATAAACCAGAAGAATCAGTAGAAAATTCCATATGAGAATAAAACTCAGCTATAAGACTAGGGTATATTGATTTATCATAAAAAGTGACTAAGCATTCCCACCAAACATTTTTTAAATTTTTCAAACAAGTCTGGAAAGCTATGAAATGTAATGACATTCCTGGGACACATAATGTGTCTCATAGTTATATACTTCGATTGTGCAGAGGCAGTAGTGAGGTGAGGGACAACATTAGAAAACTATAACTCAGAATTTAGAGGAAGAGTTTTTCTTTTAGATGAAAGTAGAATACACATTATTAGTAGAGAGGCAGGAAAGACAGGGGAGAGAATGATGTTAAGTAAGAATTGAAAAGATGAATGCACCATGTTTTTGAAAGAGTGTGTATATATAGAGAGAGAGGGATAATGTGATGATATGCTGCAGGTAAGATATACGAGTAGTCAGGCAAGAGTAGTAGTTAAGAGACTCATGTAGTAGCAAGTTATATGACTATACTGAAAATAGTAATAAGGAACAGAAATCATTTAAGTTCAACAGTAGAATAGATAAAACATTTTAAAAACTGTTATTTAAGAAGGTAGAGAAAACAGTATAATAAGATAGCCACATGTCACATAGAGAACATAGAGAATGAGTAAGTTCAGTCAACCTTAAGAATGATTACAAAAGATATCAAGAGTTGTCATTTAAAATTTTTTTTGGTAAAACACGACAACAAACTATTTAACTTAGAAGAGTAGAGTTGAATTGAATTAGCATATTAGAGAGAGTGTCATTTCAGAAGTAAATTTTCAAAGAAGCATGTAAGTTGTAAGATTTAACATTTATAGTAAATCAAAAAAAATCACACAGAAGTTGGTGCAATAAATAAACCTAGTGGACATCAATATCTACACAATTTATATAAGGCATGCAAAAATAAACCCAATGGACATCAGTATCCACACAATTTATAATAGAGAAAAAAAAATTAGAGGTTTATACCTGAGTCGGCAGTGTCGACGTAGGGATTTTTATTTGTCCTTTTTCGTTACCTATTTTTTTGTGTTCTCATTTTAGGTGAGATTTGTTTAAAAAAATACGTGAAAAAGGTCCGACATGTGTAATGTCGACGATTGGACTATAAGAGTTGTCAGTTGGTTTTTTAACTGGTTGTACCAACACAACCGATAAAAGGTTTGCACATTGACCGAGTGATATGACACTGCTAAACGGGTCGGTGAAACTGAGATTCAATTAGGGTCCGGGGACTTGCCTATGCGGAGGGAAGGTGTTAGCCACCCCCCGACATCCGTGTTGCCACGGTGACCGCCACTTTTCAAGAAACTGTTATATGAATGTGTGTGTGAGTGTGTGTGTCAATGTGCTATTATTTGGAAGTAGTGGTATGTCTCGTTTGCACCTATATACAAAAGGCTTGAATTTGTGTAAAAATTCAGTTTTAAACAAGATATAGCAGTGATGTTTTGTAAAAAAAGGTTTTTTCAAATCCTGTGCTCAATAGTAATTGAGGCATTTGATATTTCCGTTTTATTCCGTATTCGGCTGGATTGATTTTATTTTATAGATGCGAGGCATCTGTATGAAAACAATGTACAAAAAGGTCCTGAATTCCTCGTGGGTATGAGAACCATCTGAGGAAATCCAAACATCACAGATAAATTTACAAGCTGCTCACAGTTGAAAAGGTCCATCACGGGAACCGAATCTAGATTCAGTGGACTGAATCTATGATCACATGATTCCTAGGCTCACATGATGTCGCAATTGATATAAACGCAGTAAGCAGGTATATATATAAAAGCTATAAATATATATATACATACAAGATCACCAACCACGAAGCACCTCTATGGGGGATCAGAAATGTAAATAAAGCTGTAAAAGCAATCAACCGCCACGGAGGAAACTCCAGGAGGGACGAAATGTACAAAAAGCAGTAAAAGCAGTCAACCACTACGAAGTAAACTCCAGGTGGGATGAAATATATATATATATATATATATATATATATATATATACACACACACACACACACACGAAAGCATTTAAACGCACCGGACATAAGTCTAGGCTCATCGAACAGAGTTCGACACAGTTTATATATATAAGTGTATATATATATATATAAGAAAGCCATTAAATTCTCCAGACCGAATCTAGGCTCAATTGAGGCATAACTCGATGATGTTAGTCCACGTATAAATATATATATATATATATATATATATATATATATATATATATATATATATATAAAACTGAAAATAAACCACGGATCGAAGTCCGAGCATACACACACAACACGACTCTCAATGTGAAGAACACACTACAAAAAATTGGGTCATAGGCGACGGGGGTATTGGCGACGGGCTAATAGCCGTCGGTAATGACCTCAATGGCAAAAACCAAGTCGTCGTTAATGTATGCCGTCGACAATGACTTATTTTCCTTATATGGCGCCATTTTTTCCACTACCCACGTGCGAGAAGGGTGTAGGACGACGGGCTATAGCATTGGCGATGGGACTGAACCGTCGGTAT
The DNA here is from genome assembly GCA_016801055.1 of Panax notoginseng. Taxonomy (NCBI): domain Eukaryota; kingdom Viridiplantae; phylum Streptophyta; class Magnoliopsida; order Apiales; family Araliaceae; genus Panax; species Panax notoginseng. The sequence goes on along the minus strand of CM029018.1, from coordinate 42,557,860 downwards.
TAATTCATTGGCGACGAGAGTAATATCGATGGCTATGCCGTCGAGAATGAGTCCTATATAACATATCAATTTTAATTTTTCTGCTTATCCTTTTTCTTCCCCCCGCGCGAACATTCTTTCCCTCTTCCTTCTGCCGTCGCCCTGAGTAGCTCGCCATCGTCCACCTTCCGATTATGCCATTGCCCAGCTTTCGATTACCACCTACCACCTCACCGTCGAGTCCCCGTCGCCGCCTCGCCTCTATTCTCCGAGTTGTCGATTAAAATTTGGGCACCCAGGTATGGTTAATAGTACTCTCCCTAAACCAGCTGCTGCATCTTGTTACCTTAATTATTGGATTCGCTACAATGATATGGTCATTTCATGGCTTTTAAACTGATTTGGGATGATTTTGCTACTAGATTTTCACAAAGTAATATTGTACCTCGTCCGTTTCATCTGAGAAAGGAAATTGCATATTCTGTTCAACTATCTCTGTCCATTATTTATTATACCTCGTCTATATTATTTGATTTATACTGGTATTAACAGTGCTTGTGTTAAGTTTGGTAAATTTCCCAATTTTTTTTGCCAAAATCCAAAGTACAGTGCTTGTGTTTAGTTTCTTTAAATCAAAGTATGAAAACTTTTGGGCATTGTGTTATTCTTCAAATTACAAAGTTGAGATTGTCAAGTGGGTTTTGGAGCCTGAATCCCAGGTTAGTCTTGCATTCTGTTTTCAGTTTTGTATGATTTGTAAAAAATAAAATCTTGCCTTTTCATTTTGATTATTGTTTGATATTTTGTATATATCTGTATTATTGTTATGTGCATAGAGATAAATCTAAATATAATTTTATAGCGTATTGTTATGTACATAGTATATATATTTCTATGTGTGTGTGATGGTTAATTTCTGTGTGGTACCATCTTATCTTGAGAATATTTGTGTCCCAGGTCAATTCTGTATGTCATTACTATTTTAGTTTCTAAAATATGAATAAATGCACTCATCTCTCGTTGTGTTGTAAGTTATTTGCACCTTTTGTTGTTGTACGTATATTCAATGTCGTACTGTGTGTGCTCGATGTCTTGTTTAAACGAATCTTTCGTTTATTTCTAATTTTTATTCTTTTGGGTTTGTTCTCACTAGTAGCTTTCTAACTTTTCTTGGACATGTTCTTTGGGCAAAGTTAATCAAATGTCTTACAAGAAGATGAAACTAATAACTTATTCCAACCTTTTAGCATTATTGAATATAATTGTATTATATATATAAATATTTGGTCAAAACATAGACAATTTATAACTTCAATTATTGGGTATGATGTTGGGTGACTTTACTAGTCTTAGTTTAAAAGAGGTAATATAATTTTTTTACAATTTCAGAAATATGTGCATATTTTCATATAGTTTAGGAAGCTTAGAGACCCGTTTGAGATTCACTTAGTAGGAGTGGATCTCAAATAGTCCCCGTTTTGGGACTGTTCTTTTATGTTTCGATCTCACTTAGGTCGGTGTTAACGACTTGGGCACGTCTTTATATTTTTTAAATTTTCGATTAGTATATATCTTTTTATGTTCTTCGGGTGCATATTTAGACTAGGATGTGTTAGTCTATTTCGTGTACTTGAAGACCATGGGGAGGTGCTATCGATATTTTTGAAAAATTTAAAGATGTGTTCAAGTTGTTGGCATCAGTGAGGCGACACATACGGGAATGGGATAGAAGCCTGACCCGTTAGAGTGGGAGATGAAGTTAGGAAACTCATAAGCTTGCATATACATTAACTTGGAGACTGGATTGTGTTTGTCTAACTTTCCATATATATAGTAGACAGTTGTCCAAGATGTCTGTTGATCGAAGTTGGATGGAACGAAGGGTAGCCACTGATAAGAGTGGGCTTAGCTCTGAGTACCGTAGTGGGGTTGAATAGTTTCTCAATTTTGCGTTTGAGCAAGTCAGCGGCAATGAGATCAGATGTCCTTGTAAGAGGTGTGTGAATGAAGTGTGGAAGGAAAGGAGTGATGTCATGTGCGACTTATTTGCGTATGGGTTCAAGCAGGGTTATATGACATGGATCTATCATGGGGAAACCTGGTTGGATGAACGTGAATCAGAACCGGAATCTAGAGGTGACGAAACCTTTGACTGTACTAACATGATAGTCAAAGCTGTTGGTTCATACTTCCAGTGGAATACAGACAGGGATGGCAGTAACGTCGAGCAAGAGCCGAATGACGGGGCTAAGGGTTTCTATGAGTTATTGCATAAAGCAGTGACGCCATTGTATGACGGGCATGAAAAGCACACCGTCTTATCTGTCGTGACTAAGTTTTTACACTTCAAGAATGAGCATGACTGTAGCGAGAGAGGTTTTAATGAACTGCTAAACATTGTGAAGGAGTGCTTACCTGTAGGCAATAAGTTACCGGAGTCGTACTACGATGTGAAGAAAATGGTCAAAAGGATCAATCTAGGGTATGAGAAGATTGATGCTTGTGAGAATGATTGTATGTTGTATTACGGTGATGTCAATAAAGATAAGAGGTCATGTGATATTTGCGGTGCAAGTAGATACTGTGAACAGCGCAAAAAAAAAGGGAAAAGGCGTGCCGAGAAAGATCTTACGTTACTTTCCCATTGCACCGAGGCTTCAGCAGTTGTTCATGTCAACACATACCGTCGAGTATATGAGATGGCACTCTACACGGGACATAGTTGATGGTCAACTGACGCACCCGACATATGGGCTTGAGTGGAAATTTTTTGATAAACATAACCCCTCGTTTGCTGAAGAGGTTCGCAATGTTTGGCTTGGACTTGCTACAGATGGGTTTAATCCTTTTAGTGGGCCTTACACCAAGCCCTACTCAACTTGGTCAGTGATTATTGTGGTGTATAACCTCCCGCATTCGATGTGCATGAAAGATCCCTACATGTTCATGCCTTTACTGATTCTGGGTGATAAGAGTCTGAGTAAAGACATCAATGTATACCTCAGGTAGTTAGTTGATGAGTTGAAGATGTTGTGGGAAAAGGGGTTCAAACTTATGATGCATCTCTTAAGCAGAACTTTGACATGAGGGCAGCTTTACTGTGGACAATAAATGACTTCCCGGCGTTAGGAATGATCAGTGAATGGTCGACTCACGGGGGCTTATCATGTCCCGTGTGCATGGGGTCAGTTAAAGCTGTGCGGCTAAAACATAGGGGGAAAATGAGTTTATTTGCAACATCCAGACAGTTTTTTCCGATTGAACATCGTTATCAACGGATGAGTAGACAATTCAATTGAAAAATAGAGAAACGTCAAGTACCTGGACTTCTTTCTGGGACAGCAGGGTTGAGTTGGATTACTCACTTGAAGTTTCCACCTCCAGGGAAGAATCACAGATTAGAGCGAGCTTATGGTTATGGCAAGGTTCACAACTGGACACACAGATCCATGTTCTTTGACCTTCCTTATTGGGCTACACTATGCATCCATCATTGTTTAGATCCGATGCATACTGAGAAGAACGTATTTGATAATGTTTTTTATACAGTCCTAGATGCAAGTGGTAGAACAAAGGACACCAACAAGTCGAGGCTTGATTTGGTAGAAATGAACATTAGGGAACATATGTGGCTATATCAGGAGGGTAGCAAGATGGTAACGCCTAAAACTGATTATACTTTGACCAGGGAACAGTTGCTATTGATTTATAATTGGATCAGTGGATCGAAGCTCCCAGATGGATATTCTTCGAATATAGCAAGGTGTTGTAAAGTCGAAGAGTTGAAGTTTCGGGGTCTCAAAAGTTATGATTGTCATGTATTCATGTAGAAGTTGATCCCAGTGGCATTTATCGACTTGTTACCAAAACGTGTGGTTGAAGCACTGATGGAGCTTTCTAATTTCTTCAGAGATCTATGCTTAACGGAGCTACAACTCAAATATATAGATAAAATGGAAATGTAGATAGTAGAAATAATGTGAAAGTTAGAAATGATCTTCCCTCCATCATTTTTTGATTCAATGGAGCATTTACCTAATCATTTGTCGTACGAAGCTAAGTTTGGCGGTCCCGTGCAATATAGATGGATGTATCCATTTGAGAGGTAATGACATTAATGTTTTTAATACGCTAAAATGTGCATTCTTGTTTACTAATTTATACATGAATATATAACACATAGGTATATGTGACGTCTAAAACAAAAGGTGAAGAATAGAGCTCGTGTAGAGGGGTCAATTGCTGAGAACTATGTTATGGAGGAACTTGTTAATTTCTGCTCGTTGTACTTTGAGTCGAATGTTCAGATGAGGCACAATTGCTTACGTCGAAATAAGGCTGTCCCGCACGAGGAAAATGGGGAATTAACGACCTTTAGTCATCCTGTACAACCATTTGGCGAAAAATAGGCGATTCTTGACCGATAGTGAGTATGTAGCTGCCACATTGTATGCACTTGTCAACATAAATGAAGTAGCGACATACATTAAGTAAGTAGCCACAACTTTTTAAATGTTGTCTTGTGTTACTGCACCTATAAGTTTCTTCCATACACATTAAGTGTATATAACTGTATTGCAGTCAATATGATGTTGAGATACGTGAAGCGAATCCGATTATATCGGACGGAGATTTGCAAAATTTGAGGAATAGAGAATTTGTGCAATGGTTTAAAGATCATGTAAGTTTAACCGATTTGTAATTTAATGAATCTACTATCATAGACATAATCTTATGGCGTAATTAACTTTATAATATGTTATGTTCATGTACATTAGGTCCTCACAGATGAGTTAGCTGAAATTCGGCTAAAGCTTATAGCCGACGGCCCTGAAAGATCTGTAGATACTTATACATGCTGCATTGTCAACGGTTATAGATTTAAGTGTTGAGATATTGGGAAAGTCACTTCTTTTGATTATGGTGTTGTGGTTAAAGGTAGCTGCTACGATAATCTTTGGGATGACGAGTATGGACGATTGCTAGAAGTTGTCGTTCTCAAATATTGGGGTCATAAAGAGTTAGTTTGCTTCAATTGTCATTGGTTTGATGTTGAGAATGGAGTTAGAGTAGATAAAAATTCAGGACTGGTGACTGTTAATGTTAAGTCAAAACTAAACTCAAACGAACCTTTTATTTTAGCAAGTCAAGAAACACAAGTATCATCTCTGAGGTGTGCATGTCCTCCTAGTGTTATTTCCAAGTCTTAAACTGAGTATCTCGTTGTGAGCATCGAGATTGAAGCTGATTACATTTGAAACAACCATTTCCGGGGTCATTTCCAGACTTTTTGTTCCTAACGACCCTGATTTAAAGTATAAAATCATGATGGATGCGCATAACAAACCGTTTGTAATCCATCCTGGGAGTACCAAAATGTATAATGATATTCGTCATACATTTTGGTGGAGCAATATGAAGAGAGAGATAGCGCTGTTTATCTCAAGGTGTCTAATGTGTCAACGAGTCAAGGCAGAGCATCAAGTAACAAAAGGTCCATTGCAACCATTTGAAATTCCAGAATGGAAGTGGGAGCACATTACCATGGATTTCGTTACCGGTCTTCCCAAAGTTTCTCAAGGCATAGATGCGATTTGGGTCATTGTTGATAGATTGACCAAGTCTGCTCATTTCTTACCGATACGGAAAACTTATACACTTGAACATCTTGCTCGTATGTACATAAACGAGATTATAAGACTGCATGGTATGCCAGTATCCATAGTTTCTGATCGAGACCCAAGATTCACTTCACGATTTTGGGTTAGTTTACAAAAAGCTATGGGCACGGATTTACGATTTAGTTCGGCATATCATTCTCAGACGGACGGACTATCAGAGAGGACTATTCAAACTCTTGAAGATCTATTAAGGCTCTGTGTCCTTGATTTTAAGGGAAGTTGGGATAAGTTCTTACCATTGGTGGAGTTTTCCTACAACAACAGTTATCAAGCAAGTATTGGCATGGCTCCATTCGAAGCATTGTATGGAAGAAAATGTCGTTCTCTAGTATGCTGGGATGAGGTGGGTGAAGCAACATTGTTGGGACCAGAGTTGCTATGTATGACTACGGAAAAGATTCAAACGATCCGGCAATGTATAAAAACCTCACAAGATCGACAAACAAAGTTATGATGATCTTCATCGAAAGGACGTGGAATTCGATATAGGAGATCATGTGTTGTTACGTGTTGCTCCATGGAAAGGAGTTACGAGATTTCAAAAGAGAGGAAAGCTCAATCCTCAATTCATCGGCCCATTTTTAATCCTCGATCGAGTAGGAACTGTGGCCTATAGACTCGCTTTACCGTCAAGTATGTCTCGTGTTCATAACGTTTTTCACATATCCATGCTACGTAAATATGTGGAAGACCCGAACCACATTATTGAGTTAGAACCGGACGAAATAGCGGAAGATTTGACGTATGAAGAGGTTCATGTTCAAATCTTGGATAAGAAGGAATATATTCTACGCATCAAGGTTATACCTCAAGTCAAAGTTTTATGGAAAAATAACGATGTTGAGAAAATGACTTGGGAGTTAGAATCTGAAATAAAATCAAGGTATCCTTACCTCTTCGACATACCAGGTACGTACCCTAATTTTGAGGGTGAAATTTTATAAGAATGAGAGATTGTAAAACCCCAACTTTTTGAATAAAGATGAATTTTCTATAAATATTATTTTTGAATATTATGGAGTAAAATTGATATAATGTTATAGTTGGGGGTAATATTTATAAATTTTGCAAAGTAAGCAAGTTGTTATAAAATATTCGTTTGGTCGGGGAATATTCTTTTTGTCAGGAAATATCCGTAGGACAGTACAATCATTGGTGGACCCCACAACAGAATTATTGTCGAATTGAGAAAACGATAAAAATATTTTACTAAAAATAACGGCGGAAGTTTTACCGTTGATACTGTTGAACTACTCGATAGTAAAAGTACAGTAATACGTATGGTTGCATAGTAGCACACGATATTGATTATTAATGCTTATGTGAGAAGTCACTCAGTTTGATTCAATTATTGTCAATTAATAATATGAATTATTTAGCGATAATGAAGTTTTGTTTTATTCGTATTATTAACGTAATAAAACAGAAACATCTTTTTATATAAAATAGAATACTTTATTAAAGTTATTCTATTAATAGAATATATTATATTTTATTATGCATAGTGTTGCATAGTGTTGCATAGTGTTTTGCATGGTGTTTGCATAGTAAAAATCTTTTTATATAAATAGAATATATTATATTTTATTTAAAAGATTTTTCTTTAAATATGGACCGTCAGATTAATGTAAATCAATCTGGACCGTTCTTGGATTAGTTATTATGCATTCCATTTTCCTATAAATAGAAGCTCATTCCTTCATTATTTTCTTACGAATTCACTGAACTCTAAAGAGAGAAACTATAGAGAGAAACTATAGAGAGAAAGAAGAAAAATATTCTGCTACTTAACTACTTCTTTATTTCAGTTCTTCTTTAAAACGGTAAGGGGTATTATTTCTTTTGTATTCATGAAGAGAACTTCTATTATTCCATTATTTATTATTCTGTTGGAATAACCAATATACGCGGTCTACCCTATACTTGGTGGCATTCTTCTATTATTCTGTTGGAACATCATGTCTGTGTGTTTTACACTGGACCTGGTTCCGTCTTTATTATTATTCTGTTGGAACATCATGTCTGTGTGTTTTACACCGGACCTGGTTCCGTCTTTATTATTATTCTGTTGGAACATCCTGTCTGTGTGTTTTACACCGGACCTGATTCCGTATTTATTATTATTCTGTTGGAATATCCTGTCTGTGCGTTTTACGTTGGACCTGATTCCATTATTTATTTTTCTGTTGGAATAACCTGTCTGTGCGGTCTATCGCATGCATGGTGATTTCTTTTGTTGTTCCATTCTTTCTTATACTCAGTTGATTAAAACTTTGACTTCTATACTCCATGAAATTAGTGGAATATCTTTGATATTTGCGCTTCATCTAGTATCTTTTCATCGAAATATTCTTCTAAGAATTCTTGAATTTTACTCCACAAAGCAGTATCATATTGACAATTTGGACGTTGTTAATTATTGGATAAATTAATTCTTAAACTTGTTTTATTGAATTTTTATATCATTGTCATCATCCTCGTGTTTATAAAATATTGAAAGTCATCTGTGGCATGTAGTGCATAGATGGACTTGGTATGATTATGACCAGGGATTATTCGGTATAATCATGACCGTAATGTTACAAATGATGTGGTAAAAGTCCTCATTGGCCCGTAGTACATTGATGGATAGTTGTTGGCATGATCGTGACCATTAATGAATACACAAATATTCTTGGCCCGTAGTGCGTGGATAATTGTGGTCGTGATACTAAATAATATCCTTGGCCGTAGTGCAGGGGTGATTCGATGATGTGGATTATTTTATTAAGCTGAGTCCCAGCGATAATAGTGTTAAAAAAACCTTTTAAATCATAGAAGATAGTAGATTTTATTCTCTACTTGACTCTTCTAATAGATTGCTTGTTCCGCTGCAGTTAAACTTGATGTTTATTATATTTTATCAGTTTAACACTGTTGAAGGCTAATGATAATTTATTTTGCATTATCTTAGTCATAATATTTCTTACTGGGCTAGTTAAGCTCACCCTTTCTTTCACTGTTCTCTTCAAGAAATGAGAATATAGCTGGGACGAGTAGAGGAACGGAGTGATGGACCAGATGATAGTATTAGTAGTCCTCACTATTCTGTTAAATAGTGTGACAATAATTGTAATGAGGATTCTTTTTGAGTTTGTATAATATCTAGTAGATAATAATTGTATTCAAACTCACAGTTATGTTTTGTCATATTGTACACGACAATTGTATAATTAAGTTTTATTTGAATTATGTACCATGTATCTGGTGACCCAAGATGGGGATTGTATACCTAATTTTGGGGGCGTCACAACTTCCTTGACAACAAACGGGCCTTCCCAGTTAGGAGCGAATTTTCCCATAGATTGATCTTGGTTGTCAATGATCTTCTTCAAAACCAAGTCATGTTGTTTAAACTGCCATAGCCGGACTTTTCTATTGTAGGATCGAGCGATTCTTTGTTGATATAATTGACCATGGAAGATAGTCGATGTTCGCCTTTCGTCTATTAGAGACAATTGGTGATACATGTCTTGTATCCATTGATCTTCATCTAGCTGAGCGTCCATCAACACTCTGAGGGATTCCATTTCTACTTCTATGGGGAGTACTGCTTCCATCCCATAGGTTAATGCGTAGGAGGTTGCCCCAGTTGAAGTGCGCATTGATGTTCTATAGGCTAACAGAGTAAGAGGCAATAAGTCAGGCCATCCTTTGTGATTGGTGGACATCTTTTGCATAATCTTCTTGATATTTTTGTTAGCCGCTTCAACAGCATCATTCATCTTTGGATGATAAATGACGGAGTTAAGGTGTTTGATGTGGAATTTACTGCATAGTTCCTCCATCATTTTGTTGTTGAGGTTCTTAGCATTGTCTGATACAATTACCTCTGGTTGTCTGTATCGACAAATGACATTGTTTCTGAGGAAAGCAATGATGACTACTTTGGTAACCCTGGGAAGGAAGCTGCTTCCACCCACTTGGTAAAGTAGTCGATCATGGTGAAGATAAAGCAATGTCCATTATTGGCTTTGGGCTCGATGGGCCCGATCACGCCCATTCCCCACATTGAGAAGAGCCAAGGTGAACTCATATTGTGGAGCTCTCGTGGAGGGGCGTGGATAGTATTCCCATGAATTTGGCATTGATAACATCTCTTGACGTGGTCATAGCAATCAGCCTTAAGAGAAAGCCAGTAATGTCTTGTCCTGAAGATCTCCTTAACAAGGAGGGGGCCACTCATGTGTGGGCCATAGACTCCACCATGAATCTCATCCATGAGTCTTTGAGCTTGGTCTTTGTCTAAACATCTGAGAAGACCTAGTCCTGCATCTCTCTTATAGAGTGCATCTTCGCTCAGGTAGAATTTCATAGCAAGTCAATGAATTCTCCTTTGTTCAGTCAGGCTCGCCTCAGCGGGTGTAGATCCATCTCGTAGGTACTCCTTGATATTCTGATACCAAGGTGGTTGGATGGGAGGTAGCTCATCTGATACTTCTCCAACATAGTTCCCATAGGCTGGTGCCTTTTGTAGGGCTAATGTGACGCTTGGCATGTGTTCCTTATCAGGTATGTGCATTAAGGAGGCCAATGTTGCTAATACGACTGCAAAATCATTGCTATTACGAGGAATGTGTATAATGAAGATTTCTTCAAACTCCGAAGCCATCTGTAAAACTTACCGATGGTAAGGCAACAATCGCAGCTCTTTGGTTTGATAGATTCCTGCGAATTATTTGATTACCAACTCTGAATCCCTAAAGACAGTTAACCGTCTGATACCCATTGAACGGGCAAGTTTTAGCCCCATGATACAGCCTTCATCCTCAGCTGTGTTGTTGGTGCTGACAAACTATAATTTGACAATGACGGGATACTGCTCCCCTGTATCGAATACTAGAAGTGCTCCAGCTCCAGAACCTTCCGTATTAACAACTCCATCAAAATACATCTTCCATGTTTACCGTGTATCGTAGTGATGGTGTGGCTGAATTGCCATTACCCCTTCATCGGGGAAGTATGTTTCCAAGGGTTTGAAGTCCCTTGAAGGTGCGGCAGCCAGTTGATCCGCAATCCTTTGACCTTTAATGGACTTTTGAGTCACTTAGACAATGTCACGTTATTGTAGGATCAACTTCCATCTGGACAGCCGACAATTCAGTTGGGTTTACTGAACACATACTTGTGAGGATCCACACGGGATATGAGATAGGTTGTGTGCCCATGGAGGTAATGTTGTAACCTCATGGCAGCCCATGCTAAAGCACAACAAGTCCTCTCAATCAGAGTGTACTCTATCGTCTTTCTGTCCCAGCATGCAGCCAATGGCATTGTCACTTATGGACAGGTACATAAACAGGGGAACATCATCCTTGGGTGGTACCAAAATAGGAGCTTTGACTAGCTACTCTTTGATGGTAAGGAAGGCATTCTGGCACTCATCATTCCATTTCATGGAGGAGTTCTTCCTTAATAGCTTGAAGATAGGTTCACAAGTTTCTGTGAGTTGAGAAATGAATCGGCTAATGAAGTTGATTCTTCCCAAAAATCCCCGTATTTCCTTCTCTGTCTGAGGAATGGGCATTTTCGTGATGGCCTGGATTTTGGTAGGATCCAGCTCAATCCCTTTGTTGCTGACTAGGAATCCTAGCAACTTGCCTGATTTAACGCCAAAGGCGCACTTGGCTGGATTCAACTTCAAGTTGTACTTGCGCAACCTGTTGAATAGCTTTCTGAGATGGTCTAAATGGTCATCCTCCTTCCAGGACTTGACAATGATGTCATCCACGTAGATCTCCATCTCCTTGTGCATTAAGTCATGGAAAAGAGCCATCATAGCTCGCTGATAGGTAGCTCCGGCATTGATGAGGTCGAATGACAACCGTCAGTAGTAAAAGGTTCCCCAAGGCGTGATGAAAGCAATTTTTTCACGATCTTCGTCAGCAACCATGATATGATGGTACCCCACAAAGCAATCAGCGAAGGAGTACATGCCATATTGCGCAATATTGTCAATGAGAATGTGGATAAAGGGCACGGGAAAGCTATCTTTAAGGCAAGCTTTATTCAGATCCCGGTAATCCACGCAAACTCGCACCTTTCCTCCTGGCTTAGGCACGGGAACGATGTTAGATATCCATTCAGGATATGTGGACACCATGATAATGCCAGCTTAAAATTATTTCACAATTTCTTCTTTCACCTTTAAACTCTATTCAGGTTTTAATCGCCTGAGCTTCTGCTTGATTGGCTTGAATCCCTCTTTAATGGGAGTGTGATGAAGAACAATGTCAGTGGACAAACCCACCATATCTTCATGAGACCACGTAAACACATCCTGGAATTGGGTTAATAGCGTAACTATGTCATTCAGTTGGTTTGGGGTAAGGTCTGAACCAATCTGGATTAACTTAGGTTTTTCTAAGGTTCCAAGATTGAAGGAAGTGGTTTGATCAAGGTTGGGTTTAGGTTTGTCTTTGACCCATTCTTTGATCTCCGAAGGCACCTCAATGTCCTCTTGTATTTCAAGCAAGTCTGAGTCCAACTTTTCATCAAAGTTACAATCATTGTGGAGAAGAGGCATCCTACCAGCAAGTACAGGCACATCTAAGTTCAGAGTCCTGAAACAAAATATGCTTTCACTTAGTATATATGAAACTGTTTAATCATACATAATGTTAGCATATACGGACAAAACAACTGCGAGAACTATATAGAAAAGTAAGCAGTTATTATATCTACAGGGCAGAAAGAAATCCTGCACATTTTACCCTTGCCGACCAATGCAAGGAGTGCTGCTCCAATTGGCAAGGATAAAGTCCAGGGGGACTGCATTGATGGAGGGGCCGTCATCATCCTCCTTTTCCCGAATGATGACCATGACGTCTGGGCAATCATCGCCTGGGGTATATTTGTTTGTATGTTCATCATGAACAATGATGCACATGCCCGACATTATTCGGACGACATTTTGTTTGATTCTTTATTTCTCTTCCTACACTTTTGGATCTGGAACAAAGACTTCTTTTGCTTTGAATGGTACTGGCTTGGGAAATAGCATAGCCATCACACTGGTTGGCACTTTTACATGAGGTTGTGCGGACTCAAAGGTTGTTGGAAAAAATAAACGTCGTGTGGTTGAAGCTGAAGGAATCTGCTGATGCTTATGAGGATTCCTCTGACTAGAACTGGGAGAATAGCCTAGTCTAGTTGTCCCAGTTTGACTGGCTACTTGGATGGGGTATTTGATACCTTGGTGATCTTTACCCAGCCCTTATCCTGGCTGATGACCCAAAGACATCATTTCTTGAGTAGCCGACATTACTTCGGCAGAGATGTTGGGTAAGGGCAATGGCGTTCCCAGGGCATGAAATTAAGGGTTGCTTACTTCCAAAGTATAGAAACTGACCGGCTCAATATCGGAATTAAAACTGATGAACAGTATGTCACCTTGTTGAGGGCATTCCGGTTCAGTGTTGACTGTAACTAGGTTATTTTTGATAATGTATTTTAGTTGCTGATGAAGGGTGGAGGGGACTGCCCCAGCCATATGAATCCACGGTCTTCCCAAGAGTAGGTTGTATCCTGAATCTATCTTGAGTACATGGAAAGACACGCATAATGTATGGGGACCAATCTCAATTCGCAGCTCAATCTCTCCGACTGAATTCCGGCGGGATCCATTAAAAGCTTTGATGATCTTATGGCTACTTCGGATTCGATTGAGATTGACGTTCACCTTCAACAATGTAGCGTATGGACAAATATTCAAAGATGAGCCTCCGTCTATTAAGACTCCAGCTAGCATATATCCGGAGGACAAGACCGCGATGTGTAACGGCTTGCAATGACTGGTCCCTTCGGGCGATATGTCATCATCATTGAAAAAGATCACATTGTTGTTAAAAATATGATCAGCCAGATGTTGAAATTTTTCCACATCCACTGATTTTGGAAAGTAGGCTTCTTCCAAAACCTGTAGTAGAATCTTCCTGTGATCCTCGGAAGTTAAAACCAAGTCTAGTATTGAAATTTGGTGTGGAGCTTCTCTTAAGCTTAAAACCACCTTGGCTTCATTCTGACCCATGGCTCGGAGGAATTTTTCAATATTCTGACCCATGGCTCGGAGGAATTTTTCAATCTTCTCCATGGGAATTTTCCCCTTTGATTTAATGGTAGACTTCACAACCCGTTGGGGGTGTAACAACCCGATATTTTCTATATAAATAAATAAGAAATTTTGCATATTTATATATATATATATATATATATATATATATATATATATATATATATACATTAAGGATTTGAATTTGTACAAGATAATGTGTATATGTAATTATGCGGTAAATAAAAATATATTTATTACATAAATATTTACAAATAAATTTATTTTAGAATTATTGATTTTTATAAAGTATATTCTTATAATAATTAATTTTATAGTGGAAATGTTTTTTTATTAACTATTTTCCATGAAAATATATTCATATATTATTTAAATAATATATGGAGTGATTTTTAGAATAATTATAACAATTGTTTTATTATATGAGTTTAGTACAGATTATTAAGTTAATAATTTTACCTTAATTATTAAGGTTAATTATTGAAGAATAAATCAGATATGGAATCCAAACCCTAATTTTTGGATTATTGGTATGAGAATAATAATATAATATTAATTATATTTTAATTTTTTAGTGCTATGAATATGTACTGTATGTACGTGTTGATGATGATTAGTCAATTATGGTATTTAATTTCAAAACCCTTTTATTAATTGGTTAAACCCCAATTTTATTGTAGGAAACCCTAATTTAAAGATCAAATGTGAGCTTAAGACTGTGATATAACTGTGTTATATGTTTTATGTCGTGTATTAGTGATTAATTAGGTAAACCCTAATTAAAGTTCTAGAAATCCAAATTTCTAAATTAGTAACCCTAATTAGAAATTTTAAAAACTTAATTACTAATTTTAAACCCTAATTGCTAAAATGGTAACTCTAATTATTATTTTAGTAAGTAATTATGTTAATTTGGAAACTCTAATTCATAATTTGGGAAACCCTAATAATATCAAGAAAACCCTAAATATATTTTTAAAACCCTAATTTTAATTAGTAAGTTATAATTAACATTTTATTGAACTTTAAATATAATTGTTCAAACCCTAAAAATTATTTGGGATACCTTAAGGATTAAAATCTAGTGATTAAAACCTAGATTCAATCACCATGGACAAGTATACCCTTAAAATAACAATGCAAATGACCAAATTACCCTTATTTAAAAATGGATTGTTCTAGAATTGCATGACTCATCACTTGTGTTTATCCCATGTGTGTAAAACCAGCCAATCCTTATCCTTATTGCCACCTTGCAAGCCTAGATGCATTGGATCTAAGTATATAAATAGATTAGGAGAAAGAAAAAGCTCATTTGTTAGCATATTTTTGCAAAACTCACACCCTTGAGCCTCTCTCTCTAAAACCCACGAAAATATTTGCTACATCAGATCCCAAGACCAGCCCCACGCATACCAGTAACAGATCAAGAAGCTAGAAATCAAAATTTATCAAATAAAGGTATTAAACCCTACTCAAAAATCTGTCCAAATTTCGGTTGTTAGATGTTATGTTTGAGTGTTAGAATATGTTGTTAGTAGTGTCTAGTGATGATCTGGTTTGCTAGATGTTGAATCCATAACATCTAGAGGCTCGAATTTGAAGATTTGCAAAATTTGGAAAAAGAAAATTTTGTGTCTGACAGCCTAATGTCAGGCCCTGTAGATCGTTCTCTGTTATGTGTTTTTGTTGTTTTTAAGTTGTTATGTGTAGTTTGTAATGTGGTCTTTAATCTGCAAAAAGAATCAGAGCTATTTGATGTCTAGGTTGGCAGTTATAAACGGTCAAATGTCGTTGGCCAGCATTGACCGGACAATTTCTGGGCAGCCCAGAAACCATGAACAAGCGTCTGACAGTGCATACAAGCATCTAGATCTATCATTTTGTTGATGTTTTAGTTTGATTTGTGTATCTAACTTATAGTCCTGTATATGATCTCTAATATTATGCCTTAAAATCTCCTAAACATCTAGTATGCTGGCTTCAGTGATCGGTCAAAGTGGGTAGCTTAATCACGGATCCGGTTTTCTGGGCAACCCAGAAAATCTTTGGCCATGTGTTCTGACAGCCTTTGACCGATCTATATCTTGCTATTGTTTTGTTGTTATGGTTATGTTTTGTGATAGATTTGTAGTGTTACATGTGGGCTAGAACCTAGAAGTCATAGATCACTAAAACAGTACACGATCCGAATGTAGTGGAGGTCCAAAGTGAGCCCCACGATCTGTTCTTCATTTCTGGGCAACCCAGAAATGAAGAACAACCTCTGACAGCCACTTTGATGGCTTATATCTTTCATTTGATGTATGATATGAACGTGTTTGTTGCTGGATCTTGTAGTCTTACATTAGCTCTACCAGATCTGTCCAGAAACGAGTCCAGAAACACATCACACACTTAGTTATACATGGTCAAACTCACCCACTCGAAACTGTCTATGAAGATCTGGGTTTGCATGAAGAACATGAAGAACACCTATAGCGACAGTTATGTCGCTATAGGTGGTCTTTAGCGACAGTTTTGAATAAAATTAATTATTTTTATTAAATAATTAGTATTAATTAGTTTTAAATTCAGAAAAATACCAAATAAATTATTAAAAATTATTTTAATGTTCAAAAATTATATTTTAATTATTTTTAATATATTTCATAAATATTTAATATTTTTGGAATATTAAAGGTATTTAATTTATTTAATTATATTATGAAATAAATTAGTTAAAAATAATTTTAATACATGAAAAATTATTTAAAATTGTATTATGATATAAGAAAATATTTTAAGTTATTTTTAATGACTTTTAATATTTTGTGATAAAATTTATTAATAAATTAATATTAATGATATTTAAGTTATTTACTAAATGAATTAAATAAATTAATAAAAAATAATTTTATTATATTAAAAATCATTTTAAATAATAATAAGGTATTTAAGAATATTTTAAGTTATAAAATATAACTTTCAATATTTAAAGGTAAATTTCATTAATTAATTATTATTAATGTTATTAAGGTTATTTAATAATTATATTAAATAAATTAGTTTAAAAATGATTTTAATATTATAAAAATCATTTTAAATGTAAATAAAGTGTTTATAGATATTTTAAGTTATAAAATATAACTTTTAATATTTAAAGAATAATCTCATTAATAATTTAATATTAACGATATTAATTTAATACTATATGATATTAAATTTATTTCATAATTATATTAAATAAATAGTTTAAAAATAATTTTATTAATTTAAAAATCATATAAAAAGGATATAAATGAATTAAAAATATTTTAAATTATACTTAATGACTTTTAATATTTGGATAAATAAAGCATTAATACTTTAATATTAATGGTAATTATTTAAGAATGATTTTAAATGTTTTAAAAATTATTTAAGGGTAATATTAATACTTTAAAAATATTATAAGTTATTATAAATAACTTTAATATTTTGAAAATGATTTCATTAATAGTTTAATATTAATTAAATATTAATGATAATAGAATTGATTAATATTTAAATCATTTAATAATGATTTCGATGTTTGAAAATTCATGATAAATTATAATAAATGTTTTAAAATTATATTAAGTCATTTAAAAATAATATGACTGATACTAAGTTATAGGACAGAGTCTTAGACTCGATAATTACCCGATAAAGCTGTCGGTACACCGACATATTTCAGAAATTGATCTGGACTTAGATAATTTAATTAGATATGTGATTATTTGTGATTCAATGGTTGTTAAATATGGATAATAATGTGATTAGGTTATGTGTTGACTATAATATGTAGTACTATGTGTTATAGTATATTGTTCTAATCGAACGAACGATCTTATTAATGATAGGTCGTGAGATAAAAGATAAAACTAAGTTGTAATTTGCAAGCAGCGCATCAGACAAGTATCTTACCTTTGCATTTTTTTTATGCAATGGACATGGGTAAGAATATTTATGAAATTATATTATTAATGTACAGATTATTAACTTTATATTATATATGCTCATTGATTATCAACATGTTAGTATATGATAATTCAGATTTATATTATGTTCGTTAATTTCTATAAATGGTTATACAAGTGTCCCCACTTGGATAATCATTGTATTTAATCACATGTTGATACACCTTTATCAATTACCCGTATATATATATATATATATATATATATATATATATATATATATATATATATATATATGTTGAATTATAGATTATTATTGAACAAAATAAAACCTTTGATTTGAAACCCAGACAAGTACGAACATCCCTACACGGGAAGACTTTTATGCGCCCAAGGCGGACAGAGTGAACGATACCCTCGTTCTTGCATGTAGTATTGATCAATGCAGGGTACAACGGGCTGATCACCCCCGTGCCCGTAAGTTATGACGGTTTATAGATGAAGTTCTGTTTAACCTATTTGAAAATTGAAAACAATGTTCATAGTATGTCACATTAACTCTATATATAGTCATTACGTAGTTTCAAAAATTTGAAAGAAGGTTGTTATGTTATTATTATTGGTACAGATTACTTCAAAACTATTGAAATCGTTGTAGAAGGGTAGTATAAAGAAAACATTTAAATTCTTTCAGCTTATATATATAATTGTTATTACTTGTTGGGCACTCAAATGCTCATCCTTGCTTAATTTAAATGTTTTCAGCTAAGTGTGAAGAACCAGAAAGCTCATGCAGAAACAAAGGGAAAGGAAAGCTAACCAAATAAGATTTGTGGTAGTTTATGTATTAGTTTGATATTATTAAGACAAGTATGATATTAATTATCTATCATGGGTTGTAATGAATGTATTAAAGGTTGCGTACTTAGGAGCTAGACTCTGATAATCATGTAAATTAAGTTGATCTTTATATTATGGTTATCATTATTAGTATTATTCCGCTCATAGAAATGGTATCGTGAAGCACTGAGTTCGAGTTTCAAGTACCCGGATTTGGGGGCGTCACAGGTTGGTATCAGAGCTTAGGGTTAAAAAACCTTAGTTGGCCTAGACCTTAGGCTATAACCTAAGAACAGAGGGAAACGTTGAAAATATAAATAACTCATATAGAGTTTAAAAAGGAGATGAATTGAATAAATTCATCGTCAAATAAAATAAAAGATAATTTATATAAAACTCTTATTTGCTGTGTGTATATACTATATGCTAAGCAGGATAATTTGTGTGTGTAGATGTCTGGTGAAAAAGGCTTGTTATATTCATATAGCATGAAGAAGGATCAAACCCATACACCCTAGCTGATATCGAAGTCAATAGCTGAAATAGAGGCTCACAATGCAGACAACTCAGACGATGTGGTTATTGTAGAAAATGTAGTACAAGATCTGGAGATGGTGGAGCTGACAGATAGTGATTCAGACACTAAAGTTAAAGCTGATCAAGCATCAACGGAGGTACAGAATCTGAGGAACAAGGTTTCTTCTCTGGAGAGGCTATGAGAAATAGAAAAGCTGCTAAATAGTCAACTGCGTCAGGCGTTAATAGAAACAATGGAAGAACAATATAAGCTTAAAATCTAAATTGATCAGATGGGAGCCACAAGCAACACCTCGTGTGCAGCTCCGAGCAAGAAGGGAAAAAGAAAGATAGAGGAGCATAACTTAGGAAAACATGATAAGAAGAAAGGGAAAAGAATTTGTTACCTTTGCGGTTATGAAGGACATACTACTCTGTATTGTCCTGACTACAAACTAGGAACATGTTTTATCTATGGGGTAGAAGGTCATCAAGCGAGAGGTTGTCCAAGAAAAAGGTGTAATAAATTGGTAGTATAGGTTCTGTTGTGTAGATGTGTTTAATGTAATATATATGATAAGTATGTCTATGTAATGTGATGTTTTCAACTTTTGCATTAAGTCAAGGCTGTAAATCCCGACTTTTGTAGTCACAAAGGGATAAATGATGTTAAAAGCAGTATGTGCTATGTTATGTAAATATTCATTAAATGAATATGAATCTATGTTTGAGTAATGAAACAAGTTTGAAATATTAAACTTATATGATAAGGTTTAGAATGTAAGTTAAATTTATGATTTTTTTTAATCAGATAATGCCGCCAAGACGTCGAACTCGAAATCAAAGGGCAGAAGAATCTGTCAATAATGTTGAAGGACAACAACAAGCAAACCCGATGCAGAACTTCGCAAATATGATAGCTCAAGCTATGCAGCAAGGAATACTAGTCGCTGGGAATCAGCCGGACAACCGCTTAGCGAACTTCAAAGACTTTAAGGCTGTAGGACCGCCGGAATTCAAAGGTACAACTGACCCTATTGAAGCCCAAACTTGGGTCAAAGAGATTGAAAAGGCGTTTGTGGTAGCTAGGGTAGATGAAGGGCAGAAGACTGCTTTTGCCACTTACATGATGAAGGGTGAGGCAAACTTTTGGTGGGAAGCAAATCAGGCAAGGGCAGGAGAAGGTGTAGTCACATGGGATAGGTTTAAAATTTTGTTTTTTGAAAACTATTTTTCACCAAGTATGCAGGCGAGAATGGAGGTAAAAATTTTAGAGTTAAAGCAGGAGAATATGACGGTGTCAGAATACGCCACCAAATTCAATGAATTAGCTAGGTTTGCCCCGCATCAAGTTGATACGGAGGCTAAGAAAGCTAGAAGGTTTGAGCTTGGATTGAAACCCTGGCTCTATAACAAGGTGACGGTGTTACAGATCCCTACATTTGCAGCACTCATGGAGAAGGCGATTATTGCTGAGGAGGGAAGTGAGGCCATGAACCTTTACAACAAGGAGAGAAAGAATAAGGGTAAGACCGAAGGAGCTGGGAAGGTAGGAATTAATAGTGGGAATAAGAGTGATAGTAGCAAGAGGAAGGTGAGCAGTTTTGGAAATGTGCAGGTGAAACAAGAAGGTGTCAAGAAGCAGGCGGTGTAGTGTAAGACATGTGAGAAGAACCACTCGGGGGAATGTTTGAAAGGGAAGTTTGTATGCTACAAGTGCTGGCAAGAGGGCCATATCTCTCCCAACTGCCCCAATCCTAGGATGAATAGTAGATGTTTTCTGTGTGGATCTACAGAACACAAGGTGAAGGATTATCCGAAGAGGAGGGTGGAGGTAGGTAGTGTGAACACTGGCACTGACAGCGGGACTTTGGCAATCACGGGACCTACGTCATCGAGCAAGCCAACAAAATCTACTGTAAGGGTCTATAATATGACAGTCCAGGATACGGCAACAGCTGGTACTGTGTAACGCCCCGAAATCCGGTCTATCTTCACACCCAGACTCCGTACGTCACGAGTACATCATTCATCCAACATATATCATTATTATTCTGAAATATAACAACATACATTCTCAATTCTCAGGTTCTCGAAACCTTATAACCTTTCTCATTACAAATAATGATAATTACATTATTCCTTTCATCTTACAAGAGTGACTTTTATCCGCCACCAAGGATATATACAGTTCATTAAACTAGTCTATAGCTTAATCCATCTTTCTACATTACAAGCCTTCACTTGATCTTCACACACATTCACATACTGAATGGCACTTCGTCTGGATACCGCTTAGCTCGATCTTTACGGGATCCTTAAGTTCTTTCTAACATCGTTCGCTGAAAATGTTTTTCATTTAAAGCAAGTGTGAGCATTCAATTACCCAGCAAGTCATAGCAATTGAACATGCAACTTCAAGAGTTTAACATTCCTTTGGAACTTCAATAACCGAACAAAGGTTATGAAACAGCTTGAATAATAGGAATAATCTCGATTCCTATCATTTTAAAATTTTAGTCACATTCACTTTGAAATACTTTCATTCTTCTACCTTTTTCATACTCATTCTGTCTGGCTAGAATCATTTGCACAGACTTAACAATAACGGTTCATGAATAAACCGAGCATACTTGTATTGAACAGCTCAATCACAGAACAGTTCATCTCATAGAAACACCGAAGTGTTCACATTGTGGCTCAAGGCCTCATACATTCTACCACCTTGTACAAATATCGCACATTCGCATATAGATAGAACCTCTCAAGTTCAACATCTGAGAAGTTTAAGAAACTAGCATTCATATAGTATGAATGAAGTTAAGAAACTTGCCTTCCGCACAGCTACAGCTTACGCTGAACTGCTCACTCCAATTCCCTATATAACACATAAGGAAATAAAACGTACACCAATTAGTCATATACCTGGTTTATACATTGGTTTACTTAACTTTACTTCTTAAGGTTCGCGTTCTTGTAATTTAAGCTTACGCGACTAACTTTCATTACCAGATTATGGCTTTATGACATACTGAGATGTCTTACTCAAAACGTTCATCATCTTTGATGATTTACATTCTTATCTTCTTCTTATACTTCTCTTAGGACTCAGTACACATCGCTTCTCTGTTAGTAGTCCATATGGTACTCTGAGTGGTTTCCCACAAACAACCAACAAACAAGTTCTCGTCTCATCTACACTGCCATCACAGTGAGTTAGATCGGTTGCTAGTTTCGTATATACACTCTCTGAAGGAATTGTTTAGCCCAGCTCCCATATGTCAACTATCAAAGTTACGATTGTACCACAACCTAACTTCTCTTAACTTATACGAACTATTAAACTTAATGTTCGTTAAGTCAATCTCTTAATCCTTATGGCTTTCTGGCAACTAAATGTCATACGTCAGGATTCATTCTTTATCGTCTAAGTCATATAGTCATTTGTATACTCGGAACGATCCTTCAATGTCAATACTATGAGGCCATAGCGTTAAACATTTCATATGAA
The DNA here is from genome assembly GCA_016801055.1 of Panax notoginseng. Classification (NCBI taxonomy): domain Eukaryota; kingdom Viridiplantae; phylum Streptophyta; class Magnoliopsida; order Apiales; family Araliaceae; genus Panax; species Panax notoginseng. Next base: position 42,535,303 of record CM029018.1, on the reverse strand, counting down.
CTTATTCATACCTTACAACGTCCGGTTCATTCAACTCGAAATGTTTATCCAAGTTATACTTATTAACTCGGCTTCTTAACGTTATACGTTATTATCTTTAACTTAATTTCTTCACCGTTTACGGCTAAACTTAGTCTTCATTACATTACGGTTAAACCATACACAGAGTGTAGGTTCTGCCCGTTTAACACTCGCTTACACTCAACCCTTACGCTGGTTAAAGTGTTCAGCGCTTACTTTTCATTCTATCATTCTCATCCGACTTATATTTGGCTTTCAGTAATCTTATTACCGTGCGTTACGCTCTCTTGATACCATTTGTATCTTACTTACTATCTTCATCAACGTTCATGTCATACAATCAGGGTATACTTAGAACGTTCGTCAAACGCGAATACAATTCACAAGGATCATCTACGTATTTAACGTTCACGTTGCTCGTCTCTTAATCTCTCATTCAACCTTTATTCAAGGTTTCAATTGCTTTCATCGTTATTCATCCCATGAACCTCGTGTTCATTATTCTTTCTTAATCTCGAAGCCATACTGTTCGTTGTATGCTAAGACCGATCGTTCTTCGCAACAACGTTGGGTTCACAGCGTCTATACGTTTTACACTTATCTCCCCTTACCATGACATAACATCGGAATGTTATTCATTACCCTCATCACTCAACGTCTAAGGAGTCGCAATCATAGCAATCCCTCACGTTTGTTCATTACGACTACGGTCCCTATATATCAATTCCGTAACCCGCATCTACATTCTTTGTCTTTTAATCTCGTTTAATCTTTTCGTTCAACCTTTATTAAAGGTTTAAGACACTTGATTAAGTTTAAGACACTTGATTAAGTGTTACATTACGTGAACTATATGTTCATACTTCTTTCTTGCACATCCCCCGAGAAATTGAGAACTAAAAATCTCATTTCTGGGCATTGCTATGCACTGGTGCTGCGGCGCCGTGCCTTGCCTTTCCTCTCGCGCTGCGGCGCGATCTACAGTTCCCTCTTCCTTTGGTCTGGCGCTGCGGCGCCAAGTCCTTCGTTATCTCTCGCGTTGCGGCGCCACTCTCCAGCAGCTTTTAACATTGTACATGACCAAGCTCGCGCTGCGGCGCCAAGACAAAAACCTAGAAAATTTTTCTAAGTGTTAAGTCAAGTTTGAGATGCCAATTTCGAAATCTCATAACTTCTTCGTTATAACTCGGAGCGAGATCATTCCAAAGCCATATTCTTTGTTATCTTACGTACTTCAATATGTCATGGATAGAACATCATTCTAAATCCGTTAACATGCCATTCCATTGGCTTAATCTTCACCCTTCATTCATTTTTACGTTTTTAACGTTCTTCGTTCATTCATCCGTAATTCGGTCATCCGAACTCGGAACTCGTTCATTCTTGAGTCCATGACTCACATTTTCTACGTTCTCTTACATTCTTATGAAACCCTACACATTCGGGTTCATTTACTAACTTTCAAATTCTCGTTCATCTTTTACGAAAATTTCGCCATAACTTCGTTATAGCTCAATTTTAATCCGTTCTTCATGAACGTTTCTACCATTCCTAACCAAGCAATAAGCAACTAACTTATATGCGATGGTTTTAAACTTGTCCATCAACAACATTTATCCTACGATGGTTTTAAATTTGTCCATCAACAACGTTCTTCATGTTCTTCGCGTGTTCTTCGCGTGTTCTTTGCGTTCTTCGTTCGTTCTTCATTTTAATCGATATTTTGGATTATGATTCTACTTTTTCTTAGAATTTGATGTTATAGAACACCATTCCTTACATATTTGACCTACTCATTCATAAAATTCATTCGGATCGCTCAAAATCCTCACGACTCTTATACTTCCTTAAGAAATTTATAAAATAAATTTCTAATTCTTATTTCTTCATTTTCTTACGATTTCAACCATATGAAATCTTTCTCAATATCTTTTACTCCTTATTCTCATTAAGTTATATTTTTAAACATAAAAACTTAAAGAAAATAAATAGAAGAACTAGGGTTCGGATTACCGTTCTTCTTTAATCCTCTTCCGTTAGACAAAGCCGACGATTTGCGAGCTTTTCTATTTCTCGATCACTTTTGATCCGAGCATTCATGCTCATTCTCTTCCTCTTCCTCTTCCAACCGAGCTCTCTCTCTCTCTCTCAAGTTCTAGGATTTTCAAAATCCTAGAAAATGAAATTAAGCTTCTTATTTATAGATTTTCAAGGCTAGGGGTATTTTAGTCATTTCCCCTCCACCTCCTTACTATTCCTCACTTGGCAATCAAGTTTACTTGGCCACCACCCTTACTTGGTGGCCAAGTGGCCGCCCCTTATGCCCATGGGTCATCCCCATGGGTTGCTCCATGGGTTATTACCCATCCGTTTACCCACCGGTTCGATCCGCGGTTTCTTTTCTTGCTTCGGGCCTTAACCCTAATTCTTATTGGGCTTAACTTGGGCTTGATTTCACAAATCATTGGGCTTGACATAATCCAAGTCCAATTGGATTCTACAAAGTCCATGAACTCAAAGTCCATTAAGACTAATCGTATTCTACGCATTTCATTCTCGTATTCTCGTATTCTCTTCGTATATCACTCGTACGATATTCGTATTATACGTCGTACTAATCTTCGTACTATACTCGTATAATAACTAGTATTATACTCGTATCTCTCACGCATAATAACCCTAATTATTATACGCGATCATAACATTCTCGGAACTCACTTTTCTAAACCCTTAGGTTTTGAGTCCGCAGGCGAAAACTTTGTTTTTGCCATAACTGAAATATTATTGAATATTCCATCACGTCTCAAGATTTCACGCAATCAAGAACTTCTCGGAATTTCAAAAATAATCTCCGAGCAGAAATAGGTGAATAGTGCATATTTCGTCTTTTTCCCCGAAAAATATTTTGTTCCCGGAAAAATTTCATTTTCATCTTGAAAATTCTTACTCTTTCAATCTAGCTCGTAGCCAAAATCCTCCCGATTAATAATCATTCTAGGTTATAGAACGATTAATAAACACATATCACAAAATAGTATTAATAAAAATTCATTTTATTAATAACTAATTCTTTAAATCTTAAATTCTGGACAATCCGGATTTTCGGGTTGTCACATCATTCCCCCCTTATAAAAATTCCGTCCTCGAAATTTCTTCAAACCAAACCCCTACCCGGGTTCTCACATTCTCCCATTCTTCAAAGAATTTCGTCTTCGAAATTTTAGCTTACCCTTCTTCTCAACTTCTCTTCAAAGAAGTTCTTATCTTTTTTACATTCCCTACCCTTCATAACTTATCAAGAATCATGAAGCGAAAGGAATAACTAGGAATATAAAGATTCCTTTAAAACATTGCATTCTTTTGTTGAGGGGTCAAATTGACTATGAACTCTTACTAGGTTAGACAGCCTTTCGCCGTAAACCTTTCTATCCACGGTCAGTTTACAATCACAAAGAAAGTAACTACCTCTTCCATGTTATCCTCAGACTTAGATTCCTCACCAAAACAATTTGGTTCGGCATAGCTCTTCAAAGAAAGCTCGATTTTCTTTTAATCATGACATACCATTTGTCTTAGCCAAATCAATTAGCTTAGACCATACCAATAAATTGGACATCAACTTGAAACATTCGTCTAGTCAACTCACTTGACGTCGACTACTTCTTTAAATTCTTTTGCAATACATCAAAACGTTTCATGACGTCATGATACCGTACTCTTCACAGTACGTTGAGGACTTCGTCAGTTTATGACTTCATCATTATGCATCATACCGTAGCATGTCGTTGATCCTCTGATCAATTTCCATACCAGGTTCAATTGCATTAACAACTCCATCTTTTTACCATCCTTGCATCAAATGCACGGACGATATAAAATTCCTTTTGATATTTTAAATCAACTTCTGTCTAGCCGAAGCAATTGGCATAGACATACAAAACATAGCTCTTTTAAAATCCATCGGTTCCAAAAGTCGAACCAATTCTTTCATTTTCCAAAAACGCGCACCTTAGCACGATTTCAAGAAATTTCGAAATCTAGCATAGCTAGATGACTTGGAATATCTTATTCTCCATCTTCCTTCATTGTCTTTTTGCGACAATACTTAATCTTTTCTAGCACCTTCAATGCTAAGTCTACTGAAAACAACTCATTTTCAGTCTAAACATTCCTATACCTTAGTATAGTTCATCAACTCACCACACTTTATGTGTTTAGGAACTTTCCACAACCATATGTGTTTAAGAACTTATCTTCGCAATATGTAATCCAAGAACAAATAAAGGACTATCCATATGCTTAGGGCTCAGAAACATAGCATATAACTATGAGTCACAAACTTTTCATAAGTATGAGTTTCAAGAACCCACACCTATCTTATCATTCTCTATCTATCAAGTATATACATGAGAAAAAATTCACCTTCTCGTCATATACATCTTAATAGCGCGACCAATTCCAATGATTATCACTGTAATAAACTGAGCAGTTGGTACACCAAAGCACAAACCTCTGCCCATAACAAAGATTCATACAACTCAGCCATCACATGAGTCCTCAATTGAAATTTTACAATTTCTACGTTCTCTTTACTTAATACGAATTTTCTTTAATTCGCATTCTAACCTTTACAACTCAATCTGAGTTTTTCTTCCCGTACTAATTCGTAGTACCATTCATTCATAGCATTAGCTACAAATCATTCATCGTTTCATAGCTCATCTGTTACTACGATTTACTATGATCACGTAGTGATCTTCTTATCCTTCTCCTTACGATTATAGTCTTAGGTACTCTTACCTAAGATTTATAACCTATCAGCTCTGACACCAACCTGTAACGCCCCGAAATCCAGTCTATCTTCACACCCCGGATTCTGTACGTCACGAGTACATCATTCATCCAACATATATCATTATAAACTGAAATATAACAACATACATTCTCAATTCCCAGGTTCTCAAAACCTTATAACCTTTCTCATTACAAATAATGATAATTACATTATTCCTTTCATCTTACAAGAGTAACTTTTATCCGCCACCAAGGATACATACAATTCATTAAACTAGTCTATAGCTTAATCCATCTTTCTACATTACAAGCCTTCACTTGATCTTCACACACATTCACATAGTAAATGGCACTTCGTCTGGATACCGCTTAGCTTGATCTTTACGGGATCCTTAAGTTCTTTCTAACATCATTCGCTGAAAATGTTTTTCATTTAAAGCAAGTGTGAGCATTCAATTGCCCAGCAAGTCATAGCAATTGAACATACAACTTCAAGAGTTTAACATTCCTTTGGAACTTCAATAACCGAACAAAGGTTATGAAGCAGCTTGAACAATAGGAATAATCTCGATTCCTATTATTTTAAAACATTAGTCACATTTACTTTGAAATACTTTCATTCTTCTACCTTTTTCATACTCATTCTGTCTGGCTAGAATCATTAGCACAGACTTAACAATAACGGTTCATGAATAAACCGAGCATACTTGTATTGAACAGCTCAATCACAGAACAGTTCATCTCATAGAAACACCGAAGTGTTCACATTGTGGCTTAAGGCCTCATACATTCTACCACCTTGTACAAATATCGCACATTCGCACATAGATAGAACCTCTCAAGTTCAACATCTGAGAAGTTTAAGAAACTAGCATTCATATAGTATGAATGAAGTTAGGAAACTTGCCTTCCGCACAGCTACAGCTTACGCTGAACTGCTCACTCCAATTCCCTATATAACACATAAGGAAATAAAACGTACACCAATTAGTCATATACCTGGCTTATGCATTGGTTTACTTAACTTTACTTCTTAAGGTTCGCGTTCTTGTAATTTAAGCTTACGCGACTAACTTTCATTACCAGATTATGGCTTTATGACATACTGAGATGTCTTACTCAAAACATTCATCATCTTTGATAATTTACATTCTTATCTTCTTCTTATACTTCTCTTAGGACTCAGTACACATCGCTTCTCTGTTAGTAGTCCATATGGTACTCTGAGTGGTTTCCCACAAACAACCAACAAACAAGTTCTCGTCTCATCTACACTGCCATCACAGTGAGTTAGATCGGTTGCTAGTTTCGTATATACATTCGCTCTCTGAAGGAATTGTTTAGCCCAGCTCCCATATGTCAACTATCAAAGTTACGATTGTACCACAACCTAACTTCTCTTAACTTATACGAACTATTAAACTTAATGTTCGTTAAGTCAATCTCTTAATCCTTATGGCTTTCTGGCAACTAAATGTCATACCTCAGGATTCATTCTTTATCGTCTAAGTCATACAGTCATTTGTATACTCGGAACGATCCTTCAATGTCAATACTATGAGGCCATAGCGTTAAACATTTCATATGAACTTATTCATACCTTACCACGTCCGGTTCATTCAACTCGGAACGTTTATCCAAGTTATACTTATTAACTCGGCTTCTTAACGTTATACGTTATTATCTTTAAATTAGTTTCTTCACCGTTTACGGCTAAACTTAGTCTTCATTACATTACGGTTAAACCATACACGGAGTGTAGGTTCTGCCCGTTTAACACTCGCTTACACTCAACCCTTACGCTGGTTAAAGTGTTCAGCGCTTACTTTTCATTCTATCATTCTCATCCGACTTATATTTGGCTTTCAGTAATCTTATTACCATGCGTTACGCTCTCTTGATACCATTCGTATCTTACTTACTACCTTCATCAACGTTCATGTCATACAACCAGGGTATACTTAGAATGTTCGTCAAACGCGAATACTATTCACAAGGATCATCTACGTATTTAACGTTCACGTTGCTCGTCTCTTAATCTCTCATTCAACCTTTATTCAAGGTTTCAATTGCTTTCATCGTTATTCATCCCATGAACCTCGTGTTCATTATTCTTTCTTAATCTCGAAGCCATACTGTTCGTTGTATGCTAAGACCGATCGTTCTTCGCAACAACGTTGGGTTCACAGCGTCTATACGTTTTACACTTATCTCCCCTTACCATGACATAACATCGGAATGTTATTCATTACCCTCATCACTCAACATCTTAGGAGTCGCAATCATAGCAATCCCTCACGTTCGTTCATTACGACTACGGTCCCTGGATATCGATTCCGTAACCCGCATCTACATTCTTTATCTTTTAATCTCGTTTAATCTTTTCGTTCAACCTTTATTAAAGGTTTAAGACACTTGATTAAGTTTAAGACACTTGATTAAGTGTTACATTACGTGAACTATATGTTCATACTTCTTTCTTGCACATTCCCCGAGAAATTGAGAACTAAAAATCTCATTTCTGGGCATTGCTATGCACTAGCGCTGCGGCGCCGTGCCTTGCCTTTCCTCTCTCTCTCTCAAGTTCTAGGATTTTCAAAATCCTAGAAAATGAAATTAAGCTTCCTATTTATAGATTTTCAAGGCTAGGGGTATTTTAGTCATTTCCCCTCCACCTCCTTACTATTCCTCACTTGGCAATCAAGTTTACTTGGCCACCACCCTTACTTGGTGGCCAAGTGCCCGCCTCTTATGCCCATGGGTCATCCCCATGGGTTGCTTCATGGGTTATTACCCATCCGTTTACCCACCGGTTCGATCCGCGGTTTCTTTTCTTGCTTCGGGCCTTAACCCTAATTCTTATTGGGCTTAACTTGGGCTTGATTTCACAAATCATTGGGCTTGACATAATCCAAGTCCAATTGGATTCTACAAAGTCCATGAACTCAAAGTCCATTAAGACTAATCGTATTCTACGCATTCCATTCTCGTATTCTCGTATTCTCTTCATATATCACTCGTACGATATTCGTATTATACGTCGTACTAATCTTCGTACTATACTCGTATAATAACTAGTATTATACCCGTATCTCTCACGCATAATAACCCTAATTATTATACGCGATCATAACATTCTCAGAACTCACTTTTCTAAACCCTTAGGTTTTGAGTCCGCAGGCGAAAACTTTGTTTTTGCCATAACTGAAATATTATTGAATATTCCATCACGTCTCAAGATTTCACGCAATCAAGAACTTCTCGGAATTTCAAAAATAATCTCCGAGCAGAAATAGGTGAATAGTGCTTATTTCGTCTTTTTCCCCGAAAAATATTTTGTTCCCGGAAAAATTTTATTTTCGTCTTGAAAATTCTTACTCGTTCAATCTAGCTCGTAGCCAGAATCCTCTCGATTAATAATCATTCTAGGTTATAGAACGATTAATAAACACATATCACAAAATAGTATTAATAAAAATTCATTTTATTAATAACTAATTCTTTAAATCTTAATTTCTGGACAATCCGGATTTCTGGGTTGTCACATACTGGAACTCCAGGTATTATTCTTATAACTTTTATTTTCTTATACATGATTTTAATATATATAGTAAATTATTTCTAAAGAAATTTTGTGGGAGGAATTTGAGTTTTTTTAGAAATCAAATTTCCGTTTAATCAAAAAGACAAGTTTTATGTGAATAGTTAAAGATCAGTTCGATCAAGGTTGAACGAGATCTACTTGTAAAGATTGTGTATGCTATGTAACCGTGTATGTATGAGTTTTAAAACGGTGATTCTAGGGACGAAATCTTTATAAGGGAGGGTGAATGTAGCAACCCGATATTTTCTATATAAATAAATAAGAAATTTTGCATATAATTTTTTTTATATATTTTAAGGTTGATGATTTGTACAAGATAATGTGTATATGTAATTATATTGTAAATAAAAATATATTTATTACATAAATATTTATAAATAAATTTATTTTAGAATTATTGATTTTTATAAAGTATATTCTTATAATCATTAATTTTATAGTGAAAATATTTTTTTATTAACTATTTTCCATGAAAATATATTCATATATTATATAAATAATATATGGAGTGATTTTTAGAATACTTATAACAATTTTTTTATTATATGAGTTTTGTACAGATTATTAAGTTAATAATTTTACCTTAATTATTAAGGTTAATTATGGAAGAATAAATTAGATATGGAATCCAAACCCTAATTTTTAGATTATTGTCAAGGTATGAGAATAATAATATAATAATAATTATATTTTGATTTTTCAGTGCTATGAATTTGTACTGTATGTACGTGTTGATGATGTTAGTCAATTATTGTGTTTAATTTCAAAACCCTTTTATTACTTGGTTAAACCCTAATTTTACTGTGGGAAACCCTAATTTGAAGATCAAGGGTGAGCTTAAGACTGTGATATAACTGTGTTATATATTTTATGTCGTGTATTAGTGATTACTTAGGTAAACCCTAATTAAAGTTCTAGAAACCCGAATTTCTAAATTAGTAACCCTAATTAAAAAATTTAATAACATAATTACTAATTTTAAACCCTAATTGCTAAAATGGTAACTCTAATTATTATTTTAGTAAGTAATTATGTTAATTTGAAAACCCTAATTCATAACTTGGGAAACCCTAATAATATCAAGAAAACCATAAATATATTTTTAAAACCCTAATTTTAACTAGTAAGTTATATTTAAAATTTTATTGAACATTAAATATAATTGTTTAAACCCTAGAAATTATTTGGGATACCTTAAGGATTAAAATCTAGTGATTAAAACCTAGATTCAAGGACCATGGACAAGTATACCCTTAAAATAACAATGCAAATGACCAAATTACCCTTATTTAAAAATGGATTGTTCTAGAATTACATGACTCATCACTTGTGTTTATCCCATGTGTATAAAACCAGCCACTCCTTATCCTTATTGCCACCTTGCAAGCCTAGATGCATTGGATCTAAGTATATAAATAGATTAGGAGAGAGAAAAAGCTCATTTGTTAGCTTATTTTTGCAAAACTCACATCCTTGAGCCTCTCTCTGTAAAACCACGAAAATATTTACTACATCAGATCCCAAGACCAGCCCCACGCATACCAGTAACAGATCAAGAAGCTAGAAATCAAAATTTATCAAAGAAAGGTATTAAACCCTACTCAAAAATCTGTCCAAATTTCGGTTGCTAGATGTTATGTTTGAGTGTTGGAATATGTTGTTAGTAGTGTCTAGTGATGATCTGGGTTGCTAGATGTTTAATCCATAACATCTAGAGGCTCGGATTTGAAGATTTGCAAAATTTGGAAAAATAAAATTTTGTGTCTGACAGCCTAATGTCAGGCCTTGTAGATCGTTCTCTGTTATGTGTTTTTGTTGTTTTTAAGTTGTTATGTGTAGTTTGTAATGTGGTCTTTAATCTGCAAAAAAAATCAGAGCTATTCGATGTCTAGGTTGGTAGTTATTAACGGTCAAATGTCGTTGACCAACATTGACCGGACAATTTCTGGGTAGCCCAGAAACCATGAACAAGCGTCTGACAGTGCATACAAGCATCTAGATCTGTCATTCTGTTGATCTTTTAGTTTGATTCGTGTATCTAACTTGTAGTCCTGTATATGATCTCTAATATTATGCTTAAAATCTCCTAAACATCTAGTATGCTGGCTTTAGTGATCGGTCAAAGTGGGTAGCTTAATCACGGATCCGGTTTTCTGGGCAACCCAGAAAACCTTTGGCCATGTGTTCTGACAGCCTTTGACCGATCTATATCTTGCTATTGTTTTGTTGTTATGGTTATGTTTTGTGATATATTTGTAGTGTTACACGTGGGCTAGAACCTAGAAGTCCTAGATCACTAAAACAGTACACGATCCGAATGTAGTGGAGGTCCAAAGTGAGCCCCACGATCTGTTCTTCATTTCTGGGCAACCCAGAAATGAAGAACAACCTCTGACAGCCACTTTGATGGCTTATATCTTTCATTTGATGTATGATATGAACGTGTTTGTTGCTGGATCTTGTAGTCTTACATTAGCTCTACCAGATCTGTCCAGAAACGAGTCCAAAAACACATCACACATTGAGTTATACATGGTCAAACTCACCCACTCGAAAGTGTCTATGAAGATTTGGGTTTGCATGAAGAACACCTATAGCGACGGTTCTGTTGCTATTGGTGGTCTTTAGCGACAGTTTTGAATAAAATTAATTATTTTTATTAAATAATTAGTATTAAATAGTTTTTAATTCAGAAAAATATCAAATAAATTATTAAAAATTATTTTAATGTTCGAAAATTATATTTTAATTATTTTTAATATATTTCATAAATATTTAAATATTTTTGGAATATTAAAGGTATTTAATTTATTTAATTATATTATTAAATAAATTAGTTAAAAATGATTTTAATACATGAAAAATTATTTAAAATTGTATTATGATATAAGAAAATATTTTAAGTTATTTTTAATGACTTTTAATATTTTGTGATAAAATTTATTAATAAATAATATTAATGATATTTAAGTTATTTACTAAATGAATTAAATAAATTAATAAAAAAATAATTTTATTATATAAAAAATCATTTTAAATAATAATAAGGTATTTAAGAGTATTTTAAGTTATAAAATATAACTTTCAATATTTAAAGGTAAATTTCATTAATTAATTATTATTAATGATATTAAGGTTATTTAATAATTATATTAAATAAATTAGTTTAAAAATGATTTTAATATTATTAAAATCATTTTAAATATAAATAAAGTGTTTAAAGATATTTTAAGTTATAAAATATAACTTTTAATATTTAAAGAATAATTTCATTAATAATTTAATATTAATGATATTAATTTGATACTAAATGATATTAAATTTATTTAATAATTATATTAAATAAATAGTTTAAAAATAATTTTATTAATTTAAAAATTATATAAAAAGGATATAAATGAATTAAAAATATTTTAAGTTATACTTAATGACTTTTAATATTTGGATAAATAAAGCATTAATACTTTAATATTAATTGTAATTATTTAAGAATGATTTTAAATGTTTTAAAAATCATTTAAGGGTAATATTAATACTTTAAAAATATTATAAGTTATTATAAATAACTTTAATATTTTGGAAATGATTTCATTAATAGTTTAATATTAATTAAATATTAATGATAATATAAGATTAATATTTAAATCATTTAATAATAATTCCGATGTTTAAAAATTCATGATAAATTATAATAAATATTTTAAAATTATATTAAGTCATTTAAAAATAATATGACTGATACTAAGTTATAGGACAGAGTCTTAGACTCGATAATTACCCGATAAAGCCGTCGGTACACCGACATGTTTCAGAAATTGATCTGGACTTAGATAATTTAATTAGATATGTGATTATTTGTGATTCAATGGTTGTTAAACATGGGTAATAATGTGATTAGGTTATATGTTGACTGTAATATACAGTACTATGTGTTATAGTATATTGTTCTAATCGAGCGAACGATCTTATTAATGATAGGTCGTGAGATAAAAGATAAAACTAAGTTACAATTTGTAAGCAGCGCATCAGGCAAGTATCTTACCTTTGCATTTTCTTTATGCAATGGACATGAGTAAGAATATTTATGAAATTATATTATTAATGTACAGATTATTAATTTTATATTATATACGCTCATTGATTATCAACATGTTAGTATATGATAATTCAGATTTATATTATGTTCGTTAATTTCTATAAATGGTTATACAAGTGTCCCTACTTGGATAATCATTGTATTTAATCACATGTTGATACACTTTTGTCAATTACCCGTATATGTGTGTGTGTGGTATATATATATATATATATATATATATATTAATATATATAGATTATTGTTGAACTAGATAAAACCTTTGATTTGGAACCCAGACAAGTATGAACATCCCTACACGGGAAAACTTTTATGCGCCCAAGGCGGACAGAGTGAACGATACCCTCGTTCTTGCATATAGTATTGATAAATGCAGGGTACAACGGGCTGATCACCCCCGTGCCCGTAAGTTATGACGGTTTATAGATGAAGTTCTGTTTAACCTATTTGAAAATTGAAAATAATGTTCATAGTATGTCACATTAACCCTATATATAGTCATTACGTAGTTTTAAAAATTTGAAAGAGGGTTGTATGTTATTATTATTGGTACAGATTACTTCACAACTATTGAAATCGTTGTAGAAGGGTAGTATAAAGAAAAATTTAAATTCTTTCAGCTTATATATATAATTGTTATTACTTGCTGGACACTCAAATGCTCATCCTTGCTTAATTTAATATTTTTAGCTAAGTGTGAAGAACCAGAAAGCTCATGCAGAAACAAAGGGAAAGGAAAGCTAACCAAATAAGATTTGTGGTAGTTTATGTATTAGTTTGATATTATTAAGGCAAGTATGATATTAATTATCTATCATGGTTTGTAATGAATGTATTAAAGGTTGCGTACTTGGGAGCTAGACTCTGATAATCATGTAAATTAAGTTGATCTTTATATTATGGTTATTATTATTAGTATTATTCCGCTCATAGAAATGATATCGTGAAGCACCGAGTTTGGATTTCAAGTACCCAGATTTGGGGGCGTCACAGGAGAAGATACAGTGGATTCTCCTTTGACACTACAGCAGTTGTATGCGAGGTCCTTCAGCTTCTGCATAATTCCAGGGAACTTTCTGTAAGCTGACAACAAGATATTGTGGTCAGAAGGGTAAGTTGATTGGCTCTAGAGCATCCACTTTCAAAGGATTGTTGCTTCCTCTGAGTTGGATGGTAGTTATAGGGCGTGGCTTGACAATGCCATCAGCCTCAGTGGAGATAACTGCTACCAATCCCTTCCATTTAGTAGGACATGTATTCTCACTTCCACGTAGCACAGTATCATCGTCTTCTAGTTGTAGGACACACCGCTATCAATGAGAATTTGGATAAGGTGGCGGAGTGCCCAGCATTCTTCTGTACTGTGACCTTGACAATGGGAGTAATATTGACATATGCCATTAGGATTATACCGTCCTGAACGGGGATTGATTGGAGGTAGAAAGGAATTAATCCTTCCTTCATTGATTAGCATTTGAAGGATTTCCTACATAGGTTGGCCCAAGTATGTAAATTCCCTTCTGTTGGCAAAATCCAGACGAGCTTTAGCATTCGCTCTCTTTGCCACTTTGTCCCCCATTGTTTCACTTTCTGGAGGTGAAGAGGGAATATTCATGACAAGAGGAAGGAGACTAGCATGCTCCTGGCTGATTAATTGGCGTGTGACTTGATGCTAGTATGTCACCAGTTCTGCCAATTGTTCGATTTTCTTGCAAAGAGCTTTAATTTTTTGTTCCAATGAGAACTGGAACTTGGTATAATCCCATTTGTTAACACCATCTTTGGTGATCTGGGATGCTTCACCATTAGAATTGGAACTTTGTCCACTGCTCCAATTAATCATGTTGACTTCTTCCTCTTTATGTGGAGGAAGAGTGGTGTCTTGCACGTGAGGTTGATCTGGTTTGGTGACCACAATCTCACCGTTGTCTATCAGGTCTTGGATCTTATGTTTCAAGGCCCAACAATCTTGAGTATCATGTCCAGGTGCCCCGGCATGATATGCACATTTCTTAGCAGCATTGAAACCCCGTCCATTAGGGCTGACTGGTGGAAGAAGATGCGTAATTTTCTTTTGTGTTATCAGAAGAGTAAGAATGTTCTCGAGGGAGTCCCCCAAGGGTTTGAACACTTGAGGGCGTTTAACTTCTCCACCTTTTGGCAATGGAGGATTTGAAGACTGAGCTTGAAAGGGAGTGTAACTTCTCCTTTGAACAGGCATGTTCTGATTGCCTAGCTGCCCTTAAAGCTATTGCCTTTTTCGAATTGGATGTGTTCAGCAACAGCTTTAAGGGCCGCTAGGTTTTGAATCTTTCCTGACTTCAATCCCATCTCAGCCATCTCCCCGTGTTTAATTATTTCAAAAAATGGTTTACCGATGCCGGCTTATACTCTTCATAGAAAGGAGCTTCTTGTATATCTATGAAGGTCATCACCATCTCTGACTCTGTCATAGAAGGAGTTACTTGAGCAGCAAGGCGCCTCCACCTATGAGCATACTCTCTGAAAGACTCGTTGGACTGTTTCTCGACCTTGGTAATCTGGTACCGGTCAGGAGCCATTTGAGACTGGAAACTGTATTGTGTAAGGAAGGCTTGAGCTAGCTCTTCCCAGCTATGGATCTTTGAGTTGTCTAATCTGATATACCATGAACGGGCTTCTCCAGTCAGACTCTTTTGGAACAGCTGCATTTTGAGCTTCTCATATTCTGCATAAGATTCGAGTTCTCCAATGAAAACTTCAAATGGGTGTAAGGATCTCCTAACCCGTCATACTTTTTCAAAGTTAGGAGTTTTGAACTTTTCTAGATAATGAACACCAGGGAATATACAAAGGTCAGCATATGACACACTCTCGTGTGCTCCAATTCCTTTGATAGAACGCAGGGTTTCTTCCATTTGAAGAACTTTCTTTCTGATGTCACCAGTGTCTAGATCTTTTGTAAGATGGGCGGCATCATGACTTTTGTTGGTTGTATCCAACTGCAATTCAGGTATTGTAATGGATTTATCAGGACCTTGACTTCCTCCTTGTGTAGAGGGTTCAGCATGCACGGGTATTTTTGGACCATGCGTAGATTGATGTAGTTCTTTAAGCAGAACAACCAAGTCTGTGATTTGCTTACTTAATCCGTCAAATTCTTCGCGAGAAACTGGATTAGATTGGTCAGATGAAGACATGATTGAATGTAGGCATACGGCCATTTTGGACTTTGATCGGGTAATAGGTCTGAATGCTTCCCTACAAAACTAGCATAGTTTAGTTTTGAGGGAATGTATGAATATTAACATGCTATATGGTGTGTCCGTTTTAGGAATTTTGTCCTACAAAACGGATGTTAGCTGTTTGTAATACAGGATAGCATGTTAATGTAAATATGTACATGCACATATTTCTTCATATTTCTCATTACATAGAGATGAATAAGGAATGTAAATTACAAGTAATTGTTTTTTACAAGTAATTTAAAATGAGAAAGCATGAAGAGACTTTCTTCCGCGTTTGGTTTATCAGAGGCTGACCTATCTTAGGTTACTCTCGCGGCTTTTCGGCATGAAGGTTCCCAAATCATCGCAATTTACTCGACGGGAAGTTAATCCAGTCTTTCAATTGGAGCGAATTTGGGTGGATCCTTTCCTGAGCATCGGGGAATTAGTCTTCCCACGAGTCCAGTAACCAAACACCGACAGGATAGCCTCCTGGTGGAGGGACCACACAACATACATTCACATACATCGCGTCTCACCGTATATGAAAATGATGACATGTGCGAAGCACTAATATCACAGGCAGATATAGTGTAAAACATTAATCGCAGTAAAAGATATGCATTCGTACACATTCATCATAAATGTAAATGCAAAATCCACACACAAGCATATAACAATTTTGAAAACCTTGCAATAGCGGCTTAAGTCCTCTTACTAGAGGTCCCCAGCAGAGTCGCCACCTGTCGACGTCAAGATTTTTATTTGTCCCTTTTCGTTACCTATTTTTTTGTGTTCTCATTTTAGGTGAGATTTGTTTAAAAAACACATAAAAAAGGTCCGACATGTGTAATGTCGACGATTGGACTATAAGAGTCGCCAGTTGATTTTTTAGCTGGTTGTACCAACACAACCGAGAAAAGGTTTGCACATTGACCCAGTGATATGACACTGCTAAACGGGTCGGTGAAACCGAGATTTAATTAGGGTCCGGGGACTTGTTATGCGAAGGGAAGGTGTTAGGAACCCCCTGACATCCGCGTTACCACGGTGACCGCCACTTTTCAAGAAACTGTTATGTGAATGTGTGTGTGTGTGGGTTAATGTGTTATTATTTGGAAGTAGTGCTATGCCACGTTTGCACCTATATACAAAGGGCTTGAATTTGTGTAAAAATTCAGTTTTAAACAAGATATAGCAGTGATGTTTTGTAAAAAAAGGTTTTTTCAAACCCTGTGCTCAATAGTAATTGAGGCCTTTGATTCTTCCATTTTATTCCGTATTCGGCTGGATTGATTTTAATTTACAGATGCGAGGCGCGTCTGTATGAAAATAATGTACAAAAAGGTGCTGAATTCCTCATGGGTATGAGAACCATCTGAGGAAATCCAAACATCACAGATAAATTTACAAGCTGCTTACAGCTGAAAAGGTCCATCACGGGAACCGAATCTAGATTCAGTGGACTGAATCTGTGATCACATGATTCCTTGGCTCACATGATGTCGCAATTGATATAAACGCAGTAAGCAGGTATATATATAAAAGCTGTAAATAATATATATACAGACAAGAAAGATCACCAACCACGAAGGACCTCCATGGGGGATCAGAAATGTAAATAAAGCTGTAAAAGCAGTCTACCGCCACAGAGGAAACTCCAGGTGGGACGAAATGTACAGAAAGCAATAAAAGCGGTCAACCACTACGAAGTAAACTCTAGGTGGGATGAAATATATATATATAAGCGATAAATGCACCGGATATAAAATCCAGGCTCGTCAGACAAAGTCCGACAATAGTTAATATATATAAGTATATATCTATATATTAAAGCAGTAAACGCACCGGATGTAAAATCCAGGCTCATCGAACATAGTTCGACACACAGTTCATATATATAAGTATATATATATATATATATATAAATAAAAATATATATATATATATATATATATAATATATATATATATTAATATATATAATATATATATGCGAAAGCATTTAAACGCACCAGACATAAGTTTACGCTCATCAAATAGAGTTCGACACACAGTTTATATATATAAGTATATATATATATAAGAAAGCCATTAAACGCTCCAGACCGAAGTCTAGGCTCAATCGAGGCATAACTCGATGATGTTAGTCCATATATATATATATATATATATATATATATATATATATATATATATATATATAAACTGAAAATAAATCACGGACCGAAGTTCGGGCATACACACACAACACGACTCTCAATGTGAAGAACAGTGTGTGCAAAGATGAAGAGAAAGGCTTTAAAGTGTGTAAGAAGGCTTACAGTGGGCTGCCAAAGAAGACTTCTATATCTTTAAAGTAGATAAACACTGGCTTTCGCCGGTACAGAAGTAGTTATATGTGAGCTCAAAAGTGTTTAAAATAAGAAAGCACTCAATTTGGGGTGTGTACAGAGCAAATTGGGCAGGGCTTCCTCACCGTTTTTTCTTACAAAATGGCCGCCCCAAGCCCTCTATTTATAGAGGGTGGAGCCGCAGGTGTACCAGAGTCTGCCCGGGGTGCCCCGGGCTTTGCGGGTCCCGTCGTCTCGAAGTACGTGCACGTAGGTATCCTGATGTCTGCTCGAACTTTTAGAATTGCAAATCCGGGCATCCGACTGAGGTATATAGGACCTATTTCGGACTGCCGTTGTTGAGAGTTACGCAATGACATGGGATTAGAGATTGTACAAAGTCATGAAGATAAGACGATGCCCTCCGGTCTTCAGCTTCAAATTCTATCCGTTATCCTGCGCAATAGTCACTCGGGATTGGTTCTGCTGAGCTTTTGTGGGATATTTGTTGTGTAGAAATGTATGTTTGAAATGTTGAGACGGTGTGATATGGCATCATGATGGCAAGATGATGACTTTTCCTCTAACCGGGGTTATGTCCAGTTTGGGATGATAAAGCAAACGTTGCTCAGGGTTATCTCTGAGATTGGACTGCTGCAATGGTTGAAGGTCCTCAGTGTCATCTCTGAGGTGTGCCTATCCTCCTGGTGTTATTGCCAGGTCTTGTACTGAGTATCTCGTTGTGAGCGCCGAGATTGAAGCTGATTGCATTTGAAACAAGTATTTATGGGGTCATTGCCAAAACTACATTCCCTGGGGTTATCGCCAAGGTTGGTAGCTAATCCCATGGTTGGGACTGAGACTGGAACATCTCGGGTTTATCTCCGGGATGAAACGGTCTTCTCCGGTGTGTGTTCCAGTATTGGATCTGCATGCCTTGGCGTCATCACCGAGATTTGAATTATTACTCCTAGTGTGTGTTCCGGGGTCGAGGCTATTACTCCCAGTGTGTTCTGGGCTTGAAACTGAACTTCTGGTAGTATCCGGACTGGATGTGAGTTGTCTTCCAGGATTATCTCTGAAAGACGAATCTGCCTTACTGTAATGTTAGTAATAGGTGTGCAGAAAATTTCGAGTGTCTACAGGTAGCAAAAATATACCAGTGTCATAGACAAGGTCAGTGTGACAAGCTCATCCTTATGTAGTTTTCTCAACAAAAACATCATTTACCCAAGCAAAGGTGCACAAACTCATATATATAATATATGAGAATATATATATATATATATATATATATATATAATATATATATATATATATATATAATATATAAAAACTAGAATAATAAAAGTACCTATTTTTAGCCAAAATGGAATGAAGTTTAAATAGGTTTTAGGGTAAATTAAATTTTGAAAAGCAATTGTGGTTAAAAAAATGTTAAGATTCTAGGGTTTTAAAAACGTGTTTAAAGAAAGTAAAATCCTAATCTTACAAACTGAAGACAATCCATTGGAAGTTAAAAAAATCCCTATTTTTTTTAAATTAGGGTTTTGATAGACAAAATTTGGTTGTTAGAGTTTTGAGTTTTTTTTAAAAAAATTAGCGATTTTAGATAACAAGAAAAAAAATTTAGATAACGATTGCTATGAAAATAGGTTTGAAAAAAATGATGGGTTTTCAAATTAATGAACAAAAAAAATGTTTTCTGTGGAAGCCTTAAATCCTGAAAGACATATATACGGAAGTAGAGGAGGTAGAAAAAGTCTGAGAAATAGATTTTTGAAAATGAACAGAAGAGATTAGTTTTTTTTTTTTCAAAATGTTAGAAGGTAGATACAAGAGAATTAATTAGTTTTCGATTGAGACCCTAATAGCTTTTCATATCGTAAAAAATCCGTGAGTGAAAATTTGATGAGTTTAAAAAAAATCCATAAGAAATTAGGGTTTTCTAAAAAGTACTGAAAAAAAATTACCAAAAATTTTAGTGGATTCGAGAAAGAGAACGAAACGACTTTCATATTCATAGTTAAAAAAACTTTTGTAGTTGGAATCAACTGAAAACCCTAACTATAGATCTGTCAATCTTTTGGGTTAGACGAGAAGAAGAAGAAAACATTTTGTAGATAGTTGAAAATCATACATTTTACAAATCAAAAACAAGCTTTTTAAAAAAAATGGACAGTGAAAAATATTAGTTTTAAAAAACAAATCAGAAATGATTTTGAGTAGAAACCCTAAAATTTTAATGACATAACGAAAAATCCAGACGATCTTTTGATTTAGACAACAAGAAGAACAAATTTAAGTATCTAAAAACCCAAAAAAATTCTTAGATCTAAACCCTAAAGAGATTTTAAGAATTGTGAGTTTATATGATTAATCATATCGATTAACCAAATAAACAAGGTTTGTAAACCATATTGAGGTAGCATGACTAGAAACCGGAGACTGATCAGAGAAGGGGAAGATCGGTGATGAAAATGACAGAGATGAGAGAGATAGCCGGAGGTGTGTGAAAGAAGAGAGATGAAGAATCTAGTGTAAGAGAGGGGAGAGAAGAAAATGAATTAAAAAATGAAAATTTTAAATATATAGTTTGACTCACCATCTTGATCCAACGGTAGAAACTTGATCTGGACTAAAATCAACGGCTTGGATTTAATCTGAAGATGAATAGTTGTGTTTCTTAAACCGACCTAGGTCCAACGGCTGAGATTAAGTCCTTGTTTTGATCGAATGGCTTTGGTGATGATCAGTGTGCTTCATAATACTTGAATCTGATTGGTTCGATTAAGAGACACGGATGGGTCAATTTTGACCCTTGGATTTGTACAATAATTAATGGTGCAGATTTAATCCTTTGAAATATATATATATATATATATAATATATAAATATATATATATATATATATATATATAACTTAAAAGGATAAAATGTCAAATATTTGATTACAAAAATAGTAGAATAAATATTGTTAGATAAAATACATAAATATTTTATAATAATTACTGTCTAAATATATAGAAATAATATATAATATAATTAAAAATAATTGATAGGAAAATAAATATTGTTAAACTAAAAATGTTAGATATTAAAAATATTGTAAAATAAAAATAAAAAAATACTAAGATTTTGTTTTATAGATATAACAACATAGAAAAAATTAAGAGGAAATATCTAGCATGCCTAACTCAATTCTTAATTTGCAAAATCTTTTCGAACTTAGTGGTTTAGTGAATATATCATCTATATTTAATTCAGTGTCAATATGTTCTAGTTTAATAATTCTGTTATTAACATGATCTCTTATAAAGTGATGCCTAAGGTCTATATGATTTGACCTAACATGCATAACTTTATTTTTACTAAGATTGATAGTACTTGTATTATCACATAGAATTGACACACAGTCAAATTTCAAGTTATAATCAGTAAGGATCTATTTCATCCACAATATTTGAGCACAACATCGTGCAGCAACAATATATTCAGTTTCGGTGGTTGAAATAGATAATGAGTTATGTTTCTTAGAAAACCAAGAAACTAAACATCCTCCTAGAAACTAACAGGTACCACTGGTACTTTTTCGATCGATATGATGACCTACATAGTCAGAGTGAAAAGCACACGAGATTAAATGGTTTATCCTTAAGATACCATAGACCTAATTCCGCAGTTCCTTTAAGATATCAAAAAATTCTTTTTACTGCGGTCAGGTGAGACTATTTAGGATTAGCTTGAAACCTGGCACATTTACAAACACTAAACATAATTATGTCAGGTCGACTAGCAGTAGCATTAGTATAATAAACTTCCGATTATTCCTCTATATTTCTTTGAGTCAACAAATTTTCCCATTTTCATCAACAATTAATTTATCCATAGTTGACATAGGAGTGTTAAGAGGTTTTGCAGATTCTAACCCAAATTTCTTGATCATTTCTTTACAGTATTTAGACTGAGATATATGAACACCTTTTTCACCTGTTTTGTTTGATTCGCAATCCAAGGAAGAAGTTTAATTCTTCCATCATACTTATTTCAAATTCTTTACTCATACATTCAGAGAAATCATTGCACATAGTAATGTCAGTAGAACCAAAAATAATATCATCAACATATATTTGAATTACCAGGATATCTTTATTTTTATTTTTTGTAAACAAAGTAGTATCAATAGTTCCTCGTTTAAAACCATTATTTAGCAACAATTTACTCAGTCTATACTTTATACTCAGTTCTATATACCAAGCTCTGGGGTCTGGTTTTTAAAATACCAAATAAAGCTTTATGTAATTTATAAACATATTCAGGATGACTAAAATCTTCAAGCAGCTAGGAGTTATTTAACATAAATTCCTCTTCTATAACACCATTTAAGAAAGCATATTTGACATCCATTTGAAATAATTTAAAATTTTTATGGCATGTAAATGCTAATAACATTCAAATAGATTCAATTCTAGCAACAGGAGCATATGTTTCATCATAGTCAATACCTTCCATTTGATTTATACCCTTGTGCAACTAATCTTCTTGCCTTATTGCGTACAAATATTCCACTTTCATCAAGTTTATTACGAAATACCCATCGAGTTCCAATAAATTGAAACATCCTCGGGTTGTGGGACTAACTCCATACTTTTTTTCTAGTGAATTATTCAAGTTCGTATTGCATAGCCATTATCCAGTCTTCATCAAGTAAAGCATCTTTTATGTTTTTAGGTTCAATTTGAGACAAGAAAGATAAGTGACCAGCTAGATTATGTGATTGTGATCTAGTGATAACTCCTTTTTCAATATTACCAATAATATTTTTATAGGATGATTTGTAAAAACATGAGACTCTTTGGGCAAATCATTCAACTTAGGGTTTGGATTTTCAAGGGGATTCTCATCAATAGGTGGAGATGCATTATCTAGTTTTTGGTTCTTCCATATTTCTAAGAATATCTTCAATGACAACATCATTATCAACAAATTCCTTATATTTTAGAGGTGGCTGAGTTTCATCAAAAGTCACA